>OY759257.1:8554974-9754974 GCA_963662185.1 Eilema griseolum
TGTAACGAACGCGACGCGAGACGACAAAAACATATAAAAATGTCACTCACAGTCATCAACCGTAACGCACACACACTTTTAGGTGTATATATATTATCACGGTTTCGTACATATGGTTTCACGTTCATATAAAATTCGTCAGTCTCTAAATTGTGTTTGTGATGGATGTTTATTATTGTGATATACACGTCACGACAGATATAGTCGTTGACACGTTTTACACGTTAATGATCCTTCCGCAGGTTCCCCTACGGAAACCTTGTTACGACTTTTACTTCCTCTAAATGATCAAGTTTGGTCAACTTCCCAGCAACGCCGACGGCCGTGAAGCCACCGCGTGTCGGTCCGAAGACCTCACTAAATCATTCAATCGGTAGTAGCGACGGGCGGTGTGTACAAAGGGCAGGGACGTAATCAACGCGAGCTTATGACTCGCGCTTACTAGGAATTCCTCGTTTATGGGGGATAATTGCAAACCCCAATCCCCAGCACGAAGGAGTTTCAGCGGGTTGCCCGGGCCTCTAGGCCAGGGAGAACATGCTGATTCCTTCAGTGTAGCGCGCGTGCGGCCCAGGACATCTAAGGGCATCACAGACCTGTTATTGCTCAATCTCGTGCGGCTCGAAGCCGCCGGTCCCTCTAAGAAGAATTTTAATACGTCGCCAGTGAGTTGCGTGACGGAGCCACGCACACCTAAATGACGACGCCTATTTAGCAGGCTAGAGTCTCGTTCGTTACCGGAATTAACCAGACAAATCGCTCCACCAACTAAGAACGGCCATGCACCACCACCCACCGAATCAAGAAAGAGCTGTTAATCTGTCAATCCTTCCGGTGTCCGGGCCTGGTGAGATTTCCCGTGTTGAGTCAAATTAAGCCGCAGGCTCCACTCCTGGTGGTGCCCTTCCGTCAATTCCTTTAAGTTTCAGCTTTGCAACCATACTCCCCCCGGAGTCCAAAATCTTTGGTTTCCCGGAAGCTGCCCGCCGAGCCATTGTAGTAACGTCGGCGGATCGCTAGATGACATATTTACGGTTAGAACTAGGGCGGTATCTAATCGCCTTCGAACCTCTAACTTTCGTTCTTGATTGATGAAAACACCTTTGGCAAATGCTTTCGCTGATGTTCGTCTTGCGACGATCCAAGAATTTCACCTCTAACGTCGCAATACGAATGCCCCCAGTTATCCCTATTAATCATTACCTCGGAGTTCTGAAAACCAACAAAATAGAACCGAGATCATATTCTATTATTCCATGCACGAAATATTCAAGCAGCATTTTGAGCCCGCTTTGAGCACTCTAATTTGTTCAAAGTAAAATTGTCGGCCCACCTCGACACTCACCGAAGAGCACCGCGATAGGATTTTGATATTGAACCGGCGTATTACCGCCGGCTCACCGACGATATGCTCCGCAGACGTGTCAGTATCACCGCGGATGCGGTGCACCGACAGCGCGGCGCACAAATGCAACTACGAGCTTTTTAACCGCAACAATTTTAGTATACGCTATTGGAGCTGGAATTACCGCGGCTGCTGGCACCAGACTTGCCCTCCAATTGTTCCTCGTTAAAATATTTAAAGTGTACTCATTCCGATTACGAGGCCTCGTAAGAGTCCCGTATCGTTATTTTTCGTCACTACCTCCCCGTGCCGGGAGTGGGTAATTTGCGCGCCTGCTGCCTTCCTTGGATGTGGTAGCCGTTTCTCAGGCTCCCTCTCCGGAATCGAACCCTGATTCCCCGTTACCCGTGACAACCATGGTAGTCGCAGAAACTACCATCGAAAGTTGATAAGGCAGACATTTGAAAGATGCGTCGCCGGTACTGGACCGTGCGATCGGCAAAAGTTATCCAGATTCATCAAAATTAACGACTTCGAACGCGAGGCCCTCCGTCGATTGGTTTTGATCTAATAAAAGCACTCATCCCATCACTGGTCAGAGTTCTGATTGCATGTATTAGCTCTAGAATTACCACAGTTATCCAAGTAACTGAGTAAGATCTAAGGAACCAAAACTGATATATTGAGCCATTCGCGGTATCGCCTTAATACGGCTTGCACTGAGACATGCATGGCTTAATCTTTGAGACAAGCATATAACTACTGGCAGGATCAACCAGGGAGCTTCTTGTAAAGAACGCGAAAAACGTGAACGCGTATCGCGCGCGCTGTTAACGCGCGCGACACACTCACATTTGTTCACACTCATACCCGCGCGCCGGAAAGCTAACGCGGGCGAGCCCTCGTTGTGTAATTTTTAGCTAAACGCGTAAACGTCTAAACGGTTATATCTCAAACGACATTTAGACGCGGTTGCGCGATAGCATTTTAGAGTTAATACATAAACAATAAATATTGTTCATATATAAAATCTCCATTATTGAACGTTCTAAATCGAGACGCGTTCACTTGTTGTTGACGCCTTGCATGTGTGTTCTACACCGATGCACACACGCACATACGACGAGATCGCTGCCGGCCGCCGGCTGCGGGGTTCGCGCCGCGCGGCGCGGCCCCACCCACTTCACTTGCCCTTCAAGCGTCGGCGCGTGCGGCGCGTCTCGCTCCCGCGCAGTCCGTTACTATTATATTAATTTGTACTAATTGTTTGGTCATAATTAAACCCAAGTTTCAAAGTACGGACTCTTTATTTCCACGACCGAGACCCACAAGCAACGCCCAGTCTCCTACAGTTTGGTCCTTCACCCGGATTTACAAGCAATCGGCCATAAACGAAGAACAAAGGAAACGTGCCACGTGCGAGCTCGGGACATTACGTGGATGTGGATGCCGGGAAAAGGAATCTGCAAGTCAAACACCGCGGCAAATTACATCTATTTTGCTAAGGAATTCATTGGATTACGCACGAGTGAAGTCACAGAAGATTTGAAAAAGAAAAAACAACACCCAATATGACGGCCATCTTTAAAATGCCTGAGGCGGTGGTATAATATTGCTACTGTGAGTTCGTTCCAATCTATTTGCTTATCCCTTGATCATTCCCTATTCAAACATTAATTGCCCCATTAAATGCATATCCATAAATACATAGATATGTGCCCATTCTTAAGGTTTTGTACGAGAGTATGTCATTAAATTATGCTCTTCATTACGTACCTACCTACCGAATACCTATTGCATTAAACTTATTTACTCATTCTTAAGGTTTGTACGAAAGTATGTCATTAATATTTGTACTTTTCATTACGTACCTACCTACCAAATACCTATTGCATTAAACTTACACATTCTTATGGTTTTGTACGAAAGTATATCATTAAATTGTACTTTTCATTACGTACCTACCTACCAAATACCTATTGCATTAAACTTACACATTCTTATGGTTTTGTACGAAAGTATATCATTAAATTGTACTTTTCATTACGTACCTACCTACTGAATACCTATTGCATTATAATTATATTCTGTGCTATTGCATTCATGACTTCATACATTAAAAAATGAAGCAATCAGCTTAGTACATGAGTCAATCCAACATTATTCATTTTATATTTTAATATAATTTCCCTTTCAGAGGTCCTGGTGTCGAATTGCTCGCTTTGTGTGAGGGCTGTGTTTACCTACATAGTGTTAATCGCAACAATTAAATTGCTTTCTAGCTATTCGCAAAGCACGGTTTGAATGCGTGGTGGCGGTACCTACGCGTAGGTACTCGGCGCGCGGGCATCGACCGCTGCGCAAGATCGGCTGTCTTGCACCGCTCGCTACCTAGCTATACCTACGCACGCTTTATCGCACCTTCACTACGCTTCATTCTTATAAATTTAAGTATCACTCCAATTTGTTTCGCACTTCATTGTTCAACTATTGCCTAACTATTTTAAAATAAAGTGTTAGTTTGTCAAAGTAAATTTAAAATTCTAAACTACTCATTATGGATTTAAAAACATTAGTTAAGAGGCGAAGTACCATTAAAAGTAAACTTACGCAATTTAAAAATTATTTGGAGCCTATAGAGAGTTGTCAAATGCTAAGCGGACTCCAAATCAGCGAACTCAGCATTCGATTAACGAAGATAGAAGAGCTGTACACTGATTATGATACTTTTCAATCTGAAATAGAAACTCTCTCCGAAATTCCAGATGAGCAGTATGCAGATCGCGAAACGTTCGAGACCCAGTACTTCCGGACGCTGGCGGTTGCACGGGAGGTGTTGGCGCGGCACAAGAACGAGCACTTGGACAGCACCAGCTCGGCATCGGTCACAGGTTCTAGCGCTGCTCACGGTCACGGAGGTGGGCCCAAACTGAAACTACCTACCATTAACTTACCTACCTTCTCGGGACGATATCATGATTGGTTAGAGTTTCATGACACATTCAACTCACTTATACATTCTGACAATTCTATACCAAGTATCAATAAATTTCATTATTTGCGCGCAGCTCTGAAGGACAGTGCCGCTCTAATTATACATTCGCTCGATTTCTCGGCTGACAATTACAAGGTTGCCTGGGATCTTCTGTGCGAGCGCTTTAATAATACAAGACTTTTGGTCAATAATCATGTTCAAGGCATTTTTAATCTTGAGACTTTAACCAAGGAGTCTTTCGAGGCTTTGCGCAACATGATTGATACCGTAAATAAAAATCTTAGAGCTCTCAAGACACTTAAAATACCTACAGAGCACTGGGATGTGCTAGTTGTTCATATCATGTCAAGTAAACTGGATTCCGTTACCAGTCGTGAATGGGAAACTCACCGTAGTACATTAAAGGAGTTACCTGCACTTGAAGATTTTAATAAGTTCTTAAAAAATCGTGCTGACCTATTAGAAACCATGGAGGAAGCTCACACTAAACGCAGGCATAGTGACGTCACACACAATCGTCACAGATCTTTAGTGGTGAGCCCCCAATCTTCGAAAGAGAAATCATTTGTGTGTCCACTATGTAAAAATAATCACGCAATTTATCGTTGCCCAAAATTCAGAACCCTTTCATTAGAAAACAAACTTTCGAAGGCCAAATCTCTCACATTATGCTTGAACTGTTTGCGCCAAGGTCACGCTGTAAAAAATTGTAAATTATCGCCTTGCCGTATATGTAACAAATTACTTAATAGCTTACTACACACACATGACTTACCTGCAGCTAACGCATCTACCTATGCTCCTGAAAACAATATCGTTCTCTGCGCCGCTCCGTCGCCGCCGTCCTCTCAGTCGCCGGTGGCGCCACCGTCGCCGCAGACCCTACCTGAAACCATACAAGATAATGTTGCCCTATCTGCCATCAACAAAAACTGTGTGCTATTGTCAACAGCTTTAATTCAAGTTGACGACTGTAACGGCAAAGAACATACAATACGTGCCTTGTTAGATAATGGAAGCACTTCAAGCTTCATGACTGAGAGTTTATGCACGAAATTAAACTTATCAACCGCTTCGACGGTGTCATTAGTTGAAGGGTTGAATTCTCAAACCTCGCGCTTAAATAAATGCTGTGATGTCATTATATCTTCACTCATTAATAATTCATATAAAGGTAAAATAAGTTGCTACGTTGTACCGCGCATTACACAATTGTTGCCAACTATCCAAGTCGATTACGAATCATTAAACTTACCGAAAAACATTACTTTAGCCGATCCAACGTTCCACTACCCATCTCAGGTGGACATGCTTCTTGGAGCGGACATCTTCTGGAGTGTACTTTGCTCTAGTAATATTTCATTAGGAAAAAACAAGCCGACGTTAAGTAAAACCAAATTCGGGTGGTTAATTTCCGGTCTTGTACAAACAAATCCTAACTTAAATACAGTCCATTGCAACCATGCTATCTTGTCATATGAGAATCAGATTGATAAACAATTAGACAAATTTTTTGAATTTGAGTCTGTTTCATCTTCTAAACAAATGTCCAAAGAGGAACTAAAATGTGAACAACATTTCACAGATAACGTAACGTGGGACGAAGATGTTCCTAATGAGATCCACAATACCTGGAAAAAATTCATTGATTCATTACTTTACATAAATAACTTACGTATACCAAGATTTGTACTTACCGATCATCCTTTATTGATCGAAATCCATGCATTCAGCGATGCTTCTTTTCAAGCATATGCAGCATCTGTATACATAAAATCAATCTCAAATAATAACAAACCTTCCGCTTACTTAGTCACCGCCAAGAGTCGAGTAGCTCCTTTAAAGCCATCAACCGTGCCTCGGTTGGAGTTGTGTGGTGCGCTGCTCGCCGCAAGGTTGACAGAAAAGGTAAAATGCTCATTAAGATTACAAATTAAAAACACCTATTACTGGTGTGACTCCACGATTGTCTTAGGGTGGATAAAATCACCTAAATGTCATTTATTAAAGCCATTTGTATTCAATAGGATCCAAGAAATTCTTAATGTATCAGAGTCCCAGATGTGGCAGTATGTACCCACTCATTTAAACCCAGCTGATATCGGGTCACGTGGTGCAGAAGCCAAACAGTTACAAAACTGTAGCCTATGGTGGTCAGGCCCCTCGTTCTTACTAGAGAATAAATCTCAGTGGCCTATTCAACCATCTACCGTCAAGGATACTGACTTACCAGAATTAAAAATACAGTGTCACTTATCATCAGAACAAAATGACCATTTCACCTATTATTCTGATTTCATAAAACGTTTCTCTAAAATTACTAAACTACAAAGGGTCATAGCTTATGCGCAACGGTTCATACATAATTATTTCAATCCCCTTAACAAACGTACAGGTCATTTAAAGGTTCATGAACTCACCTCAGCCTTAAATTCATTATGCAATCTCGCTCAGCGTCACAACTTCCTAGACGAATATAAAAAACTTATAGACAATAAACTTCTACCAGCGAAAAATAAATTACTTAACTTAAACCCGTTTTTTGACACCAATAACAATTTAATACGAGTTGGTGGTAGGTTGTCAAATTCAAATTATAATTTTGATGTTAAACATCCGATATTGCTTCACGCGTCACATTATATTACTACACTACTTTTCCATCATTATCATACCTTATCTATGCACTCTGGTCCACAGCTGTTGCTAGCCACTATACGACAAAGGTATTGGGTCATCGGTGGTAGGAACCTTGCACGAAAGGTAGTACATAACTGTATTAAATGTTGCCGTTTTTCAGGGAAGACCACGCAACCTATAATGGGTGACCTCCCTGAACAACGGTTGCACAGCGATTATCCTTTCTCAAATACCGCCGTAGACTACGCTGGACCAGTCATGATACTGAATGGAAAGGGTAGAGGGAGTGTACTCATCAAATCTTATTTATGCATATTTGTATGCCTAGCTGTAAAAGCGGTGCATATAGAACTTGTGACCGACCTGAGCAGTGAAACATTTTTATCAGCTTTAAATAGATTTATTGCCCGTAGAGGCAAGCCCGCCAACATCTTCTCGGACAACGGGACGAATTTTGTAGGCGCATGTAATGAGTTATCTAAATTCTTAAAACAAAATTCGGACTCCATTGCCTCTAATGCATCTAAATTATTAATTAACTTCAAATTTTCGCCTCCACATAGTCCTCACTTTAATGGCCTAGCTGAGGCTGCGGTAAAGTCTGTGAAACATCACCTGAAGCGAGTGGTGTCTTTAGCTAACTTAACATACGAAGAGATGAACACAGTCCTTACGGAGATCGAGGCTATTTTGAACAGTAGGCCTCTTACTCCTATGTCGTCAGATCCATCAGATCTCATAGCTCTTTCCCCTTCCCATTTTTTGATTGGACGAACATTTATGACACCACCTTCCCCTCAGGTCAAGGACAACGTCGTCATGCACACCCTCTCACGTTATATGAGGGTTCAACAATTAAAGGCCCATTTCTGGAATAGATTTTATAAGGAATATATTTCAGAATTGCAGAAAAGACAGAAATGGCACATACAGAGAGGACAACTTCAGGTTGGCGAGATGGTGCTGGTCAAAGATGACCGGATGCCTCCAAATCAATGGCCATTGGGGCGCGTGACAAGCGTCCACCCAGGCTCCGATGGTGTCGCCCGCGTCGCCGACGTGCTGACTTCTTCGGGCACCCTACGACGAGCTTTCAATCGACTGTGTCCGCTGCCTGTGATGGAGAAGAACTTCGTTCCTGGGGTGGCAACATGTTGACGCCTTACATGTGTGTTCTACACCGATGCACACACGCACATACGACGAGATCGCTGCCGGCCGCCGGCTGCGGGGTTCGCGCCGCGCGGCGCGGCCCCACCCACTTCACTTGCCCTTCAAGCGTCGGCGCGTGCGGCGCGTCTCGCTCCCGCGCAGTCCGTTACTATTATATTAATTTGTACTAATTGTTTGGTCATAATTAAACCCAAGTTTCAAAGTACGGACTCTTTATTTCCACGACCGAGACCCACAAGCAACGCCCAGTCTTCTACACTTGTGTATTATAAATTTTGACAGGTACGATTGTTGACATAAACGATTCAGCCCGGAATCTATAGAGTCATATCGCAAATATATAATTTTTGTATATAAAATTTGATAGGATCGCTTCGCTATTGCCACGGACACGAACGTAAGTTACGATCCGTCGATCCACACAGTTTAGTTGAGTATTAAACGTGCGTGGGTGCGACGATCGAGCGGACGGACGCGCGCGCTGTGCGTATATATAATATTTATTTATTTATACCGCCAGCCTCGGCGAAATTATATATTTTTTTTTTTTTTTTGTTTTTTCTTTTCTTTTCTTTTTAACATTATTAAAAGAGAGAGTAATAGAAGAATATTTTTTTTTTTTTTTTTTTTAATTTTTTTTTTTTTTTCTTTTCTTTTCTTATTTTCTACCAGTTACGTGCGAGACTTTGTCTTCAGATTACCATCAGGCAAGGCGCAGAAAAAAAAAGAAAAGTTAAAAAATAAAATACACACACACACAAACACTGATATGGGAGAGCGCGAGAATTCCGTTCGTGTATTAAAATTATGTCTGATGGAAAGTGTTTTACCTACCTACCTACCTACCTACCTACCTACCTACCTACCTACCTACCTACCTACCTACCTACCTACCTACCTACCTACCTACCTACCTACCTACCTACCTACCTACCTACCTACCTACCTACCTACCTACCTACCTACCTACCTACCTACCTACCTACCTACCTACCTACCTACCTACCTACCTACATACCTACCTACCTATCTACCTACCTACGTACATTTTGAACCTCATATAATAAATAAAGCTCTAATAAACTACACCAGGCGCAGATAGAATTTAACTTTCAAACAATTCGACCGAATATTAATAAACGTACATAGATTTCAGTGTCCCATATGTTTTCTCACTAATATGCATATTATAAATAAATAAATAAATAAATAAATAAAGCTATACCGTCAACAATTCACGCAAGTGACGTATCCCCGTACCCCTGATTCAGTAGTTTTTATATATTTTT
Source organism: Eilema griseolum (assembly GCA_963662185.1). Taxonomy (NCBI): domain Eukaryota; kingdom Metazoa; phylum Arthropoda; class Insecta; order Lepidoptera; family Erebidae; genus Eilema; species Eilema griseolum. The sequence goes on from OY759257.1 coordinate 8,564,417, forward strand.
TTGTATTTCAGATGACGTCGAGAACTCGTACCACCACCATCGATATCACGGGTGAGTAATATCTTTATTATTATAAATTAATGTTTTAGATATGCGTACTCCGATCGGCGCGGGACTGCATCGGTTCGTGTATTATTTTATTATGAAACTATCGTTGTGTCATTATATTACCATCAATGTGTCCCGCCCGACACATTTTAGTGATATAAAATAAACGATATAATGTACCTAACATTAATAATAATACACAACGTAATGTAATGTAATGTGACGTGATGTGAAATGTAACGTGTCAATGTGTTGTCCGAACCGCCGCCGCCGCCGCCGCCGCCGCCGCCGCCGCCGCCGCCGAGTGACGTTTCGGTTCGTGTATTAACGGTAAACGACGCCGTGATTCGTGTATTAAATGTAGAGTTGTTCGTGTATTAAATCGATTCGAAAATTTCACAAGTCCACCGTTGTTGTGTTGTTATATTGTTATTATATTTATATTTAAACACTACTACAACACAACGCAACGCAACGCAACTATTCAAGTTCGTGAAATATTATATACTTTCACATAAGCCATGAAACACATCGCTTGTGTGATGAAGAAATCATCGTCCTCGGACGAATCACCTGGCGTAGGGCTGAGTCTCAACAGATCGCAGCACGACGCTGCTCTACCGAGCACAACACCCCGCCAGGAACGGAAGTCGTCTACAGACTATTCCGAGCCCCGACATCGAACTGAGGTAGATTCGGACCTTCGGAGCCGTGATGCACGCGTTAAACGGACAGCATCGATCTCCGCGATCCAAATGGGCTTCGACGTCGCACCTCACGAAGTGAAGCGCGACTAGTAAAGTCACATTGTTTAGAGCCTCCCGACTCTCGGGGCTCCACAGTGAGCATATCCTTGCCGGATTCGGCTAGGCTGGCTTCGGCCTTAGAGGCGTTCAGGCATAATCCCGCGGATGGTAGCTTCGCACCACCGGCCGCTCGGCCGAGTGCATGAACCAAATGTCCGAAACTGCGGTTCCTCTCGTACTGAGCAGTATTACTATCGCAACGACAAGCCATCAGTAGGGTAAAACTAACCTGTCTCACGACGGTCTAAACCCAGCTCACGTTCCCTTTTGATGGGTGAACAATCCAACGCTTGGCGAATTTTGCTTCGCAATGATAGGAAGAGCCGACATCGAAGGATCAAAAAGCAACGTCGCTATGAACGCTTGGCTGCCACAAGCCAGTTATCCCTGTGGTAACTTTTCTGGCACCTCTTGCTAAAAACTCTTTATACTAAAGGATCGATAGGCCGTGCTTTCGCAGTCCCTATGCGTACTGAACATCTGGATCAAGCCAGCTTTTGCCCTTTTGCTCCACGCGAGGTTTCTGTCCTCGCTGAGCTGGCCTTAGGACACCTGCGTTATTCTTTGACAGATGTACCGCCCCAGTCAAACTACCCGCCTGGCAGTGTCCTCGAACCGGATCACGCGGGAGTTGTACGGCGACGAGCGTTGCCGCCACGTCGCCACTCTGCACGCTTGGAACGAAACACCGTGCGCCCGCCGATATTATCGACCGCGCACCGCTTCCGCCCAACCGAGTAAGTAATGAAACAATGAAAGTAGTGGTTTTTCAGCGACGATCGCGCGAACGATCTCCCACTTATGCTACACCTCTCATGTCTCCTTACAATGCCAGACTAGAGTCAAGCTCAACAGGGTCTTCTTTCCCCGCTGATTCTCCCAAGCCCGTTCCCTTGGCTGTGGTTTCGCTAGATAGTAGATAGGGACAACCCTCCTTCCGCCCATGGTCCCTCCAGCCATCCTGGCTATATGGACCGAATCATGGGAGATACGCGCCGTACTTGCGACTGCTCTTTCCGGCGCGCATTGCTTGACTCCCTACAAATTTTTTAAACATGTCCCGAGCCTTCTCCCCTTTCTGGGGCGGCTCCACTAGTAAGCGAAACGCCGCCGAAGCGGCCGACGACACTCGTGATAGCTTCGTCGCCAGCACTGGTCTTTTCATCTAACTCGAGCCTACTCCTGATCTTGTACCAGGCGTGCGCGAAGTCTCTCAGACGACGGAAGTTAGCCTCTGAGCCAACGAGATCGCAGTAATATGCGGGCCCCTCCTCTTCGCGGGTGATTTCATCCATCATCTTTGCCCTAATGTTCGCATAAAGGGGACAATGCCACAGAATGTGGTCTCTACATTCATCTTCTTCCCCACAGTAGCACAGGCTTTCCTCACATAACCTCATCACAGACAGTCTTCTTCTGAAACTACCATGACCTGTCAAAATTTGGGAAACTTGGTAGTCCGGCTCGACCCAGGTTGCCCTCAGTCGAGCCAACACGTCCGGGAAAAAACAGACGTGTTCCCTACCCTGTTCCTCACCTTCCCATCTCTGCTGCCAGGAGGCAACAGTCTCCTCCGCAATTCGTTTCCTCTCTGTTCTGAACTCATCCCGGTTGAGGTGTCGTATGTCGTCGATCCTGCCAGCAAGGGCGATCTCGAGGTCGGCAGGCAATACCCCGGCCAGAATCGGCAATGCTGCCGTGCTGGTCGATCGGTAGGCCTTTGTTAATAAAATAAGTGCAGGTCGTTGCGTTCGCAATAGTGGGCTTTTCACCACGTGCTGGGTCGTTCGCCTCCACCAGCATCCCGCCGCGTACGTGATCGTAGCGGCATAGGTCCCCCGGTACAGAACTTTTAGGGCTCTGTATCGGACTCCCCAGGATGAGGCCGAGACTCGCGACATCTTCCCGAATGCAGCTGCAGCGCGTTGACCCATGGTTCGGGCATGTTCCCCGAAACTCTGACTTGCATCGATCACCACGCCCAGCACCCTGGTTGATGACACTCCTTTGACTGATGTTCCATCGAGTCGAATCGTAGGAGGGCGGCCGGGAAGCTTCCCCTTCAAGGTCATTGTGAATGATTTGCCGGGGGAGAAACCCAGCCTGTTTCGTGCGCCCCACTCTGATATTAGTTCCATGGCGCACGAGGCCGAGGCCTCTATGCCGGCTCGAGAGTTCGACTCGATGAGAACTGTTACATCATCGGCGTATGCCACCAGATGCACTCCACTAGGGTATGGTAGGCGAAACAAGTCATCCATGAGCAAGTTCCACAGTGAGGGTCCCAGTACCGAGCCCTGCGGGCATCCCATGGTTGTAGATTTCCACATGACCTCGCTGCCGACAAAATACCCCACCCGGCGGTTGGTAAAGTAGGCCACCAACATCCTAAAGATGTTTGGTGGACACCCGCTGTTTTTAACCTTCAGCAAGATCATGGGCCACCACGCATTGTCGAACGCACCGGAGATGTCCAGGAACACGGCCTGGACATATTTGGCCGAGCTTACCGCCACTACGTCTTGAAAGGCCCGTAGTGCCGACAACGTCGAGCGGCCCCGAGTGAACCCGTGCTGGCAGGGTGAGAGATGATCATGAATGCCTGGGGCGCACTGTAGTATCACTCGTTCCAGGATTTTGCCCAGCACAGAGAGTAGCGTGACGGGCCGATACGCTTTAGGATCGGTTAGCGGCCTGCCATTACCTTTCGGAATGACAATCAGCCTCCCGTCCTTCCACGCATCCGGAAAAGTGCCCTCTTCAACGCAAAGGCCGAACAAACGCGTTAGCTCGGAGTCAGCCGCGAGCCACACATGTTTTACTATGCGAGCCGTTATCCCATCCATCCCCGGAGCTGTGCTGGGTAGATCCCGGACTAATTTCCCCACCACCTCAATTGATGGAGGGGGCGCGTCCCGACCCGTGGGTGCGCACGCCGCCATGATCCGGACCCGCCTGTGATACGCTGAGTCCAGCGAGGCGTCATCGTCAGGGCATAGGGCACTGACCAAAGCTCCCATGGCGGCGCGCGCATCCCCGACGTACCCTTCCGCGAACTTAATCCCATTGATGATGTTTGGCGGCGCGCTGCGCCTACCGCTCGCTGCTCGGTACGCAAGTCCCCAAGGGTCCTGGTTCCCGGTATTAGCAAGTTCACGGAAGTAGTCGGTCTGCGCCCTCTCCATCATGGCCTTGTACTTACTATGGCACACCTTGTATACGGCTTTTGCACTCTCTGTATTTGTCCCCGTACCTCTCTTTTTGTTCATCTGCCAAACCTTCCGCGCCCTATTTGTACTTTTACGCATGGCATCCAGTGCTGGAGACCACCATTCATATCCCGATGTTCTTTCCCTCTTGATACCTAGACATTCAATCGCCGTTCGCACTATGAGGTTCGTAAATACCTTACTTACCTTGCTCGCCGACTTCCGCCAATCCACCTCGCCCACCCGCTCGTGGATGAGATCCCGGAACCGCTCCCAGTTCACACCGCGATCCCGAAATCTCAGAGGCACCTCCGCCGGCTCCGCACCAGGAGCAGGCCCGCGTGTGCCACGCACCCCGAACACAATCAGTCGGTGGTCCGAGTTGCAGATGCACTCCCTGACCGTCCAGTCCGCTATACGGACCCCACCACTAGTTAGGGTGAGGTCAATATTGGATTCCCCGTTCTCTGTCGAGAAGGTGTAAGGCTGGTTTGGTCTGTTCCAGAGAACGAGGCCATAGCCGACTATGAAGTCTTCCATCAGTTGTCGCTTGCGTGCGACCTCACGACCTCTCCCCACGAAGTTTCGGTCAGGGCAGTGCCACATCGGTGAATGGGCATTGGCATCTACAGCTATTATTAGACGTTGTCCACGAAGAGCCCCGATCACCACCTCCAGGTGCCCCAGGTGTATGGCGATGTCGTCGCTGAACTTGAAGTAAGCGCTTATTATGTAGAGGTCCGGGTGCACGTGACACACGGTGCAGTGGTCGGTGTTTAAATGGTTTAGGACTGTCACCGGCAGATCCGGACGGGTGACGAAAATCCCGCATTCGGGAGTGGCACTCGGAGCAATAAAGGCCATGCCTCTCGGCACTGGAACGCCGTCCTGGGGGTGGGAATATGGTTCCTGGACAAGCACCACATCGAGACCCAGCTCCCTCGCGACTGCGGGTATCTCCCCCGTCGCTAACCTGTTTCTCTGCAGGTTGACCTGACCTATTCTGAGAGCAGACCCCCTATCCATAATAGTAGAGTAATATTGAGAGTTCTAACTCACTTCGTTCGTTGAACTCTCAATATTACTGATCTAGAACTCTCAATAGCACATGTACGATTGAGAGTTCTAACTCACTAATATTGTAATATTTACGAACGAAGTGAGTTAGAACTCTCAATCGTACATGTGCGATTGAGAGTTATAAATCAGTATTCGTAATCATCAGTACTCACTTCGTTCGTAAATATTACAATATTACAGGTGGTGGTGCAATATAGTCAATATTACATAACCTAAGTATAGCAACCTACATAGCACGTATGAAACGATGCCACGATTTGGTCTGTTGCTAGTCGCTAAGCCTTTGTCGGCACATCACTCCCAGTGAGGTCTCGTTACTCGCGCGGCTGTCGAGCTTCGCCGAGTGCAATATGATAATGATATAAACAATAGCATTTCTCATACCTAAATGCACCTGCTACTGACCGCTAATAATATTCCATAAATGAAATTACTTGACTAGTTTTACCTACGACTTCACTTTTTAATATTTCATCTACGATCAATCTTTACATAAAATAATATTTGTATAATAGATACCTACTTATTTAAAGTAAATAGTTAGATAAAAACTATATTGTAAGACCGTATTATATATTTGCACTTTGACTTTATCGAGATCGACTGTTGCCCAACTCTCTACCTTGAAATGAAAACCTGTACTAAACACTAGCTTGTTATTTAGCGGATGCACTGCCTAGCAGGATCGGATGGCTTGGGGTCCAAAGGTGTTGATGTAGGTCGCGTGTAAGATATTGTTTTTAGCAATAAGGTCGCCATTTATGCATATCTTGTACCTAAATTGTATATAATTTACTGTATAATTATTATACATATAAACACCCAGACCAATGCAAATAGTCATATTCATGCAAACTAATTATTGCACCGTGCGGGAATCGAATCCATCACGCCACGGAGGCTGACATTTTCCTTGAACAAATTTTAGCCAGATCCGTTTAGCCGTTATAGTGTGATTGAATATAACATAATTTATTTTTATTTTGTTTATAGGTTTATCCACAGCAAATGCATTACAAATTGATACACCTACATATTAAGAAGAATATCTTTAAAAAACTTTCAAGTTTAAATATAATTATTAGTTGGATCAAAAATTAAGTTATTCGTTAAAATTATAATAATAATAATACAATATTGATACAGGATTGTACAGGTTGTAGGATTTTTACACGTGGAGTATGTAATTTTACTCCATGTGATTCTTTGAAGTTATATGGGTCGAAAATGCTTACACGAATTACATTAGGGCTGCCACTATTAGTTAATAATGTACTATCTATAAATTAAAATTAATACAACATCTTATTTTTCGATACAATAAAATATTGTGTGAAGGATTTAATAGGTATCTACATTGGTTTCAAATAATTTATCGAGATTACCTACTCTTTGAACATAATGAATATTTGAATATTATAATCCAGATAATTTAGTTTTTTAATCAAATACTTACCTCATTTCTGATCACATTTTATATCTAAAAATAAAATAAATTAAATGTTTACATTTTAATTAATATTGACAGCATTTATTAATGCAATTTGTTATTTCAAATACATCGGGAAAAATGAAATGCTCAAGTAGAACTCGAAACCATGACCTTTCCCTTACAGGGGAATGCTCAGCCGACTGAGCTATTGAGCGATTACAATTTGAGTTATTATTAAAGAATGAAACTATAAGAAAGACAATTTTTTATAAAATGTATAATGTTAAGTTTAATTTTTATTTCCATTTCCTGTATTTACTGTATACAAACATAATAGGGGAATGTAAATATTAAGTAAACTTTACATCATACAAAATATTTACATTATTATTAGATATGTATAACTTATTAATATTTTCATGTAGAATTTACATGACTTATATCATAATTTGATTATTTCCATTACGTAACGTGACGAGATATTTTTTCCTATGCGTGGTGACAACCCTAACGTATTTTGCTAAATTATCATTAATTTTCTTATAAAATCTGAAATCATTCAGTCAGTGCTTCATTTTGACTTCGTTATTATACCGTTGAACGAATCCATTGGAGCAGCCACCATCTTGAAGACCTTCCACCTTGAAGACCAAGACCTTTCACCTTGAAGACTAAACACCTGGCTCCAGATTTTTTGTGAGTTTAATCGTCACTGTACCTACCTAAAAAATGTAAGTTCCTAAGTTATAAAATATTCTATCCCATGTTCTATTGTTTTTAAGTGAGAAATCTTTTTAACCTTTAAACAAATTTGGCAGAACTAAACCTATCGTTATTTTGTGCACGGTGACGGTGAGTGATACTAACTAGTGATAACGTATTTAGCGTATTAGTCTTGTCAAATTTTATTAGTTTGAGTGACTACCGAATTGTTGCAATTGGCAGACTAAACACTTCGTTTTCTGAGTTACTAGTCGCAATTTAATAACTATTCTGTTCATAATATTTACAGGTCGGATTCAGAGTACGATAGTGGCAACAGTGCGAGGGCGACGTCGATCGAAGCCGTCAAGTCAAATTCGAAGGCAGCAAAGGGGGCTGGAAAGCGCAAATCGTCACCAACTGTCAAAAGCGTTGCAAGCGATCGTATAAGGTACGTCCATATGTACCAGTACGTACATGTTCATTACTTATCTATACTAATATCATAAAATATACGAAAGTAACTCTTTCTGTCTGTCTGTAACAAGGTAAAGCGTAACAACGGTTTGACGTCTAAACCGCTTTACCTATTGATGAAATTGGATGTGGGGTAGACCAGACCATGAGAAAAGACTAAAGCTATGTTGACATCTACACGGGCGAAGCCGCGGGCAAAAGCTGGTTATATTATAATTTACGACTGAAAAATCTAGTGCTGTTAAAATAGTTTTTACGATGAGAAAGTTTTTGTGAAGATAATGTGATAGTTTTCTGAGTAGGTTTCTGTATATTTATTTACTATTTGTAACTTATAATAGGTATTATGTTTTCAGAGCGGACCAAGAGTTCGATTGTGACAGAGTGGTAAGGAGCGAGGCTGGGACGTTCAAAAAGGTCTCCGTCAAACGCAAGTCATCTGCTAGAAGTACCTCAAGCGAATGTCCGAGGTAATTATTACTCATTAGTACTCTTATACCCAGCTGATGTAAGGTGATGATAAGGTACCAATACTACCAATTAAAATACGTATAATCAACAACATTACGCAATAGGTATGTACCAAAATATGAGTGAGCGAGGTTACGTGTTAAATAGTGCTAGTTTTGTTATTTTTGTTAATATAATATTATTATGAGAGATTTATTTATTTTTCTGGCTAAGTAGTTTAGTAATTGCAAATCCAGAAGTCTTGGGTTCGAGTTCCATTAGTATCAAACTTTGTGTGTCGTTCATGACAGTCATCTATTAATCTGTTCACGTAATATTCCTAACTAAAGCAAAACTGATGTTGTCCAGTTCATAACAATATACATAATGATCATTTATTATTTATTTAATGAACATTATAAGTACTAAGGTACAATATTATAATATAGAAAATTTCCCTGTTTTAGAGCTTCAAAGAAAAAGGCTGCGCAAAAGGGATACGACATCTTCCACCTCGACAGTGAAACTCCCACCGTCAACACCGGCAGAGCTTCATCCACATCGGTGCTGTACAATCGGGTGGCTAACGGTCAAACGAGGCGTACACTGTCTACCGAGGGTCCCTTCCACATTGACTTGAAGGTGTACAACTCGGTTGACGTCCAAGAAGGTGGCGACGACCTTTGGAAAAAAAACCTGCTGTGGTTGAAGCTTCGGACTGACGAGGAATCTCCTCACTGGGCTCAACTACAAAAATTTGTTAGACAAGCCAGCGAGTTGTTCGCAGATTCTGAAGCCACTTTCTTTTCTAATAAAATTAATTTTAAATAAGTCCGTACCTACTAAACTTAATATAATTATCTATTTGTATGTAATACATAAAAATATTAAATAAATTTGATTAATCCATTGACCATCATAAATTTCAATTAAAAATTCCATCCTAATCTGTCTGTGTGTTTCACAAATTAATATGCCGTTCTGTGATAGCTGTGGTGTTGACGTAAATGGTAAGAAATGGATAGGACATTTAAGGAGTAAAATACACCGAAAGTCAGATAACGTAATTACTTTAGATCATGGCGTGGAGAAAGTGAACTCTGCTTTTAAAAATCGATTAGCAACATATAGATTACATACTCTTGACACGAACGAACAGACATCTTTACCTGTTTTCTTCAGACACCTTCACAGTAGGGTCAAATCTTTAATTGATCAATCTCTTGCAGCTCACACTTCCCTTAAGGTTAACTTTCATATATACTCAAAGTTTGTACTACTTAAACACGACATACCAGAAGTTAAATCATTTGAAACCAAAAATATTATTATATGTATGAACTATGATTTTACAAAGCTCTTTACAGATGTTGCTAATCAATTACTGAAAAAGATAGACGAATTTGAAGAGCGGGATTCTGGTTGGACTTTCCTTAATAACTGTTACATGGAGGTAAATATAAATAGATATCAACCGCTCCGTGGTTCAAGATTTATTGATTTACCTCTGATCATTAAAAATAAAAAGGCATGTGTAAATATTCGTAACAATGATATATATTGTTTCCTGTGGTCGGTCACGGCAGCTCTTTACCCTGCAAATAGGAACATTCAGAGAGTTTCTTCATATCCAAATTTTTTCAATCTGTTTAACATAGAAGGAATGTCATTTCCAGTAACTTTTACCGATATACAAATGTTTGAAAAAAATAATCCAAGATTACGAATAAATGTATATGGTTTAGAAAATAATAGACAGATCATAGGACCTTTATACAAATCACAGTTTAATAACGATAACAAAAAAACAGTTAATTTACTATTATTAGAAAAGAGCAGATATTCACATTACTGTCTGATCAAAGATTTATCGCGTTTGGTGAGAAAACAAATAACTAACCATAATGGGAAATTATTTTTTTGTGATGAGTGTTTGCTATTTTTTAGATCAAGCATGGAAATTGATTCTCATGTATGTGCCGGTGTAATGACTCAGCTACCGCAAAAAGGTTCAGTGATTGAGTTTAAAAACTACGAAAGGAAACAAAATGTGCCATATGTAATTTACGCAGATTTTGAAGCCATGTTGGTTCCAGTGCAAGGGTGCAACCAGGATCCCTCTGTTGCGAGTACCTCAGTATGTCAGGTACATATACCTATAGCATTCGCTTATTATATAGTTTGTTCGTTTGATGAAAGTAGAAATCGTTTTGTATCTTACCGTGGGGAAGATTGTGTAGATAAATTTGTTGAGAATATTTACAGGGATGTTCAATGGATTAACAACAATCTGTCGAATAGTGTACCAATTATATTTAACAACGACGATTCTGTTAAATTCAATGAAAGCACTCGTTGTCATATTTGTCAAAACTTACTAATCACAGACCGAGTAAGAGACCACTGTCATTTGACAGGTCAATATCGAGGAGCCGCACATAACTACTGTAATTTGATGTATAAACTTCCGAAATTTATACCAATTTTCTTTCATAACCTTTCAGGTTACGATTGCCATCTTTTTATTAAAAAATTAGGAGAAGCTAGCGGTTCACTTAAAATCATAGCTAAAAATAAAGAGTCATACATTTCTTTTACAAAATTTATACAAGTTTCTAGAAATGAATTTGTACAGCTTCGGTTTGTGGACTCCTTTAAATTTTTATCTACTAGTTTAGACAAATTAGTAAAAAGTTTGAAACCAGAACAGTTTATACACTTAAAAAACAATTTCTCTTGTCCAAAACAATTTAAATTACTTACGCGAAAAGGTGTATATCCTTATGATTATATGAGCAACATAAATCGTTATAAGGAGACAGTTCTGCCTGAAAAATGTTATTTTTATAATTCCTTAAATAATCAACATATTTCATTAGCAGATTACCAGCATGCTAAATTAGTATGGTCTGAATTTAAAATAAAAAATCTAGGTGATTATACTGATCTTTACCTCAAAACTGACGTACTTTTGTTGACTGACGTTTTTGAAAACTTTAGAAATACTTCTAAGCGATTTTATCAATTAGATCCAGCTTTTTATGTAACAGCTCCTAGCTTATCATGGGACGCGATGCTTCTCAAAACGGGAATTAAGTTAGAACTTATTGATGATTTAGCAATAATAAGGTTAATACAAGAGGGTATAAGAGGAGGTCTTTGTATGAGTTCCCATCGTTATGTAAAAAGTAATAATAAATATATGGAAAATTATGACCCTCAACAAGATGATATATTTATTGTATACTTAGATTGCAATAATTTATATGGGTATGCTATGTGCCAACCTTTACCTTTATCAAACTTCAGGTTTCTTGATAAAAATGAGATAGAAAATCTAAATATCATGAATATAAAAGATGATGCAGATTATGGGTTCATATTAGAGGTAGATTTACTTTATCCTAAATATTTACACCGTTTGCATAATGACTTGCCATTTTGTCCTGAGAAATGTGTGCCTCCTGGAGGAAAAATTTCTAAACTTGTCACAACTTTATATGATAAATATAAATACGTAATACATTACGTACATTTGAAAAATTGTATTAAGCATGGATTAATATTAAACAAAGTGCATCGCGTTATAACTTTTAGGCAAAAAGCTTTTTTAAAACAATATATAGACCTCAATACCGAGCTTAGACAAAAAGCAGTGACCGAATTTGAACAAGACTTTTTTAAATTTGGTTGCGCCGGTGTAGAAACTGTATTTTGACACGGAAACACACTCCTTTTATACCCGTCTCCTCTCCCGCACTAACCATAGATATGGCTTCCGTCCGCCATTTGTGAAATATAGACACTCAGTCTCGCTTTGAACTAGCCAGCGTAATGACGGACCGCGCTCGCGTCTCTCAAAAATGATTAATATTTGTTACATTTTTACCGCTTCATAGACCTTTACCGATCGGATTGTGCCTCTCGTGTGTTCCTCAAGTGATCTAGTGATGCTGACGGCAGCTCCTGAGCAAGGAAGAGAAGATCCGTGTACCGGCTGCGATGAAAACACGTGTGTCGTGAAGGTTAGTGCATCCTCTCCTAATTTCTCGGGTTGCATTCATTGCTTGGATCACTCCCGCGGCAACCCGACCACCTGTCTTTTGTGTGTAAAGCGTCAATGGAACAGTTAGCTACTTCCCGCAATACAGTCCATTACCGCACTCGGCCATGCGCCACCATTTTTGGTCCGGATCGAGCCGGATTCTTAGCCGTAGTTCGTATTTTGTTATTATTCTAATGGGAATAAGCGCGCCGCACCTAAGTGCCTGGTTATTTTAGTAGAAAACCCCGCATCCAGACACTTAGGATTAGATTTGTTGTCCGTTCGCCGCTGGCTCGCATAGTACCTACCTGGTACATACATAGGTTAGGTATCATATCAACACTTAATCGTAGTTCGCAATTTTCGCATCGCACCTAAGTGCCTGGTTATTTTAGTAGAAAACCCCGCATCCAGACATTTAGGCTTAGATCTTAGGTATACTAGACACCCTAGTGCATAGGCACAGTGTAATACCTAACGCATTTGGCTTTGTTTTGTTTTTTTCAATTGCGTCGTATTTGCCTAGTACCTGCGTGGGTAGACACGTGGTTGTACCTACCTCGCTCGCATCTCATTCCAATTCATACGAAAGTATTTTAATTTGAATAGATATTACGCAATACTTAGTCCCTGAAATAATAGTTGAACCTAGACAGCGACCATCGCGTAGGTACGATCTTGTTGCTATGCGCGTTAGTTCAAGCTTGCACTGGCAGTTATAAGTACCTACCTACCTACGGTTATCGCTCGCGCCGCCTCGCTGCTCTGTACCGCTAGGATTAAGTCATTTCATATTTATTGTTTACCGCACTTTAGTTTGAGATTTAATTGTAAACATGTCCCCAAAGGTTGATAAGACCGGTAAGGTTCAATTGAAACTTTTATACGCTAAAAAAGAAATGATTTACTCTCGCGTACAATCGATCTATGATAATGCACTTAAAACCTCTGATTTGGTCATCAGAGATTCGTTCTTGTGTTCTATAGAAAACTTAGATAGTCTACGCGCGGATTTCGAAACCTTAGTACATGACATCAACGTTTTAGAGTTGAATTTGAATCCCGATTACTCAGTGAGTTATCAAGCCTTGTCGTCGTTTGACGATTTGTATTGTCGTATCAAACGCGTCGCTAGGAGTTTGGAGAAGCCGGCTGACCTACCCAACCCCACTCGCGACCGACCTAAGTTGCCACCAATTCAAATACCCGAGTTTGATGGTAACATTCGCAATTGGTGTCTATTTATAGATAGTTTTGAGAATACAATAGATAAGAACGATTCGTTGACAGATCACGAAAAGTTGCATTATCTCGTTGAAAAATTGACTGGTAAAGCTATAACCGTTTGCGCTGGAATTACGTTTAGTGCCGAGAATTATAATTTAATTTTAAATACTTTGAAAGCTAGGTATGAGGATAAAAGATCGGTAGCTAACGCCTATTTAGATCAGATGTTTGATTTGAAATCTATTGCGGCATGTAACGATCAAAACTTAGAGAAATTTCTAGATACTTTCGCGTCAGCTGTTCGCGCCGTAAAGAACCTAAAGATTGATGACCTCTGCGACTTCGTATTTTTGTATATGGGTTTAAGGAAATTAGATTCCGAAACCATTCGTTTGTTTGAGTCGGATCATCGCGGCAATAAAATTCCTAAGTTCGAAGACTTAGAAAGTTTTGTTCGCGAGCATATAAAAGTATTGCAGCGCTCTTCATCGAAACATGAAGGCGCGAAGATAGTTGTTGATTCTGCACGCAAAGTAGATGCGTCATCGAAGTCACTGAGGTCAACTCATACTTATGTTAGTACCGCACCAGCACGTGTACAGTCACCTGTTTGCTCTTTGTGTAGCACTCATCATTCGCAACTGTACAGGTGTCCTGGTTTTCTAAAATTGTCGCCTAGTGATCGTTATAAATTTGTTCGCGCTAATAATTTTTGTTTTAATTGTCTCGGTACTAAACACCGCGTTGTTTTATGTAATAGTAGAAATAGTTGTCGCAAATGTCAAGCGAGACACCACACTTTGCTTCATTTTGAGAATAGTAATGCCGCATCCAATGTGAGCACGGTTGGCTCGTCGAGCGGTGACACACGGCAGCCTGCGCCGCAGCCGCAGCCCGCGCTCGCGCGCGCTCCGGCCCGCCCGGTGACCGCCGCGGATGACGTCACCTTGTGTTCGTTCTCCGCTAGTGCTGCACTCACTACTGTGTGTCTTGCGACCGCTCGCGTTGTTATTGTTGATGCATTAGGTAAGCCGCGCATTGTTCGAGCGCTGTTAGATGGCGCTTCGCAAAGTAATTTTATTACTCAAGATTGTTGTCGGCGTCTTGGTTTCAATGTTGATAAGCGTTCAACCCGCTCAGTGGTGAAGGGTTTTGGAAGCTTACAGTCAGCTGTTCGTGGCACCGTTAAAACAAGGTTTAGATCTCGTTTTAATAATAATATTTGGTTTGACATGGATTCGCTCGTTATAGATAGAATAGCTGAACAGTTGCCTACCGTCCCGGTTGACACGTCTTTATTAACGAAATTTAAAGACTTGCCTTTAGCAGATGAGACTTACGCTGTTCCTGGAGTCGTCGATATATTGATCGGCGCTTCGATTCTCCCGCACCTCCAGTTATCACGTAAGGTTCAAGGGGGACCGACGTACCCCGCTCCGCACGCACTGGAAACAGTTCTTGGTTTTGTTATAATTGGTTCCGCACCCGCTTCTATAGATAGTTTTAGTCACTCGACTGCTTCGTTCTGTTGCACCGTCGAGCCGCCACTGGAGTCTACCATCCGCAAGTTTTCACTCGGTGGCTCCCGTGTATCCGCTGAAAAACGCTTTCTTTGTTTGGAACGAAAGATGCAGGCGTCCCCAAAGTCGAAGCGGGCCTATGATGAGGTTGTTAACGAATATTTAGATAAAGGTTACATCTCACCTGCGCCTGCGGACACTGGCGGGACCCAGCCTTCGTACATTATCCCGCACCGCGGAGTTATTAGAGAAGATAAGCTTACTACTAAAACTCCGCGTAGTTTTGGATGGCAGTGCTAAGACTAGCACTTCCGTGTCGCTTAATGACATTTTGTATTGTGGTCGGAATCTTTAAGGTAATTTATTTGACATAATTGTAAATTTTCGCATTAATATTAGTAGAATTTTAGCTTTTAGGACTCAACAGTCGCTTTGTGTTGGGCCCACTCTTCGCCCCATCGTTGGGACACATTCGTCGCTAATAGAGTGGCAAAAATTCAATCTGAATTGGCGCCACATAATCTCTTTCACGTTGCTGGCACCGACAACCCAGCCGGGTGTCTCTCTCGTGGATTGCTTCCTTCGCAAATTTTAGATCACCCGTTATGGTTTAGTGGACCGTCCTGGATTCATGCCGCGTTAGATAAGTGGCCAGTTAGTCAATTCAATCCCACTACGGTTTCCGAACCACCCGAGGAGAAGAAGCACTCGCTTGTTGTATCGGTCCCACGTGAAGAGACCCTTATTTTGTTGTTGGCTAATCGCGTCTCGTCTTGGTCGAGACTGTTGCGTTGTGTTGTTTGTTCGCCTCTGCCCTCTGCCTAGCCAGCGGTAGGCACGAGCTCCAATCTAGGTTTATATTTTAGTTGTTATTTCCCAAACCTAGATTTAGATTAGACTTTAGATTTGTTTCGCATTTGTCGTTTCGAAGGTAACCCTTCAAGCCGGGGGGAATGGTTGCGCCGGTGTAGAAACTGTATTTTGACACGGAAACACACTCCTTTTATACCCGTCTCCTCTCCCGCACTAACCATAGATATGGCTTCCGTCCGCCATTTGTGAAATATAGACACTCAGTCTCGCTTTGAACTAGCCAGCGTAATGACGGACCGCGCTCGCGTCTCTCAAAAATGATTAATATTTGTTACATTTTTACCGCTTCATAGACCTTTACCGATCGGATTGTGCCTCTCGTGTGTTCCTCAAGTGATCTAGTGATGCTGACGGCAGCTCCTGAGCAAGGAAGAGAAGATCCGTGTACCGGCTGCGATGAAAACACGTGTGTCGTGAAGGTTAGTGCATCCTCTCCTAATTTCTCGGGTTGCATTCATTGCTTGGATCACTCCCGCGGCAACCCGACCACCTGTCTTTTGTGTGTAAAGCGTCAATGGAACAGTTAGCTACTTCCCGCAATACAGTCCATTACCGCACTCGGCCATGCGCCACCAAAATTGCTTAATAACAGTATATTCGGTAAAACGCTAGAAAATAATGAAAATCGTGTAAAAGTTCATTTAGTAAATCAGTGGAGTGATAGCGAAAATAAAACAAAAAAGAGATTAAGTGCAGATACCTTGGTTGCCAGACCTAACTTCCATAGTGTTTCTATATTTTCTGAGAATTTGGTTGCGATTCAAATGAAACCTGAAAAAATTGTTATGGATAAACCCCTATATATAGGTTTCTCTGTATTAGAACTATCAAAAAAACATATGTACGATTTTCACTATTCTATTATGCGCCCACATTACAGAGAACTTATCAAGTTATGCTATACGGACACAGACAGTTTTATTTATAAAATTGAAACTAACGACTTTTACAATGATATGAAAAACTACTTTATTAGTTATTTTGATACTAGTAATTATACTACAAGTAATCCGTTTAGTTTACCGATTTTGAATAAAAAGGTGCCAGGTCTATTCAAAGATGAAATGGGTGGTAAAATAATCAGGGAATTCATTGGTCTACGTCCCAAATTATATTGTATTCAATCTGAGCAATGTACTTTAAAAAAAGCTAAAGGTGTTAAGAAATGCGTAGTGAGAGACTTAGTAAAAGCAGATTATAAAAAAACGTTAACCAATAATGAAATAATTCGTAAACAAAATTTATTATTTAAATCCTTGAAACACGAGTTAGTAACCCGTAGTGTCAACAAAGTTGTATTATCATCCAATGATGATAAGCGGTATATATTAAAGGACAACATTCACACTGTTTCTTGGGGTAATTGCTCAATTTTAGGCTGAATTTTAGGACGTTTAATTGAAATTTATGATGGGTTTTATTTTTTCATAAGTATGACATTGTGATGTTTAAAAATGTATTTAAGTACTTTAAGTTTTTATCTTATAAGAATGTACCTACCTACCTATGCCTTTTACTCTTATTTATAAATAAATACCTACATGATGTAATCATATTTTCGTTTTATTATACTTCATTCTCAACTAGTGACATAATAGAAAACTTTTGCGACACACATAGGTAAGTAAAGGGTAAACTGTACCTGAATCAGGTTTGTTCAAATTTTCATGTCTCAACCTGTTCTTAGTACCCTTATCTATATAATAATCATTGCAATAGCGAGGTAACACGTCATAGAAATCTTTTTGCTTTGCTATGCACAATACGTGTTTTTACATGATAGGATTTTCATGTTTCAACTTGTACGTCGTAAGTATTTTGTTGTTTAAAGAAATATGTATTAGAAATAGTATCAATTTTCAGAAACTGTGGCTATATAATCCCGTTGTTAATTTTATAAGTTCATTGTTTCATTCTAAATTTATCACTAACGACGTGGACGTAAATTATACGTGCAACTTTAAATTTATCTATTAGTTTACAAATCGACAAACAACATGGTAAGATATTTGATTTGAAAAACTATTATAATATTGTGTTCATAGAAAAGGTAACACGTCACGTAACGTAAATAACATACTAACGTTTTTTTTTATTTTCAGAACACAAATGAGAATATATTCGCGATAGAAGACACTGAAGAAAGAAACCGTTTGCCAAATGGATTGTATTCACCAGAATCGCTTCCAAATGCGCAAGATCCATATGCATTTGACGAAGAAACTGAACGATTATGGATCGCAGCTCAAAGTACACACCGTGAAACACCTAAAAAAAACGCCGAGAGAAAGAAATTCACGCGCAAGTCAGAATCAAAAATAGTGAGTAAAATATTAAAGAAACATAGACAACCTTCATACATTATAAACTGTGAACCAACAAAAGGACGGCGTTTGATCAAAATTGAGATTAAGGACCTGAGCGGATCAAGTGAGAATGAAGAGGAGATAATAAAGGCACAATATATTGTCAAAGATCCAGTTGACGAAATTTCTGATCAAACCGAAAATTTAATACATAATATATCAAAAAAAATATGCGGCTATTCTTTCCCTAACATTTATTAATAACAGTTCTTGTTTTAAAATATTCCTAACTAGATTAATTTTATGTAAATAGTGGTGTAGTGTAAGTTTGTAAATAAATGTGATCGTCATTTGTATTGAAATTAATATTTCATAAATAATTTATATTTTAATATTATTTAGTGTAAAAATGATAATATATAGGTATTATGCATTAAAAGTGATATTAAGAAATCAATGAAGATTTAAAGTTTGTTTTATTGAAATATTTATCAGTAAAATGTACCTACATTTTACTGATGTATATTTATACCATTTTTTATACAAATAATATTTGCTGATGTCATATTTATATTTAATTTAATTTTTATTGTGTGTACTGTGAAAATAATGTGTTAAAAATTACCTATAGATAGGTATTTAAAATGTGGGTTAAAAAATAAAAACCATTTACTTTAAAAAATTGTTTTATTTATTAAATCTGTGTATAGGAAGACAAATTACCTTTCTTGCTCTATTAAATAGTTCTTTAAACATAAAACATTTTTAAGTGCACATTGTTTATTATGATGAATACAATTAAAACTTGTCTCATTATTTGAATATTTGTGATGCAACAGTGATAAATTTAGGCACTTGTCTTCACCAAGATCTACGCAAATACAATTCATACAAAGATCTTGAATCCACTTGACTTTTTCTAAGCCCTTCACAATAATTTCTTTATTTTCTAAATAAGGAACAATTATGCGTCGAAATTCTCTATAGTCGATATAACCTTCATTCCAGTAAATCCCTCTGTTTCTCTCTAACCACGTAACTTGTTTTTTTTCATTCGTAGTTAAGTATTTAAATAAATATGGGGGCTTTATTAAGAACGTTTGGGTATAAACACGAGTGGCTAGAGCTAATTCCTTGATTATAAAGTTATTATAAGTGTCTTTAAACCCCTGGACATCCACTATAATTGTATTCGGGTTCATGATAATTTTCTCACAGTGCTGCTTAATGGTTTATACTCAATTATACAGTCGTTCAATATAAGACAATATGCCGAAGTTTGATCCGGGATATCAATATCACTTTCAATTTCCACTCTTACGTCCACAACAGGACCTGACTTAAGATTATCTGGCTGTCTAGAACAGTCTATGACGAATAACGGAGCAACGTTTTTAAATTGTTCCTCACTTAATAAAGGCTCAGCGCGACGCCCATAATAAGACTGTTGAAATTTAGCATATTTTTCATATATTAAAGCAATTCGATTATTCGAGAAACTTGTATTTATATTTTCATATGGGAAGTAGGTGGAGTTAAGGTATACCTTAACGTCACGAATCTCACAATGATCAAATCGAGACATATCAAATGTAGCATTATTTTTTCTATTTGTCTGTAAACCAATAATAACAAATCTTGGTTTCTCTATTTGCGAAGATGTTTTTATTGACCAAGTATGTTTGGTGGTTTTAGGCAACATTGGATATTCATACAAATCCCAATTCCTGAATATCATCTGAAGTGGTCGATCTTTTTCTAACAATTTTAGAATGTTTATTTTTTCTCTATCAGATACTTTAACATGCGGTACACGCCATATTATTTTGTTTATGATAATATCTTCTACAATTTCACCAGGGTTGAGTTTGAGTGCGTTCAGATTGGTATTACTTCGTAATAAGATTAGTTCATGTTTACTGTTTATTACTACTTTCTTAAAATCTTCTGCGAAACCAAGAATGTTGCGAAGTGGTATAGAAGCAGAAAAGCTACCTCCATTAGAACTTCTTATTCCCTCGATATTCCAACCCCAAGCATTAGATGTTTTAGCTTCGCTCTCATTCATTGATATAAATGATTTCATCGTGCTAGTTATACCAGCATTTTTTATTTTATCTATCTCCACTCCATTTATTTCGTACCTTATATCTTGAAACAAGTAAAGTAAACTATTGTTTGTGAAATGAACGTTACTGACTCTCTCTTTCGAATTTTCAGCCTTCTTTACAATAACAGTTCCTTCCAAAAACAAAGTGCTTTCTGATGGTAATATATACAAGTCTTGCTGATTAATGGGTATCCTGATTTCATCGCTTCTATTAAAACTTGTTACGTAAGGCTTGTAAGAGTGAATTTCAATTCCTTCCACAGAGTTGTCGTAGGCTGGAGCGGATAAAACATCTAGGATATTCATTTTAACAAACCAATCGCCTTAAGAAATGCTTTATTGTTTTTATTCAACTTTATTCTCCTTTTAGGTCGAGTTCTTACTTGATTGAGAGTTCGAGTAGAACTGCTATTTTGAATTGGAAGAAACATATTATATTTAGTATAGTCAATCATTTTTTCTTTTGAGGTGTAGATACAACTGTACTTCTTCACCTCGCAAATTTATTAAGTTATTATTTATATCCAAAAGTCTGATCTGTATGCAGCTGATGTTGGTTTGGTTGATTGGAAAGTAAATTGCGTTTTTTGGTATTTCTATAATTCTGTATCCAGGTGGGACATTAAGTGCGAATTCATGTAGAATGTGACTGGATTGTCCGTTTATATAGGAACCGCTAATTATATCACATTCAACTCTTATCACGGTTGTAGGCAAAATGTTGACTGGAAACTCTGATACATGATATTTATTGGCTTCCAAGACTTGTCTTTTAAACCCCAACAAACCTCCGAACGTACAATCTTTAGTAAAATCTATAGTTGATGTACAAAATAACATGGTTTTTAAGGTGTTGTTATTGCAATGAAGCTTTATGGATGCATCCTTTACTTCAGATTTTAAATAATCACTGATATCTTGCAACTCATAAGTACCTTCAGGTATTTCAATAACATTATTTGAACCATAGTATAACTTATTATTTGTTTTATCAATATTTGGAATAGAATTATATGTGGATAAATGTAATAATGCACATTCATACTCTCCGATTAATTGTAACGTATTTGGATAGAAGGTAGTTAATACCGATGAGTTTCCAGTTATAGACAAGGTGAGTGTCATCTTGCAAATGATAAAAATTAAAGAACAGTATAAAATTTATAGTATTTATTCCAAAAAGATTGTAGATATTCTAAACACAAATGTCCACAAATTATTGTATAAAATTTTTGATATCTTGTATAGTTATAATTAATATTGCAGTTCCTAAAATATCGTATCAATTCGATTGGTGGTCTTAAATCACCAAAACTATCAAAATATTCACAATAATTATTTACCTTGACATAAGCTACCCAATGCGTTCCATCGTTTTCTGAATTATCTAAGTTAACTATACCACATTCAATTCGTTTAGGGATTTTTGGTAACTGATCCTTCATGTAAACTCCTCGAAAATAAGGAATACCATATGCATAATTTTGAATATCGATATTAGTTAAGGCACGATTAGGTAGCTTATTACTTAGTTTTTTGACGATTTTATAAACAATCCTTTGCCTTTTTTGTGTGGTTTAATGTATAAACCGTTACCTAATGCTATAGCTTCCATAGTCTTATTATGACGTTCAGATTCTTGTAATTTTTTTTGACCTTCTTTATAATCATTCACTGTTTTTGCAATACCCGCTGCGCCACCAGCCAAAGCTCCTAAAGCTGATAAACCGGCAAAAATCGGGATTAAAGGCAGAATGCCTCCTGTTTTTGGTAAAGGTATGACTCGTGGTACTCGAAGTTTTGGAACGCACGGAACAATTTTTTTAGCAGCCATATAAGCTGCATGTATTAAAGATTTACCATCTTTGGGTACGCGTTTCTTGATTTTTCTTTTAATTTTTGTAACCAAATTATGAAATGGCTTAACACCAGCACCAGATTTGAGTTTCGCTTTCATAACTTTACTCACTACCCACGAACTAAGCTTTTCTCCTTTACTAGCATCTTTTGCTTTCATTCTTTGTTTGGCCATATTTAAAAGTTGTAAATCGGCTTTGTGACGATTAGACAAGTCTGTATAGTTTTCGTATGCAATGTCGTGATACATACATGCTTCGTCTAGCTTATTTACACCTTTATCACCACGCAGTAAACGTTTTGAAAGTTTTGTTCCAGGTCCGCAATAATTATAGCCGGGTAAGTGGAGTTCAAATGGCAAATGATTAATAACACTATTGAGTAGTCCACCACCTTGCATAGCTCATAGTATAATGAACAAAATATTATAATTAATAACTGTTATGTATATAATTTATTCCACTATTGCAGTCTTATCAATCCAACTATTCTCTTTATTACTTAAGCCCAACCATTTTACGAACAGTTTATTTCCTTTCCTTCGTAAAACTTTTTCTATCAAATAGACACCTGGACAAGATGATTTTTGAAGTTCGTGTTTGTAAAAGGTTCCTGATATAACTTGTTTGTGTTGATCTTCGATGTGATATGTTTCTGGTACAGTGTTATTGATACTTTTTATATTAAATAGTTCCGTTGACCAATTAGGTGTATAACCTTTCTCAAATAGTTGTTTGTATTTACTAATTCTAACTCTATCACCAATCATAAACTTGGGCTTATGTTTATAGGATACCGTTTTTATTGAGTTCTTAATATTATTTTTAACATCTGCTTCATTCAATTTATTGACATCAACGGGTGCTAATTTAATAGTGCTATGTTTTGTGTTGTTATATGTCTTTACAACACTCTCCAAACCAAAATCTATCCATTTATAGTGCCCGCTGAGACTAAAGTACTTATACAATTTATTTTTAATAGTTCTGATAACACGTTCTACAATTGAAGCCTTTTTCGTTGAAAAAGTTGAGTAGTGATTAATATTATAGTTCTTTATAAGCTTTTGAAATGCTGAATTATAGAACTCGGTACCCAAATCAGTTTGGAGATGAGCTGGTATCCGATGGTTAGTCGATATCAATTTCTCGAATGCGTTAGAAACATCATGCTTATTTTTAGTTTTTAGTGGTTCTATCCAAACGTACTTTGAGAAGCAATCAATAACTATTAAAATATAGTTATAACCTTTATTAAATCTTTTCAAGTTTTGCATGTCGATTAAATCAGCTTGCCACAAATCATCAATACCTTTTAAAATTACAGATCGACGAGGATAATTTTTTCGTGCAGCTTTATGTATTTCGTTAACAATTTGTTGTTTTGTCATTTTGAGGAACTTTCAAGCTTATGCTTTTGATCTAATACAAATTTAACTGCGTTTTCAACTATCTCATCAACTGCTTTCCGACTATAAAATTTGTTTTCCAAGTGAACCACTGCCTCAGATACTATTGTTTTTAAAGCTTTCTCCAGCTGGATCTGAACATCGTTTAACATAGTATTTTGCAGTTTTTGTAAGTCGGTTATTAGTTTAGTTCTCAATTCATCTACATATGCTTTGTTTACTGCATCATCTGCATCTTCAGGAGGTTTGACCCCTGTTAGCTTCGATGTCTTCAAATCGTAATCACCATTTTCAGATTTGAGCAATGCATTATCATAAAATTCCAGCAATTCTGATATACGTAATCGCTTATGAATATAATGACCAAATTTGTCTAAATTCATATTTAAGATGTATTGTGTTGAACGGTGTACAATAAAATGATAGACATTTCTTATTAGTAAGTCTATTTAATGATTTTGCTTTCACGCAGTTCTTCAACGATAGATATTATTTCATTATCTAGTCCTGTGTTGCCAGCATCTCGAGAAGCAATTAATAACTTTAATCTATCAACCAATTCATTTGGATCATCCCAATATACAAAATCTGTGTTTTTTTTCCACATTTTTGTTAAAGGTAATCCTTTTCCTACTTTTGGTTCACAGTTTGGACTTTTACTTTGTTGATCGAAAAGAGGTTTAATAACTTGCATATATTTTTGTCCTTTATTACTTTTAATTGGTTTTCTTGAATCAAAATCTCTACGATGTGCATTTGTTACAAGTAACATCGACTTATAATTTTGCATGTCATAATCTGTAACAAAGCTCAGATCAACGTCTTTTTTTAAGAGCAACTGTCGCAAGCCAGGTGTGCATTTGTATTTGTGTCCGGCTACAGTAATAACGTCATCACCAATCGTTATACTAGAGAAACCTAACATTAACTTTCCACGTTCATTTCTTACACCAAATGGTACATCCGCTAATATTTCTGAAGATAATGACCAAGATGATACATCATGATCTGGATTAGTATCGACTATTGACTCAAATGAAGAGTCAATATCGGCTTCTGATTCATCATTGGTATCATTTGTTTCTTCTATATGTTGATCATTCTGTAAGTCGTGGTTGGAAATTTGATCATGAAATTCTCCTTTTTCTTCATTTTTTGTTAGAACTGGTTGATTATTGGTGTTGGCTATTAAATTAAGAGATTCTGTAACAGGCTTGAAAACTGTATCAAGCACTTGTCTGTTATTTTCTTCAAAATCCTTCATGTTACGTATTTTTTTTCTTACAGCTTGTGTTGCATCTACAATTTGTTTTTTCAATGATTTTTCCATCATGTAAAATAGATGGTAATCCAATAAGAGTCGATTAAAGAATGACGAGAAACTAAAAGCAGTCTATTTAAATATTCAAATTTTATCTAATTCTACAAAAGTGTCAAACATTTTTCTATAACACCCGTTGTTTTTAGGACAGTCTTTATTAATCACAACATAGTCATAAGGCTCTTTCCATATTTGAGAACACATGTTACGAAATTCCAACCACGTCATGTCAGTGTTAACATGTTCTTCATAAACATGTTTCAAATTAATTTCGTCTTGCTTAAAAAGCACAATTAAGTTAGCGTTATCTCTTATTAGTTGTTTAGGTATTTTGCTATAAGTTTGATTTAAATAAAAACTGTCAATCAATTTATGTCTTCCCATGGCAAAATAATCACGCATATTACTTTGATTTTCACATGCTACATCGTCAAAAATAATTACTGAATTAGGTTTTGCATCTGAAACTTTCATAACGTCATCATTTGCCTGATATTTCTGAAAACTGACTCCTGGTACTCCTCGTAAAACCTTTTCTAAAAAAATGTACTTTGGTTGATATAGAGTTTTAGAATATACATAAACATTTTGAAATGTCAATCCATTTTCGTGCAAAAGGAGACCAATTAACAAATTGGTTTTTCCACAATTTGATGGTCCGCAAATGATGCAACGTACTGTATTCGGCAATAATTCTCCATGGCGTAACTTGATTTTGGGTAAATCATTACAGATTATACTAATCTGTAACGATTGTGCTTGTTTAATGAATTTCATGTTTGATGCAATGCTGACGGACTGATTATGAACAGATGTAATTATGACATTATGTATTTATAACCGATGGAACGGTAGTGTATTGAAAGTGTATTGAACAGCATTAAAATGTCGAACGTTGGCTTAGGTAAATGATTTTACGAATACTGATTTATAACTCTCAATCGCACATGTAAGATTGAGAGTTCTAACTCACTTCGTTCGTAAATATTACAATATTAGTGAGTTAGAACTCTCAATCGTACATGTGCTATTGAGAGTTCTAGATCAGTAATATTGAGAGTTCAACGAACGAAGTGAGTACTGATGATTACGAATACTGATTTATAACTCTCAATCGCACATGTACGATTGAGAGTTCTAACTCACTTCGTTCGTAAATATTACAATATTAGTGAGTTAGAACTCTCAATCGTACATGTGCTATTGAGAGTTCTAGATCAGTAATATTGAGAGTTCAACGAACGAAGTGAGTTAGAACTCTCAATATTACTCTACTACTCATAATTAATGGAAGACATGCTACGCTCCTCCGCATGTCTGCGTGCTGGGCAGTCGCGGCTATTGGTGCGGTGGTCTAGGTCAGTTTTTCTCCCCAGTTTTTTGCAGGTGGCGCAGTTTGTCACCTTAGACTGGCACTCCTCTGCCTTATGCCCGTCCTCCCCACATTTCCCGCATGTCATCTGCTTGGCCTTACAGTACTTCTGCGGGTGGCCAAACATATGGCACTTTAAGCAGCATGTCACGTCTATAAAGTCATTAATCTCCACGACATCCCACCCTATATACGCTCTGCCCATCCTTTCTACCAGGTGTCTCCGCAATGATGCAGAGCACTCCCCGACCCACATTTTCCGCCCATTCCTTCTCGTCCTACTGAAAAGCAGCTTCAGGGTATCCAGGTCTATATCGCTGTTAGTGTTCTGTTCCTTTAGGGACGAGATAACTTCCTCGGGCTTCAAGGCTCCGTCAATTCCCACCAACGAGATCATTGGACGTCTCTCACGCGGCTCCGCCAACCTGAACGTGGGCGGGATCGCCGCTTTTAGCGCATCCGCGTCTTTTACACTGTTGGTCTCCACCAAAAGCCCGGCGTTTCCGATGCGTCGCACTCCGTGTACTCTGATGCCTAAGCCCGCGGGATTTACCGCGCTCTGCAGCGCCTTCTTCGTCTCGCTAGCCGTCTTCATTTCGTCCCGCTGATCCTCCGCCGGGTACACTGCCACCACCGGGCCCATTCGCCTGGGTATAGGTGCAGGGTTCGCGCCCCTTCCTAGCTTGATGGCGCCTGCGTATGACAGCGGGGCCGAGGCCGCTCCCGGTGTCGGTGTAGCTGTTGTCGCGAGTCCGGGCTGTTCTCTCGCGGCCACCTCACGGGCCCGCGCCTCCGCCACTATGGCTCGCTGTTCCGCCTCAGCGAGACGGGATATCAGTGCGGTCATTATTGCACCAGCGATCGCTACCTGCTGCCCGATAACGCCAATCTCATCCTTGTTCATTTTCCCGGACTTTGCACGAACCGCGTCCATAATGCTCGTGGTGCAAGCCCCGGCATGTGTGGCGAGTTCCACGTAACCAGCCGTGGAGTAGCTGGAACCAATTGTTGCCGCCGGTAATGGAGCAGGATCCGCCGCCTCCGAAGCCATCGTCACAGCCGGCGTCGTAGTGGGGCCAGCCAGGATGCCACCAATGGGGGGGATGGGGTTCTGCTTGCGAGCCGCCTGCACTCGCCTCTTGACGCTCTCTTGAATCTCCTGAGGAGATGTTAGTGGGCGCTTTCCAACAGCGGATATGGATGGGGGAAGCTGGTCCAGTGGAGGGGGGTGGGGGGCGATGTTATTGGGGTGCTAAATGATGATGTGGACGTCCGTTGCAGCGACGAGCGGGGGTTGAACCCCGCCTCCATTCCCATACTTTGCAGCTCCATCAACTCGGCCTCCTTCCGCGCCATCTGCTCCTCTATCATCCGCCGCAGTAGTTCCTCCTGTTGACTCATTATGGGAGAGGGGAGCTAGAGCTCAAAGCAATAGCTCTCCGGAGATCCAGACAATTTTTTTTTTAAAATTAAAGTGGGGGGGGGGGGGTCGGACAACCCGTATGGGGTTCCCAGCTATCGCACCTAGTGACGTTCGAGTGAAAAGTTTTTCTTCGGTCACGGTCACCGGTGGGATAAACTTCACGTCACCGTATATACAGAGATACACGAAGTGTTACACAGCAACACAGAAAAAGTTAAAAGTAAAAATAAAAATAAGAGTTAAAAGTTTTTCGAAGTCCATTTGGCAAAGTCTCACCGGGCGCTGCTCGAGTGAGCCGCTCGGGTCTCTGGCTCCCTCCGATGCACTAAGCAAGTCACCTAGGCACTCACAACACCGGCACTCACTTACCCGTCTTGAAACGTCACTATCGCGCACTGGGGACGTCAACGTCGTATTGACAGTTGTCAGCCGGCTGACAGCTGAAAACTTTTCCCGGACATCTCGGCGGTGTCTTCAGGCCACTTTGGGTTACCCCGTCGAATACTCGCTGTAAAAACGAGGGAACGATTATTGAAACGGTTCCGCTGCCGGGTTCCGGAATAGGAACCGGATTCCCTTTCGCTCAAAGGGCGTTATTTATCGTTTCTATACACATGATATGTACAAATTGAAAAAAACAGGCCACATCGACATAAGATTTCTCCTTGAGCTTAGGATCGACTGACTCGCGAGCAACTACTGTTCACGCGAAACCCTTCTCCACGTCAGTCCTCCAGGGCCTTGCTGGAGTATTTGCTACTACCACCAAGATCTGCACCGACGGAGGCTCCAAGCGGGCTCACGCTCAGACCCTTCTGCGCTCTCCGCCGCGCACGTCCTACTCGTTACGGCTTAATGACGTCACAATGAACGTCGTACATGCCCGTAACGGTAGTGTATAGGCAAAACGCTTCAGCGCCATCCATTTTCAGGGCTGGTTGCTTCGGCAGGTGAGTCGTTGCACACTCCTTAGCGGATTCCGACTTCCATGGCCACCATCCTGCTATCATGAGCGACCAACGCCTTTCATGGTGTCCCATGAGCGTTTTTTAGGCGCCTTAACACTACGTTTGGTTCATCCCACAGCGCCATTTCTGCTTACCAAAATTGGCCCACTTGGCACCGTCATCAGATCCGGCTTTATCGTTCGAGTAAGCCGGAGTACTCACCCATTTAAAGTGTGAGAATAGGTTGAGGTCGTTTCGGCCCCAATGCCTCTAATCATTCGCTTTACCGGATGAAACTGTTCAAATCGATGCCATCTAACGCTTCCATAACACTTTGTGTCACTGCATTTGTTATGATTATGGCTTGTTTATTTAGCTTTTCTTCTAATTTCGATAATAGCAGTTCCATACTTTTATCCATTTTTATTTATATGTAAATTTTTATTACTTGCGACACTGAATTATAGGTAGAATAAAATTATATGACTGGTAACCCTGTTATGTCAATGGAAAATGTCAGTAGTTGTCACTGCGATGTTGTGTATTATGTAGGGTAGATTGAAGCTATTTTTGACAGCACTGTTTATAGTCTCTAATTATTGGTTGCGTTATTTGCACTTTTTAATACAAATGAGTGTTAGTTGCACTGTGATAGTTTTCCACTTCGTTCTTCAATGTTCACACTATTGTATTTTCGACGTAGCACTCTTTATTTCGCACTTTTTGCACTGTAAATGATTTAAGTTCGCGGAGCACTTTGACGTGTGTGTTTACGATGCGATCGCCGGAACCGAAAATCTTCGTACATACGTCAATATTAATAATCAGAATATTATGTTCAACGTTACCGTTAAGAGTATAATTCGTTCGACCAGAAAGCACAACGCACAACCCTCTCGTGCGTGAATATACGCGCGAAGAGTCGAGCGCTATCGGCGCTATCGCCAAAAATCATCAAGTAATAATTTGAACCTCAACCAAATGAGCATCCATCATCTTATAATTGTATTTTGTCATTCATTTCATAACCTTAGAGATTATGAAACATAAAATTTAACAATATGTCATACACATATATCACCAAAAGTTAACAAATAATAACTTGAAGCTCATTCAAATTCACCAAATAAGCATCCATCATCTTATAATTAAATTAAATTAAAAAATTAAATTAAAAATTGTTTATTGACAGAAATACATTTACACGTGTGAAAAAAATCCCTGGCTCCCGAGCTAGTTTTGTAAAAAACTGTGTTACGGGAGTCAGTAATTTCCCTTATTAATTATGGATAGTTGCATATTAATGTCAAAAAGCGGATATGGTCAAAAGTAAGTACAAAAAGAATCATTTCAACCGTACAGAAAAATAGTATTATTAAAATAACAGAGAATATTACCTACGTCAAAAATGTGTGTGTGTGCGTGTGTGTGTCTGTGTGTATGTGTGTGTGTCTGTGTGTATGTTAATATGTAATTGTATTTTATCATCCATTTCATAACCTTAGAGATTATTAAAATGTAAAATTGAGCAATAAAACATCATTATCATCCAAATAATAACTTGAAGCTCAACTAAATTTACCAAATTAGCCTCCATTTATAATATATAATACCTACTTGTCCATAGTAGCTAGTAAAACAGAATTATTAGATAACAGTGTGTTTTTGCCTAGGTTCACGAATATATAATAAAATACCAATAAAAATTAGAGATATAATTGAATTGTTGTTGTTATTAATTGAAAAATATTATTATACCATTAATGAATTTTTGGAGGATAACTCACTATAATTAATAGGTATAATGACCTATAATGACAAAATGAAAATAAATGTGGTGCTGGTGCATGATTTATTTATTTATTTATTTATTATTCATGAATTTAAGTTCTGTTACAATTGACTTTGTGCTATTTGTGTTTTTAATTTAATTTTATGTGATAACTAAATTGACAATTTAATTAATAATCTAATAATTTAATAAAATTAATAATCTACTTAATATTGTATACCCAAATGGTGAAACATAACTGAACTAATTATTATGAGAACATCTTCTGTACCTATGATTTACAATAAAAATGATTTGATTTGATTTGATTTACTTATTTCCTCAATGTTGCCCAGTTTCATATTTAATATTCTATAAAAAACATCAACAAAATGTGTACAAATAATAACAAATAGTTAACGACGTTAACTACTTTACGGGCTTTCATTATAACATTAAAAGAAAGTATATCGATAAATATGACGATAATGTCGATACAACCCTAAGGTACAGTCCTAACATAAAAACGTCGGTCAAAATTTTATTCTTGAAAATGGAACGTAGCTACATAAGTCTATTCTGTAGATATGCCCTATCTTTTCCCTTCTGAAATCTATGGTCTATAAGATTAATTTGTGGTTAACTGTCAAGCGGGCTCTTTTTCAAACATTATTTATATTTTTAATAGATTCTGACGGGGGTGAACGTATGGGTTCGCCAATATTAAAAAAGAAGCTAGATTACATTGTGCACTACACCAGGATGCCCCAATTTGACTTCACCGAGACTGATAATTCTGCGGGGAGTATCTACAAACTCCAGTAACCAGTCACATGCTGGTCCACTTTATCTCCGTCGTTAATAGCTCTACTATGGGACATAGGCGGAATTGATGTACAAAGCCATTCATGAGAATTGATTTTATTTAGACTGTGCACTAAAGTTTATGTATAAAGTTTGTTTTGATTATCACCAATTTAACTTAATGCGTATTAAATCAATATGGAAAGCTCAAAAAGTATTTGTGCAACATGTTTAAGCAGTGATCGCCCTCTTGTTCCTTTGCATGAATTAAAAAATATGTTACAATCCATTCGCTTTACAGAGGTATTTCAATATTCAAATAAATTTATGTTCTTATGTATGTATTAAAATGTTTTTAATGTCACAAGTATCATATATTTTCAGCTAAATCCAACGACTCATGGTGGTGTTTGTTGGGAGTGCAAAAGCAATATATTCAAATTTCACAAGTTTAAAGTAAAAGCATTGCAGGCGCAGTCAGTGTTCTCTCAAAATATCAAGGTAATTTTTTTTACTACTGATAGCGCTGAAAACTGCATTGTCATATACTGTACCTATTCTTAAATGTGTGGTGACAGAGAAAGAATACAAGTGAAGCTTATATTTTCTCTTTCACCACTCCATCTCACAAAAAGGGTGTTGTAAGAGACGATTAACATAAAAATATGCAGATAATATCTCTGCAAGAGAAAGGGAACTCGAAATAAAACCCTAAGTAGACCAGAGCCACCAACATAGGGAGAGGCCTATGTCCAGCTATGGACTGTGATATGCTAATTGATTGATTGATTGTATTGTGTGTGTTTTTTGTCAACCTACATTTTAGCACCAAATCTACCATATAGCTTTTGTTGACATTTTATGTACCCTATGACAATCAGGCAATCAATACCTTTAATTTGAGACCCCATTCATCAAAATCCTTACAGCCGTAAGGCCGATCGAAGGGAACAAAGAAAATCACATGTAACATGTTGTCTTTTGATGTGTTTTGTCAGAAAATACTGAGTCTAGAGAATATAGTTAAAGTGTGATAGACTAAAGGGGCATGGGCTTTACAGTGCATGCAGGGTTGTTAATATTTGTAGATGTTCATATAATATATTAATTTCCCTTAGTCCGTATTTTAAAATAATTATACTTCTATACTATTATTAAAAAGAGGTAAAGTATGTGAGTTTATAGCCTAAAGTCAGGAACCCAGAGGGGCCTCAGGAGTCAGCGAGACTCCTCATATTTTGAAATGTTGTATCACCCTGTAGAGCCCATAATTTTTTAGTCTTCAAATAATATGAAAATCTGCAGGATTTGATAACATTTATGATCACTGCTCTGCTCCCTAGATGGTGATACATTTAGCTTATAACCTTTTTAACCCCCGATGCAAAAACAATGGGGTGTTATAAGTTTGATGTGTCTATGTGTGTCTGTGTCTGTCTGTCTGTGGCATAGTAGCTCCTGAACGGATAAAACAATTTGGATTTAGTTTTCTTTGTTTGTAAGGTATATTAGTCGGGACTGTTCTTAGCTATGTTTAAAAAAAAAAATCAGTTCCAGATGGCCGCCACTACAAAATGACGGAGTACATTTTTTTACTCAACTACTTCAATTTGGGTATCAAATGAAAGGGCTTAAGTACTAGAATACCATACAATAATAATAATAATATGACAAATTTCAAATCCAAGATGGCCGCCACCATAAAATGGTGAATTACATTTTATTTCACAACTCCCTCAATATGGATATCAAATCAAAGAGCTTATCAAGTAGATCAATTTAAAAATTGTAAAATAAAAGTTAAATTAAAAATTAAAAAACTGCCATCACAAAAAAACAACCCTCACAAAGTTGAAAATATTTTTTTTTTATGCCAGACAAGCACACGGCCCACCTGATGGAAAGTGACCTATGAACGTGTGTAACACCAGTGGAGTCAGATCCGTGCTGCCGACCCTGTAAGAACAGAGATTTTCTGTGCCTTCAGTGCAGAACACAAAATCAGGGCAAACCTTTGGTCTTCCCACTGACAGCACAAAAAAGCTCTCCAGTGAGCTCTGGCTACCCTACTCACCGCCGGGAACACAACACGAGGTTATTATAGCCGTACTTCTCCTGTTGGACTGCTCAATTCTGACGGGAATACCGTCGTATCCTACTTTATTTTAATTAATAGAATATTTAACACAACAAGGAGTGCCCGGTTAATGGCTCGCCACCTATTACATTGGGACCTAAACATAAACTGGCGAAATATGGGTGCTAGCACTTCTGCCTACCCCTTCTGGGATATAGGCGTGAGTTTAGATATAGATAGATAGATAGATAATACTTTATTGTACACCAATACATTTACAACTGAGACAAGTAGGTAACAAGGTTTATGTTATGTTTATATATATGTATATTTAGATATTTTTGCTAATATTACAGTATGAACACATGAAGCCATTAAGCAGTTTGGTGTTGAAAGTAAATATTGAATACACGCACCAGTACTGTTACAACTTAGACCCGTTAATCAACTGTGATAAATCAGAGGTTAATATTGTTAAAGAGGAATCCGATGACAGTATGAATTACGACCATGACCACATACCAGAGCCTGATGAGAAGGCTACGGAAACAACAAATAAAATTGAAAATGTGTATGTTGACACTATTAGTGCGTTGAAAAAAAAGAAAATGGGTAAAGAACCTAAGATGACTGAAGAAAGTCTAGAGGATAAGTTTACTAAAATAGTGTTTACTGAAGGAGAAATGATTCAGAACAGAGAAGATAAACGAAATCATTATAATTTTAAGAAGATACCGTTTAAGTGTGATTCATGTGTGCTTGGGTTTACACGGGAGGAGACATACAATACACACATGAAAAAGAAACATGACAAGGTTTGTATGATCTATACCGTTTCACAAATAAGGGTTCAAATAGACTTGAAATGCTGCAAGAACGCATGAAAATGCTATACTTCATTCGGTTAGGTAATTAACTAAGGTTGTAGCTACAAGATTGTTAATTCTTGTTATATTGTTGTTTATGTTGTTGTTGTTATGTTGATATATTGTTTTATCATTAGGATTCCGTAACTCGAAAGAAAAAACACGGCACGCCGTCTGAGGGTCGTAAGAACCATCTGTTTCGAGCTGGCCTTATTCTGGTGTGGGTACCACGGACTTCTCATCTACTCCCCGGGGATTGGATGGGGGAGGCGCACAACTCGCTCTGCGGCCTGTTTCTGTTAGGGTAACAGGCGGCTCCACCTGTCACCTCCAGGCCCGTATTCATGGGAGACGGAGGTCATTCTGTGAGCTCCGACACCCGAGAAGCCTTCGCTCATCGCGGGCTATGCGAATAGCGAGTCTCGGCCGTTCACGCTCCGCCGTCTTGTTCACAAGCATTACATGCTCGCAGAAGGCTTCGGCGGCAGCCCACGCATCCGCACAGCGCACCATCGCCGTGAGCGAAAGAACTCTCACTCCCAGGGTCGTCACTAGCTCCCGCCTCGGCATCTCTCACGCCGGGCACTCAGCAAGCGTGTTGGCACTCTAATGTTGGCTCCTTCCCGATCCGACGCAGATAATCCCCGAAACACCTGTGCCCGGTGATTACCTGCGTCAGCCGGTACGAAAGACTGCCGTGTGAAAGACTCATGATGGGTCTCACCGCTGCTATTATGGCGCCCTGCGCATGATTGCCCAAATCGTCCCTCCCTCTCCGGCAACATGTCCCTGTGGAACTGGGATCTCACGTCCCGAATTTCTTCGGGTTTGGGTTCGCTTTCGCGCCACCTTTCGGTACGGCTTTAGTGCCGAAAAGCTCTCGCTTCCATGATCCACAGTGGCGATCCGTCGAGGAGACTCGCCGCCTCAAAGGATATCGTGCGGTACCCCCTGATGGCCCTGGAGGCCATCTTCTGCTGCGGACCACATAGCAGGCTCTCATGCTTGGCCTTCAGAGTGTTCGCCCATACAGGGCAACCGCGTAGTTTCCTGCAGGAGACATCCAGCCCACTCATGTTGGGCAGCAGCCGCGTCAGAGCATTAGCTGTGACCAACAGTTTGGGAGCCAGGCTTCGGTGATGCTCCCTGAAGTCCCACCGACCGTCGAGCACGAGCCCCATATATTTTATCTGGAGCTTGATGCCGATGAGAGTATCTCCCACTATGAGGCTGGATCCCACCGGTGGCACACGCCGAGGTTCATGAAAGAACATGCCCTCAATTTTGTGCAGAGCCACTCAATACCCCTCTCCGCCGGATCCGTTCCACAGTTGAAATTCATACCACATACTCAGGTCTACCTTCCTAGGCTGAGAGGCCATATTGATTGCATCGTAGTAGTACAGGCACAACAAACAAAGTAGGCACCGACTTCTAACAGACCATTAAATCTGTAAATTCAGTAATTTTTTGCATTTCCAAGGTCTCTATTTTGCTTCTTAAACCTGGTTTAACTATGTGGAGATGCGAGGTGTGATGTTCCTTCGACACAAAGGGAGGATTCTCCAATCAGGCAAGGTTATCACGCCTGGCGGACCGCGGCCCAACGATTGTCGTTGGGTTAATGACAACATAAGTTGTATCAGCGCGAGAACTTCACTTGCACGATGTAGGATTCCTAGACACGTCTTCATTCGGCGTGCTGTCGCTAGATGGCGATGGGTACATGTAGTACCGCCACATCACTCCCCTCCAAGACCGGAGGGTTATTTGCGATGAGTCGGCTGTTTTAACTCTCTTGATGAGCATGCCATTACCAGGGCCGTCTTTAAACTATTTGAGGCCCTGGGCACATTAGGATCATGGGGCCCCTAGGACCTTGAGAAAACACTATTTAGTTACAATAGATAAAGAAAGACAAACAAGGTTCTAAATTTATTTTTATTTAGTTACTAACTATAAAAAAATAGGAAATATAAAAAATAATCTACAAAAGTAACTCGCTTAACATAAAATCCTTAGATTAATTCTATGTTGATTGCAAAGGTACCCTACTAGATTTAAGATGAGCAAAATCGTTAATCACATCTTCAAAATCTATGGTATTGAGAATATCACATTCTATGGACATCAGCGACAAACTAGTTAATCTCTCTTGAAGCATTGTACTTCTTAATTCATTTTTTATTCGTTTCAATTTGGAGAAGGAGCGTTCTCCGCTGCAGTTAGTTACCATCATACTTAAAAATATTCTCAATGCAATTTCTACGTTAGGAAATGTGTCTTCAATTTTGTTTTGCTTTAATAGATTATATACTTCCTGTACACTGTTAGATGCTTCATTTTCACTCTGAACATTTTTTAAGTATTCTTTTAAATGTTGACATTCTATTTCTAACTCTTTTTCATTTACATCTTCGTGATAGATTTGAGAAAATTCTTTGCATCCTTGTCGTATCTCTTCGGAATTCAGAGTTTTTAAGTGAAAAAATAAACTAAAACTTTGACTGACGGTCTCATATGAACTTTGTCGCTGTTTTAGATGAACACTCAAGGTATCGATTATTGGGAGAAAGGTTTCTACGTTGAATCGCTCTTTTCCATTCAATTGGACTGATGGCGCAGAGCCATCAAAAAAAATCAGCCGTGAGCTTCTACGTCTTGTTCTTTGAGATAGATCTTTGTAGTCAGATTCTGGGTTATTTTCTTTGGCAGATGATTCGAAGTTATCAAATTTATCCCTGAGGTTAGTAATAAAATCATAAAGTGAAGTCAACAAATTGGTTGCAACGTCCAGTGTTATTGTTTCTTTCTGAAGATAATTACTTGTTTTGTCTATTCTTTCCAATATGGTGCTCCAGATTTCCGTCAGTATAATAAATTCTAGATTTCCCATTTTTCTAGACAGACTAAGGGCTTCGTCTCTTGTTTCTCGTGCCTTTTCAGTATCGTTTGCGATGGTGATTAAAGCTTCTAATATTCTTTTATAACCCCCATGCAAAGCACTTACTGCATCAGCTCGGGCTGACCATCTGGTTTGTGAAAGACTCTTAACAACTTTTTTTGAACCTAAATGTTCTGTTAATATATTCCATCTGTGGGTAGAGCCCGAAAAAAAGTTGTACACTTTCTGAACTATTTCAAAAAACTGTGATGCCTCCGGTACACACCCAGCAGCATGGACACCTACCAAGTTTAGTGAATGTCCTGCACATGGTATAAAGGTGGCAAATTCACATTTTTCCTTGATTCTTGTTTGTAGACCACTATACTTTCCCGACATATTTGAAGCATTGTCGTAGCTTTGTCCTCTGCAATCTTTTATGGGAATATCATGTATCTCTAAAAAATTTAAGATGGTCTCCGCTAAATACTTAGATTTATGCTCTTTAATAGGTATAAATTTCAAAAACCTTTCAACAGGAACACAGTCTTTTACGTATCGAATGATGAAAGTTAGCTGGTCAATATGAGACAGATCGGGCGTACTGTCAACGCTTATGGAAAAATATTTTGCTGATTTAACTTCATTTATAATTTTTTTTAGAACCTGTTTTCCCATTACTTCAATAAACTCATTACAGATATTTGCTGATAAATAAGAAATGTTACCCTTTCCAGGATTCCCAAATTTTTTTAAGTGATCTGCAAGAAATGGATCAAATTCACTCAATAATTCCACACAACCCAAATAATTTCCATTGTTTGGAGATCCTAGGATTTCATTGTCGCCGCGAAATGGAAGCCCTCTCGATGCCAAAAATTTTACAACAGCTACAATCCGTTTAAGTACGTTTCTCCAGTAATCCACTTCCTTTTGATGTTGAGATAATAACTCTATATCTACTCTACCAACCGCTTTACTTCGTGCCAGATAAGTCATCATAGATTGCTTATGCGCTGGGCTATTTTCATGTGTTAAAATTATGTGATTAATATGCTTCCAATCATTACATCCATTCCGAGAGCAAAGATTAACATCAGTTGGGTTAAATAAGCAGCATGAAAAACAAAATACAGAGCATTTGGAAGGCGAATACAGCAACCATTTTCTTTCGACGCTTTCATTGTTCTTTAATTTGCGAATAAATAATGCTTTGTTGAAATATCTCGTCACTAATTTATTACCATCTTTGTAGGTTCTGGATGCCTCGGAAAAGTCAGAATCTTTATTTTGAAAATATACTGGTCCCTTACGAATTAAAATTTCGCGATTTATTTCAACAAACTTTTCGTGAAAATAATCGGCGGGATCGTGCGATATTAATTCTTCTGTGTTGGAAAACTGCTGTTCAATTGACACAGTTGGAGTTGTCGGTTTTAGTGAAGTTACTGAAGTCGTTGCACTTTCGTCGTAGGAATAGTCGCTTTCTGATTCAATCTCTTTTTCAAAATTGGAACATGAAGGTTTAGAAATTCCCGCAATTTGTAATTGAGCTGAGTCATCATGTGGAACATTTATGAGTTGATTGCTACTTACAGAAGTTTCTCCAGTATTAGTAGTAAAATATGATGTTAATTTTGGTAACTTTTCAATTACTTCTTTCGGATGTAGAGCTTTTTTCCTTTTTTCAGATCCACTAGGATATGACCGTTTCGACATTTTATATTATACTGAATTATTTAATTAATTTTATAACGAAAATATTCGCTAACACAAAACAGACAAACGACGATTTAATCAAACAGTACTATTTTTTTGTCAGAGCTCAAGCACAGTCAGTAACAAACTAACAACTACAAACAAAACAAACGCCACAACATCGCAGACAAATACTTGAAGGGAATTCCCGTTCGTCAAGTCAAACGACGATCGGGAGTCGGGAATTCCCCTTTTTTGTCTTTGGTATTACGAATGACGCTCGAATAGGTTTCTTAAAGACATAAACCACACCGCATCAAATAATTCTTCTTTTTTTAATTTAATAATTTTTCTTTTAATTGTATTCTTATACTTACATATAGGTATTTAAATTAACCTAAATATACTAATATCGGAAAAACTCATTTTTGAGAGAGAGTGGAGTACTTATACCCTGTTTATTTATTAGTTTGATCTTTCTTTTTGACGGATGTCAAATCTGAAATCGATATAACTTTGCAACGACGAACAATATTTTCTTATTTTAATAATATTAAAAATTGATAATAATCATAAGAATAGACACACAACATAAGAGTACCTGTTAAGGACTCAAGCATTTTCCGAAAGTCTTAAGTGGTTTTTATTGCTTCGAAGTAAAATTTAAATAGAAAAACTGAAAACAATGGTACCTACCCAATGTTTTTATGTCTAGTGCAATAAAATTGATTGACGAATGAATTTATTTATTTTGAATAGTTTAAAACATACATACAGCCACATATTTAGCCAACACATTTTTTACACCAATAGATATTTTCTGTTTCCCATCACTGACCCATCTGTCAAAAAGTTCAAGCTATGTTGTACAAGGTATAGCTATCCGCATGCGGCAAACTAAAGCTAATATAATAAGCGTAGGTATTGTAGTAAGTCATTATCATCAGATTTTTCAAAATTAATGTTTTTCGGTAATACCTAAATATCGGTTATCATTTGGTAATCTGGCAGGAACTAGGGGGCCCCATTCGATCGCGGGGCCCTGGGCACGTGCCCATAGTGCCCAGTGGGGAAGAGGGGCCTGGCCATTACCAGTCTTGAGTAGTTCCATTTCGTCGGAACTGGACGCCGCTTATTCCATTAGCGGAACAGTCAGAAGGCGCGCGGCAAGTGCGGTGTTGCGGTCCTGCAGTGAAACGCCTTGAGTTGGGGCTCGAAACATCGAGATGAATCCTTGGCGAGCCGCCAGTGGGGCGAGGTGAGTCCTCAGCAGTGACGGGGCGATTCCTCGATAAAGCAAGGTAAGTCCCCCGTGTATTGGGGCGTATGCTGCGTAATGGCCGAGTGCTACGTAGACGGGAGAAATGTCCTCTTCTTACATGGACCGTATGTACGTGCACTGTGGGCCTTAGATGCAGGTGTGGCCGAAGGGTAACGAGACTGCAGCCCTCGCTGCATGCTGCTGTATCCTTGTAAGGCCCGAAAGTGCTGGATGGCGAAGACTTGATTACCACTCATGTGGAAGAAGAGAATGTAACGTGAGTGAGAATGCTGATGATGTGCTCAGCAAGGTTGCATGTTCAGATCACTTCGGATTCACCACTGTGGAGTTGCGAGGTGTGATGTTCCTTCAACACAAAGGGAGGATCCTCCGACCAGGCAAGGTGATCACGCCTGGCGGGCTGCATTGATGTACATATATTGTACCAGCGCGAGAACTTCACTTGCGCGATTTAGGATTCCTAGAGACGTCCGCCACAAAGTGGTACCGCCACAACTATTTTGTTAAAATTTTATTTATTAGGGTTACGAACCTCCAAAGGAAAAAACGGAACCCATTTGGGATCACATCGTGGTCCGTCCGTCTGTCTGTCAAGACCTTTTTCTCAAGAATGTGTGGAGACATCAAGTTTAAATTCATACCACATAATCATGTCTATAACGTCTTGAAACTGCAAAACTCAAACTACTAAGTCAACGCAAACGAAATATATTGCGATGTATGTAGATTTTAGGGTAATGGAAACTCATATAGGATCACTTCGTTGCCCTTTGTCCGTCTGTTTGTCTATCAATCAAGACCTTTTTTTGAGAAATGCGTAGAGGTACAAGTTGACTTTTACATACACAGGTGTGCAAAAATCAAAGTTCTA
Source organism: Eilema griseolum (assembly GCA_963662185.1). Classification (NCBI taxonomy): domain Eukaryota; kingdom Metazoa; phylum Arthropoda; class Insecta; order Lepidoptera; family Erebidae; genus Eilema; species Eilema griseolum. The sequence goes on from OY759257.1 coordinate 8,605,283, forward strand.
AGTCAACGCATTGAAAATATATTACGGTTTATGTAAGTTAAATTACGGAACCCTCGGTGCCCGAGCCTGACTTGCTCTTGACCGGTTTTGTTTGCTTTCAGAGCATAGGCCCACACACATGTGATATTTGTGAGGTCCGCTTCGCGACCGCACCAGCGGTGGCCAACCACCGGTGGAAGCACTACTCATGCTATCAGTGTAGACTCTGCAAGTATACCACCACTGAGTTGTGGTTAGCGCTTAACCACTGCAAGATGAAACATGAGAGGGATCGCGTGGATCGCATACACTGTGCGCAGTGTAACGTTGTAGTCAAGTAAGTAGTTTTATCATTGGCATCATCAAGACAACTTCCGTGACGTGGCGGTAGTGCATTTGACTGCTGAGTAGAGGACACGGGTTTGATTCCCGATCTGTGCAAATGTTTTATGCATGAATAAGTGTATCTATTTGTAATATTGTGAGTGTTTCCGTGCCAAGGGAGCACGTTAAGCCATCGGCCGAAGTTGTCATACGACCATATATGGCAGTCAACGCGGATAATTGGAGCCCTAAACACGCGATTACTGGCAAACTGTAATACTTCGATTTTCGCCAATTAGTTGTGGAGATCAGTTGGCAGTCGCTTCACGAAAAAAATTGTAAGTTCAACGCCATCACAGTTAAACTGGAAAAGTGAACCTAGGACTCCGAAGTGAAGGATGCGACTGATATTAACGCAAGGATTATGAACAGTGTTTATACTGATACCGGTTACTTCAAAAGCCTAAATTTTAGATTCATGAATCCGTCCTTTTTTCTCTTGACTTTCACAAGAGCGACTGCACATACTGCCATCTGACTCCAAAAGAAAACCTGTACCAGTACCTTATTTGTCGATCGTTAGGTATTAGGTGCATTGCACGTAAGATTGACTTGTACCGATGATCCTGGTGCGGCTTCCAGGCACCCTCGTGGTGATCTTACCACTATGAACAGAAAGTGGTCTTAGGAGTACGGGACTTCGATTCTGCTAAAGCAAGATCATTGACTTACACAGACAGCTAAGAAATCCATTTAATTTTAGACTTTAAAGCAATGTAGTTGAAGTGCAAAATTATAAATAATAAAATAAAAATTGTTTATTGTCAAGCTACAGGGGCTCATAGTGTGTTACTAAAATTGCTTAGAAAAACTATGTTAGTAACAACAGGATTAAAATTAGGTAAATATTTTAAAGAGAGTACCTACACTGCAGATTCATCAAGATGCCGATAAAATATGATTGGACCATCCAACCTCTCAGCATACACCTTCAGGATGCTGTTAGTGCTTCCTCTCACTCTGCGCAATATTGATGCCACCTTCTTTCGCATAATTGCGTAGTAGTCATCCGTATACGCTTCAGCAAACATACCTGATGCACTACAATAACATGGAAGCCTTAACAGCGCCCTGAAAGCATTATTATACTGGATTTGTAGGGTGTTGTCCGATTTTTGGGTATGATTAGCCCAGAGTCCGCTGGTGTAAAATGTTTGGCAGTACGCCTTGTATAGTGTAATTTTAACAGGAACTGAACATCCAGCAAACCTTCGAGCCATCATATTACCCCTCACAGCCAAAGCCCTACGCTCCCTATCCATGTCCAAATCATCTTGTAAATCTTCTGTAACAATGTGACCCAGGTATTTAAATTGTTTCACAAGCTCCAGACATGATCCATTCAATAGTACGGGACGGACATGAATTGGGCTTTTGATTGTGATGATGATTCTTGCAGAGTTAAAGAAAAGGTCATTGTCATGAAACTCTTTTCATTTAATTTGAATTGTACGGTTATAGAAATAAAGTCTAAAATTTTATGGCATTTTTGCAGTGTTATGACAGTGGTTTTGCTTTAGTAGAATCGAGGGCCTGGTCGCCGTTTGGATGACCTTTATAAATTAAGGGTGGCCCTCTACTCGACGCCTCATTAGGTTCTATTTTACGTTTCGGTTCCTAACAGTACCGCGACTGGAGGAAGAAGGATACCACCTAGATTAGACAATGTCCTATATACGTACACTAACTGGCCCTCCCCAGCTCTGCCCGTGGCATATATCCAACCCCCATAGCACCCGTTTAATGTACAGGAATCTGCCAAATTTATTGACATTTATGATTACTTCTCCACTCCCTAGGATAACAGAGTGATAATATAAAGCCTATAGCCCTCCTTAATAAACTGAGTATCTAATATAAAAGAATATCTAAAATATGATAAGCAGTTCCTGAGATTAGCGCGTTCAATTAAACTTTAGTTTCATAATATCAGTATGGCAGCATGGATACACGGGATCTGTAAGATAATTAAATTATATAAATAAACACGTCAGAGATAGGAATTCACGTCCTCTGCCATAACAATAAAGAGGCTACTCAGCACTTTACACGAGTCATCATGAGACGTGACCACGAGAGCCAACCCCACTACATTGCTAGCATTAAAACATTCTATAGTATTTAAGTTAATGTAAATAATCAATAAATCAATAATAACGAGTAGTAAACATCTTTTCTTACTCTGCAATAATTAGCATAGATGTATTCAGGCATTTGTTAATCAATATCTTGATGTTCTCACATGCATGGAAAATGCTGTAAATGCATACTCTGATTATAAAATAATAGTGTTAGGTGATTTTAATCTAAACTCATGTACTAAGGCTACGGTAAAACAATTTGATTTGTTTCTGGAATTTTGTAAATTACGACCTTGTTACAATATCTACAACGATGTTGCATGTACATACAACCTTGATCTGATACTAACATCCGAGGACACAAAAAAAATTAAAATAGGTTTCGAAACTGAACCCCTCGTACCATTGGACAAAGCAGCAAACCACCCTGCTCTTGGAATATATTTCAGCTGCATTGGGAACAACTCAACTGTACAAAAACCTCCCCCTCCTCAAAGTGACGGCGTCACTTACCATAACCCTGAGTGGAACTTTCGAAGGGCTGATTTGCATGCCCTGTATTCGGAAATTGCATGCATAGACTGGAGCGATCTTCTACAGGAGACTGATGTTAATCTAGCTGTAGATAGTCTATACAGGAATCTAACTAATGCAATTAATAGACACGTCCCAATAAAGAGTGCAGCACAGTACCAAAAAAAGTATGTTTATCCCACGTGGTATACAGGAGAAATTATATATTTCATCAAACAGAAACATTTTAACCTAAAAATGTTTAAAAAGGAAGGAAAGGTTTTTAATAAAGAGCTTTTTAGATACTACAGGACAAAAGTTAAGACGCTAATAGACAAAGCTTACCAGAACTATTTGAGCACCATAGAGGGTAAAATAGCTAGTAACCCTTCAACTTTCTGGGAATATGTTAAGAGTAGAAAGAGGAATAGACACCAAAACCAAGTATTTTCCTATGAAGGTAGAACGGTCTGTGGACAGGAGGCAGCTGACAGCTTCGCAAATTTTTTTAGTTCGGTTTTTCATAAAAACATTCCACAATTAAATCCTCAAAAAGCTGACATCGACGTCATCTCTTACGAACATCAAATCGACATACCTTCTATAACTAGTACAGACCTGAAAGTTGCAACGCGTCGTTTAAAAGCTAAATCCGTGCACGGTCCGGACAATATACTACCGTACTTGGTTAAAGATTGTATGCCTGCTTTAGAGGAACCACTACTGTTCTTGTTCAATCTATCCCTCAAACAGTGTTCCTATCCAAACAGGTGGAAGGTTTCGCGGGTTACAACGATTCCTAAGAGTGCAGCATCTGCGGATATCGCTAGCTTTAGACCCATCGCAATACTATCGGTATTTGGCAAAATATTTGAGTCAATTCTTAATAAGCACATCTTGCTCCAAGCCAACCATTTTCTCAATAACGCCCTACACGGTTTCCGCCCCGCACGCTCCACTCAGACGAATCACATTGGGTTTGTTGATTACTTGAGGAATAATGTGGCGCCGGGTTGTCAGGTCGATGCGGCATATTTTGATTTTGCAAAAGCTTTCGATCGTATAGATAATGATGTCCTCCTTTCTAAGCTTTCGTCACTGGGATTTGATCGGATGCTCCTGGGACTAGTAGCAGACTATCTCAGAGACCGAAGACAATACGTCAAGCTGGGTAGCTATAGGTCCCATGAATATTATACTCGAACTGGCGTAAGTCAAGGTAGCTCTTGGCCCAACCTTGTTTTTAATCATGGTGAATGACCTGCCAGCAGTTCTCTCCGGCTCAAAATGTCTCATGTTTGCCGATGACCTAAAAGTATTTGCATCGGTTAGGGGTGTTGATGATTGCGCGACCTTGCAGTGTGACATTGACGCTGTTATGGAGTGGAGCATTGCGAACAAGCTGTCGTTGAACACCGCAAAATGTAAATCGATCACTTTCACCAGGTCGCGTTCTCCAATAATGACAACATATATGCTTGCTGGAGATACGCTTGAGCGGGTCACTTCAATACGTGGTCTTGGGGTGACATTCGACGCTGGTTTAAACTTTCGCGACCATATTATAAATACGTGCAAGGCAGCAAGTAAATCCCTGGGTTTTATAATTGGAACAGCTTCCCAATTCGGTAGCTTACATATAGTGAAGCTTCTCTACAACGCGTATGTAAGGAGCAAATTCGAATACAATGCCATTGTTTGGTATCCCCATGAGAAGCTATACATAGATATGATTGAGAAAATACAGAGAAGATTCGCACGCTATCTCTACAAGCGAGAGTTTGGATATTACCCATTTCTTTATCCATCCTTGTTTGTTTCGGGGATGATAGGGCTGGAAACACTCGAAATGAGACAAAAAGTCACGCATATCATTCACTATTGTCTTCTTCTATCCAATAAAGTAGACAACCCATCAGTGACTGAGTGCATTTGTCTTTTTGTGCCGGACATGTATGTACGCGCTACTGGGCGTCGGCAACATCGCCTGTTGACTCCTACCGCGAGAGCTATAGTGCTGATAAATGGTCTGTTGCGCACATATCCCAAAGTAGACTTATTCTCTGATAGCATGAGTCAGATAGCGTTATGCGTCACGAACTACCTGAATGCAATCATGATGGGAACGAAGCCACAGTAGAAGGGTTCATGAGAATTTTATAAAAATAATAATAATTGAGAATCTGACGTTATTAATTTACCTATCAAATCGATTTTAATTTCTTGTTGTTTGTTCTGTATTCATTTGTTATTGACATTGATAAAATTAAAATGTAACGACATTGACATTACTGACATTCAGAATTATTATTTTATATATATATTTTTTTACATTTGTTAATGACATTGATAAAATTTAAAGTGTGACGACATTGATATTATTGACATTCTGAAGTATTAATTTTTATATTTATATCAATTTTTGTAATATAAACTAATATTGATGTAAATGAATCAAATGATTGACGATTGATGAATATAGATATATAATAGTTGGTATTTTAATGTATTGTATAATAAGTAAGATATGGAATTTAATGGTTTTTTTTTTGTAATTAGAATAACATTGCAAGCGTCTTGGTGCTCACTGTAAGCTTGCAATGTTCGCTGTTTATATATATGATTAAATGATTAAATGATATTTGGAATAGGCAGATAACGGCCCACTGTCTGCTTCTATCTTTCCACATATTGTAACTCTTACACCCTCTATGTTTCCAGAACTGCCCAGGAGTTAGAAGAGCACGTCCAAACTGAGCACATCCTGTATTGTAACGAGTGTGGCGTCAAGTTCAAGGGCACCCATACGTTGAGGCAGCACAAGGCGTAAGTAGAATAGTGTGACGTGTCTTCTTAGGCCCTTCTTGAAGGATCCCGTATTGTAGTCGCATCGAACAACCACAGCTGAGAAGGCAGGCGTAGGCGGTTATTTTGGACTGGAAGACACTAAAATCGTACGCTGTTTTTTTATTGGAAAAAAAATTTCAAATCGGTTCAGTAGTTCCGAAGCCTATTTAATAAAAGAAAAACAATCAAATCTTTAAAACATTAGTATAGCTAGCCATTCTATAACGCCCTTTGCAGCCGAATCCACGCAACCGCTCGGCAGTACGTCTGCGACGTGTGCTCCAAGACGTTCTCGACCAAGACGCGCCTGGAGTCGCACATGGCGAGCCACAACGCCTTCCTCGCGAGGAAGCTCTCCTTCTGTCCCGTGTGCAACGTGCAGTACAAGAACATATACGTGTACAGGAACCATTTGAAGAACAGCGCCAACCACTCGGAAAGAGCGTATGTATACTTTACTATTTATATCCGTCCTAGTTGAGCAGTCCGACTGGAGAATAACCTCGAGTTGTGTACCCGGCGGTGAGTATGGTAGCCAGAGCTCACTGGAGAGTTTTTCTGCTGTCAGTGGAAGGACCAATGGCTTGCTACTTATTATTTTCCTTTCATCATCATCCTCCTGCCCTTATCCCAAGATTATTTGGGGTCGGCGCAAGATTCAAGATGTGTTCTTTTTCCATTCATCTCTAGTTGCAGTCATTTCAACATTCACTCCCTTAACCATATCATCATTCACACAGTCCATCCACCTCATTTTAGGCCTCCATCTCCCCTTGTAGCCACCCACTTCCATAGTTAGTACCTTTCTAACGAAATAACTTTCACATTTCACATTTTCTATTTTATTTTGAGGAGTTCTTTTGTGAATGGCCTGTATCCGAGGTATAATACCAAATAAATTAATATAGGGCTACCTCAAAACTAAACTTAAACAAATTAAAAAGAGTATTTGACATCGGTGTTATGAAATGGTCTTGCATAAATAATGCAATAATATGCGATTGCAGCAATCGCAGCTAAGTTCCTGGTATTTATTGAAGAGTTCTGTGGTCTGTGTCTGAAACCCTTCATCAGATCTTCAAAAAATGAAAATGGAACCATCTCGGAATGTACCCCTTTCGAACAAAAAAGGATTCCACAAATCCGTCCGCAAATAACGGAGGTACGCGCGTATAAACATTAAAAAAAAACATCCGAATTGAGAACCTCCTCCTTTCTAGAACTCTATTGAAAACCGGTTCATACGTTTGGCAGCGATGATGTAACAGACACACACAGACAAGTCAAACCTATAACGAGTAGTAACGACGTAGTTCGGCGTGTAATCGCTAGATGGCGTTATTAATGTTGCAGCTTTTCGTGTCCGGAGTGCAACAAGAAATTCGCCTCGAAGGTGTACTGGACAAAACATTACAACTTCTATCACCTGCAGAAGTCTCAGTATAACTGTGAGATATGTAACAAAGTGAGTACCTACATCCCAAGGCTAAAGGTGCGGGTACAGCTCAGATTATTCGCAACATTTTCACTAAAACACACAACAAAATAGTGTAGAGATTTAAATCTATGGTTTTCAACATATTTTAAGTTGTTTGCCAAAAGTTGTTAAACGTTTGACCCCACAGGGAAAGTATTAGTTCTCTAAAGTGTCAAACATCATAAAAATGCCGGTCACGTGTATCGGACTCGCGCGACGAGGGTTCCGTAACTTGCTTAAGTTGCGGAAATAAACCGTAATATATTTTAAATGCGTTGACTTGGATGTTTGTTGATTTTTCACAGATTCAAGAAGTTACAGACGTGAGTATGTGGTATGAATTTCAACTTAATACCACCAAACATTCCTGAAAAAAAAAAGTCTTGACAGACAGACAGACGGACAACAAAGTTCTTTTTTTTAATTTATTTATTCAGTCCTAATATATAAGGGTTCCGTTATTTTTACTTTTGTGAAACCATAAAAATTTAAAAACCATAGTTACAGACGTAAATCTCTACAATGTTTTATTGTGAAAAATATGAGCTGTAGACGCACCTCAAGTGGTAAATGAGTAGATAGTACTTTGCAACGTTAAGCAACGCTAGCCAGGTAAGTCTTAGGATGGGTGGGCATTGTTAACATAATGATACTCATTAGGCCACCGGTAAGTGTTAAGCCGTCGGTTTCGAAGGATCATCATTCTCAAACGCCAAAACAAATCTTCATAATAATAGCTAAGTACGACAGTTAAAAAATAATAGTTCATCTGTTTGGGAGTTCTGATGCCTCAAACAGATACAAAAACAAACAGATTAAGCTTATAACACCGCTCGTTTCTCTTCCGGGATTAAAGTGCACAGAAGTTTTAATTTCACTAATTATAATTTTCGATCGCACGAAATGGAGGGCGTCCGTATTTGCCCTTATGGAATTTATAGGCATTGTCCTAATAGAACTAGATTCATGGGTTCGATTCCCGCTCATTGAAAAAATTTATATGCACAAATATGGCTATTTGATTTGTGCCATGGAGAACGAGGTATATCTACAATATTTTTTCACTTTTCGGTGCATTTTTTTCTAGAAAATGGTTCATTTTTATTTGCTAAAAATACTTGTTTTTCCTTTTTTTGTGAAATTAAATTTAGTGATATTTTATTTTTTTTGAAAGTAATCAAATTAAAAATAGACATTCGTAAATGTAAATTTACAATAGAAAACTTTAAAGCTCTACAAACTAGACGACCAAGATGATATATCGTTGGAAATAGTTGCCGTTATCGTTAAGAAGTTCCATTATCAACCTGCGTGGTCCAAATCTAGAATATTCCATTGATGCTGTACATCACTAAGAAGTTGTGTTGTCTACCTTTGTAGTCCAAGAAGGCTTGTGTCCAGTACTCCGAGCCACGCCGCTCGCTAATTGAAAACGTCTTAGTGTTAAGTAACTAGTTAATAAGGTATACAAATGATTGCTCCTTACGCCGCACCGCGGGCTTAAAAGAATTTAGTTAATTGATTAATTGTAAATAGTTGCTCCTTCTGCCGCAGTGCGGCCTACGGCTAAAATGTTGAATAAATATACGTGCATTTTGGCATTAATGGTGTGGTTTAAAAACAGTATGGTTGTGATACGAAACAATAAACAACAGGAAGAAGAAATTGCTGTTTTATTCACCTGAACAGATAAAAGTATACAGTCCACAACAGCTTGACTACAGTACTGTACCTACTGTGCTACAAGAATGTCATAGATATAAAAAACTTCGCTTATTTCACATTTTCTATTTGATTTTGAGGTGTTCCCTTATGAATCTTCGGTATTCAAGGTACAATACCAAAGAAATTAATATAGACCTACTTCAAAACTACACTTAAACGAATATGATGTACACTTCTGCGTACCCATTCAAAGGATACAGGCGTGATGTTATGATGTGGTCTTGCATAAATAAGGTATTTATTGAAGAGTTCTGTGGTCGGTCTCTGAAATCCCTCATCAGATTTTCACAAAATGAAAAAGGGACCATTTCAAAATATACCCTTTTCGAACAAAAAAATAATTTCGCAAATCAGTCCATAAATGACCGAGCTATACAATACAAATGTAAAAAAAAAAAAAAAACATCCGAATTGAGGACCTCCTCGTTAAAAAATATTTAAATATGTTTCTTTTTATGTTCTAAGCTATTCATATCGAAGTGGCGGCTCAAGAACCATCGCCAGAAGCACCACGGACTGTCCCGGCCGCGGGAACATCCGTGTAGCGTCTGTGGGAAGAAGTTCTTTGTGAGTTTATTTAAAAAAGAACAGTATTGAAGTGTACATGCGTGTGTGTGTGTGTGTGTGTGTGTGTGTGTGTGTGTGTGTGTGTGTGAAGAAATGCGCCCTCTATACCGAAACTGACAAACATACTGACATACGGATAAAAGCAAAATCGGCCACCGTGTCTGAACCATTACAGAGCCACACAGTACCCCTTGCCAAACCCGTGGTGGTACCGTGGATCTTTTAAAGTTTAACGGTACCATCGACTAATAGTGATGTGATTTCATCATCTACGATTGATAAAAACGTGGTAACTCTCGCTAGCTCGGTCAATTAGTTGCGACGTAATTTTTTAACCAATTGTGCATGTAACCCACAGAGTACATTTTGGTATATCCACTCAATTGTTGCTATTAATGTTCCAGACGATCTCAATCCTGCGGAACCACGAGCTGACTCACTCGGAACAGAGGAGCTACATGTGCGAAGACTGCGGCGACACGTTCAAGCAGCGTCCCGCGCTCTACACGCACGCCAAGCTAGTGCACGGCGACCCCCGGCGGAAATAGTGGCGGCACTGCGGGACAACTGTGGGAAACAGCGGGGATAATTTATGTTCAAGAAGCGGTCATACACAAAGGGAGTAGCGGCGGATGGACTCGTGCCGCTGCCGCCGGACTGTGGCGGTCTGGGGCGACAAGTTCAAGCAACGGCCTTCGCTCATAACGCACGGGGAGAGGCGGTGGAAGTAATTGCGCCACTGTCGCTCGACTGTGGGACAACTGTTTACTATGACCTGCATGTAAAAATTGTCCAAGGCATTCAAATATGCAGGCGTTCTTGGGTTGTAAGGACGACCTAACCGTTGTGGCTCAGAATGTCAACTGCCCAAAATGTCCCTATTACCTATACCCTTCTAACCTATATAACCTATATATATCCGTGTCCGGGCGCAATCCTAAGCCCAGGAATGGGGGACATTCTGGGAAAGTGACATTTTGGGTAAGGGCCATTATGGGAAGTTGTCATTTTGGTACCAGGGGACATTTTGGGAAGTTGACATTTTAAGCCATAACCGCTCTACTTCCTTCCGGGTTTTCTCAGGCAATCCCGGCAAAATCGAACGAAGTTTGAGTGCAGTCTCAACTCACGGTGTTCAGACAGACTAGTTTCCATAGTAGATTTTTTGATATGGACTTTTTAAACTTAGACTTAGACTTCGTAAAACTAAAGGAAAGGTAGGCCTTCCCTTTAGTTTCACAAAGTCTCCTCTTAATTTTATAATCCCTGAGAAGAGTTTTCGAATAAATTAAAACTTATATGTACTACCACAGATAACATAAGTACTACCAATGATCGCACAGCTTATTTACAAGACAAAGTTCCAAAAATTGTAAACAGACTTCATACAGAAAGGTAATTTTTTAAGAATATTATACTTTTCAGAGTAAGTTGTGTATTTCCACCGATAGATGGTACTAGTAGTATTTAATCTGTTAGAATTTTACTCCAACAGATTAAATACTACTAGTACCATCTATCGGAATCCATCTATAAGAATATGCTAGTTTCCTGAGTCATCGAATTCTTATCAATACTACTTAATATCTTAGTTTTTTTTTCTAAATATATGCATAGTAAACTAAGATATTGCCTAACTAAACTGAAACTATGACTTTTCATTATTTTTATTTCCCAAAATAGGTCAAATATACATAATCGAAATAAAGCATAATTTACAACTTGTGAGATTCCTTAGTAAAGTTCAAATCAATCTTATTATGCACTGTATACGTGTAAACGCAACGTAGACTGAGATAAATGCGATATTCTCTTGCACTCCATACATTTTCACTACGCGCCAGTGCGCTGTGACGTCACCACGTGCCACGATTTTGTATGGAGCGTTTTTGGGCGCATCGAGAAATTGATTTTTTTTAAATCAAATATCTTTAAAACTACTTTTCATAAGAAAGTTTCACTTTTACAGTTCATTATATTATTGTAAAATGTACAGTTTACGATAATCTTAAAAAATTGGATTCAACCCTATTATCTATCTTTATTCACGTGAATTCTTACATTACAGTTACAGGCACTAAGTATATGTTATAATTGTTAAGTGTTCACAATAGAACAATTATAATAAAGTGAAAAAAAATACCAGTTTCCGATTTATTCCTTTGAATTCACCTAATTACCTATCTGAAAGAAAGAAAGAAAGAAAGAAAAAACATTTATTCACGAACACACAACGTACAGAGAGTCAGACAATACATATACATACACAACAAGAAGATATAACAAAAAGAACACTCACACATCGTGCGCACCCAAATGGGCCACCATCTCAGCATGAATGCCCCGCACACCAGAGCATGCGAAGCGCTGGTTTTCAGATGGCGCCGCTAGTGGCTCTGCCGCCACGCAACGAGTCAGTGACGCATGAACACACGACAACAGATCTCAGTACAACACTTAAAACACCCAAAAATAGAGAACACAATGACCAAACCATAAACAACAAACAAAAATGAAGGAAAAATGCATAACAGGATATCTTCTAAAAAATTAAATCATCACAGACAATCTGTGGTTGTCTGTGGTTCACTCAACGCTCCCGCGCAGTTATCGATGACATAAACTCTTTGTTATTGAAATCTGCATGACAAATTTAAAGTTTCTAGGTCATCTGGTACTGGGTTAGAGTTGCAATCTCGAGGTCAGTCAGTGATAAAAATGACAGTTTTTGGATATTAATATCTAAACCGTTTGAGATGTGTTTATGAGGAGCACATATATAGGTATCTCGCAAGTTTCAATATATGAGCCAAATTTGACACGTTTACTTAAATAATTTTAAGCTATTGCATAGCTTTTATCGCGGGCCTTGAGCGTGGTGACCGAATCCAGAAATTCCGTAACGAAAAAAACCTAACACCCCCCACTCCGAGCTCGCACTAATCGTGCCGAGCTGCTCCGAAGTAGCTCCGCTTAACGTAAGTAATTATAATTGCATAAGTTGTTAATTTTCAAATTCAGACTCAGACTCAAATTCAAATTATATTATCATTTATTATAATTGCATAAGTTTATTTATTTATTAAGGTACATCAACAATATACATAAACACCTCAACAAAAAGTCTAGGGAACAAGATGACCCCAATTATTTTTTTTCGTGTAAATCTTGTTTTGCAAATAACTGGCAGCAAATAAATAAAAATAGAATAAAGTAGATTACAGAGCTGTTCGAAATTTAAAAATAAATTTAAATAAGTAATGATTTTCGAATATGGAGGGAAAACTTTTAAAAGTGTTTGATTGTGCAGTTTCTCTGAGGCAAAATAAAAATTATTTTTTTTGATTGTAAATAACGTTTATTATCAATAATACGTATTTTACGTATGGTTTGTGCATTTTTGTGACTGTAGTCATCATGTCACGTCGTCATTTAAGTCGCGAAGAGATGTTAAGGGCTGTTGGTATGCTGCAAGCTGGACGAACTCAACGCGACGTAGCGGATGCTGTCAACACCCAACCAAGCGTAATTTGCAGATTATGGGCACGCTACAGGTCTACAGGGGATGTTGCCGAACGTCACAGGGGACGAAATAGGGTTACTACCCCGCGACAAGATCGTTTCTTGCAAAATTCCGCAAGGCGGCAACCCACGATTACTGCTCGTCAGTTGGTCGCAGGCCTCCAGTCTCAGCATCAAGTGGTTATTAGCGATCAAACTGTCAGAAGAAGACTACACGAAGCCAATCTTTATGCTCGCAGACCGCTTAGGGTTCCAGCTCTTCGACGTGGAAATCGAGGTCGTCGCTTATTGTGGGCTAACGCACATTTACAGTGGACCGACCATCAATGGGCACGGGTTCTGTTTTCCGACGAATCTTGCTTCGGTTTTCATCCTGATTCGAGAAGAGTGCGTATATGGCGAGTTCCTGGACGTCGGAGTCGTCTCCAGAATCCGCAAGAAGTTCATCCTTACCAAGGTGGAACAATCATGGTATGGGCTGGAATTCGCCTTGGTGGAAGGACCGACCTCGTTTGGATACGGGGCAATTTGAATGCAAACCAATACATTCAGGAGGTTATACACTCCATGGTAATCCCTCATCGACAGCAGTTCGGTCAAGATTTTATGTTCATGCAAGATAATGCACGGTCACACACCGCGAGGGTAGTGGTCAATGCGTTAAGCGAGCACAATATGACGACGTTGGAATGGCCTGCTCAGTCTGCCGACCTCAATCCCATAGAGCATGCCTGGGATTTGCTTGGGAGAAGAGCTTTCAGTGATTCTTTGGAAAATCTGAACACTGAAGAACAACTTTTTTTACACCTTCGCAGTGTATGGAGCCATATTCCACAGACGATGATTGACAATCTCATACTAAGTATGCCACGCAGTTGTCGAGCTGTTGCTAATGCTTTAGGAGGTCCTACAGATTATTAAAAACGTTTAAAGTACGGTTAATTACTGTATTTCTTACTACCTCGTTATTTTTGTGCCTAATCATAGAAGGTTGTAATACTCAATATTGGCACTATTCAATTCTTTCTTAAAAAAAAAAAAATTTGGTGTGAAAATTTTTTATTAAAATTAAAATTAAAAACGGTATAAAAATACCCTTCTATTGATATAAAACACTCACTATTACAAGAAAGGGTTTTTAAATAAAAACTAGAAATGTCCTTGTTCCCTAGACTTTGTTGATGTGTGTATTATACATTTTCTATAATAGTTGCATCCGTGAATTATTCCAATATGCATACCTATTAGAGACGTACACAACATTCGCATGCATTAAAATAATAATTGTATGAATTTAGTTAGACAAAAGAGTCAAACTATTAGTACAGTTAGTATTTAGACAAATAATAATTTGATTATTAATAATACATCGATTTGATTCGATTTTATTCTGACTATTAAAATTAAATAATGGAATGAATAAAGTGTGAAATTTGCATAGGTACATTGAAATCATAAACAATTTGATTAGGTATTAAAATAATTACATCGATAGGTATACTGTGAACATTGATTACATCTACTGAATTGATTACATTGATTGAAATTGTGAAATTGATTGAGAATCACGGGATTCAATTTATAGTTGAATTAAATCAAATTCCAATTCAAACTCAAACTCAAATTCAAATCCAAATCCAAGCTAAATTCAAATCAAAACCCAAATCCAAACTCAAATCCAAATCCGAATTCAAACCACATTACATTACAAAATGAGCAATAATTTAATAATATTCTAAAAAAAAAGTTCATAAAAAATGCTAAGCAATAGCTTTATCGCGGCAGTCCCCGAGTGCCAAACGTCTTTTTTGAATTAGGGAGTCAAAAGTGGCTCCAAATGGTTCGTATACATACTATTACAACGGAGCTGCTCACCAATTCTGTTACTTGCACTTGGCTTGCCTGGATCATGAAATAGGCGCTATTATATTGCTTAAATCATTGAATAGGCGCTTTTATATTATCCGCATCATATCGAATATTAATATCGTGGATACTCTTGTATAAAAGCGCTGTTAGGTTGTATACCCAAGCGTACTCAAGGTTATGGGTGAATGGCCTTGGCCAGTAAAAGCACTGGATATAAGTTAAACTGGTTTACTGAATTACTTACTAAAAACAATATTTATTACAATAATAAGTTTTGAATTTAAGGAATCCGTGGTAATAGTGATAATAGACAGTAATAATAATAATTAATATTCACTTTACATTATGAATAACTACTGATAAAATACTAATTAAAATAAATTATATAAGTAAGTAAAGTTATAAGTAACCGGAACTACCTACCCACATTTTTGGAAAGATAGTTTCAGAAAAATATATTATTTGTCTATGGTCCAGTGTTGTAAGAAGAGAGAATCTCCCCAAAGCTGAGATGTTTTAAGATTATGAAGGAAAATTGCAATATATCTTTTGAAAGGTATTATACACAATTAGAGCTTGATTTGCATGAAATCTGTAACTTACAGCATTGTTTATTTAGCTCCATCAACGTGAGTATCAAACGGTAGTCGCTCCCCGAAAAGCCGAGACGCCTATCAGAAATCGGATAGAGGCTCATCGAGGCGACCGGTGACACTCGTTCCGGGTCGTTCTTGGTCCAAAGGCTAGCCATCGCCATCCAACGTGGCAACGCAGCAAGTGTTATGGACACTTTTGCACCGGGAGTGATCAGGGGCGGTTTATTTGAATAGTATACAGACTAAGCATTGTTTGTTGTACAATTTTAACATGTTGTATTAATATGACTAAATTAATAAATACTATCATGTTTAAAATCAAAAACATGAATTTAGTTTCTTCAAATTTTTATATAGTTTCATATAAAACAAATATTGCAATATACTTAATTAACATAAATTGAAAATTAAAAATCTTAAGAATAAGAATAACTCATTTGCATTTAAACACAATGACATGGATCTTACAATATGTAAAAGTACAGCATGTTAAGATACAGAAAGTATACAAATTTTATCAGTTAATATAATTATCAGTTCTTACAATTACATACAATAGAAGCATATTTTGTCAATAATCGAAACGTGGGAGCTACATAGTGGGCACATGCCACAACGGATATTTATTGCGTTACCACACTAATACAGCTCTCCTGTTCCGATTATTTACAAAATGTACTTCTGGCACTATAGCACAATAATAACAAACAAAAAATTTCCAAGCCCACACTAAGAATGACAAAGATATTCGTAACAAATCGAAATTTAACCGAAAACCCAAAACAAATAGTTTGACCCTTCATATTTTTAATTCTCCTGCTGAAATGTATGGTAATCGTTTTTGCCGATTTCTGTTTTTCCTTGTACTCAAAGCTAAAATGGTATGTTAGATTATTTTAAACTCCACACGAAATAGGATCAATTGGGACAAAACGAAATTAAACTTTTAGCATTTTTCTTGTTGGCTACGATTTTGTCTAAATCTATAAATGCAGTTCAAATATCTTAAAAAGTTAAAGAACATTTTGCTGTAACAAAAACGGTTTAGGTACCTGCCCCTACTGCCCAGTTACAAAATACACCCGGTATATGCTACTGAATTGCATTAATTTGCGGAAATCGGTAAATGATAACAAAATAATTAGGAATATTACTTGAATAATTGTAATACAAAATATTTTCAATGGTCACATCTTGAACTAATCAATCATCGTCGAAAAAATAAATTAGTTTATTTGGATTAGTTATTCCAATTTATTTTCTATATGTCATAAACTTTTCGGTAAGTAAACTCGTAGACTAATAATTATAATACTGGAAACTAACTTTAGTAGGGTAAGGTAGATTCCACCTCACATTCCTGACAACACTGCTGGACAACTTGACGAAGTTCACTTTACATACTTGCAGAGATACCTCTTTCGCTACAACTTGGAAATTAAAAATCTTAATCTTGTTTTCATACTTTTATATTGATATTAATAGATTGTTAACCTTTAGTCTTCTATGTTCTTTTATATTAGAGAAAGTCTTTCAATAATTATTTTACATACTTTGCCTACTTTTCGTGGTAGCATGTGTCGGCCACGTGCAGAAAAGTTAACGATTTTTCATTATTTCATTAAAAACCCTATTAGAGTATATTATAGACACCGCTGTGGTCTCCAGAAGCCAGGAAATGGAACAGGTAAGCGCTGATCCTTTTATTTCTGCGTGAGACTCTGAGTTAGAACTTAGGTACCTACTTACTGTGACGCGTGAGAGGCATTTCAAAGTCATAGATGGCTCAGAGTACGCTTGAGTGCAAGGCAATTACCCCATGGGTCTACCTTATAGGTACCCTAATCAAATGAGACCTAAGACGGCGTGAGGTTTTAGTTGGTTCGAGTCCGACATACCAAACCGACGCGCGACGGGGAGATTTCCGCACGGAATAAAGTTGTGTGAACTTTGAAAGGTTTTATTTTTATTTGGATTCTCTCGCGATGTACTTGCTGTTCATTTTACTTTAGGTACTAAGGTACCTATAGATAGAATCTGTTAAAAATAAATGTGTAACTTTTATCGCGTAAACTGTCGGTAGGATGACATTTTCTACCCACCTTATATTATTGCGTAATCGAGTAGGTAACCTGCCTATATTTTCTTTTCTTATGTAGGTATACCGTGGGACAAATATCTTTGACGTAAAACGTGCTTTATACACAGTAGATACACGTTTCTTGGGTGTCTCATTGGCATGATAGCACGGCGTACTACGGCGGCGAAGGAGATTTTTTTTTTATACCACTTAGTTGGCAGACAAGCACACGGCCCACCTAATGGGAAGC
Source organism: Eilema griseolum (assembly GCA_963662185.1). Classification (NCBI taxonomy): domain Eukaryota; kingdom Metazoa; phylum Arthropoda; class Insecta; order Lepidoptera; family Erebidae; genus Eilema; species Eilema griseolum. Next base: position 8,623,173 of record OY759257.1, read on the forward strand.
GGTTACCGTGGCCTATGGACGTATGCAACACCAGGGGTGTCACACTCGCGCTGCCGACCATGAAGAAACCTTCTGATGCCCCTCTTGAAGAACCCCATATTGTAGGCGCTTGGGAAAACCGCAGCAGGGAGGTCATTCCACAGCTTGAGTGTGCGTGGGATGAAGTTTCTTTCATACCGCACAGTGCGCACCGGCTCAGGTCGCAATGTGTGGGGATGAATTCCCTGCCTATGGCGAGAGGTGCGATGATAGAATGTAGCTACGGGCATCATGTCAAACAATTCATCTGAGCACAAACCATTGTATAGGCGGTAGAACACACACAGTGAGGCAAAATCCCTCCTAAGGCTAAGAGGTTCCACTCTACCTGTGAGTATGGGATTGTCAACCAGCCTCAATGCCCGTCTTTGCAACGAGTCGAAGGGGTCAAGCTGGTATGCAGGTGCTCCAGCAAAATGGTGACAGCAGTACTCCATGTGAGGCCGGACCTGTGCTTTATAAAGAAGGAGTTGCTGCCCCGCAGTGAAATACTACTTCGCTCTGTTGAGCACTCCGAGCTTTCTTGATGCCAACTTAACCTTGTCCTGCAAACGACTTCGGTATTGGACGTCATTGGAGATATCGACACCAAGGATCCCGATACTCGGGGAGATGGTAAGCCGTGTGCCCAGGAATTGCGGCGCTACAATGAATCTAGTAGTAGTAAGTCTAATACTAACGCCACGGCCTCGTTTATCTCGTGACTGACGGTCCAAGATATACCTACCTAAATTTAAATATCTCTAAATTATTTCGGTAGGTACCTTTGTCGTTATTGTACTTTGGTGAACGGGGTCAGCAGAGTACCTAATGCGTGACATTGAAATAACGCCACCTGGCGACCAACTTGTGAAACATTTATTGCTTATACAAATCACCGTTTACTTGTCACCAGTGAATGTGAGAAAAAACTCGCACTAAGTACTGACTACCATTATTTTTTATTTTCGTTATCTGGCTTTTACGGGAGCCACACAGACCGAACCGGCTCGCAGACGAGGTCAGCTCATAAGATCTCAGCGGTGCCCTGTACGCCAATATCTAAAGGATACACTTCAGTCCATCTGCTGATTTTTGTACAAAAATCCATGTGATCTGATATTTCTAAAAAAAAATATTTCTATTTCTAAAAATTTAAATTTATTAAAGAAATCGGACAGAGGCTCATCGAGGCGACCGGTGACACTCGTTCCGGGTCGTTCCTGGTCCAAAGGCTGTCCATTGCCATCCAACGTGGCAACGCAGCAAGTGTTATGGGCACTTGCACCGGGAGCGATCAGGGGCGGGTTATTTGATTAGTAGTTTTGACATATTGTATTGTAACAAATGTATTCGATGTAAAATAAATATTTCTAAAATATAAAATAGTGTTGTACATTGAACAGATACCTACGTATGGAGGGACCAGTGCCTGCAGTGTGCGTGAGGTGGCAGCCGGCCCGTTACGCCGCGACGTTTCCGAGAGTCGGCATCGGCGTCACAAGCTCCGGTGACATCGATTGTCAAGGTTAGTCTACATCACGGAAGACAGAATAGACAGAGCGCCGTCAACTCAGCGGGCCTAGGTATCCGTGTACACGGAGTGCGCGGTATTGGGAACGCCGCGCCGGGCTATTGGTAGAGACAAACAAGTAAGAGATGCGGATGCGCTGAAAGCAGCAATCCCGCCCACATTCAGGTTGGCCGAGTAACGCGAGAGGCGCCCAATGGTCTCACCAGTGGGGATCAACGGCGGAATGAAGCCTGAGGAGATAATGTCCTCCCCCCTAAAAGAACAAAATGTGAACAATGACATAAATCTGGAAAGCTTAAAACTACTGTTCAGCAGGACTAGAATAAATGGGCAAAGAATGTGGATTGGGAAGTGCTCTGCGGCATTACGTAGGCACCTGGTGGAAAAGATGGGCAAGGCATACATAGGGTTAACGATTACATAGACGTTACGTGTTGCCTGAGGTGCCACATGTTCGGCCACCAACAGAAATACTGCAGAGCGAAACAAATGTCCTGTAGAAAATGCGGTGAAGACGGACACAAGGCAGAGGAATGCCAGTCGGACTGTGACGAACTGCGCCACTTGTAAGAAACTGGGGAGAAAGGGACCTGGCCTGGATCACCGGAATAACAGCCAGGATTGCCCAGCACGCAAGCACGCAGAGGAGCGAAGCATATCGGGCCTGCTCTCCATATAGGCCAGGTGAACCTGCAGGGGAATACTTTGGCGACGAGGGAGATACCCGCGGTCGCGAGGGAGCTGGGTCTTGACACTTTACTTGTCCAAGAACCATACTCGCACCCACAGGACGGCGTTCCAGCGCCGAGGGGCATGGCTTTCATCGCTCCTAGCGCTGCTCCCGAGTGCGGGATTTTCAACACCCGTCCGGATCTGCCGGTGACCGTTTTGAGCCACCTCAACACCCACCACTGAACAGAGTGTCACGTGCACCCAGACCTCTACATTGTGAGTGCCCATTTTAAGTTTAGTGACGACATCGCTGTGCATCTAAGACACCTAGAGGTAGTGGTCGGGGTTCTTCGCGGACACCGGCTACTAATAGCCGTCGATACCAATGCCCATTCGCCGATGTGGCACTGCCCTGACCGCAATTTCGTAGGGAGGGGCCGTGAGGACGCACGCAAACGGCAACTCACGGAAGATTTTATAGTCGGCTATGGCCTCGTTCTCTGGAACAGACCAAACCAACCCTACACCTTCTCAACAGAGAACGGGGAATCCAATATTGGCCTCACCCTAACTAGTGGTGGGGTCCGTATAGCCGTCTGGACGGTCAGGGAGTGCACCTGCAACTCGGACCACCGATGATAACGGTTGTGGTACGTGGCGCGCGCGGGGCCTGACAGGATTAATCTGAATTTTAGAGATTTTTAAGCCTATTTTAGTTTAGATAAGTCAGAATTGGCCTAGATGTAGCTTTCTAATAGTAAACGTATTTTTTTTAAATCGGTCCAGTAGTTTATGAGTTTTTTGAATACATACAAATCTTTGCTTTTAATATTATAGCTACTAATTAGCCTCATTAATTACTATTCTTCCTACAGTGTAATTCAAAATTCAAAACAATGTAAAAGTTGTTATGAATAAATAAATAATAATAATTTCCCATAGATGTGAGTAGGGTCTCTACTCTACCTCTACACAGACCCAGTGACGCGTTGAGGCTACACGTGTCCAACTGCCAGCAAGTTTGAAGATTGCAAGAAGGTAGTCATTTCTAAAAAAAAGAAGCTCTCGAAAGTTTGCAGCGACGCGCGGTCCCCATTATTGGGAACACTGAGGTCACGAACACCCTCAAGCCTTTGCAAATACGTAGAGATGTTGCTTCCTTGGTGGTATTTTACCGTCTCTACCATGGTGAGTGTTTTGATGAGCTCTTAATACTAATCCCATCTCTCCTTTCATAACATAAACTCACTTATAAAGCTGCGATAAATACACACATAACTTCGAAAAGCATCGAAAAGTCATTGGTGTGTGCCATGGTAAAACCTCTCCTTTCCTACACAGGAAAACACGTGCAGGGCTTAGATGTCACCCTCACACTGTGCAGAATATACGAGCAAGAACCAAGCAGTTGGGAGACTCTTTTCTTTGCCGCACCACCAAGATCTGGAATTCATTACCAGCTCACGTGATTCCTGCCTACAGTCCCGGGTCCTTTAAACGGGACGTGAAAAAGCACCTGATGAGGCCGCCAAGCTGAGTGCCACCATTGTAACATTCTTTCCCGAGACTTTGCCTTTAGCTTAACATCAAGGGAGATGAAGTCAAATTGGCGTATCCTAGATAAAAAAGGACTTCCTCCGTATCCTTTCACAACACTTGAAGCTAATCTACAAGGTGAGTCCCACAAAGACAAAGAGGGACAGAATGAGCATAATATCATTATCATCATTCTCTCGGCGTTGTTCCAATGTTGTTCGTGATTGCATCCTACTGCCGCCTGACCTCCCAATCCCGACAGGTTAGGAGGTTGGGCACTGACGATCTTTCCGAGACCTCAAAATGACAAGTAAAAACAAATTAAGTAAATTGATTTATGATCTCGTAAGTTACACGTTGGTTCCCGGTGCACAGTGCCACCCCATCTCTCCCCGTGGGTGTCGTAGAAGGCGATTAAGGGATAGGGCAGTTCTGCATCCCCCAGTAAACATACACTCCATGAAAAATTGCCAGTGTGATGTCAATAGGCACGCTCACTATTGTTTGGAACAAAAAATCATTATAGATAAAATGTGGGTCGTAATACTTTTGTTTATTTTATTTTGGACGCGTCAATTAGACTGAGACTTTCGCCTTCAGGTTACCATCAGGCGTTCGCTACGCCTGATGGTAACCTGAAAGCGAAAGTCTCAGAAAAAGGGGGTCACCATTAAATACAAATAAACATATATCATGTTACAGTGGTGACCCTCAGCTTGACGGCTTCGTAATATGTTTTTTCAAGCCCCGCTTAAAGGACCCAAAACTGTAGGAAGATGGAAACACGTGAGCTAGTAATGAATTCCAGCTCTTAATGGTGCGACAAAGTAAACAGACATGTGACTAACCCTTCTTACGCTTAAACTTCCAACTTACTAGTTCCTGCACTTAAACTTAAAATTATCTCTTTTCAGCTTATTATTCGACTTTTTGGCAATGATGAGATTCCTTAGAGGGGGATACAGTCACGCATGAGGTGGCAGGCATCAGTAGCCGCCTGCTAACAGGTAGGTCGTGCATTTATTAAGAACCACCGCTGTCTCATGCATGCCCGCACGTGTTTCATACAAACAACATTGTGCGAATTGCGTGCAAACATACATCCCATATGTGATTTGTATGAAACGTTTTACCTTCCATACTTTGGATTTGTTTGTTTATGACAGGAACTGACGTCTGACCCCCAACTCCGATAGAAAAACCAGCGCCCGTCAATCGTCACAGACAATAGTTTACAGGTGACGTTGACTTGGGCCCTGAAGGGAAATTGGCCCCATATACCCCACTAGCTGACCACCTTAGTCCGATACATATTTTGAAACCTATTTGAGCCCGTATTTCTTAATTTTCAAATAATGTACCTGGTTGCGCCGATAGTAAAATTTGTATTTCCCCGCTCAATAGTAGTAATTCAAATCCTCTCTCAATTGATTGACACTGAACACACGTTTCCTATACCCATCTCCCTCCCGCACTACCTTTAAAGTGAGATAGCAATAGTTTTCCCCCCGCCCAATTGTTGAAATGGCCGCATCTTCACTTCCGCATTGAACCAGCATCAGCAATGGCGGCGGCGCGCGCGACTCTCAGAAATTAATAATATTTGTTGGATTTTAACCGCTTTCATAGACTTTTACCGATCGGATTGTGCCTCTCGTGTCCCTCAAGTGATTTAGTGAAGTGGGCAGCAGCTCCTGAGCCAGGAAGAGAAGACCGGTGCACCGGCTCCGACAGCACGTGGCGTCATAAAGGTTAGTGCATCCTCTCCTAATTTCTTGGGTTGCATTCACTGCCTAAACCACCTCCGCGGCAACCCGATCACCTATCTTGTTTGTTGTGTAAAGTGTCATCTGAAATATTTAGCTTCATCCCCCGCAAAATACAGTCCACTAGCTCACGTGGCGTGTGAATCGCGCCACCAGTACCTATGGCTATCTGTCAAATTTGTTAACATTTATAATCACTGCTGCGCTCCCATATGTAGTAGCGTGGTGATATATAGCCTTAACATCACACAAGAATTTTTTTCACTTCAGCAAACTCAAACATGTAAGTTTTACTGCCTAAAACAGTGGAAAATGCGATTTTGCCCACTGCGCGAGACATACTAACGTCAAAGAGTGCCAACCATAGATTTAGAAAGTTTTGTTCCGCGAAAAACTTTCAAACTACACCAGGCACTCTGTCTCCTTCCAGTAGTTCCCGAAAACAAACAAACTCTTCACCTTTATAATATTAGTATAGATATATCGAATTAACCTATTTCTGGTCGTCACCATCATCAAACCGGCAGTCTCGATTATATACAAAGCTTTGAAGTCAGTTTTCCTGCTCCTTCTCTTGTTTGGCTTAGATTGACTTTTACGGGAACAACTGCTGTCTGACGCCAAAGCCTCACCCATTAATTAGCAGGCCTATCGGCTTTGAAGGTGTGGCTTGGGCCCCAAAAATTTTATTGGGGGTATTTTATCTGCTAAACAACAGACGAGGTTCTGGCGCAGGGAAAGCGATGTCAGACGGCAGTCGCCAGGCAGATGATAGAAATGTTGAATTCTTCAAGTTATTTATTTTCAAATAATTTTTTTCTAGACTACAAGCTTACTGTGCTGGACACGTCCGCATCACCGAACATGTACGAGCGCGTTTAAGTGCAGTACAGTACCTCGTTCGAGTGCAAAGCAGTAACCGAGTAACAGTGCAATGCAGTACGCGCTTGTCGGCAAGGTTCGTGGACTAATATGTATTATACCATGTTTTCGACGAGTATATCCATTCGGGCGATTCGTTACTGAATGTTTAACTTATTTACTGATGGAGTTGAAGGACGGAAAAGGAGAAACCTGTGATAGATACCACAATAATATGAAGCAAGTAATTTACTAGAATGTATAGTTTTATTAGAGAAGGTGGTTTTTGATGTATACCTAATCTGTAAAGTATTTCGGGGTTGTCAAATGTGTAAAGCACGAAATTTGGTTTCTACTTTAAACTCGGAAATAGTTAGAACTGTATTGAAAATGTTGTACCGACCTAGTTTTGGTTATTTATATATCAATGTGTATTCCTAGAATAAGTTTAGTTTATGAGTAGAGCTGTTCTTTAAGGTGTATCATGTAGTAAACCTCAGGACACTTATCTTGGACCTAAATCGCGAGAAAAACGAGCCACTGGTGCGCGCGGTATGTTTTGTAATATATGATTGATAAAATTGAGTTCGTCCACCGCAGTAACACCCGTATCCTCAAAAGAGACCCAAGAAGCGTGTACTGCCCATGCAGAGCATCTTTTGAGTACATTTTTGATCCAAAATATATGTCCCGAGTAACACATAAATGTACCGCGACAACTGTACCGCACCTTAGGTATGAGCCGTAATCCCATCTATTCCCGGAGCTTTGTTGGGGAGATCCCGGACTAGTTTTCCCACCACCTCAATTGATAGGGGGGGCGCGTCCTGACCCGTGGGTGCGCACGCCGCCATGATCCGGACCCGCCTGAGGTAAACTGAGTCCAGCGAGACGTCGTCATCAGGGCATAGGGCTCTGACCAAAGCTCCCATGGCAGCATGCGCATCCCCGGCGTATCCTTCCGCAAATTTAATTCCTTGCATGCTGCTCGGTATGCGAGTCCACAGAGGTCCTGGTTCCCAGTGTTTGCTAGTTCCCGGAAGATGGCCTTTATATTTACTGTGGCACGCCTTGTATACGTCTTTCGCTCTCTCTACATTTGTCCCCACACCTCTCTTTTTATTCAACTGCCAAACCTTCGACACTTCCGCGCCCTATTGGTATTTTTTCGCATGGCGAATAAGTCCATTAAGAGACCCCCATTAATTTCCCTCTTGATAGATAGATAGATAATTCTTTATTGTACACCAACAGATTTACAGTAGGACAAGTAGGTAGCATATATACAGTTCAATGTACAATGGGCGGCCTTATCGCTGAAGCGATTTCTTCCAGGCAACCTTGGGATGGACAGTAATGTTATGAAAACAAAAGATATGGTGTAGTTACCGACTAAACTTGAATAGATAGAGTATTAAAACAAAAAAAAAGAGAGAAAAGTAAGTAAAATAAAATTAATATACGGCTTTACACAAAAAATATCAACATAAATTCTAACATACAAATACATATACATGTATTAAATAAATATATACATAAAGTAGATAGTTCATACTAATACGAAGGGAAAATAGTGAGTGAGCACATAATTGTGAGCTATTACCTACTGTGCACAACATGATAGGTAGTGGTTCTTGACCATTAATTTAAATACATTCTCTGACTTTGCCCGTCTGATGTTCAGTGGCAACGCGTTCCATAAGCGCACCGCCCTGACAGTGAAAGACTTGTCAGCAAAGTCAGTAGAATGTATTGGCATACTCAGCCTCAAATTCTCGGACGACCTCAGGCATTTCGTATGTGTGTCATAGAGGAACTGGAATCGTTCTTTGAGATAAGAGGGAGTGTTGGGATTAAACAATACATTAGGTATATAACAATGTTAGAATATGGGCATTCCTGCGAAGTCGAATTGGGAGCCATTTGAGTTGTTTACGGAAATCAGACACGTGATCATACTTGCGTATACCAAATATGAATCTTATGCAAAAATTTTGAAGTCGCTCAAGTTTATCTAGTTGCTCTTCTGTTAGATCAGGATAGCTGACATCGGCGTAATCGAGGACAGGAAGAAGAATCGATTGTGCGAGCGCAGTTTTAGTGGCAATTGGGAGAAAGTTTCGGAGCCTTCGTAAGGCACCTGCTGACGCGAAAAGTTTTCGACTAGTTTCCTGTAACTGGATATTCCAAGAAAATGATTTATCCATGAAGATACCCAAGTTTTTGACAAGACATTCCTTACCTCGCTCGCCGACTTCCGCGAATCCACTTCGCCCACCCGCTCGTGGAAGAGATCCTGAAAACGTTCCCAGTTCACACCGCGATCCGGTGAAATCTCAGAGGTGCCTCCACCGGATTCGCACCAGGAGCAGGGCCGCGCGCGTCGTGTACCCCTAATGTTATCAGCCTGTGGTCCGAGTTACAAATGCAGTCTCTGACCGTCTAGTTAGGGTGAGGTCAATGTTGGGTTCCCCGTTCTCTGTTGAGAAGGTGTGGGGTTGGTTTGGTCTGTTCCAGAGAACGAGGCCATAGCCGACTATAAAATCTTCCGTGAGTTGCCGCTTGCGTGCGTCCTCCCAACCCCTCCCCACGAAATTGCGGTCAGGGCAGTGCCACATCGGTGAATGGGCATTGGTATCTACGGCTATTATTAAGCGTTGTCCACTAAAAGCCCCGACCACCACCTTCAGGTGCCTCAGGTGTACGGCCATGTCGTCGCTAAACTTAAAGTAGGCACTTATAATGTAGAGGTCCGGGTGCACGTGACATACGGTGCAGTGGTCGGTGTTTAGATGGTTCAAGACTGTCACTGGCAGATCCGGACGGGTGACGAAAATCCCGCACTCGGGAGCGGCGCTCGGAGCGATGAAGGCCGCGCCCCTCGGCACTGGAACGCCATCCTGGGGGTGGGAATATGGTTCCTGGACCCAGCTCCCTCGCGACCGCGGGTATCTCCCCCGTCGCTAACCTATTCCTCTGCAGGTTTACCTGACCTATCTGGAGAGCAGACCCGCTATCCATAGTTGGTCGAAGATATACTACGCTCCTCCGCATGTTTGCGTGCTGGGCAGTCGCGGCTATTGGTGCGGTGGTCTAGGTCAGTTTTTCTCCCCAGTTTTTTGCAGGTGGCACAGTTTGTCACCTTAGACTGGCACTCCTCTGCCTTATGCCCGTCCTCCCCGCATTTTCCGCATGTCATCTGCTTGGCCTTACAGTACTTCTGCGGGTGGCCGAACATATGGCACTTTAAGCAACATGTCACGTCTATAAAGTCGTTAATCTCCACGACATCTCACCCTATGTAAGCTCTGCCCATCCTTTCCACCAGATGTCTCCGCAATGATGCAGAGCACTCCCCGACCCACATTTTCCGCCCGCTCCTTCTCGTCCTACTGAATAGCAGCTTCAGGGTATCCAGGTCTACGTCGCTGTTAGTGTTCTGTTCCTTTAGGGACGAGATAATGTCCTCGGGCTTCAAGGCTCCGTCAATTCCCACCAACGAGATCATTGGACGTCTCTCGCGCGGCTCCGCCAAACTGAAAGCGGGCGGGATCGCCGCTTTTAGCGCATCCGCATCTTTTATGCTGTTGGTCTCCACCAACAGCCCCGCGTTTCCTATGCGTCGCACTCCGTGTACTCGGATGCCTAAACCCGCGGGATTTACCGCGCTCTGCAGCGCTTTCTTCGTCTCGCTAGCCGTTTTCATTTCGTCCCGCTGATCCTCCGCCGGGTACACTGCCACCACCGGACCCATTCGCCTGGGGATAGGTGCAGGGTTTGCGCCCCTTCCTAACTTGATGGCGCCTGCGTATGACAGCGTGGCCGAGGCCGCTCCCGGTGTCGGTGTAGCTGTTGTCGCGCCAAGTCCGGGCTGTTCTCTCGCGGCATTCTTGCGGGCCCGCGCCTCCGCCACTATGGCACGCTGTTCCGCCTCAGCAAGACGGGAGATTAGTGCGGTTATAATTGCACCTGCGATCGATGTAGATAGGGACAACCCTCCTTCCGCCCATGGTCCCTCCAGCCATCCTGGCTATATGGACCGAATCATGGGAGATACGCGCCGTACTTGCGACTGCTCTTTCCGGCGCGCATTGCTTGACTCCCTACAAATTTTTTATACATGTCCCGAGCCTTCTCCCCTTTCTGGGGCGGCTCCACTAGTAAGCGAAACGCCGCCGAAGCGGCCGACGACACTCGTGACAGCTTCGTCGCCAGCACTGGTCTTTTCATCTAACTCAAGCCTACTCCTGATCTTGTACCAGGCGTGCGCGAAGTCTCTCAGACGACGGAAGTTAGCCTCTGAGCCAACGAGATCGCAGTAATATGCGGGCCCCTCCTCTTCGCGGGTGATTTCATCTATCATCTTTGCCCTAATGTTCGCATAAAGGGGACAATGCCACAGAATGTGGTCTCTACATTCATCTTCTTCCCCACAGTAGCACAGGCTTTCCTCACATAACCTCATCACAGACAATCTTCTTCTGAAACTACCATGACCTGTCAAAATTTGGGAAACTTGATAGTCCGGCTCGACCCAGGTTGCCCTCAGTCGAGCCAACATGTCCGGGAAAAAACAGACGAGTTCCCTACCCTGTTCCTCACCTTCCCATCTCTGCTGCCAGGAGGCAACAGTCTCCTCCGTAATTCGTTTCCTCTCTGTTCTGAACTCATCCCGGTTGAGGTGTCGTATGTCGTCGATCCTGCCAGCAAGGGCGACCTCGAGGTCGGCAGGCAATACCCCGGCCAGAATCGGCAATGCTGCCGTGCTGGTCGATCGGTAGGCCTTTGTTAACAGAATAAGTGCAGGTCGTTGCGTTCGCAATAGTGGGCTTTTCACCACGTGCTGGGTCGTTCGCCTCCACCAACATCCCGCCGCGTACGTGATCGTAGCGGCATAGGTCCCCCGGTACAGAACTTTTAGGGCTCTGTATCGGACTCCCCAGGATGAGGCCGAGACTCGCGACATCTTCCCGAATGCAGCTGCAGCGCGTTGACCCATGGTTCGGGCATGTTCCCCGAAACTCTGACTTGCATCGACCACCACGCCCAGCACCCTGCTTGATGACACTCCTCTGACTGATGTTCCATCGAGTCGAATCGTAGGAGGGCGGCTGGGAAGCTTCCCCTTCAAGGTCATTGTGAATGATTTGCCGGGGGAGAAACCCAGCCTGTTTCGTGCGCCCCACTCTGATATTAGTTCCATGGCGCACAAGGCCGAGACCTCTATGCCGACTCGAGAGTTCGACTCGATGAGAACTGTTACATCATCGGCGTATGCCACCAGATGCACTCCACCAGGGTATGGTAGGCGAAACAAGTCGTCCATGAGCAAGTTCCACAGTGAGGGTCCCAGTACCGAGCCCTGCGGGCATCCCATGGTTGTAGATTTCCACATGACCTCGCTGCCGACAAAATACCCCACCCGGCGGTTGGTAAAGTAGGCCACCAACATCCTAAAGATGTTTGGTGGACACCCGCTGTTTTTAACCTTCAGCAAGATCATGGGCCACCACGCATTGTCGAACGCACCGGAGATGTCCAGGAACACGGCTTGGACATATTTGGCCGAGCTTAACGCCACTACGTCTTGAAAGGCCCGTAGTGCCGACAACGTCGAGCGGCCCCGAGTGAACCCGTGCTGGCAGGGTGAGAGATGGTCATGAACGCCTGGGGCGCACTGTAGTATCACTCGTTCCAGGATTTTGCCCAGCACAGAGAGTAGCGTGACGGGCCGATACGCTTTAGGATCGGTTAGCGGCCTGCCATTACCTTTCGGAATGACAATCAGCCTCCTGTCCTTCCACGCATCCGGAAAAGTGCCCTCTTCAACGCAAAGGCCGAACAAACGCGTTAGCTCGGAGTCACCCGCGAGCCACACATGTTTTATTATGCGAGCCGTTATGCCATCCATCCCCGGAGCTGTGCTGGGTAGATCCCGGACTAATTTTACCACCACCTCAATTGATGGAGGGGGCGCGTCCCGACCCGTGGGTGCGCACGCCGCCATGATCCGGACCCGCCTGTGATACGCTGAGTCCAGCGAGGCGTCATCGTCAGGGCATAGGGCACTGACCAAAGCTCCCATGGCGGCACGCGCATCCCCGGCGTACCCTTCCGCGAACTTAATCCCATTGATGATGTTTGGCGGCGCGCTGCGCCTACCGCTCGCTGCTCAGTACGCAAGTCCCCAAGGGTCCTGGTTCCCGGTATTAGCAAGTTCACGGAAGTAGTCGGTCTGCGCCCTCTCCATCATGGCCTTGTACTTACTATGGCACACCTTGTATACGGCTTTTGCACTCTCTGCATTTGTCCCCGTAGGTACCTCTCTTTTTGTTTATCTGCCAAACCTTCCGCGCCCTATTTGTACTTTTACGCATGGCATCCAGTGCTGGAGACCACCATTCATATCCCGATGCTCTTTCCCTCTTGATACCTAGACATTCAATCGCCGTTCGCACTATGAGGTTCGTGAATACCTTACTAACCTTGCACGCCGACTTCCGCCAATCCACCTCGCCCACCCGCTCGTGGATGAGATCCCGGAACCGCTCCCAGTTCACACCGCGATCCCGAAATCTCAGAGGCACCTCCGCCGGCTCCGCACCAGGAGCAGGCCCGCGTGTGCCACGCACCCCGAACACAATCAGTCGGTGGTCCGAGTTGCAGATGCACTCCCTGACCGTCCAGTCGGCTATACGGACCCCACCACTAGTTAGGGTGAGGTCAATATTGGATTCCCCGTTCTCTGTCGAGAAGGTGTAAGGCTGGTTTGGTCTGTTCCAGAGAACGAGGCCATAGCCGACTATGAAATCTTCCATCAGTTGTCGCTTGCGTGCGACCTCACGGCCTCTCCCCACGAAATTTTGGTCAGGGCAGTGCCACATCGGTGAATGGGCATTGGCATCTATGGCTATTATCAGACGTTGTCCACGAAGAGCCCCGATCACCACCTGCAGGTGCCCCAGGTGTATGGCGATGTCATCGCTGAACTTGAAGTAGGCGCTTATTATGTAGAGGCCCGGGTGCACGTGACACACGGTGCAGTGGTCGGTGTTTTAATGGTTTAGAACTGTCACCGGCAGATCCGGACGGGTAACGAATCTCCCGCATTCGGGAGCGGCACTCGGAGCAATAAAGGCCATGCCTCTCGGCACTGGAACGCCGTCCTGGGGGTGGGAATATGGTTCCTGGACAAGCACTATGTCGAGACCCAGCTCCCTCGCGACCGCGGGTATCTCCCCCGTCGCTAACCTGTTTCTCTGCAGGTTGACCTGACCTATTCTGAGAGCAGACCCCCTATCCATAATTAATGGAAGACATGCTACGCTCCTCCGCATGTCTGCGTGCTGGGCAGTCGCGGCTATTGGTGCGGTGGTCTAGGTCAGTTTTTAAGCAACATGTCACGTCTATACAGTCGTTAATTTCCACGACATCCCACCCTATGTAAGCTCTGCCCATCCTTTCCACCAGATGTCTCCGCAATGATGCAGAGCACTCCCCGACCCACATTTTCCGCCCGCTCCTTCTCGTCCTACTGAATAGCAGCTTCAGGGTATCCAGGTCTATGTCGCTGTTAGTGTTCTGCTCTTTTAGGGACGAGATAATTTCCTCGGGCTTCAAGGCTCCGTCAATTCCCACCAACGAGATCATTGGACGTCTCTCGCGCGGCTCCGCCAACCTGAACGTGGGCGATATCGCCGCTTTTAGCGCATCCGCATCTTTTATGCTGTTGGTCTCCACCAACAGCCCCGCGTTTCCGATGCGTCGCACTCCGTGTACTCGTATGCCTAAACCCGCGGGATTTACCGCGCTCTGCAGCGCTTTCTTTGTCTCGCTAGCCGTTTTCATTTCGTCCCGCTGATCCTCCGCCGGGTACACTGCCACCACCGGACCCATTCGCCTGGGGATAGGTACAGGTTTCGCGCCCCTTCCTAACTTGATGGCGCCTGCGTATGACAGCGTGGCCGAGGCCACTCCCGGTGTCGGTGTAGCTGTTGTCGCGCCAAGTCCGGGCTGTTCTCTCGCGGCATTCTCGCGGGCCCGCGCCTCCGCCACTATGGCACGCTGTTCCGCCTCAGCAAGACGGGAGATTAGTGCGGTCATAATTGCACCTGCGATCGCCACCTGCTGCCCGATGACGCCAATCTCATCCTTATTCATTTTCCCGGACTTTGCACGAACCGCATCCATAATGCTCGTGGTGCAAGCCCCGGCATGTGTGGCGAGTTCCACGTAACCAGCCGTGGAGTAGCTGGAACCAAGCGTTGCCACCGGTGATGGAGCAGGATCCGCCGACTCCGAAGCCATCGTCACAGCCGGCGTTGTAGTGGGGCCAGCCAAGATGCCACCAATGGGGGGGATGGGGTTCTGCTTGCGAGCCGCCTGCACTCGCCTCTTAACACTCTCTTGGATCTCCTGAGGGGATGTTAGTGGGCGTTTTCCAACAGCGGATATGGATGGGGGAAGCTGGTCCAGTGGAGGGGGGGGGGGGGGCGATGTTATGGGGGTGCTAAACGATGAGGGGGGCGTCCGTTGTAGCGACGAGCGGGGGTTGAACCCCGCCTCCATTCCCATACTCTGCAGTTCCATCAACTCAGCCTCCTTCCGCGCCATCTGCTCCTCTACCATACGCCGCAGTAGTTCCTCCTGTTGACTCATTATGGGAGAGCTCTCCGTGAATCCAGACAATTTTTTTTTTTTTTTTTAATTACAGTGGGGGGGGGGGGGGGTCGGACACCCCGTAGGGGGTTCCCAGCTATCGCACCTAGTGACGTCCGAGTGAAAAGTTTTTCTTCGGTCACGGTCACCGGTGGGATAAACCTCACGTCACAATATACACAGAGATACACGAAGTCCACGCAGCAACACAGAAAAAAGTTAAAAGTAAAAATAAAAATAAGAGTTACCAAGTCACCTAGGCACTCACAACACCAGCACTCACTTAACCCGTCTTGAAACGTCACTATCGCGCACTGGGGACGTCAACGTCGTATTGACAGTTGTCAGCCGGCTGACAGCTGTAGATAGGGACAACCCTCCTTCCGCCCATGGTCCCTCCAGCCATCCTGGCTATATGGACCGAATCATGGGAGATACGCGCCGTACTTGCGACTGCTCTTTCCGGCGCGCATTGCTTGACTCCCTACAAATTTTTTATGCATGTCCCGAGCCTTCTCCCCTTTCTGGGGCGGCTCCACTATTAAGCGAAACGCCGCCGAAGCGGCCGACGACACTCGTGACAGCTTCGTCGCCAGCACTGGTCTTTCCATCTAACTCGAGCCTACTCCTGATCTTGTACCAGGCGTGCGCGAAGTCTCTCAGACGACGGAAGTTAGCCTCTGAGCCAACGAGATCGCAGTAATATGCGGGCCCCTCCTCTTCGCGGGTGATTTCATCCATCATCTTTGCCCTAATGTTCGCATAAAGGGGACAATGCCACAGAATGTGGTCTCTACAATCATCTTCTTCCCCACGGTAGCACAGGCTTTCCTCACATAACCTCATCACAGACAATCTTCTTCTGAAACTACCATGACCTGTCAAAATTTGGGAGACTTGATAGTCCGGCTCGACCCAGGTTGCCCTCAGTCGAGCCAACACGTCCGGGAAAAAACAGACGAGTTCCCTACCCTGTTCCTCACCTTCCCATCTCTGCTGCCAGGAGGCAACAGTCTCCTCCGTAATTCGTTTCCTCTCTGTTCTAAACTCATCCCGGTTGAGGTGTCGTATGTCGTCGATCCTGCCAGCAAGGGCGACCTCGAGGTCGGCAGGCAATACCCCGGCCAGAATCGGCAATGCTGCCGTGCTGGTCGATCGGTAGGCCTTTGTTAATAGAATAAGTGCAGGTCGTTGCGTTCGCAATAGTGGGCTTTTTACCACGTGCTGGGTCGTTCGCCTCCACCAACATCCCGCCGCGTACGTGATCGTAGCGGCATAGGTCCCCCGGTACAGAACTTTTAGGGCTCTGTATCGGACTCCCCAGGATGAGGCCGAGACTCGCGACATCTTCCCGAATGCAGCTGCAGCGCGTTGACCCATGGTTCGGGCATGTTCCCCGAAACTCTGACTTGCATCGAACACCACGCCCAGCACCCTGATTGATGACACTCCTCTGACTGATGTTCCATCGAGTCGAATCGTAGGAGGGCGGTCGGGAAGCTTCCCCTTCAAGGTCATTGTGAATGATTTGCCGGGGGAGAAACCCAGCCTGTTTCGTGCGCCCCACTCTGATATTAGTTCCATGGCGCACGAGGCCGAGGCCTCTATGCCGGCTCGAGAGTTCGACTCGATGAGAACTGTTACATCATCGGCGTATGCCACCAGATGCACTCCACTAGGGTATGGTAGGCGAAACAAGTCATCCATGAGCAAGTTCCACAGTGAGGGTCCCAGTACCGAGCCCTGCGGGCATCCCATGGTTGTAGATTTCCACATGACTTCGCTACCGACAAAATACCCCACCCGGCGGTTGGTAAAGTAGGCCACCAACATCCTAAAGATGTTTGGTGGACACCCGCTGTTTTTAACCTTCAGCAAGATCATGGGCCACCACGCATTGTCGAACGCACCGGAGATGTCCAGGAACACGGCTTGGACATATTTGGCTGAGCTTACCGCCACTACGTCTTGAAAGGCCCGTAGTGCCGACAACGTCGAGCGGCCCCGAGTGAACCCGTGCTGGCAGGGTGAGAGATGGTCATGAATGCCTGGGGCGCACTGTAGTATCACTCGTTCCAGGATTTTGCCCAGCACAGAGAGTAGCGTGACGGGCCGATACGCTTTAGGATCGGTTAGCGGCCTGCCATTACCTTTCGGAATGACAATCAGCCTCCCGTCCTTCCACGCATCCGGAAAAGTGCCCTCTTCAACGCAAAGGCCGAACAAACGCGTTAGCTCGGAGTCAGCCGCGAGCCACACATGTTTTACTATGCGAGCCGTTATCCCATCCATCCCCGGAGCTGTGCTGGGTAGATCCCGGACTAATTTTCCCACCACCTCAATTGATGGAGGGGGCGCGTCCCGACCCGTGGGTGCGCACGCCGCCATGATCCGGACCCGCCTGTGATACGCTGAGTCCAGCGAGGCGTCATCGTCAGGGCATAGGGCACTGACCAAAGCTCCCATGGCGGCACGCGCATCCCCGGCGTACCCTTCCGCGAACTTAATCCCATTGATGATGTTTGGCGGCGCGCTGCGCCTACCGCTCGCTGCTCGGTACGCAAGTCCCCAAGGGTCCTGGTTCCCGGTATTAGCAAGTTCACGGAAGTAGTCGGTCTGCACCCTCTCCATCATGGCCTTGTACTTACTATGGCACACCTTGTATACGGCTTTTGCACTCTCTGCATTTGTCCCCGTACCTCTCTTTTTGTTCATCTGCCAAACCTTCCGCGCCCTATTTGTACTTTTACGCATGGCATCCAGTGCTGGAGACCACCATTCATATCCCGATGCTCTTTCCCTCTTGATACCTAGACATTCAATCGCCGTTCGCACTATGAGGTTCGTGAATACCTTACTAACCTTGCACGCCGACTTCCGCCAATCCACCTCGCCCACCCGCTCGTGGATGAGATCCCGGAACCGCTCCCAGTTCACACCGCGATCCCGAAATCTCAGAGGCACCTCCGCCGGCTCCGCACCAGGAGCAGGCCCGCGTGTGCCACGCACCCCGAACACAATCAGTCGGTGGTCCGAGTTGCAGATGCACTCCCTGACCGTCCAGTCGGCTATACGGACCCCACCACTAGTTAGGGTGAGGTCAATATTGGATTCCCCGTTCTCTGTCGAGAAGGTGTAAGGCTGGTTTGGTCTGTTCCAGAGAACGAAGCCGACTATGAAGTCTTCCATCAGTTGTCGCTTGCGTGCGACCTCACGGCCTCTCCCCACGAAATTTCGGTCAGGGCAGTGCCACATCGGTGAATGGGCATTGGCATCTATGGCTATTATCAGACGCTGTCCACGAAGAGCCCCGATCACCACCTCCAGGTGCCCCAGGTGTATGGCGATGTCGTCGCTGAACTTGAAGTAGGCGCTTATTATGTAGAGGTCCGGGTGCACGTGACACACGGTGCAGTGGTCGGTGTTTAAATGGTTTAGAACTGTCACCGGCAGATCCGGACGGGTGACGAAAATCCCGCATTCGGGAGTGGCACTCGGAGCAATAAAGGCCATGTCTCTCGGCACTGGAACGCCGTCCTGGGGGTGGGAATATGGTTCCTGGACAAGCACTATATCGAGACCCAGCTCCCTCGCGACCGCGGGTATCTCCCCCGTCGCTAACCTGTTTCTCTGCAGGTTGATCTGACCTATTCTGAGAGCAGACCCCCTATCCATAATTAATGGAAGACATGCTACGCTCCTCCGCATGTCTGCGTGCTGGGCAGTCGCGGCTATTGGTGCGGTGGTCTAGGTCAGTTTTTCTCCCCAGTTTTTTGCAGGTGGCGCAGCTTGTCACCTTAGACTGGCACTCCTCTGCCTTATGCCCGTCCTCCCCGCATTTCCCGCATGTCATCTGCTTGGCCTTACAGTACTTCTGCGGGTGGCCGAACATATGGCACTTTAAGCAACATGTCACATCTATGAAGTCGTTAATCTCCACGACATCCCACCCTATGTAAGCTCTGCCCATCCTTTCCACCAGATGCCTCCGCAATGATGCAGAGCACTCCCCGACCCACATTTTCCGCCCGTTCCTTCTCGTCCTACTGAAAAGCAGCTTCAGGGTATCCAGGTCTATGTCGCTGTTGGTGTTCTGTTCCTTTAGGGACGAGATAATTTCCTCGGGTTTCAAGGCTCCGTCAATTCCCACCAACGAGATCATTGGACGTCTCTCGCGCGGCTCCGCCAACCTGAACGTGGGCGGGATCGCCGCTTTTAGCGCATCCGCATCTTTTATGCTGTTGGTCTCCACCAACAGCCCCGCGTTTCCGATGCGTCGCACTCCGTGTACTCGGATGCCTAAACCCGCGGGATTTACCACGCTCTGCAGCGCTTTCTTCGTCTCGCTAGCAGTTTTCATTTCGTCCCGCTGATCCTCCGCCGGGTAAACTGCCACCACCGGACCCATTCGCCTGGGGATAGGTGCAGGGTTCGCGCCCCTTCCTAACTTGATGGCGCCTGCGTATGACAGCGGGGCCGAGGTCGCTCCCGGTGTCGGTGCAGCTGTTGTCGCGCCAAGTCCGGGCTGTTCTCTCGCGGCAACCTCGCGGGCCCGCGCCTCCGCCACTATGGCACGCTGTTCCGCCTCAGCAAGACGGGATATCAGTGCGGTCATAATTGCACCAGCGATCGCTACCTGCTGCCCGATGACGCCAATCTCATCCTTATTCATTTTCCCGGACTTTGCACGAACCGCGTCCATAATGCTCGTGGTGCAAGCCCCGGCATGTGTGGCGAGTTCCACGTAACCAGCCGTGGAGTAGCTGGAACCAATTGTTGCCGCCGGTAATGGAGCAGGATCCGCCGCCTCCGAAGCCATCGTCACAGCCGGCGTCGTAGTGGGGCCAGCCAGGATGCCACCAATGGGGGGGATGGGGTTCTGCTTGCGAGCCGCCTGCACTCGCCTCTTGACGCTCTCTTGAATCTCCTGAGGGGATGTTAGTGGGCGCTTTCCAACAGCGGATATGGATGGGGGAAGCTGGTCCAGTGGAGGGGGGGGCGATGTTATCGGGGTGCTAAATGATGAGGGGGGCGTCCGTTGTAGCGACGAGCGGGGGTTAAACCCCGCCTCCATTCCCATACTCTGCAGTTCCATCAACTCAGCCTCCTTCCGCGTCATCTGCTCCTCTATCATACGCCGCAGTAGTTCCTCCTGTTGACTCATTACGGGTGAGCTCTCCGTGAATCCAGTCAATTTTTTTTATTTATTTTTTTCTTTTTTTTTTTTATTAAAGTGGGGGGGGGAGGGGGGTCGGACACCCCGTATGGGGTCCCAGCTATCGCACCTAGTGACTTTCGAGTGAAAAGTTTTTCTTCGGTCACGGTCACCGGTGGGATAAACCTCACGTCACAATATACAAAGAGATACACGAAGTCCACGCAGCAACACAGAAAAAGTTAAAAGTAAAAACAAAAACAAGAGTTACCAAGTCACCTGGGCACTCACAACACCAACACTCACTCAACCCGTCTTGAAACGTCACTATCGCGCACTGGGGACATCAACGTCGTATTGACAGTTGTCAGCCGGCTGACAGCTGTCAAGTGTCAAATTTGATAGCGTCTCTGTCGCACTGTCACCCGTCAGTTGTAGGCGACGGCAGTCAGGCTTATAGTCTGACAGCTGTCTAGTGTCACTATCACTGGGCACTTTGTGTGCTCCGTCCCGTTCTCGGACCAAGATGGCCGCGGCCTCTTATGGGCTTACGCCCAAGAAGAAGCGAGAGGGGCCGAGCAACAACACCCGAACAAATACACACGCGATCTTCCTACACGCTCTATTGTCAATATGGCCGCCGCGCCTTATGGCCGCACTCCTGTGTTAGAGCAGGAGGGGCCGATGTTCGCGAAAAACCACTGTGTTCACTTCACTTGGTCGTGTTATAGATAGCTCCGCAATGAGTACTCCGCGCAGCGCACACCGAAAACACGTCCGTCCGGTACGGATACCGGCGACGACCCGTATTATTAATGTAGATAGGGACAACCCTCCTTCCGCCCATGGTCCCTCCAGCCATCCTGGCTATATGGACCGAATCATGGGAGATACGCGCCGTACTTGCGACTGCTCTTTCCGGCGCGCACTGCTTGACTCCCTACAAATTTTTTAAACATGTCCCGAGCCTTCTCCCCTTTCTGGGGTGGCTCCACTAGTAAGCGAGACGCCGCCGAAGCGGCCGACGACACTCGTGACAGCTTCGTCGCCAGCACTGGTCTTTTCATCTAACTCGAGCCTACTCCTGATCTTGTACCAGGCGTGCGCGAAGTCTCTCAGACGACGGAAGTTAGCCTCTGAGCCAACGAGATCGCAGTAATATGCGGGCCCCTCCTCTTCGCGGGTGATTTCATCCATCATCTTTGCCCTAATGTTCGCATAAAGGGGACAATGCCACAGAATGTGGTCTCTACATTCATCTTCTTCCCCACAGTAGCACAGGCTTTCCTCACATAACCTCATCACAGACAGTCTTCTTCTGAAACTACCATGACCTGTCAAAATTTGGGAAACTTGGTAGTCCGGCTCGACCCAGGTTGCCCTCAGTCGAGCCAACACGTCCGGGAAAAAACAGACGAGTTCCCTACCCTGTTCCTCACCTTCCCATCTCTGCTGCCAGGAGGCAACAGTCTCCTCCGCAATTCGTTTCCTCTCTGCTCTGAACTCATCCCGGTTGAGGTGTCGTATGTCGTCGATCCTGCCAGCAAGGGCGACCTCGAGGTCGGCAGGCAATACCCCGGCCAGAATCGGCAATGCTGCCGTGCTGGTCGATCGGTAGGCCTTTGTCAATAAAATAAGTGCAGGTCGTTGCGTTCGCAATAGTGGGCTTTTCACCACGTGCTGGGTCGTTCGCCTCCACCAGCATCCCGCCGCGTACGTGATCGTAGCGGCGTAGGTCCCCCGGTACAGAACTTTTAGGGCTCTGTATCGGACTCCCCAGGATGAGGCCGAGACTCGCGACATCTTCCCGAATGCAGCTGCAGCGCGTTGACCCATGGTTCGGGCATGTTCCCCGAAACTCTGACTTGCATCGATCACCACGCCCAGCACCCTGGTTGATGACACTCCTTTGACTGATGTTCCATCGAGTCGAATCGTAGGAGGGCGGCCGGGAAGCTTCCCCTTCAAAGTCATTGTGAATGATTTGCCGGGGGAGAAACCCAGCCTGTTTCGTGCACCCCACTCTGATATTAATTCCATGGCGCACGAGGCCGAGGCCTCTATGCCGGCTCGAGAGTTCGACTCGATGAGAACTGTTACATCATCGGCGTATGCCACCAGATGCACTCCACTAGGGTATGGTAGGCGAAACAAGTCATCCATGAGCAAGTTCCACAGTGAGGGTCCCAGTACCGAGCCCTGCGGGCATCCCATGGTTGTAGATTTCCACATGACCTCGCTACCGACAAAATACCCCACCCGGCGGTTGGTAAAGTAGGCCACCAACATCCTAAAGATGTTTGGTGGACACCCGCTGTTTTTAACCTTCAGCAAGATCATGGGCCACCACGCATTGTCGAACGCACCGGAGATGTCCAGGAACACGGCTTGGACATATTTGGCCGAGCTTACCGCCACTACGTCTTGAAAGGCCCGTAGTGCCGACAACGTCGAGCGGCCTCGAGTGAACCCGTGCTGGCAGGGTGAGAGATGGTCATGAATGCCTGGGGCGCACTGTAGTATCACTCGTTCCAGGATTTTGCCCAGCACAGAGAGTAGCGTGACGGGCCGATACGCTTTAGGATCGGTTAGCGGCTTGCCATTACCTTTCGGAATGACAATCAGCCTCCCGTCCTTCCACGCATCCGGAAAAGTGCCCTCTTCAACGCAAAGGCCGAACAAACGCGTTAGCTCGGAGTCAGCCGCGAGCCACACATGTTTTACTATGCGAGCCGTTATCCCATCCATCCCCGGAGCTGTGCTGGGTAGATCCCGGACTAATTTTACCACCACCTCAATTGATGGAGGGGGCGCGTCCCGACCCGTGGGTGCGCACGCCGCCATGATCCGGACCCGCCTGTGATACGCTGAGTCCAGCGAGGCGTCATCGTCAGGGCATAGGGCACTGACCAAAGCTCCCATGGCGGCACGCGCATCCCCGGCGTACCCTTCCGCGAACTTAATCCCATTGATGATGTTCGGCGGCGCGCTGCGCCTGCCGCTCGCTGCTCGGTACGCAAGTCCCCAAGGGTCCTGGTTCCCGGTATTAGCAAGTTCACGGAAGTAGTCGGTCTGCGCCCTCTCCATCATGGCCTTGTACTTACTATGGCACACCTTGTATACGGCTTTTGCGCTCTCTGCATTTGTCCCCGTACCTCTCTTTTTGTTCATCTGCCAAACCTTCCGCGCCCTATTTGTGCTTTTACGCATGGCATCCAGTGCTGGAGACCACCATTCATATCCCGATGCTCTTTCCCTCTTGATACCTAGACATTCAATCGCCGTTCGCACTATGAGGTTCGTAAATACCTTACTTACCTTGCACGCCGACTTCCGCCAATCCACCTCGCCCACCCGCTCGTGGATGAGATCCCGGAACCGCTCCCAGTTCACACCGCGATCCCGAAATCTCAGAGGCACCTCCGCCGGCTCCGCACCAGGAGCAGGCCCGCGTGTGCCACGCACCCCGAACACAATCAGTCGGTGGTCCGAGTTGCAGATGCACTCCCTGACCGTCCAGTCGGCTATACGGACCCCACCACTAGTTAGGGTGAGGTCAATATTGGATTCCCCGTTCTCTGTCGAGAAGGTGTAAGGCTGGTTTGGTCTGTTCCAGAGAACGAGGCCATAGCCGACTATGAAGTCTTCCATCAGTTGTCGCTTGCGTGCGACCTCACGGCCTCTCCCCACGTAATTTCGGTCAGGGCAGTGCCACATCGGTGAATGGGCATTGGCATCTATGGCTACTATCAGACGCTGTCCACGAAGAGCCCCGATCACCACCTCCAGGTGCCCCAGGTGTATGGCGATGTCGTCGCTGAATTTGAAGTAGGCGCTTATTATGTAGAGGTCCGGGTGCACGTGACACACGGTGCAGTGGTCGGTGTTTAAGTGGTTTAGGACTGTCACCGGCAGATCAGGACGGGTGACGAAAATCCCGCATTCGGGAGTGGCGCTCGGAGCAATAAAGGCCATGCCTCTCGGCACTGGAACGCCGTCCTGGGGGTGGGAATATGGTTCCTGGACAAGCACTATATCGAGACCCAGCTCCCTCGCGACCGCGGGTATCTCCCCCGTCGCTAACCTGTTTCTCTGCAGGTTGATCTGACCTATTCTGAGAGCAGACCCCCTATCCATAGTTAATGGAAGACATGCTGCGCTCCTCCGCATGTCTGCGTGCTGGGCAGTCGCGGCTATTGGTGCGGTGGTCTAGGTCAGTTTTCCTCCCCAGTTTTTTGCAGGTGGCGCAGCTTGTCACCTTAGACTGGCACTCCTCTGCCTTATGCCCGTCCTCCCCGCATTTCCCGCATGTCATCTGCTTGGCCTTACAATACTTCTGCGGGTGGCCGAACATATGGCACTTTAAGCAACATGTCACATCAATGTAGTCGTTAATCTCCACGACATCCCACCCTATGTAGGCTCTGCCCATCCTTTCCACCAGATGCCTCCGCAATGATGCAGAGCACTCCCCGACCCACATTTTCCGCCCGTTCCTTCTCGTCCTACTGAAAAGCAGCTTCAGGGTATCCAGGTCTATATCGCTGTTAGTGTTCTGTTCCTTTAGGGACGAGATAACTTCCTCGGGCTTCAAGGCTCCGTCAATTCCCACCAACGAGATCATTGGACGTCTCTCACGCGGCTCCGCCAACCTGAACGTGGGCGGGATAGCCGCTTTTAGCGCATCCGCGTCTTTTACACTGTTGGTCTCCACCAAAAGCCCGGCGTTTCCGATGCGTCGCACTCCGTGTACTCTGATGCCTAAGCCCGCGGGATTTACCGCGCTCTGCAGCGCCTTCTTCGTCTCGCTAGCCGTCTTCATTTCGTCCCGCTGATCCTCCGCCGGGTACACTGCCACCACCGGGCCCATTCGCCTGGGTATAGGTGCAGGGTTCGCGCCCCTTCCTAGCTTGATGGCGCCTGCGTATGACAGCGGGGCCGAGGCCGCTCCCGGTGTCGGTGTAGCTGTTGTCGCGAGTCCGGGCTGTTCTCTCGCGGCCACCTCACGGGCCCGCGCCTCCGCCACTATGGCTCGCTGTTCCGCCTCAGCGAGACGGGATATCAGTGCGGTCATTATTGCACCAGCGATCGCTACCTGCTGCCCGATAACGCCAATCTCATCCTTGTTCATTTTCCCGGACTTTGCACGAACCGCGTCCATAATGCTCGTGGTGCAAGCCCCGGCATGTGTGGCGAGTTCCACGTAACCAGCCGTGGAGTAGCTGGAACCAATTGTTGCCGCCGGTAATGGAGCAGGATCCGCCGCCTCCGAAGCCATCGTCACAGCCGGCGTCGTAGTGGGGCCAGCCAGGATGCCACCAATGGGGGGGATGGGGTTCTGCTTGCGAGCCGCCTGCACTCGCCTCTTGACGCTCTCTTGAATCTCCTGAGGAGATGTTAGTGGGCGCTTTCCAACAGCGGATATGGATGGGGGAAGCTGGTCCAGTGGAGGGGGGGGGGCGATGTTATCGGGGTGCTAAATGATGAGGGGGGCGTCCGTTGTAGCGACGAGCGGGGGTTGAACCCCGCCTCCATTCCCATACTCTGCAGTTCCATCAACTCAGCCTCCTTCCGCGCCATCTGCTCCTCTATCATACGCCGCAGTAATTCCTCCTGTTGGCTCATTATGGGAGAGCTCTCCGTCAATCCAGACAATTAAAGTGGGGGGGGGGGGTTCGGACACCCCGTATGGGGTTCCCAGCTATCGCACCTAGTGACGTTCGAGAGAAAAGTTTTTCTTCGGTCACGGTCACCGGTGGGATAAACCTCACGTCACAATATACACAGAGATACACGAAGTCCGCACAGCAACACAAAAAAAAGTTAAGAGTAAAAATAAAAATAAAAATAAGAGTTACCAAGTCACCTAGGCACTCACAACACCAGCACTCACGTCTTGAACGTCACTATCGCGCACTGGGGACGTCAACGTCGTATTGACAGTTGTCAGCCGGCTGACAGCTGTCAAGTGTCAAATGTCAAATTTGATAGCGTCTCTGTCGCACTGTCACCCGTCAGTTGTAGGCGACGGCTGTCAGGCTTATAGTCTGACAGCTGTCTAGTGTCACTATCACTGGGCACTTTGTGTGCTCCGTCCCGTTCTCGGACCAAGATGGCCGCGGCCTCTTATGGGCTTACGCCCAAGAAGAAGCGAGAGGGGCCGAGCAACAACACCCGAACAAATACACACGCGATCTTCCTTCACGCTCTACTGTCAATATGGCCGCCGCGCCTTATGGCCGCACTCCTGTGTTAGAGCAGGAGGGGCCGATGTTCGCGAAAAACCACTGTGTTCACTTCACTTGGTCGTGTTTTAGATAGCTCCGCAATGAGTACTCCGCGCAGCGCACACCGAAAACACGTCCGTCCGGTACGGATACCGGCGACGTAGATAGGGACATTCCCTCCATCCTCCCATGGTCATCCCTGCCTCACGGCGTACTGACCGAATCACGGGAGAGTGCCCGTTGCGGTTTGCTTAATAGCTTCTCCGCGGGCACAGTTCTTGACTCCCTACAAATTCTTGTTCCGTCCCCAGCCGGATTCTCCCCCTACGGGGCTGGCTTTCTACTATGATGAAACCCCCCTAATGGGGTTGACGTGCACAGTTATGTTACTGCGCGTCCTGCTGGCCGGTGTTTCTATGATGATCCATTTTCGAATGCTCGCCTAATAGAGTGCCAAGAGTGTGCGAAAGTCCTAAATGCAAGAAAAGCTTCTCTACAACTTACCAGTTCGTGGTGCCACAGTGGTCCCTCCACGTTCCGCTCGATCGAGTGTATGGTTTCCAGCATCAGTTCCCTGTCGGTGACGTACAACTTACAATCCCAGAGTGCGTGATCGCGGCTTTCTTGGTCGTGCTCACCGCACGGGCATGCTGCCGTGTCGTTCAAGCCTAGCTGATGTAGCCGTTCCTTGAAGCAGCCATGTCCGGTCAGGAGTTGGGAAACGACAAAGTCCGGTTCGATCCACCTGTATTTAAGCCTCACGACAACATCTGGAAAGAAGCTATATAGATTACGCCCTTTGGGGCTTGTTTCCCATCGTTCTGGGGAATCGGAGACGACCTCACCTCTCACAGTAGCCTTGAGCCGCCTGCGCTCCCTGGGGGCCAGCTGGTTTCCCTCCTCCGCAACTCGTCCCGCACGACAGACCTCCAGATCGGCAGGTAGAACCCCCGCAAGCACTGGGAGTGCTGCGGTACTACACGTTCTGTAGGCCTTCGTGAGAAGTATTAAGGCGCGCCGTTGAGTTCTCAATAAAGTCACAATAATCCCGAGGTTGGACGTGCATCGGTACCATACAGCCGCAGCATAGGTGACAGTAGCAACATAGGTCCCTGCATACAGGACCCGTAGTGCCGGGAATCTAACACCCCACCTAGTCGCGGATATCCGGGATACCTTGCCGAAGCAATTCGCCGCTTTCTCGCCAATAATTCGTGCATGCGGACTGTAGGACCTAGCCCCGTCCAGAGTAACACCGAGCACCTTTGCCTGTGATACATGTGTGATAGAGACGCCGTCCATACGAATGGTTGGCGGTCTTTTGAAGTTACCCTTGTACGTTAATGCCATTGACTTACCGGGTGAGAAACCCAGTCGATTTCGGGCGCCCCACCCGGATATCGCCTTTAGCATGACGTCCGCGTGTCGCTCAATCTCGGCGCGAGACGTCGCCTCTATCACAACGGTCACATCATCGGCATATGCGATCAAATGCACTCCCTCGGGCCCGGGCAGCAAGAGGAGGTCATTGAGGAGGAGGTTCCAAAGTGTCGGGCCGAGAACTGACCCCTGTGGACATCCCATGGTGTTTGACTTCCATGACGACGTGGTGCCTGCAATAAGACCAACGCGACGGTTACTAAAGTAGTTAGTGATCATTCTATACAGGTTCGGTGGTGCACCACACTGTTTGAGCTTCACTAGGATCATAGGCCACCACGCGTTGTCAAATGCTCCAGATATGTCCAGAAAGATCAGCTGTACGTAGGGAGCCTTCGAGTTATTGGTTATGGCGTTTAGATGGTTAAGCGCCGTGACAGTAGACCGTCCGCGAGTAAAACCGTGCTGAGACTCAGATATGTTACTGTACAGGCAGGGAGCGCAGGCCGCTATTACGCGTTCAAGTACCTTGCCTAGGATGGGCAGCAGCGTGATGGGTCTATACGCCTTAGGATCCGAGAGAGGCTTACCGTCTCCCTTCTGCAGGACTGTGAGTCGGCCCACCTTCCAAAGATCGGGGAAGACACCCTCCACAATACACTTGCGGTACATCGTAAGCATTTCGGACGAGGTAGCTTTCCAGGCCCGCTTGACGATGACCGACGTGATCCCGTCCATGCCTGGTGCTGTGTTGGGCAGTGACCTAATAATTCGATCAACTGTTTCCCCTTCCGGGGCTGGCATGTCCTCGCCGGGGGGTGCGATCGCTGCTGCGACACGCACCTGCCGGTGGTAGGGAGTATCGGCATCAGGCATATCATCCGGGTAGAGCGATGATAATAACTGCTCCATGGTGGCCCCCGTTGTCGTTGCGTAGCCTTCCGCTAGACGCGCCCCGTAGAGGATGTTAGGGGGGGGCTTGTCGCGGCCATTGGCCTCTCTGTAAGCCAAACCCCACGGGTCCTCGTTTCCGGAGTCGGCCATTTTGCGGAAGTGCTCGACTTCAGCTGTTTTCATGGCCGCCTTGTACTCGCCCCTCAGCATGCGCAGAGTTGCGTGACGTTGTTCTTGCATAGGGCAATTGTCACGCTTCGATCGCTGCCATGCCCTGCGGGCTCTATTAACCTTACGGCGGTACTCATCCAGCGATGGGGACCACCATTCGTATTTCCCGCAGCTTTTCTTAGTACATTTCCCCAAGTAATCCCTAGCGGTTTGAGTAAGGATGTTGGAGTATCGCACGCTATACTCCGAGGCAGACAGACCGGAGTGAAGCTTGTCCATCCTTGCATGCAGTGCGGAGCAGAAGGAGGGCCAATCCACTCCCTGCACTCCGAACCGATCCAAGGTGGTCTCGGTCATATCTTGGGTTACATTCGCGGCATCTCCAGATAGTCTGAAGGTGATCAGCCGGTGATCCGCCAAACTGCGAACGTCGTGCACAGTCCAGTCACTGACGTTGACCCCTCTGGTAGAAAGGGTGAGATCGATGTTTGATTCACCCATCGGGCCGTTAAAAGTAGGTAGTTGACCTGGAGCATTGTGCAGTAGGAGGTCCTTGGAAAGGATGAACCCCTCCATTTCACTCCTTTTCTGTACCTCTACGGCTGTCCTTCCAGTGTACTGGCGCCTTTCACAGTACCACATAGGTGAATGGGCGTTACTGTCCACGCCGATGAGGATAGGGCCTCTCGGGAGCTGATGTAGTACGTTTTCTAAGTGCTCTATGTGAGTACTGATATTGTGGCCCCACTGGAAGTACGCAGAAATCACGTGAAGGCTCTGCGATCCACTGGTTAGGTGAATCACACAGCAATGCGTGGTACTAAGGTGTTCGAGGAGCGTCGCAGCAGCATTCGGATTCGAGACTACGATTCCGGCTTTAGGGTCGGCGCCACATTGCAAGATACCTGCTCTGTGCTTGTACTGGTCTTGAACCAGTATGAGGTCCAGTTTATGCAGTGGACCTACTCTAGCTAGCAGTTCAGTGGTAGCAGACTCTGAGCCTTGTAGATTCAGCTGACCAACCACTATCTGGGAGCACCTATCCATACTGGATCATATTAGCGGCCAGTGCTTCGGCATGCAGGCGGGCCGGGCAACTTGGCGCGGCGGTGGAATGGCTGGCTGCATCCTTCCGCTTGAAGCGTTTACAGGTTGCGCAGCAGGAGGTAGTTGACTGACACTCCTTATTATTGTGCCCGGTTTCGCCACACTTACCGCACGTCATTTCTTTGGCGCGGCAGTATTTTTCGGGGTGACCATATTGCTGGCACTTAGTGCAGCATGTGGACCTGATATGGTCAGTGACCTCAGCCTCGTCCCAGCCGATATATACGCGTCCGAGCGATATCAGCGCGTCACGAGCAGCCCTAGAGCATTCCAGCACAACCAGATATTTGTTCCCGAGTTCTTTTTTCATTCCGAACTTGCACTCCTCAAGGAACTTCTCTAGGGGCCACCTGGGGTCATCCGTGAGGTTGACGCGGTGCAATTCCTTCAGTAGGACCTCGGGAGCTGGGTCGGCCCTCAGGTAACGCAGGGCTACTCGCGGCAAGCGGGTCCTGGGCTCGACGACCCTTAGGCCAGGGGGAGCGGACTTTTTTAAGAGGGTCGCTGCCTCCTGAGTGGCGGTTCTCACCACCACGCCGGAGTTACCGACCCTGCGAACTTGGGTGACGCGGATACCCGCGTCACCGGGCTTCACGGATTCTTGGAGCACTCGCTTGGTGTCCTCGGAGGTCTTTATGTCCTCCCTGTCCGGATAAAATATGACCGCTGGTCCCTGGTGGGGCACCGGTAATGGCTGAGTGCCGGTGGGCCTTTTTAGGGCGTTGGCATAGCTCGGCACCATGGTTGCGGTCACGTTGCCAGTACATTGGGGGGCACTAGGTGGGCCAGCACGTACTAACTCGGCGGCCGCCAGTTTAGCCTCGCAGGCCTCACGCTCTGCCTCTGCTAACCTCACCGTTAATTGGGCCACCAATGCAATGATGTCCTGGCCGTACCCCGCAATGGTGCTTTTGTCCCCGATGTTCAGCTTATTGGGAGCGTTAACCACGATAGAGATCCGACGAACAGCCTGATGAACGGCGTCTATAATCTCCTCCTTGCCCCGCGGCAGTGCAAAGGGGAAGCTGGTTGTTCCCGGTTCTGCTTGCGTGCGGGGGGCTGGAGTAGAGCCGAGGATACCGCTAATAGGGGGGGGAGCCGATGTCTTCTTGGCGGTCACTCTCCTCCTTATAGCCTCCTGGACATCCTCAGGGGAACTTAGCGTACGTTTCCCGTAGGAGTCATGCGGCTGCGCGGATATGTTCGCCGGAGTAGCTTTTGGGGTGACCGACGGGGGAATGGGGACGCTTTGGGGGGCCGCGGAGAAGCCGCCGGGGGGAGTTCGGGCCAAGGAATTACGCGGGACAAAAGGAGTAACAGACTCAACCGGCGTCTCGCCGATTATCTCCTCCAGTGTCTGCACCTCCTCCCGGCGACGAGCCAGTTCAGCCGCCAGCAGTGCCTGCTGACGGCGTAGCTCCTCATCGTCTGCCATGGCGTCACCAATATTTGGCTGGTTTTTACGCGCCAAGTACTTAAATAAATAAAATTAATTGACAATTTGCTTAGGGCAACTAAACGTTGCACCTATGCGGTTAACTTTAATATTTGCACTGCAACAACCAAACGCGGTGCCAGTGCTAGATGTCACTTGTCACACCGACAGCTGTCAGATGTCAGATGTCAAACTGACAGCCGCCAATGTCGATGCTACTCCGGTTGTCACAACACAACTGTCAACTGTCAACTGCCAAACCGACTCGACGTCGTTGACAGCCCGACAGCCGCTAATCAACAAGACCCAACTTAATTAACAATTGATCCAATTTCCCCTTAATCAATTTAATTTAACTTAATTTAATTTGGGGCAACTAAACGTTGCCCCTATGCGGTTAACTTAGATATTTCTAACGCAATCCCCAAACGCAATGCCAACGCCAAATGTCAAACTGGCAGCCGTCAGGTGCCAAACTGACAGCTGTCAGTGTCAACGCCACACCGGCTGTCAGGCAGACAGCTGTCACCTGCCAAAACGACTTGACGTCGCTGACAGCCGACAGCCGCTATTACCTATTCAAACCAAAACCAGGACAGTGGTGTTGCGAGGTCACTAACAAATAAATAATAAATAAGAGCGATAAACCAGGCGCCCACCAAAACGCCTTGGTGCCAAACTTGACAGCAGCTAGACAGCGGGTGTCACCTGTCAGACGTGTCAGTTCCACTGACGTAAACGTCAGATGGAAAAAACGTGGCCGCGTGCTAACCTCAAAAGAGGTTAACCGCGTGCGTACGCGTGCGCCTGAATTAGTCGACAATCACTGTTTCACCACTGAAATATTACTGAAATACTACTTACTGCGTTGCAGTGGTCCTTTTACAGGGGGCTAAGCCCCAAATCACCACACTACCGCAATGTAATCACAGCTTGCGCACCCACAGTCACACTTTAAATCCACAATTGTTACACAAATAACGTGAAAAATTCGGGAAAAAATGATTTCCCCGAACGCTCAGAGGCAATACTGGGCAGTTCGTGAAATATTTCCACGAAAACTCGGGGAAAAACCACGAAAACACAATAAAAACCACGGAGCACACTGAAACACGTCCGTCCGCTATCGCAGTCGAACGTGCAGTCGTAGATAGGGACAGTGGGAATCTCGTTAATCCATTCATGCGCGTCACTAATTAGATAACGAGGCATTTGGCTACCTTAAGAGAGTCATAGTTACTCCCGCCGTTTACCCGCGCATTGCTTGACAACCTACAATTTTTTTATTTATGTCCCGAGCCCTCTCCCCGTTCTGTGGCGGTACCATTATTTAGCGAGACGCCGCCGAAGCTGCCACCGATACATGTTACTGCTTCGTCGCCAGCCCTGGTCCTTTCTTCTAATTCGAGCCTACTCCTAGTCTTGTGCCATGCGTGCGCGACATCTCAGCCGACGGAAGATAGCCTTTGAGCGAACGAGATCGCAGTAGTATGCGGGCCCCTCCTCTCAGCGGGTGATTCCATTCATCATCTTGGCTCTAATATTCTTGTAAAGGGAACAACGCCACAGAATGTGGTCTCTGCACTCATCCTCTTCCCCAAAATGCCCTCTTCGACGCAAAAGCCGAACAAATGCGTCAGCTCGGAGTCAGCCGCAAGCCACATGTTTTATTATGCGAGCCGTTATCCCATCCATCCCCGGAGCTGTGCTGGGTAGATCCCGGACTAATTATCCCACCACCTCAATTGATAGAGGAGGCGCGTCCCAACCCGTGGGTGCGCACGCCGCCATGATCCGGTCAATGTTGGGTTCCCCGTTCTCTGTTGAGAAGGTGTAGGGTTGGTTTGGTCTGTTCCAGAGAACGAGGCCATAGCCGACTATAAAATCTTCCGTGAGTTGCCGCTTGCGTGCGTCCTCCCGACCCCTACCCACGAAATTGCGGTCAGGGCAGTGCCACATCGGCGAATGGGCAATGGTATCGACGGCTATTATTAAGCGTTGTCCACTAAGAGCCCCGACCACCACCTTCAGGTGCCTCAGGTGTACGGCGATGTCGTCACTAAACTTAAAGTAGGCACTTATAATGTAGAGGTCCGGGTGCACGTGACATACGGTGCAGTGGTCGGTGTTTAGATGGTTCAGAACTGTCACCGGCAGATCCGGACGGGTGACGAAAATCCCGCACTCGGGAGCGGCGCTCGGAGCGATGAAGGCCACGCCCCTCGGCACTGGAACGCCATCCTGGGGGTGGGAATATGGTTCCTGGACCCAGATCCCTCGCGACCGCGGGTATCTCCCCCGTCGCTAACCTATTCCTCTGCAGGTTTACCTGACCTATCTGGAGAGCAGACCCGCTATCCATAGTTGATCGAAGATATACTACGCTCCTCCGCATGTTTGCGTGCTGGGCAGTCGCGGCTATTGGTGCGGTGATCCAGGTCAGGTCCTTTTCTCCCCAGTTTTTTGCAGGTGGCGCAGTTTGTCACCGCCGACTGGCATTCCTCTGCCTTGTGCCTTCACCGCATTTTCCGCATGTCATCTGCTTAGCTCTACAGTACTTCTGTGGGTGGCCGAACATGTGACACTTTAGGCAACATGTGACGTCTATGTAGTCGTTTATTTCAACGACATCCCACCCTATGTATGCCCTGCCCATGTTTTCACCCAGATGTCTCCGCAATGACGCAGAGCACTCCCCAACCCACTTTCATCGCCCGTTTCTTCTTGTCCTACTGAATAGCAATTTCAAGGTTTCCAGGTCTATGTCATTGTTTTTATTCCGCTCCTTTAGGGACGACGTAATCTCCTCGGGCTTCAATGCTCCGTCAATCCCCACTAGTGAGATCATCGTTCGTCTCTCACGTGGCTCCGCCAATTAGAACGTGGGCGGGATCGCCGCTTTCAGCGCATCCGCATCTTGATGACCGCGGGGCCGTGGCTGTTCCTAGTGTTGGTGTAGTTGTTGTCGCGCTAAGTCCGGGATGTTCTCTTGCACCAACCTCGTGGGCGCGCGCCTCCGCCACTATGGCACGCTGTTCCGCCTCAGCAAGACGGGAGATCAATGCGGTCATGATTGCACCTGCGATCGCTACCTGCTGCCCGATGACGCCAATCTCGTCCTTGTTCATCTTCCCGGACTTTGCACGGACCGTGTTCATGATGCTCGTGGTGCAAGCCCCGGCATGTGTGGCGAGATCTACGTAACCGGTCGTGGAGTAGCTGGAGACAAGTGTTGCCGGTGATGATGGAGCAGGATCCGCCGCCTCCGAAGCCATGGTCACAGTTGACGTCTCCACTCCTGCCTGCTCAGTCAGCCAAGCCAGCACTCGCCTCTTAAGGCACTCCTGAGTCTCCTGGGGGGATGTCAGTGGGTGCTTTCTGGCAGCGGATATGGATGGAGGAAGTTGGTCCAGTGGAGGGGGGGGGGCGACGTTATTGGGGTGCTGAACGATGATGGGGGCGTCCGCTGCAGCGACGAGCGGGGTTTGAACCCCGCCTCCATTCCTATACTTTGCAGCTGTATCAGCTCGGCCTCCTTCCGCGCCATCTGCTCCTCTATTATCCGCCACAATAGTTCCTCCTGTTGACTTTTAATTTATTCCGAGGAGGGGGAGGGGGGGGAGCTAGAGCTCGAAGCAATAGCCCTTCGGGGATGCAGACCGGATTAATTTTTTTTAAGTGGGTGTGGGGGAGGGGGGGGAGGAGGGCGAACACCCCGTATGGGATTCCCAGCTATCGCACCTAGTCATGTTCGAATAAAAAGTTTTTCTTCGGTCACCGGTGGGATAAACTTCACGTCACAGTATACATAGAAATACACGAATTGTTACGTAGCAACAGAAAAGTAAAAGTAAAGATAAAAGTTCAAAGTTTTTCTAAGTCTATTTGGTAAAGTCTCACCGGGCGCCGCTCGAGTGGGACGGAAAATCGGGGACGGAAGGGCCGCCAGAAGTAAAAATATGCCGTATAAAAAGTATTTACTTCATAAACAAATTTATCAACTCACTACAAGACGTTGACATGTCACATGTGAAATATCACAATTTGTCAAATAGGTACTACAAGCCGTATTGAATTTAAAAACACCACCAGCGCATCGGTACTTGTCGATCGGTCCGAAGGACCAGTGCAGGTCTCTGGGTGCGCAACAGCACACTACGCACAACGGGATGGGACGTCACTGTTGCAACAAAAGTCCCCTGGTACAGTACCTTAAGGGCTCAATATCGGAACACTCACTATGGAACTTACTCATGTATGACTTGTTTCGCCTGTCATACCCTAGCGGAGTGCATTTGGTGGCATACGCCGATGATGTAACGGTTCTCATCAAGTCCAACTCTCGAGCCGGCACCTAGGCCTCGGAATGGGGCGGACGGAACAGGCTGCGTTTCTCCCCCGGCAAATCAATCACAATGACTTTGATGGTACACCATGTATCTAATGCCCGTTATAGACGCGGATACCCTCGATATCTTGCCGAAGCAATTTGCCGCCCTGTCCCCTATCGATGCTGCATGTTGCGAGAACAATTGACCGGCATCGACTACCAAACGCAGCACCGCGGTCGACGCGACGCACCTGATAGACGTCCCCCCGAATCTGATGGTGGGAGGTCGCTGAAATTTTCCCCTGACCGTCATAGTTGTAGACTTCGCAGGGTTCAACCTGTTGAGAATCCCCCACTCACGGACAAGCTTTAATGTTATAGAGGCCATGGCCTCTATGTCTAGATGAATTCCGGATTCTAAGAGGATTGTCACAACACTCACAGTAGATAGGGACAAACCCACCTTCCACCCATGGTCCCTCCAGCCATCCTGGCTATATGGACCGAATCATGGGAGATACGCGCCGTACTTGCGACTGCTCTTTCCGGCGCGCATTGCTTGACTTCCTACAATTTTTTTATTTGTGTCCCGAGCCCTCTCCTCGTTCTGTGGCGGCACCACTATTTAGCGAGACGCCGCCGAAGCTGCCAACGATACATGTTACGGCTTCGTCGCCAGCCCTAGTCCTTTCTTCTAATTCGATCCTACTCCTGGTCTTGTGCCATGCGTGCGCGAAGTCTCAGCCGACGGAAGATAGCCTCTGAGCCAACGAGATCGCAGTAGTATGCGGGCCCCTAATATTCTTGTAAAGGGGACAACGCCACAGAATGTGGTCTCTGCACTCATCCTCTTCCCCACATTAACATAGGCTTTCCTCGCACAACCTCATCTCAGACATCTCTTTCTAAAGCATCAATGATCGGTAGGCCTTGGTTAAGAGGACTAGTGCCGGCCGTTGCGTTCGCAATAGTTAGTTTTTCATCACGTGCTGGGTCGTTCACCACTCGTTCCAGGATTTTGCCCAGCACAGAGAGTAGCGTGACGGGCCGATACGCTTTAGGTTCGGTTAGCGGCTTGCCATTACCTCGGAATTACCATCAGCCTCCCGTCCTTCCACGCATCCGAAAAAATGCCCTCTTCGACGCAAAAGCCGAACAAACGCGTCAGCTCGGAGTCAGCCGCAAGCCACATGTTTTATTATGCGAGCCGTAATCCCATCCATTCCCGGGGCTGTGTTGGGCAGATCCCGTTCTAGTTTTCCCACCACCTCAATTGATAGAGGGGGCGCGGTCCAACCCGTGGGTGCGCACGCCGCCATGATCCGGACCCACCTGTGGTCCAGCGAGACGTCGTCATCAGGGCATAGGGCTCTGACCAAAGCTCCCATGGCAGCATGCGCATACCCGGCGTATCCTTCCGCAAACTTAATTCCGTTGATTATATTTGGCGGCGCGCTGCGCCTACCACTTGCTGTTCGGTACGTGAGTCCGCAGGGGGCCTAGTTCCCAGCGTTTGCTAGTTCCCGGAAGAAGTCGTTCTGCGCCCTCTCCATCATGACCTTATATTTACTGTGGCACACCTTGTATACGTCTTTCGCTGTCTCTACGTTTGTCCCCACACCTCTCTTTTTATTCAACTGCCAAACCTTCCGCGCCCTATTTGTACTTTTTCGCATGGCATCCAGTGCTGGAGACCACCATTCATTTCCCTCTTGATACCAAGACATTCCCTAACTCGCTCGCCGACTTCCGTGAATCCACTTCGCCCACCCGCTCATGGATGAGATCCCGGAAACGTTCCCAGTTCACACCGCGATCCCGAAATCTTAGAGGTGCCTCCACGGGATTCGCACCAGGAGCAGGCCCGCGCGCGCCGCGTACCCCTATTGTTATCAGCCTGTTGTCTGAGTTACAAATGCAGCCCCTGACTGTCTAGTTAGGGTGAGGTCAATGTTGGGTTCTCCGTTCTCCGTTGAGAAGGTCTAGGGTTGGTTTGGTCTGTTCCAGAGAACGAGGCCATAGCCGACTATAAAATCTTGCGTGCGTCCTCCCGACCCCTCCCCACGAAATTGCGGTCAGGGCAGTGCCACATCGGCGAATGGGTATTGGTACGGCTATTAGTAGCCGGTGTCCCCGAAGAGCCCCGACCACTACCTCTAGGTGTCTTAGATTGCACGGCGATGTCGTCACTAAACTTAAAATAGGCACTCACAATGTAGAGGTCTGGGTGCAGTGGTGGGTATTGTGGTGGCTCAAAGACTTAGATGACATCTCATCCGCGAAAGATTTCATGTTCGGATGAAACGCCGCCCTTTTTAAATTGTTAGGTCACGAATCATCCGCACTTGAAATGGATTTCGGATGAGTTGTCATAATTCAATACTAATAGTGGTCTTTTCCGCCAAAATAAAATACTTGTTTGTTTATGACGACCAACGTCTAAATAATTATATTTCGATTACGATTTCTATTACCTGTATCCTGTTTACGTACTTTATAAAAAAAATCTAAAACCAAAATAATTCGGGTTTTAATGATCAACAATCAATCTGTGTATCTCTAATAAGACAACTTCTCTATACAATATCCGAGGCTGATTTCATTGTCAATCAGTTCGGTCAAACAGTTATTTATTTTTGTTTCTTTCAATATACTTTCATCGGTTCTCTTTGAAATAAATCCTTGATTTTTCTACAAATTATAATGATATTTGGCATCTTTTTTTAGAGTTTTTAATAAAACTGCCATGTTAGGTTTAGTAATTAGAGTCTACAGGATTAGATTTAGTTGTACAATTACCAAAATACCACAATTTAAAAAAGAGGATGTACAGGCAACGTAATAAAGAACTGCAGACTAATACTGTACGATTTTTTCAATTCAGAGATGTGACAGTTCCTGGATTGTACAAAGATTTTATGCTAGCAGATTATTTTGGTGCAAAAGAGAGAATAATATTATATAATATGCCACAGAAAAATGTAAGGAAATTCTAAAAACAGCAAAACATGTATTTTGTGATGGAACTTTTAAGGCTGCGGTTCACCCATTCAAGCAATTATATACACTACACATTGATGTGGGTAGTACTAATACACACACAAATATTGTACCAGCAGTATATGCTTTATTACCGAATAAGAAGCAAATAACCTATGAGATCTTTTTTGATCTTATAAGGAGCCAGATTCCGGAATTTAAACCTGAGTTAATCACTACAGATTTTGAAATCAGTTTGATGTTAGCAGCCAAAACTGTATTTGATAAAGTAACTACTCGAGGGTGTATTTTTCATTTCAAAAAAGCAGTACAAAACAATCAAAATTACTTGGAATCACAAAAAAATCAAAAATGTATAGAGCTCACGTAAGATGTAGTATGGCATTGGCGTATCTTCCTGATACAAAGATTTTAGATGGTTGGCTTGTTTTGGGAGAGTGTCTACAAAAGGGTAATAAAACAGCTCAGTTCAATAATTATTTCCAAGATACTTGGATAGAGAAAAAGGCCCCATTATCAGACAAATGGTGTTTTTATAACGTCCGACATAAAACAAACAATGCCATAGAATGGTGGAACTCGAGGCTAAACAGGACTGCAAACCTAACGTGACAGTTTTATTAAAAACTCTAAAAAAGATGCCAAATATCATTATAATTTGTGGAAAAATCAAGGATTTATTTCAAAGAGAACCGATGAAAGTAAATTGAAAGAAACAAAAATAAATAACTGTTTGACCGAACTGATTGACAATGAAATCAGCCTCGGACATTGTATAGAGAAGTTGTCTTATTAGAGATACACAGATTGATTGTTGATCATTAAAACCCGAATTATTTTGGTTTTAGATTTTTTTTATAAAGTACGTAAACAGGATACAGGTAATAGAAATCGTAATCGAAATATAATTATTTAGACGTTGGTCGTCATAAACAAACAAGTATTTTATTTTGGCGGAAAAGACCACTATTAGTATTGAATTATGACAACTCATCCGAAATCCATTTCAAGTGCGAATGATTCGTGACCTAACAATTTAAAAAGGGTGGCGTTTCATCCGAAGATGAAATCTTTCGCGGATGAGATGTCGCCTAAGTCGGCTCAAAACGGTCACTGGCAGATCCGGACGGGTGATGAAAATCCGGCACTCAGGAGCAACGCTAGGAGCAATGAAAGCCATGCCCCTCGGCGCTGGAGCGCTGTCCTGGGGGTGCGAGTGTGGTTCTTGGACGAGTACAATGTCAAGACCCAGCTCGCTCGCGACCGCGGGTATCTCCCTCGTCGCCAACCTATTACCCTGCAGGTTCACCTGGCCTATATGGAGAGCAGGCCCCCTATCCATAGTTGACAGAGGATATGCTTCGCTCCTCTGCGTGCGTGCGTGCTGGGCAGTCCCGGCTGTTAGTGCGGTGATCCAGGTCAGGTCCCTTTCCCCCCAGTTTCTTGCAAGTGGTGCAACAGTTCGTAACCGCACAGTGAGACCAGCGAACGCCTCTTGCGTGGCACGGCCAACCTGAACGTGGGCGGGCGGGATGGCTGTCTTCATGGCATCCGCATCTTTTGTGATATTTGTTTGCACTAGTAGCTCGGCGTTCCCAATACGGCGCACTCCATGTACCCGTGTACCCAAGCCCGTTGGGTTGACGACGCTCTGCAGCCTGAATGATATTCAGCCGCAGCGATTGTTACACCATTTAATACACTGGCTGGGGCCATTCGTTCTATAGAGCCACGCTAGTCAAAAAATACTATTTGTTTAATATATTTAATATTTTTAAACACGACTGTCCTGTTTTAATATATTAAATATTTAAAAATAGGAGGTAGGACACGACGGTATTTCCGTCCGACTGGAGAAGTACCTCCGGTACGCACTGAGAGTCTCTGTGCTGTCAGTGTGAAAGACAAAGCAGGACAAACTTTTGGTCTTCATACTGACAGTACAAAAACCCTCCAGTGAGCTCTGGGTACCCTACTCACCGCCGGTGACACAACATGAGGTTATTATGGCCGTGGTATTCTGTAGGACGGAGGTACTTCCCCGGTCGGGGAAGGTTGTCGACTGTAAGGCTAATTGAGCTAATTGGTTGAGACATATTCATTTCAAATTTAATCCGAGAGTCGGACTTGCAGTTGGCCGAACATTTTATAACCTTTTGGCGGAGGTTTCACAATGGCGCGTGCAGCCGGTCGCGTAT
The DNA here is from genome assembly GCA_963662185.1 of Eilema griseolum. Taxonomy (NCBI): domain Eukaryota; kingdom Metazoa; phylum Arthropoda; class Insecta; order Lepidoptera; family Erebidae; genus Eilema; species Eilema griseolum. Next base: position 8,664,115 of record OY759257.1, read on the forward strand.
ACAGTACATTTGTTACAGTAGATTATATGTGTAAATTGTTATACCTATACCTAGAATACTTACAAATTTAATATTTTCCTGCCTACCCATCTCTATTTCAATGTAACTCTACTTCACCTTACTAAGGTAGACTAATAGATAATACCTTTGCCATTTCATTATCATTGTATATTATAGTCTACTTGTAAATTATTTTAAAAATTGTTAAATAAATGATTATTAATTGTATAAATTTGTTTTTTTTTTATTGCCAACTCGATTAAAATTGGACAAAGTGAACTCGCGATCTGTCCCTTACAGCGGGACTAACCATTGAGCTGCCGAGACATGCCTTGAGCATTCCAACTTCTCCTATACTCATACAACCACATTAAGGCGACGATGGGAGTCATTCACCGGAAATCGTACGAAGTGTTCAAGCCCCGTCTGAACATTTCAGTTTTTCCAATCTTGATCAATTTGAATAGTTAGCACCTTACCAACATCACTTACGCCTTTACACGGTGCGTGGTTTTATTTTATTCTCTTTTATACCACTTAGGTGGCAGACACGCACACGGCCCGCCTGATGGAAAGTGGTTACTGTGGCCTATGGACGTGTGTAACACCAGAGGGGTCACACTCGCGTTGCCAACCTTGTTGTAGAAGACAAAGCAGGACACGCCTTTAGTCTTCCCACTGACAGCACAAAAACTCTCCAGTGAGCTCTGGCTAACCTACTCACCGCTAGGAACAACACGAAGTTATAGTGGCCGCGGTATTCTGAAGGGCGGAGGTAATTCGCATACTTACACATACGATATACATGCAGCCGCAAACGCCTAACCCTCACTCAGACGCAATACACACTCACACATAGGTACTCAACTCACACCCAAAGACAAACAAGACACATACGTACACACCCACGAACATATACATAACACACACACACACACACACCCACAACCACATCTACACGTATTTTCACACATCCTATTTATAAATAATATTATATTCTGGCCAGGGCCAGGGGTGGAGGGTTTGTAACTTGACACAGGATTCTCCTAGTTCAGGTACCAGACCGCCATAATTCTGATTGACCCTTGTACTAATTTATTAATTACGTTCTACTGTATTTTATTTGAGATTTCTTATGTAAACGGTTTGGTGAGAAATAAACATAATTATTATTATTATTATTATTGTTTCTCAGTACCTTGACTCTCGGGACTATGGAGTCCCGGGCCTTTGGAAGGCGTGCGTCGGGCCGAAGCCAAGACGTAGAGGCCCTTTTATGAGAATTTAATATGCTAGGAATATACACACATGGCGGATATCATCCCCGAGCGCACAATATGATACACCAGGAGATGGTCCCCGCCAGGTGCAGAGACTATTGCTGTGCGGTGCTGTAGCCGCGATGGAAACTAATTTATGGGCTATGGGATTGAGAATTGGATGGACTGGTGAATGGGCTATAGGGGGAGACTAACGGACACCTGCCGTGACAATAAGTCTCAAACTTGTAAAAAGGCAGGCGGTGACTTGCCAACTCATTGCATGGGCCCCATTAAAATAGCCACATATAGTGCGACCATGGAGCAACATCCGTTGAGCGGCTAAGGTTGTCGAGAGGTGAGTCTGCGGGGCGCAAGTTCCCGGTACACCAGTCAGCGTGTCCCCGGCGTTATGACATTTTACACTTCCAACGTGGAGCATAGGTTCTGCGCTTGCAACTCCGCTCATGGCCGGCCAATAAAGGCAAGCACACAAGGTGAGGGGGAATAAATCCTATTCCTCGGGAGAATCGGGGTACGTGGTGTCGCCACGCACCAACAGCTCGCCACAAGCTGCCCCTGCGGGGTTATTATTATTATTATTATTATTTATATTATTTCTAGATAGCCGGAGCCAGCGGGTCTATTGGATCCTTTAGGGATTAATCCTAACTGAAGGAGTAGCGGCGACCAATGTTTGTTACTAGAATTGATAGAGAGCAGGCTCGCGCCGCTCTTACGCTTTCAAATGATTATGAACTTTGTCTCCCGTAGATAAGAATCATAATGGTTGGTTATATTTTGCCTCAAAAAGCCGCGATCGGCCTCTGCTCTATCAGTGGAGATTGAACCTAACTTCCAACCACTTAAAATCCTTCGTTATATCCACTAGTGGGTCGAAAAGCACTCAATGAGTTTAGGAACATCCAACACTGACAGTCATGGAGCCGACTTTAGTTTTGATCACCAGGACAATGCCCTTCGATTAGCAAGTAAGTTTATGAGGAAGACCCTGGTCAACGGAGACAGCAGCGCCTGTTTTCAAGAATCCCTATTACTAACTGAGGGCACACTGAAGAGCAGCTGTTCAATTCTTTAAGCATAGATACAGCATTGATATAGAGGTCAGTCGGGGTGCACGAGGGACATGCCAGAGGCTACCTCACCCCTAACCGATGACCCGAGACGGCTGGTTTTGATCGATCTGAGTCCGATATAACCATCTCTGCTGGCTCCGGTTTGTATCCGAGGCGTGTTCCGCGCGTAAAAAAAGCCTTTCTATATTGATTGATTGGAATGATTGTCATTGGTCGATCGGTATGGCGTTCTGTTGACCCAGCAGTAATAGGCATTCCACATCTGAGGGGGTTATCTCAAAGCCATAGATGGTCCGTGGTCAGCCGGGGTACTAAAGGAATTGGCTTATTGGACCACCATACACCCTGGTGATTCGAGATTGCGCGTGGTTTTAGTCGGTTCAAGCCCGACAGCACCACTTCCGTTGGCCTGGCTGTATTTTTAGTTATATATAATCACGACTTATCCCCGGAGGGTTAGGCAGAGGTGAATTAACACCTACATTTCACCAATCATTAAATTCGACCCCACGTAATAGGGGGTGAGCCTATTGCCGTCTTCCGGGCACTATTGTTGATTCAAGCCATTCATCTGAGGCCGGGTCTGGGCTGTATATATGGGTTAGGCGACATGTCGCCCTATTGATATCTTGCCTGCAGGCGACTTGTATCCTCTTGCAAAATGTTAATACCACATTCGCCCAAATATAATTATATACGTGTGCCAGTTCTACCTCTGAATATTCACTAGGAGTCAAGTGGACCATTAAATTAGTTCCACTAATAATCGATCGTTCTAATATTATTGGCATTATCTAAGTAAGTAAATAAATTATATTTACCTAAAAATTATTTTGGAATATGATTATAAATAATATGATACGCAGTTTGTTTACACACAATTATTTATTATAATATTTGGGACTAAGTGTTAATCACTCTGTATTCAAATTCTAAATTACATAATAAACACGACAGAAAAAAGGACAACTGACTGAAATCAAATATTAATTTGTTGCTTATTTATTTACCATTGTTTTGTGTGCGTTATAATCGACGCATTTACTTGAAGAAGCATTATTAACGAATTGGTTGATAACGAAATCAGTGTAGGAAATTTTAATGAAAAATTTGCTAATATCGGCTTACCCATTTAAACCTATATATAATCACTTCGGGACCACATGCTTTCTTTTGTATTTGCACTACTAAATCTTTTTTTCTTAAGTTACCCAAAGTAGTACATAGAATCCTTTTGCAAATAAAATAATAACGTCGCAAGATTTGGTTTTGGTTGTAATTTTTTATTTAACCTTCCATTCCAGGATTCAACAGCGTTATTAGTTTTATGCCTTACGTCAAAAAAATGCAACACACTGTGAGTTTACTCATTGCTACCTAAATCCGCATGAATAGTGTAAAGTTGTCTAAATGGGGAAAGTCAGATTCCAGCTTTAAATCCAACTACTTATTTACACTTTGTATTTTAAAGCTAGCACAAAGTTAGTTATTTCAACATATAATCACAGAGAAAAAATTCATCTGTTGTTGTTTTTTCCATTTCCATAGATATTTATGTAGGAGGTAGGACACACAGGTATTTCCGTCCAATAGCAGTCCGACTGGGGAAGTACCTCCGCTCTACAGAATACCGCGGCCATAATAACCTCGTGTTGTGTTCCCGGCAGTGAGTAGGGTAACCAGAGCTCACTAGAGAGTTTATGTACTGTCAGTGGGAAGATCAAAAGCTTCTCCTGCTTTGTCTTTCACACTGATGGCACAGAAACTCTGTATTTACAGGATTGGCAGCGCGAGTGCGACTCCCTTGGTGTTGCACACGTCCATAGGCCACGGTAACCACTTTTCATCGGGTGGGCCGTGTGCTTGTCTGTCAACCAAGTGATAAAACACGTAGACACAAGTAACAATGGTAAATAAATAAGCAAAAAATTAATATTTGATTTCAGTCAGTTGTCCTTTTTTCTGTCGTGTTTATTATGTAATTTAGAATTTGAATACAGATTGATTAACACTTAGCCGCAAATATTATAATAAATAATTATGTGTGTAAACAAACTGCGTATCATATTATTTATAATCATATTCGAAAATTATTTTTAGGTAAATATAATTTATTTACTTAGATAATGCCAATAATATTGGAACGATCGATTATTAGTGGAACTAATTTAATGGTCCACTTGACTCCTAGTGTATATTCAGAGGTAGAACTGGCCCACGTATAAAATTATATTTGGGCGAATGTGGTATTAACATTTTGCAAGAGGATACAACTCGCCTGCAGGCAAGATATCAAGAGGGCGACATGTCGCCTAACCCGTATATATCTGTTTGATGTTAAACAGCCCTATCCCTTAGTCGAAATATACGACACCGCATGGGAAGAGATGGGGTGGTCCAAATTCTACACTGCCGGGAACCACACGGCTTCTAGACAAAAATGCACCGCAAAGTAATAAACGATTACAAATATACCTACTTCAAAAAATGTAAATGCGCGTAAGACTTTTGTTGAAGACGGTGCCAAGACGGTGAGACTCAGGCATGTATTTTTAGTTTTTGAAGTAGTTATCTGAAATTATTTTTACTTTTCAGTACCTATGTATTTTCTAGAAATTCAGTGTGCTCTCATTTACGCATTTCTCGGTTTTTTCTTTACTCACTCACCATAGTCACCAACAATATTATCGGTACCATATTATGCACGGCACTTACGGGCAAATACGTTGCATTGCACTAACTGGCTTACTCGTTGCAAATGAGGGGATATGTGATTGCAACTTTTGATTATAAATGTTACATCACAATGTGATGTAAATCAAATATTGTAACTTGTAAATAATGTCTTACGCAACCCAAGCCAAGCTGCAGTGCAGTGACCAAAGGGTCGAAGCGGCTGGAATGTTTGCGCGGGATTTTTAAAATATATATGAGCGCGGCGTCAGCGCTGCCTAGCGGTCCCATCTGAAAACCAGCGCTGCGCATACTCTCAGTGTGCGTAGCATTTAATGCTGAGATGGGCCCCTATTTCAATTTGGGTTCACACAGTGTGAGATATACTAGGTTAAGGTTAGTTGTAAGTATAGTTCATAAGTATTTAAGTAACACTGTGAGAAGCAAAATAAAAAAAATCTTTCTTTCTTTCTTTCAAATCGGTACATAATTTTTTAATTTTCAAAAATTTTCAAATTTAATGGAATTTTATTAATTGGTAGGGTATTTTAATTGTTTTGAAAGTAAACTTAAAAAAATGTTATTTTACAATAGAAAACTTTGAAGCACTGCAAATTAGAAGATGATAGATCGATGGCAATACCTACTGCGTACTGTTGGCATCCTTAATAACGTAATAACGTAAAATATAGCAGATTATTAAGTACACTTCTGCGTACCCATTCAAAGGATACAGGCGTGATGTTATGATGTGGTCATGCATAAATAATGCTAAAATATGTTATTGCTGCAATCGCAGCTAATTCTTGATATTTATTGAAAAGTTCTGTGGTCTTCCTCTGAAACTCCTCATCTTCACAAAATGAAAATGCGACCATTCCGGAATATAGGTACTTACCCTTTTCGAACACAAAAAGAATTACGTTCATAGGCCACGGTAACCACTTTCCATGAGGTGGGCCGTGTGCTTGTCTGCCACTTAAATGGTATAAAAAATTTAAAAAAAATTGAAATTCCGACTACAATGACAGAGCTTTGCGAGTAGAAGCATAATAATTATAATAATAATAATATCAATATTCGAATTGAGAAACAAATCAAAATTAACTTGTATCGTTTTTTTTAGTCCCATTTTCATTCGAAACTAGTATCGGAGTTATTTTTTAAGTGGCTTCACTAATTTCTATCCTTTAGAGATGCGGAAAGTGTCAAGAAGTATCGACTTCCAAAATATCGATGTTTAAAAAATATCGAAACGATGAAAATTGATACTCAAATCAATCCTTCTACAAAACCAGCTCCAAGCTAGTCTCAAGCCTTTTCCAAACCAGCCAAAAGACTGTTTAACAACTTTCATCGTATCGAATCTAATCTAATCTAATCACGCGGACACGGCAAACTCATAACACTGTCGTTTTTGCGTTGGTGCTTAAAACCTACCTTGCGATAAAAATTAATGCAAATCAACCCTGATTAAAAACCATCTCAAAACCAGCCAAAAGACTATCAAACCTTGCGTAGGACTGTATATCATACCTCAGAGATATAAAGCTACAGCAAAGTAACAGCAAAATTGGCGCTTAATATCCACATTGCGGGTATATGGTAAAACATTGCTGAAGGCGATATCATAGTTTTCATCATAAAATTTTAAACACTAAACAGCATTGTAAAACACGCTCATTCGCTACGTTGAGGGTATATGGTAAAACAATGTTCAAGGTGATAATCAACATTCCCATCTCAAAAGGTTAAACAACGTAGAAACTAATGTATTTTCGAATTATATAAATTGTGCATGTATGACTTGACATTAACATTCTATATTGACACTGTCATATATATTTTTATCCTTTTCTTTTTGACTTGAACCGACAAAAACGACTAAAATGACATTTATATTTAAATGTCATTTAAATTTAATACAATGATATTAAAAAACTATAGTTAAGAGAACATATTGTGTATGATAAACTCTTCTTCTCTCCAAACATTGTGCTGTGCCCGACAGGATCCATAATTGTAACAATAATTTTAACCTGAACAACTGTACTACATTATGCAACGCAATAAATGTATTGAGTACTTAATAGTAACATACACGATCAATTGCCACATTGAGAGTACATGGTAGAAAATAAAGTAATATAATCGTTCACTTCACCTGATATCGCTAAAAAGTTACAGCAATATATACGCCCAATCACCACATTGAGAGTGAATAGTGATAGAATATTCAACAAGGTTCATCATCCAGTATCACTTAAAAGTTACAGGAACATTATAAACACCCCATCGCCACATTGAGGGTACATGGTAAAACAATGATCAAGGTGATATCGTGGTTCTCATCACACTGTATCGCTTAAAATTAACAGTAAAATATAATCCCAATCACCACATTGAGGGTACATGGTAAAACAAAGTTGAAGGTCATTTTCATCACCCTACTTCGTTCAAAAGATATTTGAACGAAGTAGGTTAGAACGATTTATATATTGACAGCAAAATACACGATCGATCGCCACATAGAGGTTTACATGGTTATACAATGTTCAATCGTCAACTGACGTCAATGTGATATCATCGTTCTCTTACCCTATATAGCTAAAAAGTTACGGCAAAATTAAAATAAACGCTCAATCACCGCATTGAGGGTACATGGTAAAACAATATTGAAGGTATAATCATCATTCAGACATCTCCAAAATTTTTAAAGTTTAAACAGCAAATTTCATTTTGAATTACCACATTGAGGGTATGTGATAAAGCAGTCTTAAAGGTGATATCGTCGTCTATTATCACACTATATCGCTAGAAAGTTACAGCATAATACACGCCGAATCGCTACATTGAGGGTAATTGTAAAACAAGGTTCAAGGTGATATCATCGTTCTCATCACCCTATATCGCTAAAAAGTTGCAGCACACAGTTACATGGTAAAATCATGTACCCTTTGCAAAGGTCATAAAATAACAGCATAGAAATCAAACGACTCACCAGAGAAACAGGATACCCGCTGAGGTGTGGACCAGGTACAGCTCTACGTAGTGTTGCTCCCACGTCACACATGCACACCACTCACTGCTACCCGGGCTCACTGCTATGAACCGCATATTGAAATACCCTAGTATTTTTTTTTATTATACCTCACCAGTTTCACCTTACGGCATCCACAAAGATTTACAATATTATACAATTTAATTGTAAACCTTTGGGGATGCCGTAAGGCGAAACCGGTCCGGTGTAATAATAAAAAATACTGTGAAAAAAGTACAAGTGTATTTCAATACGTGTAACAACTAATTCCACTCTGCTATGAATCGATTTACTCACCGACTTTGACCCTTACAATGTAGGTTCTATTTAAATCAGAATGGTAATCAAATTTGTGGGTATTTCGAAACTTAATGCAAATTATTGTTTAGTACACTACACTTCATTATCATACAAACTTCGTTGCGCGAGCTCACTGAGGATGTTAACAGTATTTTATAAGATTTAAACTAAACTTATAATAAATCACGATACAATCCGGTAAAATGCAGTGTGGTTGTCTCAATCGACCACTTCGCGCCGCGTCCGAAGCTAGACTGTCGTCCTCTCGGATCGGACCACCAACGAAGTTTTTTTTATATCAAATATCATGGTCAACATACAACTAAATAATTCAAGAAATAACCAGTAATGCCTCATACAAAATAACTAAATTCAAACAACAATTTCTTTGCATTCGCTATTTTCAGATACTATGCTCCCCGACACATAAATATTTTACCGGAATGAATCCATATATCTCTACGAAATGGTTTTTAGGTGTTACTAAGTTAGCAAACAAGCACACGACCCATCTAATGGAAGACTATTACTGCAGTCTATTAAGGCTGACAACACTGATTTTTTCAGTTTCAAACGGTGCATGAGCCCGAGTGAGCGAAGTCTGAGTGTCCGTATCTATGTCAGTGTGTTTATCAGTTCCGACCTGGAGGGCGCATTTCTCAACAGATTTTCACCAAACTTGGTTTGGAACACAAGTTCTTTGATATAAAACTCAGCTATTTTTAATAGGAGGGAAAATGGGTGAGTATAGGAGTTCAGTTTGGTGTCGTGTTATTTATAACCAAGCTTAATAATTTTTCGCTGACACATCTAGAATATGATTCCACACAGGTTGTTGTGAAAAAATCATGCCTCATAAAGTTGAGCTTCGTTGTAAAAAACAACGGAGAAAAAAGAAGGGAAGTTTAATATAGAAGTATAGAATAAGAAGATACATATCGTTTATTTATTTTTCCTTTATTTTAAGGATACAAATTTTGATAAAGGGCGCTCGTGAGGTCTACTGTTCACAGAACTACTAGCTAATAGTATTTAACTTTATGCATATTCAACGTCAGGACAACGTCACTCATATTTTTAAGACTGAATAGCAGAAACTATTTTAAAAGCTTAAATTTTTGGAATTTTAAATCGGTTTGTAGCGCCAAATTTCGAAAGTTAAGCATCGATACGAATAAAGCATGGAGCATCCCTACGGGGCTATTTGACAGTATGGACATTAAAAAAAAAACGATTGTTTATTTCGATTATGACATTTGTTTTTTTTTGTTTTGCTACATAATGCAATGCTAAACAAAACATCGAGTTTATTGTGCCAATAACCAACATGTTCTAATATTGATAACTAACTTTATATCTCTATGTTAAAGTTTTCAACAGTTTTCCTCAGCATATCCAGGTGTGCAAGATGTCAAAAACAGATAGTAAATGGTGTCGGATCTGTTTATCGAACAACGAAGAAGACAATATTTCTGATGCATCGCATTATACTGAATTTCTCAATCAACTTACAAGTAACAAAGTAGGTTTAATACACTTTATATCTGTCTGAATCCGATTAGAAAGCCTACCCCAACTGAGCTGGTTAAGGGCCAGAGAATGATCTCTCTGAATCAAATTAGTTTTACTATTCCACAATATTACTTTTTAAGTAAATCAATGACCGGTTTCACCTATTTCACATATTAGCAATTTCTTTATTTATTGATAAAAATATATATAAAATAAAAAATTCAAATAAAGTACGGGAATCTGCCAGATTTGTTGACATTTATTATTATTATTAATAAGGAGTAATTTTACACTAACAACATTTTTAAATTCGAACCAGTAGGTATAGTGCCTTTTTTTTTTTTTTTTTACGTGCGCAAAATCCCCACGGATACCTCCCCACCGGAGCCGGTGGAGGGGGTTATGTCGGACTCGAACCGACTAAAACGCACGCCGCCTGTGGGTCGTTTTGGTTGCCGAAGGTGAGGTTGACAGGCATATCCCTCGCACCCCGGCCGACCCAGGGCCATCTCTCACGATATGGCCCTCTTCTCGGGTGTGGGGACTACAGAGTCCCCAACTCGTCCCCGGAAACGGGGAGGCGCGCCACGCGCGCCACCGCCGCGGCCTGCTTCTGCCAGGGTGACAGGCGGCTTCACCTGTCACCCCCAGGCCGGCGGGTATAGTGCCTAAGATTTGACCAAACAAACAAACTCTTCATATTAGTATAGATATAATCTGTTATTCTATATTCCAGTATAGTGGGGCGATCTGGCTCTGTATGTGGTGTACAACAATATTACAAAAGACCATCATTCTGATAAGACTCGCCTCCGCATCAGAACAGTTACTTCAATCACAAAATGAGGTGAGTGAGTGTTCAGCTCAATACATTATTACTATATCTAATGGATACATAGTTGATCTACCTCTCAAATGTGTGCCCTTTCAGCTATATCTCCAGGTCCTCTTTTGAGGTAGGTGGTCGATTGGCAAATGGTCGGAGCAGTTTATGAAGACCTAATTAGATTTAGTTTTTACGTAACTATGGCAAGGCAAAGGGTGGTTATGATTCTGTCAGTAGTATGTAGGTTAATCCGTTCTCTCATAGTTCCTCAGCTACTTATTAGAACTAAACAAATGAGGTATTGTTAGATGCATTTTGATATGATTTTTCCCTAGGATGTTTTTTTTTATAGTAAGTGACATATACCATGGATTTACAGTAGCCGGGTTTTAATTTTATTTCTAATTAAATGAATGAAAAAAAATTATTCAATAGTTAAATGAATATTCTATTACAGGTACCATGCGGTTTACAATACAATAAACATATTCCAAGACTATCACACTCTGGTGTGACACATATAAACGTGCCCCCAGATCATGATGATAAGGAAAACCATGAATTAGTAATGTTCAATGAAAGTAATAACATAAATTATGAAAATCTAACATCAACATATGCTAAACAGAATATAGTTTCTATAAAAAATGAATGCATAAATGATAATTTAAATGAAAACAGTCTACAGAATGAACTGAATCTAAATGAGGTCATAATTGAAGAGTCCAATCATTCGATGGATTTTTTAAATGAAGAACTAGAATATCAAAATGAAAAGGATACATCCCACCAAAATTTGAATAGAAGTCTACCAGAAAATAATAAAACAATTACAAAACAAGAAAATACATATCTTGACCAAAAGAAAGAAAATAAAAATAAAATAAACAAACAAATTAAACTAACAAAAAATAATAAAAAAGTTTCCAATAAAAGTAGAATAGATTTAAAATTGGAAGAGCTGAAATTTGAAGTCAGATATTTAAATCTAGAAGAGCAGATCAAAGAGATGGAAATTAAAAAATATAAATACAAAGATAAAAAGTTTCAATGTGAGTTTTGTGGAGTTGGCTTTTTGACAGATGATTATTTTGAACAACACAAGTTACGACATACCAAGGTAAGTAGAAGTGCGCTTCGCAGATGTTGGGCTGCTGCCGCTTCCTTGAGCCTCGTGGAGCGAGAAAGGAGGAGACTTGCTTACCCCTCGTTTACACTACGAAACAAGTTGTAAACTTATTTAAAAAAACTTGTAGAAGACTAATCAAAACACAATACTTGTTTTATACATGTACCTCAGATACTTTTTCGTTCACAAAGTATGTATAGCCAACAAGTTGTAAACAAGTATAAAACACATTTGCGTTCACACTGTGGCCTGTGACATATTGCAACTTGTCAAATACATGTTTTATACTTAGGTGTAAACGAGGGGTTACCGCACGGCCCGCGACGAGCGGAGGCTACTTGGGCATCGGAGGTTGCAGAACGATCTCTGTCCCCCATGAGCGCAGGCCTGGGAGTGATAGGGAAGTCGCCTGGAGTCGCAGATTAAAAATTACGGGCTCAAAATATAACGTTTCAAAATATTATCCGGGCGGATCAGCTAGGCGGGTTACAAAGACCCCTCTCTGGTTTAACTGTGTTAATCCGGGTGGCATACCTTGCACTTAACAGATTAGAGTCTGTTCTATTTCCTGCCCTCCGAAGACTAAAGACGTCTTGCGGTTTTAGTCCGTTGCAACCCGAGATAACCGCCTGGTATCCGAGGGGATGCCCGTTCAAAAACTGAAAGGCCTGTTATTATATATTACTGTCCGACATTACTGAAACGGAACCGATTAAAACCGCATGACGTCTTGAGTCTTCAGAAGGCGAGATATATATTCCATTATACTCTACCCACTTGACAGCAATACGAGCCTATTACCCGCTATTACGTGGTGCCGTCGTACCGATAATCATAGTTAGCGAAATGTGGTGGTTAATACACCTCTACCTATCCCTCGGATATTAACAGTCGTGAATATATTATGCTATGTGAAGTAGTTTAAAAGTATACTATTTCTTGCCCAGGCAGCCGGTCAACACAAATGTACCATCTGCTCACTCCACTTCAAAACATCACTGGTGTTGTCTCAGCACTTGTTGTCACACAAGCGGAAATTTTCGTGCACCACATGTGGGGCACGGTACAGCAAGTGGTCCAACTGTGTGGTGCACCGACAGAAATGTGGGGCCGCAGTCCTGTATGTGGAATGTGACACGTGCCATAAAGTGTTCAGGTAAGTGTTTCATCATCACAACCGTCTCCGGCGGCAGCTTAGTAGTTAGACGGGTTGAGAGGTCTCGGGATCAAATCCTGACCATTACACTACCGACGTGAGTGAGACGGTGAGTAGGATAGTCAGCCCTCACTGCAGAGTTTTTGTGCTGTCAATGGGAAGACAAAAATCTTGTCCTGTTGTCTTTTACACTGACGGCACAGAAACTCTCTGTGCTTACAGGGTTGACAGCGCGATTGAGACTCCCTCCTTGGTGTTATAGGCTACGGTAACCACTATCCATCAGGTGCGCCGTGTGGTTGTCAGCCACCTAAGTGGTATAAATAAAAGCTTCAAAGTAACAGCTCAGATCGTGTGCATCATATCTCCTATTCCGTTCCAGCGACGCTCACTCCCTGCAGGTCCACGCGAGGGTGCACCGCCTGCAGAAGCAGTTCCCGTGCGAGGCATGCGGCGCCAAGTTCACTACCCGGCAGAAGCTGGCCGTGCATGCCAGGTAACTGTTGTAATCGCGCATTGCATATGCAAGGATGAAGAATCGTAGCGTTAATGCCAATCGCAGTCGGATTCTGGAGTTCTATTTTCCAGTCTAACTGTGGGTTTGCCTGTTGTTGTGGGTTGTGGGTGTGTGGGTGAGTAGGGTAGCCAGAGCTCACTGGAGGATTTGTGCTGTCAGTGGGAAGACTAAAGGCTTGTCCTGCTTTGTCTTCTAAAGACGGCACAGAAACTCTGTACTTACAGGGTTGGCAGCGCAACTGTGACTCCTCTGGTGTTACAGACGTCCATAGGCCACGGTAACTACTTTCTACTTTACATCAGGTGGGCCGTGTGCTTATCTGCCAACTAAGTGGTATAAAAAAAAAATCTTCAATATTTTCCGTGAAGCGACTGTCATTTGACCTCCACAACCTGCTAGCGATATTGAAGTATTGCAGTTAGACCAGCTGTTGGACTTTTTACCGCTCCAATTACCCGTAACGAATGCTACAGATGTTCGTGTGGCAACCGGGTCCTACGGCTTAACTCTGAGGCACAACCAGCCCAGTGTTTACCCATATTTATACATACAAATATTTGCACTGAGCGAGGATCGAACCCGCACCTCAGGCGTAGTATATTTCGTAACTTTACAATAACGTCATTATTTCCAGGTCTCACTCCGGCGTGAAGCCGTTTAGCTGTCCGCTGTGCTTGCGTTGCTTCACCACGAACTCGAACCTGAAGGCTCACGGCGCCGTGCACTCCTCGCAGCCCGCGCACTACTGCGTGCAGTGCGACACGCGCTACAAGACCGCCAAGAGCTTCAAGAGACACCTCCGCGAGTCCGCCAGACACGCGCGAGAGCGGAGTAACGTGTGGGTACTCTCGAATTCCCAGCATCTAGACGAGACGGCGTGCGATTTTAGTCGGTTCGAATCCAACATAATCTCTCCCGCTGAACTACGGGGCTTCCGAAAGGATTTTCGCATTGGCCGGGGTGACTACGTATCCTCAAGACCTCCTAGTTTGGACCCTATCGCAAGAACACCCAGACAACCTCATTTCAAGACCTTTTCCAAAAGGACCCATCTGATCCCGTTCCCGCACTAAGAAAAAGGCACTCAGTTGAGCAGAAGGTGCACTTCCATTCAGCTCATCCTCTCCGGCTTCGCTTGCGACATATTTCGAACCCCCTGCACCTCTTTAACTCAATACTAGCTGATCCGCCCCGGTTGACCAGACCCTCTTTCCTGAGACATTGCTTTCAGCTTACCATTAAGAGAGGTGATGTCAAATTGACGTGTCCTAAATTAAAAAAGCTTAAACTTAGTTTAGTATAGACCAAGAAAGATAACATATTGTACAATTTATTTATCCTATTAGATCTCATTATTTCTATTTACAGTTTCAAATGCCAGGAGTGTGGGAAGGAGTTCTCCACTTCAAAGAGCCTGCAGTGTCATATGGCCCGACATGGCGATGGACAGCAAGAGATTAAGTGTCCCCAGTGTGACAAGGTACGTTATATACCCTGCTAACATTGGGAGTACCCATTAAGGTCTATGGGACTCGAGCCAATATCATCTGTAAGCCGTACACCTGATTGACAGAGGAGGATTGACTGACTGACGCAGACTTTTTAAGGGTTATTTTGATGGTTGGGAGGTCAGATGACAGTTGCTCCCGTAAGATCCAAACTAAAATGAGAATAAGCGCCCCCAGGCTCCGAGATTAAATCTGCAGCCAAGAAATATTATAATCCTTGCGTTAATCCCGGTCGCCCACACCGCGGTGTCCGAGGTCCACATTTACCAGTCTAACTGTGACGCGACTTAACTTTGACGTTTTCCTGGAAACGACTGCCGCTGACCTCCTCAATCCACCGGCAATATCTTATTTCTGTAGTTTTACCAGTGGGTGTATTTTCTAAGTTTCCAACTACCCAGAACCCTTATAAGATTACTTTGTTGTCTGTCTGTCCGTATGTTTATCTGTGACTTTTTCTCAGTAATGCGTAGAGGCATCAAGTTGACATTCACACCGCATACTCAGGTCTATAACGACATGAAACTGTGCAAAAAACAATCTTCTATGTCAACGCATTCAAGATATATTACGGTTTATGAAGCTTAAGTTACGGAACCCTCGGTGCACGAGTTCGTCTGGCACTTGACCGGCTTTCTTTGTTTCAGAGTTTCTCGAATAAATCGAATCTCAGCAAACACTTGAAGTGCATTCACAAACATGTTCTGTCGACTGCGAAGGAGAAGTAGACATGCATTGTACCAGCGCAGTCTGTACGGGATTCACTGAGGTCAACGGGGCCTACCAAGCTGTAATAGGCCTACCAAGCTGTAATGGGCCTACCAAGGTCTAAGGGGCCTACCAAGATCTAAGGGGCCTACCAAGATGTAATGGGCCTACCAAGGTCTAAAGGGGCTACAAAGGTCTAAAGGGGCTACAAAGGTCTAAGGAGCCTACTAATATCTAAGGGGTCTACCAGGGTCTAAGGGGCCTACCAGGATCTAAGGGGCCTACCAAGATCTAAGGGGCCTACCAAGGTCTAATGGGCCTACCGAGATCTAAGGGGCCTACAAAGGTCTAAGGAGCCTACCAATATCTAAGGGGTCTAAGGGGCCTACCAAGATCTAAGGGGCCTACCAAGATCTAAGGGGCCTACCAAGGTCTAATGGGCGTACCGAGATCTAAGGGGCCTACCAAGATGTAATGGGCCTACCAAGGTCTAAGGGGCCTACCAAGGTCTAAGGGACCTACCAAGATCTAAGGCGCCTACCAAGATCTAAGGCGCCTACCAAGGTAATGGACTGCTGATACGAGGTCTCGGGTTCGATCCCAGGTTTTTTTAGGACTTTTCGATACTTTTTGAAGTTATGTGTATATTTATCGCAGGTTTATAAGTGCCCGGTTAACGGTAATAGGCTCGCCACCTATTGGGACCTAAACATAAACTGGAGAAATGTGGGTGCTAGCACCTCTGCCTCCCCTTCGGGGATATAGGCGTGAGTTTATGTTATGTTATGATTACAAAACAATATACAATGTTTTGCACCAAAATAAAAATATTTTAAAACATAACAGCATTTTATTTTCTTTTCTTATACCACTTAGGTGGCAGATAAGCACACGGCTCACCTGATGGAAAGTAGTTATCGTGGCCTATGGACGTGTGCAACACCAGGTGCGTTGTGCTGCCGACCTTGTACCTTTTGTATTATAGTATCATGTAGATTTATTAGAGCCGGCGTCTTTACTCGTATAGCTATAAATAGCACTAGATGTGTTTAACACACTTTGTAGTGAGTGAACATCCACATATGCAACGAAAAGAAACTCGTCCGAGTTTATGTAGCATTTTTATGACGAATGTAAATGTTTTGTATTTGATTAAATAAATAAATTTAAAAAAAAAATTATAAATTGGTACGTATGCAATGTAATGTAGAATTCGGTATGTGTGAGAGTGTGAGTGTGCTTGCGTTTGTGTGTGTGTTAAGCGCGTGTAGGAACGCATGTGAATCGCTTCCGGCTATTTATTTATTTTATTTTTTTTTTACGTGCGCAAAATCCCCACGGATACCTCCCCACCGGAGCCGGTGGAGGAGGTTATGTCGGACTCGAACCGACTAAAACGCACGCCGCCTGTGGGTCGTTTTGGTTGCCGAAGGTGAGGTTGACAGGCATATCCCTCGCACCCCGGCCGACCCAGGGCCATCTCTCACGATATGGCCCTCTTCTCGGGTGTGGGGACTACAGAGTCCCCAACTCGTCCCCGGAAACGGGGAGGCGCGCCACGCGCGCCACCGCCGCGGCCTGCTTCTGCCAGGGTGACAGGCGGCTTCACCTGTCACCCCCAGGCCGGCGCTCATGGGGGGCGGAGGTCGTTCATCGACCTCCGACGCCCGAGTTGCCTTCGTGCGCGGGCAGCTTGTCTTGCGATCCTTCGTCGCTCCCGCTGCCGCTCCCGCCCCGCCTCCTCCTTCACGAGCATTACTTGCTCGCAGAAGGAGGCGCCGGCCGCCCACGCATCCGCGCAGCGAACCATCGCCGCGAGCAAGGTGGAGAGCGTGAGAACCCTCACTCCCAGGGCCGCCACAAGCTCCCGCCTCGGCGTCTCCCACGCCGGACACTCGGTGAGCGTGTGCGGACCTGAGTCCTCGCTCGCGTCGCAGTGATGGCACTCGGACGTTGGCTCTTTCTGCATCCGACGCAGATACTTTCCGAAGCATCCGTGCTCGGTGATCATCTGCGTCAGACGGGCTTCCGGCTATACTTGGAAACCCCATAAAAATTGTCGAATATATGGAAATCTACCGAATTTGTTGACATGAAATGATCACTGCTCCGCTCCCTTCATTAGTAGCGTGATGAATGTGATGATATATAATAAGTAGTATATGTGTAGTACTAATATCTGGTTAAAACAACTCTGAATAAAATATTAAAATAATCATAAATTCTATCCACAGACAAGTCGCAAGCAATCAACCTTGAGACTGACTACATTTCTGTTTCGCTCCAATAACCGAACCGGTGCAAGATAGATATCTTATTGTACCTACATTTTATTTAAAATCCGTCTACTTTCCAATCGTTGACAAGATACTTCGGCACACATATCTTGGACCTATGTCGCGAGACAAACGTGGGCTTAACGCGCTCAGATTGTTTTGTAATAAATCTATTTTTTTTTATATACCGTATACCGTTTTAATACAAATATTACTATTATTATATATTTAAGTACTTAATATATTATTTATTATAATTATTATGAGTGATAATGACATGTCTGATAGTAATTCCTACTATTCTGCCAATGACATGGATTTCTGTTCAACCCCAAATAATGCCGTTTTACTTGGTGATAAACTTTGTAAGCGTTTTGAACAAAATATGGGACAGTCATTTAATGTCTGTCACATGAATGCACAAAGCGTGCCTGGACATTACAGTGACGTTGTAGCGACTTTAGCTGACTCTCACATCCATGCAATTCTGATTTCCGAGAGCTTTTTGAAGCCTAATCTTCTCTCTTCTTATTACCCACTCCCTGGATTTTTTTTGATTAGAAACGACAGGTTGGGTAAGGAGGGAGGTGGTGTACCATATATCTTCGTGGTGATCTACCTTTCAAAATGGTTGCCTCATCTCCTTCACAATACTCAGCTAGCGTCGAGTTCCTTTTCCTTGAGGTCTGGGTCAGGGGTGTCAAGGTGATCCTTGGCGCTGTGTACTGTCCCCCCACAGTCGATTATTTCACTGACTTTGAATTGGTATTAGAATCGTTGGGGTTTGACTACGAGCATCACATCATCATGGGTGACTTTATCACTAATCTTCTCGCAGGTGACTCTCCAAGGGCTCACAAACTCCTTCACATCGTCGAGGCAGCCAGTCTTCACGTTTTGCCACTTAAGGCCACACACCACAATAAGGACGTGGAGGATACCTGGCTCGACTTGATTCTTACTTCTTCTCCTAGTCTTGTGAACTTTCACGGTCAGTTTTTAGCGCCGGCCTTCTCTCATCATGATTTACTTTATGTCTCCTATATTCCTAAACCACCTAAACTCAAACCTAAAGTGCTGCAGAGGCGTTGTTTTGGTCGCATGGACACTAACAAATTGTGTGCTGATGCTGCGGAGATCGATTGGGCACCTTTATCAGAGGCTACGACAGTTGATGACAAAGTTCTGTTCTTCAACAAAACAGTAAATACCCTCTTCTATATACATGCCCCTGTTAGGAGGGTGAAGTTAAAACATCCTCCGGCACCATGGCTTACAAATGAGGTTCGAATTGCTATGAAACGCAGAGACCGGACATTTGTTAAATTTAAAAAAGTCGTTCGGACATCAATTGGGACTCTTACAAGGCGGTCGGTATCTTCGATAACATAACTTGCTCATCACCAGCTGAGGTCTGGAAGTTTCTCGGGACTTTGGGAATTAGTAAATCAAGGCAGCTGGAGCTAACCAAGACAATTGAGTTAGATGCCATTAATCGTAATTTCTCCACCTCGTCAAACGGTACACTTCATAGCCGGGCTGACCAGTCCCAGTTATACACCATTTCAGTTTTCTCCAGTTACATTGGATGAGATCAAAAAATAATCTTGTCCATCAAATCTAGGGCAGTGGGCTGTGACAATATTAGTCGTCGAATGATTACCTTTATCCTGGAACATCTTCTCCCAGCCATTTCTCACATTATCAACTTTTCATTAGATTCTGGTCAATTCCCTACATTGTGGCGCAAAGCCTTTGTCCGTCCTCTTCCCAAAATTTCTAATCCTTCGCTTCCTAACCACTTTCGTGCGATCTCGATCCTTCCCTTTCTATCCAAAGTGCTGGAGGCATGTGTGCATAGACAGCTGTCTAATTTTATATATCGTAATGACATATTAAGTGCACTGCAATCAGGATTCAGGTCAGGACACAGCACTACCTCTGCTCTCCTAAAGGTAACGGGTGACATCAGGGATGGTATGGAAGAGACCATGGTTACTGTGATGGTCTTAGTAGATTTTTCCAACGCATTCGACTGTATGAACCATGACATTCTTTTGTCGATCCTAGCCCATATTGAAATCTCATCTGATAACCTGGATTGGTTCTCTTCATATCTTCAGGGCCGCCAGCAGACAGTTTGTGCCGATGAGGGGTCATCGAGTTGTTGCAATCTTGACTCTGGGGTCCCTCAAGGCGGTATACTTTCTCCTCTTCTTTTCTCCTTATTTATTAACTTCATAACCTCCGATCTTCAGTGTGCGTATCACTTGTATGCTGATGACCTGCAGTTGTATAGCCAAGCCCCTGTGGATAACTATTCGGAGGCTATCGATAAAGTAAACGCAGACTTATCCTTTATACGTCGTTGGTGTGACGGGTTTGGACTGGCCGTTAATCCTGACAAATGCCAGAGTATGATAGTGGGCAGCGTGTACATGATGCGAAGGTTGAAGGACGTGATCATGCCAGCTATTATATTCGATGGCAAAATAATTCCTGTCACACTTAGTGTTAAGAACTTGGGCCTAAATCTTGACTCAAGCTTCAGTTGGCCGGTTCAAGTCACTAATGTCTGCCAGAGAGTGACGGGGACACTAAGGGCTCTTTATCGCCTTAAAAACTTTCTTCCGGTTAAAACCAAGACAATGCTTATGCAGACTTTAATCTTTCCTATCTTTGACTATGGTGATGTATGCTATTTCGACCTGAATGTAGATCTGCTCAATAAACTTGACCGACTTCTCAACAATTGCATTCGATTCGTCTACAATCTTAAGAAGTATGACCACGTTTCGGCTTGTCGTACTGAGCTGGGTTGGTTGCCTATACGAAGGCGACGTAGTCTGAGAGCTGTCACTTTGATATATACCCTACTAAACTCTCCCAATGCCCCAGCTTATTTAAAGTGTCAGCTCCACTTACTCGGCTCTAACCATAACAAAAATTTACGCTCGTCGAATAACTTACTCCTACACTGTCCCACTCACACGACAAGCCTTGTCCACTCTTCTTTCTTAGTCCAGTCTATTCTTTTATGGAACGCGCGTCCTCTGGAAATCAGAATGTCTACAAGCCGTTTTATATTGAGTGCACCAGCTCTACAGCAACCCATAGTTGGCAAACAAATAATTTCAGATCGCATCTGTATGTATTTGATATGTATTCGTGTAGGTATATTTGTATAAATATAAATATATATGTTCTTTTTTATTTATTTTTTATGCATATATCTATGTATATATTGGTCTATATGTGTATGTAGTTTATGATGTTTGTATATATTTATATATACCTACATATATTATTTTTCATTAATTTTCATTATATAAAATTACACTTCGTGCACCTACCATTGATATATATCTCTGCATCACCCTAAGGTTGACTGGTAGAAAATGCCTGTGGCATTAAGTCCGCCTTTGTACAATCCTTATCTGTTTGTGCAATAAGTTTAAATAAATAAATGAACGTGTGTAACACCAGTTGTGTCACATCCGTGCTGCCGACCCTGTAAGAATAGAGATTTTGTGCCTCCAGTGCAGAACACAAAATCAGGACAAGCCTTTGGTCTACCCACAGCACAAATTCTCCAGTGAGCTCTGGCTACACTACTTACCGCCGGGAACACAACACGAGGTTATTATACCCGTGGTATTCTGTAGGGTGGAGGTACGTGCCCAGTCGGACTGCTCAATTCGGACGGGAATACCGTCGTGTCCTACCTCCTATAAAAAATTGTTCTTACTCGGGACATTTATCTTGGACCTAAAATGTGCTCCATACACGTGGTGCACGTTTCTTGGGTGTGTTTTGAGGATAGCACGATGTGCAGCTGCGGTTGATCAGCTCAAATTCACTAAGTATAAATAATTACAAAAACTCTCCGCGCACGCCATTTAAGTCCAAGATACGAGTCTCGAAATAAAATTTTGCGCTCGTCCACCGTTCGTGCTACTACCAACGAAACGCATACTACGCGTATAGAGCACATTGTAAGTCCAAAGTCAAAGTCAAAAACCATTTATTCAGCATAGACTATTAAATCAGAACTTACAAAACGTCAATAAAAAGGAACATGAAAATCAGTTTTGTAAACCGACTACCGTGCACCGGTCCGTAAAGCGGCCCCGACCTGAGAAGACTCCGGCAAGAAACTTAGCGGGCATTTTGTTTGTCTATTTACAAACATACCTACTTAATCTATATACAAAATTTTACTTGAGTAGCATAGTTGAGCGAACAGCTCATTTCTAAGCTTGTTTATCATCCAAGTCTGTTATTTTTATAATAGCCTTTCTGGCACAATTTACGTTTTTAACTATATTTTTAAATTTATCCACAGTTAAATCCCATTAGGGAACTCGTTAAAAAAGAGTAGGTACAGTTGCCCTGGAATGAATGACTGATTTTTTCAAGTCGACTACCACAGACTACAAGGTCGTTGTCCAAGATATATGACCCAAGGTACCTGTGCCTACAACTGTTTACGTTTGTAACAACTCTTATCCCTAGTACAAACGTATCTGCCTGCTAAAGTACATAATCGTTTTTATCTTGTAACACGCTATTAGTTAACATTGTAAAGAGATAATAAGATGTTTGTCTGTAGTAAAATGCCAGCACTTGTGCGAGGTAGGTGACGTCAAGCGCCAAGCCCCCGCACACACCTCCTGACAATTATACCGCGAGGCTGCTTAAGCGCTGTATGGTTTTTTATGTATTTTAACGTGAAGTTTTTTTTATACCACTTAATAGGTGGAAAACAATGATGAAAAGTGGTTTTCGTGGCCTATGGAAGTGTGCAACTCCAGGAAAGCCACACTCGTGCTGTCGACCTTGTTAGAACAAAGAATTTCTGTGCCGTCAGTGCAGAAATGTTAAGTTAAAGAGGTTAATTTAGTCCTCTCGGTTTAGATGGTCAGACGGCTTGGGTCGAACGCTTTCGTCGAGATTAAGAAAGAAATTCCGAACACCGCGGGTACTAAATCACATTTTGAAGCTTACTTACTCGTACTTTTGATTTGGTTTTGTGGGAGCGATACCTCCCTCCACCCACCCCCAACTCCGAGAGAAAAGCTTGTACCAGAGCCTTGTCTGGCAACCAGCAGGTGTACCGTCTCTCAGGTAAGGCTTGGCTCCTGAGGCCATACTGAGGCCCCGAAAACACAGTTATTTAGATTATTTATGCTGTTGATAGATGGCACTAGGTGGAATTTATTGTTACACATATTGAGAACACACTTGCATTTTTTCTACAGTAGGTATTTATTATTAAACCTGATCGGTTTCACTTAACAGCATCCTCGAAGTTTTAGGTATAATGACAGTTAAGTACATTCTTCTTAAACACTACAACACTGCTACATATAACACGAGCTGAATGTCGTATTGTTTAAGAAGGAACCTGTCAGTTTCAACAATTATTTCTGTGGAAAAAGTAAACTTGTACAACCGTGTTCTCAATATATGTAACCATTGTTTGGGTATATATTAATCTCTATTAAATCTAACGAAAATGGAAGTTTTTTGCGTGTAATTTATTTATTTCATAGTAGGAAAATTTACAGCTATCAATTATTGTTACAAAGACATTTAAAATAATAGACGGCCAATTAATTCGGTCAAAGGCGGTAAGTCTAGCCTATTGTCTTGTTTAAAACAGAATACCTACTTTGCACGAATAACGTTAAATAGTTACAAATTGTTTGAAATATGTATCACTCCAATAATAATCTTAAAGTCTAGAACTATCTAGGCTACCACCATAACCAGCTTTGCAATTCTCTAAATTGCTCTGGATGGGAATCAAACTCGAGACCTCTGACGTAGCAGTCCGTCACATGACAATACCGCCTCGTCACTAAGGTAGTCTCAGTCATCATCGTTCTCTGAACCTGTTCCCAATTAAGTTCGCTTCGACTTTTCAGGTCTAACTAAGATGCGACTGAACTGCGATGTTTTCTGTGAAGCACCTGCCATCTGACATCTTCGAAGTTCTACAGTTAGAATAGTCGAACTTTTTGAGGCTCCAACTACCTGTAACAATTGCCATTATAGATGTCCGTATGGCAACCGGGACAGACGGCTTAACGTGTTCTCCGAGACACGACCAGACCAAATATTTGCACTGAGCGGGAATAGAACCTGCGCCTCCTGCGTAGCAGTCAGTTTCACTACCACCAAGCCACAGAGGTTAGCCATATTCTGTGGTCTCGCCTAATATGGGTCTCACAAAAAAAATATTCAAAATTCACGATATTCCATAGACGCCATAAAGCGCTGTTTCGCTGTACACACAAGAGCGACAACCGGTTCCTACGTGACGTCACTCGTACTGGACCGCATTTCCTCTCGAATTCCGCGTCACTTCATTTGAAATTCGAACGCTATTTGGAACCCTACCGCGAAGCGCACGACCGGAGACGCTTGTACAATTTTACCGCGAACGATTTTAAAGTTTTTTTTTAAACGCAGTGTTGTGATAAAAAATACTATTGAATTGATTTTGTGATCTGTGATTGGAAATAATAAGTGCAGAGCTATGGCGGTAAAGTATTGTTTTTATTTGTCTTAAAATAAATTTCGCGTCCGCCTTGGAGTGGGATAGTCTTACACGGAGATAAACATAAATTCTTCGTAACATAGTTGGTATAGGATATTGTCTTGGGTCTGGCTTTGTTTAATGTTAACGCCAATAGCAATGATTATGAGCACATGTGCCGGCTTTTTATAATGGTTTTGTTTTAGTTATTTGTAAACCGATTATGAGATAATTACTTAATTTAAATGTTAAGTATTTATTTCATGATTATGTTTTTCCAAACGGACAGTTATTTTGTGATAAGGGATCATTCATAAAATACGCCGCGCAAAATCATTCATGACATGTGTCACACTTACTGCGACTGTCTTAATTTTGAACCAAGAATGCAAGAATACATACATATCCTCCTCCCCGCCCCGCATTTTATTCTCACACACGTGTTTTATGGCAAATAATATGTAGTATAACTTTTAAAATAATTAGTTCATTGTGATAGCGTGGCTACCGGTGGCGTCTGAGACTTTCACCGCGAGCCAGTGTCCTTTAGATTAGCCTTATATTTATTGATGGGAGTGATAGTTGTATGACCTCGCATTTCCGAGAGAAGAGCGTGCGTCTAAACCTCGTTCGTCAGTCAGCTTCGGCTTGCAGGTGCTGTAATGCTGGCTGGTTGGTCTCAAGGGTTTTGGTCACAATATCCGAGTTATAAAAAGTTATATAGTTTTAGTTTGATGTGCGAGAGGAGCCTCCCCGAGCGGCGTCAATAAAGCGAACGTGATTATCAAAACGTTCGACGTACCCTGGACACCTTGCACTTGGTAACACAGAGTCTAGGTAACTAATTCTCTCACCACGATGGCAATATTGTCTCACAGCTGGTACTCTCAACAGTATCTTCCAAGTAATTTCCTTAAACATTGAAGGTATCTCGGCTGATGACAAATTTTTGTGTGACTTTTGACAGTTAATTATTTTACCTTGTCCTAACCAGTCCTAACAATAAAAAAAAAACAGAATAAGTAGTATATTATGGTACGAGTGTATAAAGTTGGTGATTATCACTAAGGCGCTATTGAGAGACGATAATCATCATATATCATACGACTTTTTTCAACACACTTGCGAAGAAAATAATACTAAAAGAGATATTTACTCGTGTAGTTTCAGGAAGTAAGCTTTTCGTAACGTTAAGGGCTTCACATATTAGGTATATCGGACGGTGAAACGCATAAATAATTTTCTTCATAACTAGTACTTGTGCACAATTCAATTAATAATTAAGGATAATTTGAACAGTGAAAACAAGTTGAGAATTATTTTCGCAATAGCGGGAAATATTTATAAGTTTTACTATGCTCGCCCAAATAGACCATAGACTAAAAGAATGAGTTTTCTTTTTTTCGGAACGTAGAACGTAGAAACAGAGAAAACATAAGTTATATTTTAGTGAAAGTTTTGTTTAATAAACAAATGAGTTGAAACTATCTATTTAAGTACTAAGTTGCACGAAATGAGCTATTAATTTATTTGTATTTATTTTGATATTTTATTTTATACATATAAGTTATTTTATACCACTTAGATGGCAGACAAGCGCACGGCCCACCTGATGGAAAGTGGTTACTGTAGCAGGTAAAAAACTGTAGTTAACTCACTCGTGAAATTATAGCATGGAAAAAGTCACAGTTTGATTATATTATAGGTGCCATTATGTGCCTCATTGCTGTGAAATTAGAACCACTTTATGAGCAAGTGTGTTGAAAAATAAATTAACAAAGTACCTACTTATCTATCCAAATCTAAATCAGTCCAGGTGTTCGTCAAGTTTTGAACTTGCCTAACAAAAAAAAAACGACGGGTTGCACTCCGGGAGTGCCGGCAGAAGTGAAAACTTGAATATTAACGTTGTGCATTTTTGATATTTTGGAATGGTTAGAGAATAATTTTGTACGAATTGCTTTCATTATCAGTATAAAAGTACTATTATTTATATGGTGGAATACAATATTCATTTATTGCGCTATCGTACACAAACATGACAATTTATATTACATTAAAAATTTAACACTTCAGAACTATTACAATTATTTTAAATTAAAAAGTTTATCACCGCCATCACACATGTGACAGTCGTGTGACATTCGCGCAAGCGCCCTGCGCCGCCTGTCCTCTCTCCATCCGTCTTACGAATTTTCGATCAGGTCACGTGTCCTGACGCGAGTTTAGAAATTTTTACCCATTCCAAAAAAGTACACAGCGCCGCTAAAGAAGTTTTCACTTCAAAAATAACTAAGTGATAGATATTTGAGAAAATAAAATTGCTAAAATAAGATTATAGAAAGCTAAAATATATAGCTTATTATATTTAAGTATGTCAAAATATTGACAAATACCAGATGGTTTAACCAGCTGCAGTTATGTAATTTAATTATTTATGTAAACACTGCATTGTAACTATACGTGTCACAACACGATGCGGCAGCCTTGTTAAAAATTGTAATTACTGGATGACTCCCACACGACTTCACTACGAGCAACTAGGAGCAACGCTATGATCAGGGGCGGATCTAGGGGGGGACAAGCCGGTGCACGTGCGGCAGCAACAGAAGGCGGCAAATTTCCCTCGGCGGCAGCGTTTGGACTGCAAGGTCTTATCTTATGTGACTTTATGGTAAGAGGCAAGATGTGCCGCCGGACCCCGCGTTGTCTGGGTGTCCCACAGCTGCTCGGAGGCGTTATTGGCTGCCAGTTCCCAGCGCAGGTGGTGAATGTGTTGACTCCGTCTCAGTCTCTCATGGCGCCCATTGTGGATGACTATGACGTGTCCGAGATTGCTTTGGACATCCCCATACCCCCCTCCCCTCGGTATCCGATCTCCGTACGAAAAAGTGAGCGGGGGCGGCAATTTATCAGGTTTGTCCCGTCTAAAAAAATATGAAGATCCGGGGCTGGCTATGATAGATACATTGATGATGATTCTATGTTTTTAAAGTGCAGACAATTTTTTTTTCACTTCTGTTGGCACTCTGGGTGTGCCAACTGAAAACAGTCTGTACAAAAAGTAAAAATCATTTACTTATAGGTATATTATAGATACATGTCTTTGTCAAATTGGTAGGTACTACTGGCCATATACAATTTAAAAAGTAAAAGAACTTATCATTTCAAAATGTTTGACCTTCAGGAATACTATAAGAATTATATTATATTATCTGTGGTACTTAATACTTAGTTAACTACAAATTCGCTAGTCTTCCTCAGACGTCAAACTCACTCTGCCTTTGTTTAGGAAACGCGTTATTGGCGCCATTATCGTTACCTCTGGAGTCTGGACGTATATTTTGGACCTAAAATGTGCTCAAAATGTACTCTATATAGGTACTTACATAGTACACGCATGTTGCGTCCACGACGTTCGTGGACGTTCTTTGATTCTTGAATCATTTGTCTCGCGATTAAGGTCCAGAATATGTGTCCCTAGGTATACGCACACTCAAGCCGTGTAATGAACTCCCTGCTGCGGTTTTCCCATGCACCCGCAACATGGGGTTCTTCAAAAGGGGCATTAGAAGGTTTCTTCAGGGTCGACAACACGAGTGTGACGCCCCTGGTGTTGCACACGTCCATAGGCCCCGGTAACCGCTTCCCATCAGGTGGGCCGTGTGCTTGTCTGCCACCTAAGTGGTATAAAAATATATACCTACCTACTATTTGCTCGAATACAAACGGCATAATGATATTAGTTTTGATTAAAATACACATCCCAAACTGTAAATCTATAGTTGTACCGTTCTACTCCGTGTCAAATACCCATAACGGTATCGGAGTGTTCGAAATGAATTTATTAGCTGATTGGAATCCTATCAGGTCTTGTTCCTAGCTGTTTATCTTGCCACTATTCTACTTTATTATTTTAATGTCTCATAAAAACGACCCGCTTGACGGTAATAGTATACCTATAGCTCTGTCTACCATATCGGGGATATACTGATCAATCATAAACCACGTTTGCACTTACGGGACTTAAGTGACATCCACAAACGTTTTTTGACACTTTTATTTGACGTAGGTATTTTTTTTCTAAACAAATATTTATTTATTTATTTACCATACAATACACTATAATTACAGATGAAATAATAATAAAATAATAGATGATAAAATAATGCCCACAACGATGGGCAATGTCAACAATGGACAATATGTCACTAGTAGTTTTAACAATGGCAACGAAATAGCTTAAATTACGTGAATATCACCTGTCAAAGGCAAATTGTAATGTTCCTATATTAACCAAATCAGTTGAGATGAGTTTGTCTAGCGACGGGGTGGGATTTTCCTGTGACCAGGTAAGGTGATCATGCCTGGCGGGTGATCATCACTGGGCCCTAATTTGTGTCAATTAAGATCAAGAAAACCACTCTCCTTAACATTCCAGGAATAAAGGCGTGATTATATCTAAATATATGTAACTTAAAGGTGACTGACTGACTGACTGACTGACTGACATAGTGATCTATCAACGCAGAGCCCAAACTACTGGACGGATCGGTCTGAAATTTGGCATGCAGGTAGATGTTATGACGTAGGCATCCGCTCAGAAAGGATTTTGATTAATTCTACCCCCAAGGGGATAAAATAGGGGATGAAAGTTTGTATGAAACTTAGTCAATTTTAAGCTGATCGGGCTGAGACTTTGCACACATAAAGCTACTATGACGTAGGCATTCCCTAAGAAAGGATTTTGAGATGCAAGTTATATAAGAGTAGCTGTTGCCCGCGACTCGGCTCGCGTGGGCGTTGATTATCGCTTTAAGTTGAGTCAACGCTATTGAGCATAAAATTTTACTAAAATAAAAGTAGCCTACGTTACTCCTTATTACATCAGCTACCTGCCAATAAAAGTCCCGTCAAAATCGGTCCAGCCATTTCAGAGATTAGCCGGAACAAACAGACAGACAGACAGTCTTTTTTGGCTGGTAGCTGATGTAATAAGTAGTAACGAAGGCTACTTTTATTTTAGAATATTTTTATGCTCATTGGTGTTGACTCAACACTAAGCGATAACCGACATACACGCGGGCGGAACCGCGGGCAACAGCTGCTAGTGTATTCATATGTGTGTACAACCAATCTTTAAATTATGATCTAGAGAACTTTTTCTTGCTATAAGTATCGCTTGGTGCGATGCCGAAGGTTAAGCTAGTCAAAAACAAAAAAGTCGTATGTAAACAACGCGTGTGTGGGGTTCGATTTCCGTGTAAGTAGTTAGTAAGCCGCCCACGGCTTTTATCGAGAAACGAGGTTTGTAGGCACCGTATTGGTTTTGTTAAGTAATCACCGTAAAGTGGGCGTAAAATGTTTGTAGACAACTTTATGGATTAGAGTTAATTGTTTGCTTTTTTGGGGTTCCGTACTTTAAAGGGAAATAACGGGACCCTTAGCTTAGTCACCATGCTTGACGGGTCTTCCGTGTCGTTGGTCTGGGCTATTGAATTTTTTTAAGTGTGTAAATATCGCCACGAATACTCCACCGCCGGAGCCAACGGGATAGTCATATCGGACTCATACCGACCAAAACCGCACGTCCGTTTGATGGCGAGGGTCAGGTAGCCTTTGTATAACCCCTGCACCTTAGCTAACCTAGTAACCAAGGGCCATCGGAGGCCTACTTCGGGTATGTTCACTGTTAGTTATTGTTATTGTGATGGTGTTTCGCTGTGGCGGGGTGCGGTCGGGTTGGCGCGGGCACGGCATACCTACCATGTTAATTGTTGTTATTTTTAAATTATGTTGTTTTTTTTTGTTGTATCTTACTATTTGTGTTTTATTTTTGTTTTTTTATGTTCCGATAGTGGATTTTTTTATGTGTAGTGTAAGTGTGTGTGTATAATAAATGGTTTTCTTTCTTTCTTTCTTTCTTCTGTTAAAGAAGTTGGTCAAATTAAAAGAAGTAAAGTATAAAACGTGTTTATTGACCACATTTTGACCTTTTATGTGTAACAGACGAATACACAAACATTACTCCTAGCATCAAACTTACTTCTTATCGTAAATCGCCTGCGTGTGTGTGTGAAGCCGGCCAATCACAATGCTCCGTTCTCTCGATACGTTACGATACGATAGTTTTTCGTGCTAGGGCTGTACCCCTCAAACTTATAACACCCGGCGATTTACGTCGGGGGCTTCAAAAGACAGACAGCGACGTTCTGGACGTGCACCCAACGTATAATGGAAACGTTCCTTTACAGTACAGTGACAATAGACCTACAATGGTATATTTGTGTGCTTCTGCCCCATGAGACGCCATTCTTTTCTGTACATGGAAGGTTCCTATGGGCCTCGCGTCAGCACGAACCAGACTATGCAAATAGTAACGAATATAAATTAATAAAGGGATTAGCAATAAGCAGTCAATTTTATAGCGATATCATCGTGATTTTGTCAGTACTTATAACTTGATTTATTAAAGTGCAAACACAGCATCATTATCTCGGAGCTCTTGCTTATTGCATCCAAGGCCAAGATGAGCTCGGGGTCCGGCTGCCGACTTTTCCTCCTGTAGTTCGCACCATGTCCATGGTGTTGAGACCATTGGCACGACGTGAAGCCAACACTTCTTGAGTCTACCCCTTCTAGATCGATCCGGTGGGGACGCTACTGCCAGGCATTTCGTATCCACGTATCCTGGCGGTTTGACTAACTCTTGCATTTTATCTGGGATGTCACGGACAAGAAGGGCATGAAGGCTGCTGTAAGCTTTTTAAAAAAGTATTATGGTTCTGTGAAAAAATTAAAACACAGATCGAAATCGCATCGGGAGAGCACTCGCGAGCTCAGTTAGTCTACAGCAAAGGGCCTTAGACAGGTAGGTATGTCCGCAATCACTAAAGTCAGTAGTTTCCATGTGAAGTGACGCAACCTGAACATAATCTTTAACTGTAAACAATGTGCAATTAATGCTGTTGTTTTATCACCGGTGCGGTGTACGTTTGTGTTTTAGCGGTTATAAGGCACGGTCCTGGGCTGGCGAACTGTTTGTTGCGAACTGTTTGCTTCATTTACAGAAAGTCTCAAACAACGTATATAACAACTCTAACTAAATTGTTCTCGCCGGTCTGCTGGAAGAAATTTCTTTAAAAAACAAGCAAAATTGTAAAAAAAATTACATTTGTATTGCTTGTTTTTTAAAGAAATTCCCTTCTTCCACAGTTCAATCTATGTAATTTTTGAAGTTGGTTAAAAATAGAATTCCTGATTAAAATTACATTGTTATCTACTTATTATGTTGTTTTATTATATGTATACAAACACAACTCCCATGACCCAACAATAATGACTGTGAAATTAGGAGGTTATATACATAAAATGCGGCAGCGGAACTTCGCTGTTTTGAACTAACCACCCTCATGCAACGTCATACTCATTCACATTGTTGGTAACCTTGTAACACAAAAATCGACTGGTTCTGCGAATAGTGGACCTCGCCGGAAACAACTTTTATAATTGAGAACTTACCGAATGACTAAAAAAAGAACCACCTTCAAAAAACCAGAATTTAATTGGGAAAATTTTTAATTTTGTTAAGGCACTGACCCATTAAAACTATTTCTTTTTACTCCCTCCCGTAAAAAACACGTACAATCGAACTATAGGGCAACTACCTTACTTAATAATCTGTGCTATGTAAAGCCTTACGTACCTTCTACTATGAGAGAGAACACCGAACTCTACAGTCAAGTTTTAAATGAAACCGAGATTGAAGTTCGATAGAAGTTTTATAATACGCTACAAACTATCAGCTAAGTGCGCAGCGAACCTTAATTTATTAAAATGCTATATTATAAATTCCATAGGCAGCCAGTTAGACGCGGTCTAGTTACTCTTTACTATTACATAGCAAAATAGTTTACTATATAGGAAATGAACGTAAACATGACTAAGGGCCCGCGCTGCATCGTGCGCGTGCATGTATGCAGTGCGGCCGCTTGTTTCGTGCAAATATGTAACACTAGCAGTTGGCTGCGGCTTCGCCGGCGTGGATGTCCGTTCTCAAGGTCTAATCTACCCTTATACAAAATTTCATCAAAATTGGTTCAGTGGTTTAGGTGAGAAAGCGTAACATACAGACAGGCAGATAGAGTTAGGAGCTGTTTATTCAACATATTTATTTGCAATATTTTTCCCCCATGGTGATACGTAATGAAAGTTCAGATTTTCAGACTACAACAATCACGTGTTGAATTGAATTGAACAAGTTATAAAAAAGCAGAATATTTATTTTTTACAAAATTTATTGTACGTGATACTTTTGATGTTTCCAAAGGTCTAGTCTAACTACAGAACTACGATAGGTGTCGCCAATTGGCTGTGGGGGTCAGGTGGAAAATATTGAAGTTCAACCGCATCATAATTAGAAAGCCGACCCGAACTGAGTTGAGAAAAACGCACAAGAGAATTATGTGCAAATGACAAAATGCATATGATTTCCACGATATGTGCGGACACCCGTATATCAGAGTGAGCACTCTCGAAATTCAAATTAGGACGAGTCCTGTTATTCCTGTAACCGCTACGTCACCGACCACACATGTATTGTATAAACAGACGCATAGGAAGTGACGTCATGGGACTGAAATAACAATGGACGAGCCATCCAGGCCGCGCTCAAATATTTCGTAACTGTGGATTATGGCCGACTTAGAATTGTGACCAAATTGCGTATTTTCCTATAGTTAAAATAAGTTTTTTTTTTATACCACTTAGGTGGCAGACAAGCACACGGCCCACCTGACGGAAAGTGGTTACCGTGGCCTTTGGACGTGGACGTTTGTAACACCAGAGGAGTCACACTCGCGCTGCCAACCCTGTAAGTACAGAGTTTCTGTGCCGTCAGCGTAGAAGACAAAGCAGGACAAGCCTTTATTCTTCCCACTGGCAGCACAAATTCTCCAGTACCTACTAAATTAAGAATGGTAAAAGAGCGGTAAAAGCTGCGTCTGTTCTTATTTTACAGTTTTTATTTATTTTTAATCATCCAACCAACTGATAAATAGTAAATTATTTGACTATTGGATATTATGACGTCACAATTAATTATTTCATACAAGTTTCCTTATAACTAATCGTTTTGCCGTTTAGTAAAAAGTAACTAATTTGACTGGTCAGTCAAATACCCAATGACAAATTTGAAATATTATTATTCTTGAAAAAATCCAGTAGCGATGGACCATGGATAGTGCTACATTTAATTAATATTATAATTTTAGGTACTATATCAGTGTAATTTGAGCCAAGGAAGCTAAAAGCCTTATTAAAGAAATCGGACTTTTTTGCACCGGGGGCGATCAGGGGCGGGTTATTTGATTAGTACATGGACTAAGCATTGCTTGTTGAACAATTTTGACATTTTGTATTTATTTGAGCCATAATGGATTATAATCAAAGAATGGATTTTATTATTGGGAATAAAAGAACAACATCCATACAAAAAGAGGATATCTCCTTTACATAACTGTTAAGTTCGAGTCGTACTTTAGCATAATGGGTGCCGTGTTGAGTAATTAAATAAATATATTTTTCTAATGGCACTGTTAGTTTGGTAAGATGAATTCTTTCTGTTGTCATATAGACTTGAACTGATATATGCATAACCATACTTCATATTATAAATACCTACGAAATTAACTGTTTGTCTGTCTGTTACACTTACACATCTAAACCACTGGTCCGATCTCGGTGTGATATAGAGATGGATCATTAGCTCGAGAAAGCACATAGACTACCTCTTATCGCGATAAAAGTGGTTGAATGGGTTCAAATAGGGGATGAAAATTTGTTTGGAAGTGCGTCATTTTTGAAAATAACCTGATGAAATTTGATACACTAATAGATTAGAGTTTAGTAAAAGACAGACTATGTTGGTCTCGATAGCCGACATCCTTGCGAGTGGAGCCGCGGGCAACAGCCAGTTGGTTCTCGGTGACAAAAAAGCCGGTGAAGTGCGAGTCGAAATCGCGCACAGAATGTTCCGTAACTTAAGCTACATAAACCGATATATATATTTTAAATGCGTTGACTTAGAAGTTTGGTTTTTGCACAATTTCATGACGTTACAGACCTGAGTATGTGGTATGGATTTCAACTTGATACCTCCCTCCACGCATTCTTGAGAAAAAGTTCTTGACAGACAGACAGACAGGCGGACAGACGGACAGTGAAGTGATCCAATTTTTCCTTTCGATGTTCGGAACTCTAAAAATGTTTAAGGTACCTACTGCTCCCCCCCCCCCTTTTTCTGGGTAAGGATGGGAACGCCGTAGTCCCACCCCCGGGGAGGCATTCAGCCCTGGGTCAGTCGGGGTACACGAGGGATATGCCAAATGCTACCTCATCACCGGCAACTGGTGGCTCGAGGCGGCTGTGCGGTTTTAGTAGGACACTTTAAAAAAATTACCTACCCCCTGGGCGGCATAAGGATATTAAGTTTAATGTAGGTCTATGACATGCCTGTCTGTAACATCGCAGCTCCTAAACTGCAGCACTGCGCTGTACGAAGCATTGTCACTTTGATGAGGTTTTTTTATGACGATCGTGATGTCTATTGTTCTAGCTTCTGTTAACCGCACAATACCGCGCTAGTGGTACGAGGTAAATCTTATCGGACGTACGCAGGCACTCACTGGAATACAAAGAACATGCTTTTCATCAACTGTACTTAATTAATTTATGTTACAGGAAATCAAATCGATTATTCGATAAAGAGTTACTCGTCCGACCTGAATGTATTGTTTCACGTTATAAATGGTAGGTAAATTATTGTTTTCCTTGGTTTTTACGAACAATTCATATCAAAACTCATTTGTTGTGGGTTGTGGTCACCCTACTTGTTGGCGAACATAGTGGCCAATACGTTGGCCAACGCCTGTTGGCGATTGATAAACGTATAAAGCGGGTGTTGTGCCATACTGTTTTATACAGTTTACAGAAAGAGATCGCTTGTAGCGATAAGGCCACGATTTGTAAATTTTTCATAATGTTGTCCATACTTCTTATAATTTGGGTGTACAATAAAGATTTATCTTATCTTACCGTATTTTACCATTGTATACTTAAGCAGTTTTTCTAACTATATGCATCGCAAAAGACGTTTTTAAATTGTCAATGTGGGTATTATCCGATGAACAGTACATGTCATGTTATAGTCAAGTTTGTGCCATACTTGATGTGTGGTGGTGCGTCAGGAGTGTGTGCTAGCCAACGCGCTTTCCACTGTGTTCGCTAACGTCAAGAATGACTTTAATAAGGCACCCATTTTTACTTACCGGGCAAAAGTTATGTCTGGTCAAATAAGTAGTAAGTAAATCGCTGTCCTCGTCTGTCTGTCTGTCTGTAACACTTGCATGCCACTGATCCGACTTTGGTAAAGCGATACATTAGAACTTGGGAAAGGAAATAGAAGCTCACCCCTCGGCTGACGGAAGGAAAGTAGGCTTCATAATGACTTCAACACGTAAACAAAGGTAAGCCAATCAATTAAAGTTTGTATTAATAGGTGGTGTGGTGACTCAGGGAGAGTTGGGGTGGACCCCATGTGTCCTACTTACCACACCGACCGGAACTATGTTAGGGGAACATTTTGAGATTAAAATCTGACATTGAAATACACTACAGTACAGCCTCTGTGGCGTGGCGGCAGTGAACGCGGCCACTACGCAGAAGGCGCGGGTTCGATCACCGCTCAGTGCAAATATTTGTATGCATGAATCTTAGATGAAATGAATATAGGTATTTGAAGTGAAAAAAAAAATATCTTTGAAGTGAAAACTTCTTTGAGCGGGTTGATCACTTTTGTGTGAAGAACGTAGATACTTTTTAGTTTTTCTCAAGCTACTTTTACTTAGGTGTCAGACAAGCACACGGTCCACCTGATAGAAAGTGGTTACCGAGGCCTATGGACGTCTGCAACACTCAGGAGTGTCATCCTCGAGCTGCCGACCCTTACTTTAGATTTCGTTTCTATTGGCAGTGTGTACTGTTTTAATGGTTCTGTACCTCAAGAGGAAAAAAAATTGTGATCCTTATACTTCGTTGTCTGTCTGTCTGTCAAAACCTTTGTCACAGGAATGCGTGGAGGTATCAAGTTGAAGTTCATACCACATACTCAGGTCTATAGCTTTAAACTGTCTAAATCCAAACTTATATGTCAACGCATTCAAAATATATAACGGTTTATGTAGCTTAAGTTACTCGCACTTGACCAGCTTTTTCTGAGGTAAATACTTTTAATTTTTTTTACTTTTTTTGGACTTTTTTCACTTCTGTTGGCACTAGTCCTCTTTATGCCGTGGCACCATTGGAATGCCATTTTTTTTTAACTATTCTCGTTTTGGAAACCGCTCTAGAGTGAGACGGCAGTACAAGATAACGAAACAAGTTCTATATGTTTCGCACTCCCACGCGTCTTGTTTCCGGCTCCAAAGTTTATGCGTCCATTAAAATGTATTGATCGTTACCTCAACGGGTTGGTCATACTGCGGTAATGGAAGCGTCGATAGCTTAGTGGGTAAGGAGTCGGCCTTACCATCGCGAGGTCCCGCGTTCGATTCCTGGCCATTGCACTACCGATGTGAACCCACTCCTAATACAAGAAATTTAGCTTAGCTGGAGGGGTTAGAGGGAATATTAGTAATATCGGTTATAATATTCTTTAAAAAAAAAACACATACATTACACACGAGTCGAGTTATCCCAGCTTCGCCCGTGGCTTACTTTGAAACCTCGTATCTTCCCTTTAACCCATTTATCTAGTTCGACATCGCCGTTGGGTTATAGGTCTTTTTGACAGAGCGACCGAAGCTTGCGAGTCTCATTTTGCTTTCGTCCGTATGTGTTTTTTGTATACCACTTAAGTGGCAGACAAGCACACGGCCCACCTGATGGGAAGTGGTTACCGTGGCCTATGGACGTGTGCAACACCAAGGGCGTCACACTCACGAGGGTACTTTTCTACAATAACACTTATCAATATACAATAGAGTATTATCTGAGACGCATTCATCGATATGTCGGGAGCGACCTTGTCCTATGGTAATCGTCGCCATGAGTAAATCATGTACAGTCAGCGATACAATATTTTTTTTATACCACTTGGTTGGCAGACAAGCACACGGCCCACCTGATGGAAAGCGGTTACTGTGGCCTATGGACGTGTGCAACTCCAAGGGAGTCACACTCGAGCTGCCAACCCTGTAAGCACAAGAGTTGCTGTGCCGTCAGTGTAAAAGACAAAGCAGGACAAGCTTTTGGTCTTCCCACTGACAGTATAAAAACTCTCCAGTGAGCTCTCGCTACCCTACTCACCGCCTGGAACATAACACGAGGTTATTATGGCCGCGGTATTCTGTAGGGAGGAGGTACTTCCCCAGTCGGACTGCTCAATTGGATGGTAATACCGTCGTGTCCTACCTCCTTTATACAGTCGCCGTCGTGTCTTACCTCCTTTAATACCGTCGTGTAAGAACACGAAGACAGAAGAGTCAACAGCCCCTCTTGATATTGCTACTGCAATACACTTGTGAGTAGAATACATTGACCAATGTATGGATTGACATACGTTGACGACTCATATAAACGTCAAGATATCTATATAATAGATCTTGACGACGTCAACCCGGGACCGGGTGAAAAGGCAAGTCATGCTGGTTGCCAGAAAAATATAAAAAAAAATCTAAGTTGCATGATTTTAAAATTACAGGCATTTTAAGAAAAAGTGCAAAATTACACACCCTGTGGCAGTCTTTTTACTCCTGTTGCCACAAATCTTAACTTTTTCCAACAATTTTTTTTGCTTTGTAACCCTGAATAATGCGTATGACGTATATCTAGAAGTATAACCCACAAAAAAATTAAATAAAAGTACCATTGTTAGAAACTGCCACTTTAATTTTATCCTTTCAGACTCACTCCTTAGTGTTTATATTCTCTTTGACTCACTCCATGGTTGCCTGGAAGAGATTGCTTTGTGCGATAAGGCCTTCAATTGTATGTACACTGCAAAACTGCTCCATTTAATGTAACGTTTTCTTTCTTTGTGTACCGTACCATTAAGATATTTGATTTGATTTGAATACCTACGTGTCAGTCTCATACATTCATCATTCTATTCAACAATACCTACGACACGCCGAATTGCCACGTGTCTAGGGGGCAGATTAGCTTAGCTCTAAAATATTAATAATTATCTACCCCTAAGGAGCGATATTTACAAAAACCTTTAGTAGAACGCTTAAAACAGAAAGGACTTCTTAGGTTTGTAATGTTAGTGGTTTAGGTTCGGCGTTGAAGAATTTATTCTGGGAATGTCATGAGATCCTACCTATTGAGAGGCTAGCGGCCCGGGGCCCACTTATGGTTATTTGAAATAAGTTCGTGAAATTAATTCTTTAACAGATTGCAGCTTTCAGATCCAATTTCGGATGTAAACCATGATGACTTATTTCAAAATTAAAGAACTTTCTACTTCCAAGGATCAGTACCCGTTGAAAGAAGAGCTATTTTGAATCTTATCAGCGGAAGATAAAGTTCATAGTTACAAGAAGGCCAAAAGTCTCGTAATCATCTCTCATAACAAAATGTAGTCGCTGCTCGCCTC
Source organism: Eilema griseolum (assembly GCA_963662185.1). NCBI lineage: Eukaryota > Metazoa > Arthropoda > Insecta > Lepidoptera > Erebidae > Eilema > Eilema griseolum. Next base: position 8,703,316 of record OY759257.1, read on the forward strand.
TACCGGCCTCTGTTCATGCAGTCCTGCATAAGGCAGCTGATACTGTTAGTTTAGGATTGAAAATAAAACATAGTAATAAAACTATCGAAGTTGGAACTACGATATTAGGATAGTAGGTACCTTTCATGGCATCGGAGGTCAGAGGTACAGAGGTCATCGGTAGTGCAAGTGAAGGGGCACATCGAGCAGGAAAGTTAATGCGATATGGACTGGGATTGGGCCACGCAGTCGCAGGACTCTTGCGACCGGTCGATAAAGCCCCATTTTGCCATGCAAGAAGAGGCCTCCCCGCGGCGCTGGAAGCAGCTAGACCCGGTAACGAAGGTCTAGGCTGACAAATCCTATCACCGCAATGACTCAATCATTTACTGGTAATGGTCATGTCCCAAGCAATCAATACTCGGACATAAATGTAAAAATCGTTGGTGAATTTCTAAACGGTCGTCAACTTTTGCCGTTGACTGTATCATGTTTTATTAATGAGTTTGACTTGTATACTAGTGTGAAGTAAATGACGTAGTTATTCACACGCTTTTATCAGCCTGACCTTGTGCAAACAATCTCCTTTCTTACTTTTGCATACGTACTTATATACCTACATTATCTATACATATAGGTATATAATAGAAGCAGGAGCTACCGCCTTCTGTCCTCCCTACCCAACCATAAGAGGAAAACCTGCACCGGTTTATACCAATTGTATGTACCTATGTGAGGATAGCTTTTTTTTATACCACTTAGGTGACAGAGAAGCGCACAGCCCACCTGATGGAAAGTGGTTACACTGGCCTATGGACGTGTGTAACACCAGAGAAGCCACACTCGCGTTGCCGACCCTGTAAGCACAGAGTTTCTGTGCCGTCAGTGTAGATGACAAAGCAGGACAAGCCTTTAGTCTTCCCACTGACAGCACAAATTCTCCAGTGAGCTCTGGCTACCCTACTCACCGCTGGGTCTAATGCTCATTTATCATTATAGGTTCAGTACCGAGGGGACGCCGGCGAACGCAATTCGCCCGCGTCCCCGAATGAGAGTGGCCACGGGCAGTGGGTCGGGGGACCCGCTGCCCCTATGCTGATGTGGCGGAATGCGCCCCTGTGTGTTCCTAGGGTGCATTCTTGAGGTGAAAAACCCCCACCATTCTGGCCTGATTGTTGGGATGGTGGGGTCTTGAGTAGCGGGCCTACCAAGGGCGCCCCTAGCCGAGTCACGGTGAGCAGACTATCACGCGGCTTGGATTAGGCGAAGGAGGAACACCGTGGTGGTTTAGTGGGTAGTCTGGCCTTTGTCCGAGGCCAGGAGTCCCACACGAAGCGAGCCCCCTGCCCCCGCGGGGGGTGAGCGAAGTGCGTAAATGCATTCCACCACATAAACAAAAAAAAAATACCTGGTCGAAGCGTCAGGCAAACCAAAGGTACCTATGTATATACCTACACCATAATCGCGTTAATTCCCGTTAACACTATTGTACCTATATCATGGAATGCGATAGTTTATTAGGTTCAGTAGTTACGAAGGTATATAGGAACAGATATATACACAGGTAAAACAGATACCCAACTCTTTTTCGCAGCCGGGTGAAAACAACTATGAACATGCATTCAGTGCCAATAAAGCTTTTTCATTGGTCGTTGCTAAGCTAAGTACTTAGCATATAGCTATTACTAGTACCTACGTGGGTATACGACAATGTATAGGAGAATGTGTTAAGAGTTCTTTGAACTATCAACTGAAGGCCAATTGTCGTAATCTTAAACTTTCACAGAGCGTAAAGTGATTGAATTTGATTTAATTCATGAATGGCAAAAAATGAGTGGCAGAGGGTGGAATTAAAAAAAAACTCGTCAAGTGCGAGTCGGACCCGTGCATTGGAGTAAGTATATCTAAGTATCCTAATATTAAAAACTGAAAAGATTGTATGTTTGTTTGTTTGAATGCGCTAATCTCAGGAACTACAGATTTGAATTGAATAAATATTTTTATGTTGAATAATCCGTTTATCGACGAAGTTTTATATATCATCACGCTACTATTTAAAGGAGCGGAGCAGTGATCATAAATGTCGACAATTCCGGCAGATTACCATACATAACTTGAAGACAAAAATTACGGGCTCAACGCATCCCGGTTTGGAACATGTTAATCCCTAAGTAGGCATTGACCTGAAAGCGTGCGTTCCTAACTACGCAAGGTTGACACAACCTCCGAGTGATGACTCATTGTAACAACCGGTAGGATTTACAACCGAACCGTATTCTGTTCCGTCGTGGCGGAATGTGATGTAATCAGTGCTCACGATAAAAAAAAAGTGGAGTGGTCATAAATTTGGTTAACGTATAAAAGTTCCAAAGTGCGTCTCGCATGCAATGTAGGATTCCGTAGTCCCAACAAAAATTAATATGGTTCACCAAAAAAAATCATTGGAAAAAGTATTAAGTACTGCAAAATTTTATAACAATAAGCATTTTTTAAATCCTGATGAAATTTGTGTATCTTCAAGCGTTGTCCTGTCGGGGTACCTCGAATCGTTTTTATAACATAACCAAGTGCATTCCATAATTAAGGGACCTCCATCACAAAATACAACCCCCAAAAATATGAAAATAAATTGTGTTGATTAACCCTTTAACTTTGATATAGGTGCCTTAGTAATATTTTGATTAAAGCGTTGTCTGGGGACCGTAACTGGTAGCTTAATTTTAATATACCTACTATTTTAATTGAATATGCCTACTAATTATTATATTACCTACCTATTTGTACTGAGTAGGATGCCCACTGTGTGGAACTGAAATAAAATATTTTTCTTACTTTCTGGTAAAGCACTCCGCCTGGATATTATCCTCTATAAGCTACCCCCGACATCACAACGCTTGAATCATGGAACTCCCTCGTTATGGGTAGACAAATGAAATATATATATAGGTATAATAATAGTAGGTACAATAATATATATTAGGATACCGTGGTAGCCTAGTGGTATGGGTAATAGACTGCTGAGACGAGGTCTCAGGTTCGATCCCAGGTTTTACCATGGCACACACCAATGACTTTTCGATGCTTTTCGAAGTTATGTGTGTTTTTATCGCAGGTTTTATAAGTGTCCGGTTAATAGCAATTGGCTCGCCACCTATTACATTGGGACCTAATCATAAACTGGCGAAATGTAGGTGCTAGCACTGCTAGCACCTCTGTCTACCCCTTCGTGGATATAGGCGTGAGTTTATGTTATGTTATGTTACTATGACAATTTTCAAATTCAGGATGACTGCCACCTCAATATTACGAAGTTCTAAATTTTTACCTGACTACGGCAAAGGAGGGTTGTGATTTTGACAGGCTATGTATGTAGGTTCATCTACGTGGGGCGCACTATAAGTTTCCGGAATGAATATGAAAAAATACTATTAAAGGTACAAAATTAATTTATTGTTTTTCAAAATAATCTCCCTTGGCGTCTATGCACTTTTTCATTCGATCAAACCAGTTTTGAAAACTTTTGTGCCACTCCTCTGTGGTGACCTCTGAAACGTGTTTTTCATACTCCTCGACAGCCTCTTCTGGTGATGAAAATCGTTGGCCGCGTAATTGGTTCTTAATTTTTGGGAACAGATAAAAGTCACAAGGTGCCAGGTCGGGACTGTATGCAGGATGACTCATGAGTTCTACATTTTTCGCCTTCAAAAAGTCGTTTGTCTGTCTGGCCGTGTGAGAACTAGCATTGTCGTGGTGCAGGATGATACGGCGTTTACGGTTATTTTTACGGAGTTCGTCAATAACTTCCGGCAAACAAATGGTCGTGTACCAGTCACTATTCACAGTACGACGATTTTCTAAAGCAACAGTAGCCACGTGTCCAGTTTTATTAAAAAAAAGAAGCAATCATCCGCTTAGATGCACTTTTCACGCGCGCCACTTTGGTTGGTTTCGGCTCATCTTGAAAGACCCATACGCTCGATTGCTGCTTTGTTTTGGGATCGTAGCAATAAATCCATGTTTCGTCACCTGTTACTATGTCCCACACCAAATTTGACGCACCTTCGTTGAATCTGGTAAGCATGGCACTGCACCAAGTGACGCGGTCCGTTTTTTGATCCTCGGTCAAGTTATGTGGGATCCACCGCGAGCACAGCTTTCTCACACCCAAATGTTTGTGTAGGATTGATTGTATTTGACTCATGCCTATTTCTAAGGATGCGCGAATTTCATGGTAGGTCACATGCCTGTCTGTTTCAATCATACGGCGCACAGCATCGATGTTTTTGTTGGTCACAGCGGTGGACGGCCGACCATCGCGAGATTCGTCACTGAGATTGATACGACCACGCTTGAATTCTGCAAACCAGCTATAAACAGTCGTCTTGCATGGAGCTTCATCGCCAAAAGCTGTTTCAAGCCGAGCGATGCTCTGTTGAGCCGTCAAATTACACTTAAAATCGTAGAAAATCATACTACGAAAATTTTCCCGAGTTAAATCCATGTTGATGCAGACACACAATTTTTTAAATGGCGCCACAAGGTAAAAACAAAAGACAGTCAGATGAAACAAACTGTATTCTACAGCCAAAGAGTTCTATTTTCAAATGTTGTAATAAATTTTTAAATATTGTTTATGTAAGTGGCCAGTTCCGGAAACTTTTAGTGTAACCTATGTATACCCTCGTAGCTCATCAACTACTTCTTAGAATTGGACAAATGAAGTATCATTAAAAGCGTCTTGTCCGTCTGCTGGTTATAGTCTATATGGTGTGTTACTAAATCTATTGTAGGGCGTAATTTCAACTTTGAAAACGAGTTGAGAATTATTTTCGGTAGGTATATCTAGCGGAAAAAAATAATTAGTTTTCTTATGCGCGCATCTAGCATAGACGACCATACACAAAAAGAATGAGGTTTCTTTTTTCGGCATGTAAATTTAAAGTTTTTACTTACGGAGAAAACATATATTATATTTGAATGAAAGTTTTGTTTAGTAAACTTGTTTAATAAACAAATAAGTTGAAATTATATATTTAAGTACCTACTAAGTTGCATGAAACGAGTTACTAATTTATTTGTACTATTTGGAACATTTTTTTTTTGTATCGAAACTTTTTTAAGAACCAAGCAATTACAATTTAAAAAAGTTATTACTCACTTGTGAATTATAGCAAGGAAAAGTCACAGTTGATTTGTGTGACAGTGACAGTGACATTATGTACCTAATTGAAGTGAAATTAGAGCCATTTCATGAGCAAATGTGTTTAAAAAACAAAAGCCATATAAAACATACCTACACAACAAAAACCAAAAACAGATTTTTGTTACAAAAGACAGACGTTTTATTTATATATGACTCGTCAAATAGACTTCACCTCGCCTGATGGTAAACTGAAGGCAAAGTCTTACGTTACAGACATATACCATCGCCGTGTGAATTCATAATTATACAACGGTTCGGAACTTCTCGCGATTAAATCAAGGAACTCACCCATGGTCACGACTTGACTGGCTTGCGATCGTCGAGAGGTATGCGGAGAACATTTTTTATGCGCCTACCCACCATTATTTTTACTATGAACGGTTAGGCTGGCGACACACCGCACTCACTATGTCAGTTTTAGTTGGCTTATAGTTGGTTCGGTGGTAACTTTGTAGTAGAGTCGCATAACTGTCCAGTAGACCATTATCCTTCAATTTAGTTTCAATAATCTGCAGACAGTCTTGTAATGGAACATTGGTAAATAATGACTCAACATCATAAAACAACAAACATCAAAACGTACCAATAGCTCATCTAGTTCCAACCTAACTTCTTTGATTATGTCCACAAAATGACGAGAATCTTTGACAAAAGACGGTATTTTTCCCACTAATGGCTGCAGTGCTTTAACAATGTGTTTCGCTAGGTCGTAGGTTGGTGAGACAATCTGACTTAGGATTGGTTGCAGTGGCACATTGGGTTTATGCACTTTGGGCAAGCCGTACAATTTTGGTGGTTGTGTGATCTTAGATCTGTGCAATTTCACGAACTCGTCCTTCGTGAAGTCTGACATGGGGGTCATCTAAGCCTTAGACTTAGGTCCTGTGTAGGAAAGGGAGGAGTGGGACTACATATTTGGAAGAGCTCATCAGAACATTCATCATTCAGACTTGACTGAAAATGACCAAACCAACATCAACACGAGCGGAGTCGCGGGCATTAGTTGTTATATTTAGAGAACCTCGTACCCAATTCCATGGGCTAGCGTATAAACTGGAACAAATATACAATTTCGTGCTACTATTTATAGCCATTGTAATACATTAAAACACTTGGGTAGATACTGATATACATGAGCGCACTTCACACGAGTATGTGTTCAGCCATTTTCGAGTTCTTCCTCCAACCATCAGGTTAGTCCTCTCGTTAGTAACTCGACAGAAATTCTATCACCAAATTCTTAATAGTGCCTAACAAAAATTTTTGGAACAGAAATCTTCTGTGAGCGAAGCACTTTTTGGGTGAACAAAAATCAATGAACCGTCACCGTTACAATTGACGATACAATTCAAAAGTTTTCACTTCTATCGGCATTCCCTAAAGACTACCCCGTATGTTTGTAGGGTTCCGTAACTCATGAGGAAATAAAACCGGTCAAGTGCGAGTGAAACTCGCGCACCGGGTTCCGTACGAATTTGGTCAAAACCGGCAGGCTGCATAAAGATGCAGCCGTGTTGTGTATGGATAGAAGCAGATGATGGATTGTGACCTCTATCAACCGCGAAGGGAAAAAGACGTGAGTATATGTTAGTCCAAAAAACAAATTAGTCCTCAAAACGAATAATTACAATTTATCAGTTCATATAAAAATTGAGCTCAAAGTAATAACTTTATATTATGGTTACTTGAATGACGATCTATTATATACATTATAAGTATATATTATAAATATTATATATATTATATATATATATTATAGAATGACGATATAATTAGATTATAGATCGTTGGAAATACTGCACACTGCTGGCATCCTTAATAAAGTAGCTGTAGAACTCAAACGCAACAATTATAATGTTAATTGTTACGGAGTTCGATTATCCACCTGCGTAGTCCAAATCTAGAGCATTCCATTTATCGATTACGATATAGAAAAAAATTGAATGAGGCGGGATTCGGAACCGCGATCTGTGCCTTACAGGGACTCTGGCCATCGCGCCATCGAACCTTCGACTGAAACAATCCAAATTTTTCTTTACATATATCCGTCTTTCGGCGACATTCGATTTAAATGTTAGCAGACTAAATGCTTTAAAATTTTATTCAACAATCCATTTGCTGTACTTCACTAAGAAGTTGTGTTGTCTGTCTTTGTAGTGCCTCCCTGGTACAGGATTGTCATAAATATAACAATACTTGGCTCATTTCACACTTTCTTGTAAATTTTGAGGAATTCCATTGTGAATTTCCTGTTTCTAAGGTCCAATACCATAGAATTAATATAGAATTACCGCAAAACTAAAGCTAAACTGATACTAAATTTGACCCAAAAGTCAGAATAAATCCAATAAAACCGTTTGCATATAAAAGGCGTTGGTTATCCACTTAACTTGAAACATCGATTCAATGATTATTATTATTAAAAAATAAAAAAAATTCAATTCATCATCTCCTTGCGTTAATCTTAGTCGCATGTCGCATCTGAGGAAATGCAGATCCCGGACTCGGAGCTAAAGGCAGCTCGATTCCGTGGTCTGCATTTTCCTGTCTAACTGCAATGGGATTGAACTTCGATATTTTCCATGAAGCGACTGCCATCTCACTTCCACCAGTTCCACTGTGGAACTGGTGAAGGTGGTGTTGTGGAACTTCCACAACCTATTAACGATATCGAAGTTTTGCAGTTAGGCCAGCTGTTGGACTTTTGAAGGTTCCAACTGCCAGTACCAACTGCCATAAATGTTCGTATGCCAACCTTAGAAGCTGGCCTAAAAATAAAACATCTTGGTAAGCCCTTTAACTTTAATCCATATTAACTAATGTAATTTTGATTCCAGCATTGTCATGTCGACCACCAACCCCAAGCCAATCCTGCCACGCTTGATCACCTTGACTTGCCGTAGGATTCTCCTTTTGTATCAGATCTGGACTATCAATAATAACGTAATGTCCTTTGTCTACAGGGCATGAACATCAGGCTCGCCTTCGCGATTGTGTCGTCGGCGTGCTGGTCCGCCTTCCAACATGGATACAACACGGGCGTCATGAATGCGCCCCAAGCTGTAAGTATACGACTCACAATATTTTGGCAATGGAAAGTGGTTACCATGGCCTATGGGCGTGTGCAACATCAGAGGAATCACACTCGTGCTGCTGACCCTTTAAGAACAGGTAGTTTCTGTCTGGTCAGTGTAGAAAACTAACCAGGATAAGCCTTTGATCTTCCCACTGACAGCACAAAAACTCTAGAGTGAGCTCTGACTACTCAGCGCCGGGAACATATCCGCGGTATTCTGTGTAGGGTGGAAGTACTTCTCCAGTCGGATTGCTCAATTGGGATTGAAATATCGTCGTGTCCTACCTCCTACCAGTAGATCTCTCTTTATAATTTGTTAAATTTTGTTTTACTACTTACTCTCCGAAGCACGGAGGAGTCTCCCACCTCCCAAAGGAACTATTATAACAAAATCCTTTATTATATTTCCAGATCATATCAGAATGGCTCCAAAAAGAAGCCCTGTCAGGCACCAACTCGTCTATCCCCGCCGAAGAAGACCCGAAGGTGACGACGGTGATGTCGGTGGCGGTGTCCATATACTGCGTTGGGGGCATGATTGGGGGCATCGTGACAGGGTTCATAGCCGACAGGTGAGCGAGACTCCACGTTCTGTCTCTGTCACTATTCTACAATACGCCAGCTAGCGAATTGCTATTACGATTGACACATATTTAACCTGCTGCACCATAGGTACTTGTATCACCACCACCGATGAACGAAAAAGGAATAAAGTTCCTGACGTTAGGAGTGGGTTCACGATCACACTGGTGAAAGTCAAATTTACGTGTCCTTTATAAAAAAAAAGAGATGAAATGCGAGGCAGACACGCGCAATGAGGGGTCCGTACAAAACATAATTGAGAGATGAGCTTATATTATATAACCGGCAATATTGTTTTATTGCGTTCATCTAGAAGTTCAATTTTTTTCATAGCTGTACGAGGTTGCAGACTTGAGTATTTGGTATATATTTCAATTAAATCCGTCCACACATTCCCGTGACAAAGGTCTTGACAGACAGATGGACAGACGGACGAACGAACAACGAAGTTATCCTATAAGGGTTTAGTTTTTCCCTCCTTCCCTAACTTCATTAGGTTTGAACCCACTATTGTTTTGTTCCCAGATTCGGTCGTAAATGTGGTCTTTTGCTGAACAACGGGCTCGCCTTCGTCGCGGCCCTTTTCGAGGGCACCGCTAAAGTGGCGAATTCGGCTGAACTACTTATAGTGGGGAGGTGAGTGATTTCTTTAGCAAATATGTCGCTATAATACAGTTTCTTGTGGTTGTCATAACTGTGTTATAGATACCTCGGGACTTATGTATTGAACAGAATTCGTGCGACAAACGTGGTCCAGTCGCGGGCAAATTGTTTTGTAATAAACATACCTGGTGAATTAGAGCTCGTCCGCCGTCGTAGCACCTCGCGCTATCACACACCACAAACAGACAGACACCCAGGAAACGTGTACTACGCGTATAGAGCACATTTTTGGTCCAAGATATATGTCCATGGTCAAGGTATACGGTATACCAATGAAAAGCAATCTTGGTGATTTGGTCACAACTTCCAAATAGGAGGTAGGCGAGGACTAACGGAGAGAGAGAAAGAGATATGACACATACTCACGCCAAGATCCCTTCGGGGTAGGCAGAACCACGCCGAAATAATTTGCAGGTTCTTGTCAAACGATAAACTATCTTGAATAAACAATTATGTCACAGCGTGTTGGCAGACAAACAACGGAATCTTAGTAATAGGAATAGGTACTTTTTTGAAATTTGAATAAAAAAATTGTTTTTAAATAGGCTTTTCAAAGTTATGTGTGTATTTATCGCAGGTTTATAAGTGCCCGGTTAATGGCTCGTCGACGAGCTAAACTGGCGAAATGTGGGTGCTAGCACCTCTGCCTACCCCTTTGGGAATATAGGCGTGAGTTTATGTTATGTTATGTTTAAATAGGCTTTGAAATCATAGGTAAGTATTAAAAATGTAGGGCGCGCCGTAGTAGCGGCGGTAAGACCCATCATGGGGGAGTGGCTAGAGAGGCCACACGGCAGTCTCTCGTACCGTCTGACGCAGATTATCACCGAGCACGGGTGCTTCGGGAAGTATCTGCGTCGGATGGAGAAAGAGCCAACGTCCGAGTGCCATCACTGCGACGCGAGCGAGGACTCAGGGCCGCACACGCTCACCGAGTGTCCGGCGTGGGAGACGCCGAGACGGGAGCTTGTGGCGGCCCTTGGAGTGAGAGTTTTATCTACAGAATCGGTCCTCAATGACGTCTATTACCATTCGTTGTGTGTATGTACGTAGAAAGTAGCGTCACGTTACCCGCATTGTTTCAGGTTGCTCATAGGTATCAACAACGGACTGAACGCGGGCCTGGCGCCGCTCTACCTGTCCGAGATATCGCCCGTGTCGCTCAGAGGGTCGGTGAGTACGCCTTCAACATCACCATTAAGCTCTGAGGAATTGTTCGACATGATGCCCACAGCTACCTTCTATCATCGCACCGCTCCCCACAGGCAGGGAGTTCATCCTCACACGTGGCGACCGGAAATAGTACGCACAGTGAAGTAAAAAGAACTTCATCCCACACACGCTCAGCTGTGGAATGAACTCCTTGCTGCTTTTTTCTAGCGACTACAATATGGGGCTTATCAATAAGGCCATTAGAAGGATTCTACAGAGGGTCGGCAGCGCAAGTCTGACGCCCTAGATGTTGTATACGTCTACGGCACGATAACCACTTTTCATCAGGTAGCCACCTAAATGGTATAAAAAAGTAAAGTTAACTTACGATGATCGTACGGCCATTATTCACTTTTGCATCTAAAGTCCTGGGTCATGTCCACTTATTTCTTCTCCTTTTATGACTTATATGGCAGCAAGACTTCCCTCTGATCTCCCAATCTAAAGAAACACTCACACAGATTCAGATGACATTGCAAAAAACTGAAAAGCAAGACCTTTCCCATCCTCCCCCACAGCCGGCTTGTGTCCCACACTCGGGGACTTTTAGTATGGATACCTTATGGAAAAACAGTACCATCTTTAAAAAATACACGAATTATTTTATATGATATCTTAAATCTTAAAGCACTATATTTTGAGAATCGGTTCTAAAGGATTAGGGGCTAAAATTCTTCAAAAACCGTCCACCAAAACTAATCATCTCTTCCAGATAGGCACAGTATACCAGCTCGTCATCACCATGACTATCCTGCTGTCGCAAGTGCTCGGCCTGGAGTCGATCCTGGGCACCGCGGAGGGCTGGCCATGGCTGCTGGCACTCACCGCCGTGCCCGCCGTGCTGCAGTGCGTGATGCTGCCGCTTTGCCCCGAGTCGCCTAAATACCTGCTGCTAAACAAGGGGCAGGAACTGCACGCGCAGAGCGGTTAGTACTTTCAACATCATGGAACTCCCGCAGTCATCAGCCCCCTAGACAAATAAGTTGTGAGGGACCAGTAGGTAGGAAACGAGGGTATTTCCGTCCCAATTGAGCAGTCCGACTCGGGAAGCACCTCCACCCTACAGAATACCACGGCTATACTAACTTCGTGTTATGTTCCTGGCGGTGAGTACAGTAGCCAGAACTCTCTGGAGAGATTTTGTGCTGCCAGTGGGAAGACTAAAGGCCTGTTCTGATTGTTTCTTCTGCACTAACGGCTAAGAAACTTCCTTGGCGTAGCGGTAGAGCATTCGACTGCTATGCAGGGGGCGCGGGTTCGATTCCCGCTCAGTGCAAATATTTGTATGCATGAATATGTATATTTGCATTGGTCTGGGTGTTTCTATGTATAATATGTATGTATTTACAAAAAAAAATAGTATCTAAGTATGTTTATCCGCATTCTAGATCCCATAACACAAGCTAGTATGCTTACCATGGGTCTAGATAGCGTTGTGTAGAAAAAAAAAAAAAAAAAAAAAACTCTCTTTTCTTACAGGGTCGGCAGCACGGGTGTGACTCTAGTGTTGCACACGTTCATAAATCACGGTAACCACTTACCATCAGGTGGGCCGTGTGCTTCTCTGCCACCGAAGTTGTATAAAAAGAAATTGCCAGCGTAATATAGAATAGAATGTATAAGTTTGAAATACGTTGACAACCAACATCCTAATAGCTGAATACGTGTTAATTCCAAACATTCATTATTAGTTTCTACAGTACACCGGCCAACGAATTACCGCTTGTTTGGGGGGAGGGGGGGGGCATATAACTCCATCTCCCATTGAAAAATAATAATAATTTAGCAACCATAATTACTAATGTTTCCCCCTAAATTGTTTGTGTTAGGAGTGGGTTCACATCGATAGTGTAATAGCCAGGATTTGAACCCGGGACCTATTGATTGCAAGGCCGACTCCTTAACTGAAAAGATCTTGGTAAATTTGTAAATTTAGTCAAAATCATGGAACTCACGTCATCGTCAGCGTCCCACCATCGTCAGTCGTGACATCACAATCTGCGCAGTGAGATATATGAAAGGAACTTCTACTCGCGCATACTCAAGCTGTGGAATAATCTACCACATTTTTATCAAGTTTCAGAAAAATATATTTCGCTATTTCCAGCTCTCCACTGGCTGAGGGGAGGCGTAGCAGTTCATGGAGAAATGGAAGAAATGCATCAGGTATGTACCGACGAGTACAGGATAGTTCTGATATGTGAGTAAATCACTCTCCCCCTCCCCCGAAAGTTTGAATTATAGGAACCTTTTCCGAAGGGGGCGGGGGGCTTACCCGAAACTAAAACCACGATACTATGCTGAAGGTTATCTTAGAAAACGCAAACTAAACCGACCGCCCATTGTGGATTCACCTTTGTTTTTTTCGTACGGAACACCCCTTCGGGTTCGATTCCCGTTCAGTGCAACCCAGACCAATGCATTGGGCATTGGTCTGGGTGTTTCTAATATGTATTTATGCACAAAAAAAATAGTATCTAAGTATGTTTATCCGCATTCTAGATTCTATAACACAAGCTAGTTCAGCTATGCTTACCATGGGTCTAGATAGCGTTATGTGGAATGTTGTGTAATATTTGTTATTGTTTGTTATTCATCCCCCCCCCCCCCACCTCCCCCTCCTGCTGGCGGGGCGGTTATAGATAGATAGATAATTGTTTATTGTACACCAATACATTTACAACTGAGACAAGTAGGTAGCATGTATACAGTTCAATGTACAATGGGCGGCCTTGTCGCTGAAAGCGATTTTTTCCAGGCAACCTTGGGATTGACAGTAATGTGACAAGACAAAAGATATATGGTGTAGTTATCATATAAAACTAGATAAAAGGTGTACTAAAACAAAAAGAAAGACAGAGAAAAGCACAAATAAAGGAAAATAATTATGTTTTACTCGAACCGTCTCGAACATTGTCTCTGAAATTAAATGCTAAAATGTAACACCATCCATTGCAGGTGTTCCTCAGGACATTTGTCGTGTACTTAAAATATATGCTGTATACGGGAGGTTTACGTTTCTTGGTTGTCTTTTGAGGAGAGCACGGGTTGCTATATCTACAGAATACCGCGGTTATGATAACTTTGTGTTGTGTTCCCAGCGGTGAGTAGGGTAGCCAGAGCTCACTGGAGAATTTGTGCCGTCAGTGGGAAGACTAAAGGCTTGTCCTGATTTGTCTTCTACTGACGGCACAGAAACTCTGTACTTACAGGGTTGGCAGCGCGACTGTGACTCCTCTGGTGTTACAGACGTCCATAGGCCACGGTAACTACTTTCCATCAGGTGGACCGTGTGCTTGTCTGCCAACTAAGTGGTATAAAAAAAAAATCTAGATTATTACAAAACATTGACAGGACATTGACTATCTCCATACTTAGGTCCATGATATGTGATTCGAACCTAGCCTCCTTTTGTGCCCTGTTGTCGGTCTGCAATGAACAGTAACCTTTCTATCGAATAGTTCTATACGTAGCTAACGCTATCATCTCTACGAAGCATGTTCCTATTGCGTATGGAACAATGGTTGACGTCACAGCGACACGGAACGTCACTCAACCAGCAATTAATAAATCGCAATATGGCTTCTGACCAAAATGGTTACTGGATGATGTTTAGCGCTAATATTGTGGCATAGGGTGGTTCTCCCTGTTAAAGCGTTAGTAGCTGATTGGTTAATGAGTAGTCCTTACGATTAAGAGGGCTCGGGTTTGAATCCTGGCCATTACACAACCAATTGGCGATTTAGTAGTTCTGTAGTTAGATTTGTCGGACTTTTATTTGGGCTCCAACTACACGTAGCAACTCCCATAGATATTCGTATGACAACCGGGACCGAGGCGACGGGTTAACGTGCTCTTCACGACACGACCAGATCAATGCAAATAGACATATACATGCATATAAATATTCGCACGGGTCGGGTATCGAACCCGCACCTCCTGGGTAATGGTCGAATACTGCCACGCTACAGAAGTATCGGATATGCGCCACCGATCAATCCATAAAACATTGTGCGGACGTGACATTATTATCATAGCCTTATACATATCGAGATGCCTAGTTGCTGGTAAAAAAAAGCTTCTCATAGTTCGCAACTGGTTACGAATACGGAAAAAAAATCTTGGTTTGCAACTAGTTACGAATACGACTGAAAGGAAAAAGGGAAAATTACAGTTCTGGATGTTTTTTTCCAGGAAGCAGAGAAGAACAAAGTGACTAAGAAGGTGACTCTGCGCGAGCTGCTCGGCAACCGGCAGCTGCGCGCGCCGCTGACCATCGCCGTGGTGGTGATGGTGGCGCAGCAGCTGTCGGGCATCAACGCCGTCATCTTCTACTCCACCGACATCTTCCGCAAGGTCAAGCTCAGCACCAGCCAGTCGCAGTTCGCCACCTTGGGTAACGTCAGCAGTGCAGTATGCCCTTCATCGTAGTGGGATTCCTGGACCTAGAGCCCGACTGTCATATCACTGACACCGCAAATTACCACATTTAATTTTAGACCTTACTGCTATGCTGTTAAAGTCTAAGATTTAATGGCATTTTTGCGATGTCAGAATGTTCGTGATTTACCGTCTACCTACAGGCCCCCCCCCCCCCTCCTCTTCCCTATCCTCCCTATCCTCAAAGGGATTGATTTGTGCCTCTTGGTGTCCAAAGCAATATAATAGTCATTCTCGTCATCATTCCATCTTTCGAGTACTTTGACTTTTACCGGTGCGACCATCTGACCACCCAACCTCGAGGCAGTCAACAGCTAATAACTCCATTGTGCATCATCAGGCATGGGCACTATGAATGTGGTGATGACGGTCATCAGCCTGTTCCTGGTGGAGGCGGCGGGCCGCAAGAGCCTGCTGCTCACCGGCTTCGGCGGGATGTTCCTGTGCACCGTGTCGCTGTGTGTCGCCAACATGTATGTGAGTATCGCCTGCACTTCGTCTTTATTTTTTACGTGCGATAAAATCCCCACGGATACCTAGGAGGATTCTTGGAGGGAAATAGGCGTGCGCGTGTGTATGTATGTACTTATATATTTCTGGTAATTACCTACATACATCACTTAGCAAGCATCTATTCGTCGGCTGATAATAATTTTGTTCGAGAGTGTGTAAGTGTCATCGCTGCACAACTTAACTCCAACATGTACATATGTCCCGAAGTATAATAAGATCCCTTCATCTGAAAGAAAAAAGAAAAGTGTTTTTATTCTACATAACGAATAAAAAAAAACAGTATAGGAAAAATAGCGTACAATAATGGCAGCCTCTCAGCGTGATGCTATTCGCGTATCGACGCGTACCGCGTTCCGCGTACCTGGAGGGAGCGACATACCGCCGCGAGCGCTGGCGACGAACTGACCAAATCTGATGGTCGATTGGTCAGTCGTCTCGCCGCGCACATTTCCAACGTTACGTCACAGTGATTACTGTCAGTCTATAATATTTATAGAACATACATATACTCCCGCCTGTAAATCACCGAAGGGTAGGCAGAGATTTTCGATACCACGTAATAAGGAGCGAGTCTATTGCCGTCAAGCGGGCACTTAGTCCTGGGCTGTAAGTTTACTGTCAAGAAGAAGTCAAAACATTGATGTGCTTTGTTCCAGGTGCACATAGCCTGGGTGTCGTACCTGTGCATCGCTCTCGTGATCCTGTTCGTGGTGATGTTCGCGGTGGGTCCCGGCTCCATCCCCTGGTTCCTCGTCACCGGTGAGTATCTTCAGAATCCGATAATATCTTCAAAGAATGTTTGGTGCATATATTAGTTTATAGGTACTTCCAGATGCATGGTTTCCCAGTGAGATCTTCAGGTCCCAAGTCAACCTCATTTGACGTACAAGGCTCGAGTACAGACTTCCCTCTCTTTGTTGGGAAGTCAGACGCCAGTCGATCCCAGATAAAATCATATTGTTTTACACCGTTTCAGAATCAGACAAACACACGGTCCACCTATTGGGAAGTTGTTACAGTGGAACCCTCGGTTTGCGATTGCGACTCGCACTTGACCGGCTTTTTTTTTAAGAATATTATATTCGGAAATTACTAATGCTCTTTCTAACTTGTGTTAGGTGTAGGTTCACGTCGGTAGTGTAATGCCCAGAATTCGAACCTGAGACGTTTTGATCGTAAGGCCGACTCCTTTACCACTAAGCTGCGTAATCAAGGAGCTCGCACCCATCGCTCCGTTGAGCCCAACTGACGACAACTGGCTATTCCACAGAGCTGTTCAACCAGACGTCTCGCCCGGCGGCGTCGTCGGTGGCGGTGACCGTCAACTGGACCGCCAACTTCGTCGTGGGGCTTGGCTTCCTGCCGCTCTCGGTGAGTAAACGTAATACCTATCTACCCAGCCACACCAATCATATACCACTCTATTAAATAAACATGCAGGGCAATCAAGTCTGTGTATACAAGTAAAAATTTATTATTGAAAAATTAAAATCCCAACTGCTGTCTAAAATATCGAAACAAGTTTAATTACTATCCGACTTGTTTCGAACCGGCTGCTGCTAGTATTCATTTGCTAAAATTAATTGGTACCGCCTGCTGTCAAACTTGTTCCGACAGCAGTCGGGTTTTTTATTTTTCAATATTTAATTTTAACTATAAAGTTAGTTATCTTCTAACATGTATATCAAGATTCTGAAGGAGGTCCTTCAGAATCTTGATACTCCACTGGATCAATTTGAATGTTTCTTTTTGATAACTCGCGTTTTAGCACCAAAAATCCACCGCTTATTAAATAAATTCTCAGTGCGTTTAAAAAAGTTTTTACTTTAAAGAGGTGTCACATGTGATTTGTTAAATAAGTACTACTTTTTTTTATACTACTTAGATGGCAGACAAGCACACGATCCACCTGATGGAAAGTGGTAACCGTGGCCTATGGACGTTTGTAACACATGAGGAGTCACAGTCGCGCTGCCAACCCTGTAAGTACAGAGTTTCTGTGCCGTCAGTGTAGAAGACAAAGCAGGACAAGCCTTTAGTCTTCCCACTGACAGCACAAATTCTCCAGTGAGCTCTGGCTACCCTACTCACCGCTGGGAACACAACATGAAGTTATTATTACTGCGGTATTCTGTAGGGACCGCTCCCAGTCGGACTACTCAATTGGGCGGAAATACCGCCGTGTCCTACCTCCTTAGTACTAGCCGTAATAAGGAGTTGTGTAATTGACGAACTTTCCTAACGTTCATACTCATATATTATTTATCAGCATAATGGGTAAAACCGTGGAGCACAGCTAGTCCTAGTACACATGATATATGACACAGCTAGTTAATATATTAGTACTTAGCCAAAGTAATTTAATAGTCGTCGTATTTTGTCCACAGGGAATACTCGGAGCGAACGTGTTCATAATATTCGCGGTTCTTCAACTCATATTCATATTGTTCATCTACTGCAAAGTGCCCGAAACGAAGAACAAGACCATTGAAGAAATAACAGCCATGTTCAGGCAACAGATGTAATCTGATGACGTCATTGTGACGCTATTGCCCTAAAATATGTCAACTTATGACGTCACTACTCAACGGAATGTCAAACTATTGTGACGTCATACAATGACGTTATTGCGCAACAGATTGTACTTAATGAAATTTAATATTATATCATGAGATTCTGCCTGATTTATATCTGACTCATAGGACCTGTAACTGTTTGTCAATATATTATTGACCAATAGAATCTCAGTGTGATGACAGGATATATTTCCTGAGTTACAAGATGTCAACCTAATGATATGTCATATTATGGTGTTACTACCATCATCTGTCCAAAGGAATCTTAATTATTATAACGTTTCCGCCGAATAGGATAAACCTAATAAAATATCATGTATTGTTAAACAATACTGCCCAATAGAATCTCAACGTCGTGGCAAGACATATTATAACATTTCTACTCAACAGAATGTCAACCGCCACATTGTGGCTTTACTACTCAATAGAATTTCAACGTAATGACAGAAAATTTATAACGTTTCTATCCACTAGGATGTCCTATGCCATATTATATTATGACGGTACTCAACAACGTAATATCAATCTAATGATATGTCCTATTTTGACATTACTGGCCAACAGAATTTTTAATTGACGACATATGATATTATTGACCAAAAAACGTCAAAATAATGGCTATAATAATGTATTGACTTCTTCTTCCTTTTTTTATCAATGGGTTCTGCAGCGAATCGCCGCAATTTTGCCAATCTCAACTAAATTGTAAATGTTAATACAATTATTAATGGCGAGACGCCAATGTCAATTCCTTGTATTGCCTTGAAATTTTCCAATATATTGTAGGTACTTCAATGTCAATATAATGTCAGTCAAATGATGCGTCGTAATATGACATTATAGTCCAACAGAATGTCAACCTACTGATAGTAATGTAACATAACATAAACATAAACTCACGCCTATATCCCCAAAGGGGTAGGCAAAGGTGCTAGCACCCACATTTCGCCAATAGTAATGACACCTCAAATTATGATGTTATTGCCATAAATTATAATGTCATGGTAAACTTAATCACTTTTTGCTTGTTCAAATTTTACAGAGAGCTCGGTCTGATATTTAATCTGGAACGTATTCCCTGATAGTAGTGATTTGAACTTAATAATTTAACTAGTTATAAGGAATATAGATATTTCTATAATTTTAAATAGCATTTTAATGATAATTGTATTGCGTTATGTAGAACTTAAAAGGAAAGAGTTATAACCCCCAATAACCCTCTGTGATTACAGCCTTAACCCAGAATCATTAGTGATATTAATAGGGTTTATAATGCAATTTTGCAGTTTTTTGATAAGGCATTTTTTTAAAGATTTCTATATATCTAGGCACCTACTCCGAGAATGAAACTCTAGTTTTTAAGCTAAACAGATGCAAGTTTTCGTATTTGGAACAAACAAATAGTGTATTTATTTGTAAGATAATATTTTTATACGACATTTTGTTTAGAAAATAAAAATATTTTAAATGGATGTAAGTATTTATTTTTAATTTAAGGTGGTAAATAAAATAATATTGATAAAACTACAAGCATTGATGTGCTCAAAGTAATTGACTTCCTATTCTTGCAAAAAATAACATTACAGTTATCGCTCTTCTTCGAAACGTATCAAAACCAAAAGTTGAGTAGTCACTCGCAGAGTCATGCAAGTGTCACAGTACACCGGCCCTGGGAGTGAGGGTTCTCACGCTCTCCACCTTGCTCGCGGCGATTGTCCGCTGCGCGGATGCGTGGGCGGCCGGCGCCTCCTTCTGCGAGCAAGTAATGCTCGTGAAGGAGGAGGCGGGGCGGGAGCGGCAGCGGGAGCGACGAAGGATCGCAAGACAAGCTGCCCGCGTACGAAGGCAACTCGGGCGTCGGAGGTCGATGAACGACCTCCGCCCCCCATGAGCGCCGGCCTGGGGGTGACAGGTGGAGCCGCCTGTCACCCTAGCAGAAGCAGGCCGCGGCGGTGGCGCGCGTGGCGCGCCTCCCCGTTTCCGGGGACGAGTTGGGGACTCTGTAGTCCCCACACCCGAGAAGAGGGCCAGATCGTGAGAGATGGCCCTGGGTCGGCCGGGGTGCGAGGGATATGCCTGTCAACCTCACCTTCGGCAACCAAAGCGACCCACAGGCAACGTGCGTTTTAGTCGGTTCGAGTCCGACATAACCTCCTCCACCGGCTCCGGTGGGGAGGTATCCGTGGGGATTTTGCGCACGTAAAAAAAAAAGCGTCACAGTACACCCCGACACATTGTTTAAAATGCAACTCAAGAGATGATTCATTGGTCCTTCGAGACGCCGTTCTAAAGAAGCCCTGGTTTGGTCAGGGTGATCGCTTAGGCCGTTAAAATATGTTGGTCCTTCGAACTGGGGTTCTATACAAGCAGTTGCTTGGTCTTGGACTTGGTCGGGGCATCACTTAGAAAACGGCTGCTTGGTCCTTTGACCGGTACTGCAGTAGCTGTACTGGCTTGGGTATGGTTACTTATCAGATGGCTCATGGGTCCTTCAAGCCGTGGATCTGTTCAAACAGTTGCACTGACTCAGTCAGAGTGATTACTTATGAAATGGCTCATTGGTCCTTCGAGCCGGGTTGCAACAGCGCAATGGCTTAGGCATGATTACTTATCAGGTGGGTCATGCGTTCTGAACAAGCAGCTGCACGTGCTTGGCCGGGGTGATTAACTTGTGTACTCTTCTCTTGTGCGCGGAAAGTACCGACAGCTGTCTGAACCTTTTGTCGCACACGGTGCAACACCGGGGTCGTTCACCGGTGTGGGTCAGTTCGTGTTCTCTTAGAGATTTCTTGTCCTGTTGAGCAAAATAGTGTCAAACACATGACCAGAATCATAGGGTCTAACATAAAGTAGGGAATGGTTGGTTACTTGAGGGTGTATTCGGACCCACTAAGACCTAAGAATCTCTAGTGCTGGCTTTCCTCTCGAGGCAGAGAATTCCCCCGCAGAAGTCCAGATATTTTTTGGCTTAACTGGATTTTTGCGGGAGACTTCTTTTCATAAATTCGTCATTTGTGAAGAGAAATAGTATAATCGCGGACCTTGGATCCTATGGATCTTTGGATACAACTGGACGGGGGAGAACATAACGCTGTGATAATATAATGATTCCTGTGGAAACCAATGATAAGTACTCACTTTGAAACCCTTTCCGCATTTTTGACAGATCTTGTCGCGTAGACTCTCCTTGCCTCCAATGTGGGCTCTTCTGACATGACGAGCGACGCACTGTCGTGAAGCTAATGCCTGTATCATTCATTTTCATCATCATAAAATCATTCACATTCAAGGTATACAGTTACATTGGTAGAGTTTCCATGTCATAGTAATATTTATCTGACGGTGCAGTATCGAGTGGTTGGCGGTATATCGAACTCCTCAGCAACTTGGGATCATCTGAATGGTCACACTGAGTAGTTAGACATATATTTTTAATTTTACCAGTTATCAGATCCCCTGACGTGACAACGAATTTTAATGAGGTGATGAGCATTTTTGATTTCTGAATTTTAGTTCCTCTCTTAGTGAGCAGAATTTAATAGAATAGAATAGAATAGATCTTTATTTGCTAGAATATTGTGATAAGGATGTTACAAATTGTGTCTTATGACTAGGTACATCATGTTCTGCCTAAATTGGGCATGCAAATTTTCCTTATTATCTATACACTTTCGCGTACAAAATGATACGAAGTCAAAAGGAAGCTTATACATTTTATACCACCTAATCACATTTTTATCTATACTCTTTACTGGTTATGGATGACCAGAATTGATGACACATGACCAGAATCATAGGGTCTAACATAAATTAGGGAATGGTTGGTTACTGTTTAGGTACCTTGTCACAAACGGGACACTTGTGAACTGTCTTGCCGAGGTGATGATAGTTGTAGTGATCTTGCATCGCCTCCTTAGACAGATACCCTTTCTTGCACGTCGGGCAAGAGAATCTACAAATTTTAATATTATGTTTTTAGAGCGACATAATTTGAATAAGCTACTGGGGGCTTTTTCAAAAACATAATTTTGAAAAAGTAATTGAGGGCAAAAATTTGAAATAGCTACTGACGGCAAAATTTGAATAAGCTACTGGGTGCAAAATGTAAATCTATGCTGATATATTGTTTGTTTAGCGCGTCTAGTGCTAATTTCAGGAAATACTGGTTCGAATTGAAAACATATTTTTGTATTGAATAGTTCGTTTATCGACGAAGGTTTTAGGCTACATATCAGCACGCTACTACTTATGGGAGCGGAGCAGTGATCATAAATGTCAAGAAATCCGACAGATTTCCGTACATTATTTGAAGACTAAAAAAATACAAAGGAGTGATCAAACAGGCCACTAGCGAAGCCGTGGCGGGTCAGCAAGTAAGCTAATAAAATAAGAATAAACTGCTGCGACAAAGCTTGAATAAGCTACTGGGGAGGGGGAGGGGGCATAAATGAATAAGCTACTGGAGGAGCAAAATTTTAATAAACTGTTAGCGGTTATTACCCTAAACCGACGAGCATGCAATGAGAGTGAATAAAGCGAGATTAGCATGTCGGGTTCGTAGCAAATGGACATCCGTTATCTCTGCCTACCCCTATGGGAGACAGGCATGATTTTATGTATGTATGTATGTTAGTGGCAAAATTTTAATAAGCTTTACGTAGCAAAAATTAGAAATGCCCCATTTAAATTCAAACTCCGATGATTTCCATATCTACACAGTGAACTTACCGCAGCACTTCCAGCGACGCATGGGCTCTGGAGTACCTCATATGACTGCGGTAGTTCGACCAGCGCGCGAATGTCCTATTGCAGTCGACACATTCCACACGAGTCTTGTTCTCGTGTCTCTTCATGTGGCTCTTCAGTTGAACATTTCGCACCATCTTGTGGCAGACAGAACATTCTTCTTGGGGTAATGTGGTCGAGTGTAGTAGTCTAGAAAAAGAAATGTTTTAGCCTTTGCCTATATTATACTGCATAGACACAGTGTTGTAACAAAATGCATCGCAAAAGTTAGCTTGAAATACGTGTGAAAAAACTATTGTCAATTTTGTCTTTAAACTGACAATGTGTGCATGTTATGGGATGTAGATGTCTTTTTTACGTGGTGTTGTAGTGGTCATTACTGTGTCTAAGGTTTCAGCTATTAGTAGTTTTTACCCGACTATGGCGATGCAAAAAGAAGTTTATGATTTTGACAGGCTATGTGTGTATGTATGTTCCCTCATAGCTCCTGTACCACTTTATAGAACTGAACAAATGAGGTATCGTTAAAAACGTCTTAGTCATCCGCTGGCTGTAGGCTATATAATATGTTACTGGATCTAATATAGCGCCCTCTAGCGGTCTTAAAGTACTGTGTTTAAAAATAAAATTGAGATAAATATGTCGTGTTTGGTTAACAATGTATTATTTCAAATATGTATTAATTATACCTATTGCTTGCCCCAAAATAATATAAATAAAAAAGTAAGTTTAAAACTTAATTTTTCTACCATAGGGTGCGGCCCCAAAACCTCCACTCAGTGCACTCTGGATAACGGGGACGGCAGCCCATAATACCAACCAATTCTTTCTTCCTACAGTCCCGGGTCCTTTAAGCGTGAAAAAGCATATGATGACGGCGTCAAGCTGAGTGTCACCCTCTTTTCTAAGACTTTGCCTTCAGCTTACCATCAGGTAAGGTTTCCTATATACAAAAAATAGAGGTGGGCTGGTTTTACCGTTCTTCTGCACTATGTACAATCACCGTCCATACAATATACGTACTTGATATGTCTTCTCATCGAGTTTTTAGTGAGAACTCTCTTCTGACAAAGGTCGCACTGCAGGCCCTCCTTGTGACAGCGGTAGGCATGGTTTACCCGTGCGCGAGGGTTCCTGGAACAAAATGGTACTGTTATTTATTTTAATAATCCTTGCATTAGTCTTGGCTCTTGATCCTACCAAAGCAAACACTGCAAAAAATGGTATTAAATTTTACACTTTATTTCAATATCGTTAAGGTCCAAAATTAAATGAAAAGAATTTCAATACACTTTTCCATTCACTCTGCAAAAAGCCTTTTAATTTGGGCCTTTAACAGCATTGCTTTAAAGTCTAAAATTAAATTGACTTTTATAGCAATGGTTGTTGTATGATGTAGTTTTGCTTTAGCAGAATCGAAGCTCTGATCGTATTTAACACCTTCATCGCTTCCGGGATCCGCTTAAATATAATGTGACTTGGTCTTTTTGACTGTCGGAGTTGTTCAGGTCACCCATATCAGCCTCCATCTTGGCCTAAAGACAGCTGGTACCAACTTTTAACGTGCTCTCCGAAGCACGGAAAAAAGTAGATATAATCCCACTATGCTATCACCCATCTAAATGACTACCGCGCCGAGGTAGCTTAAACCATTGATGAACTGATCAGTAAACGCACCTGGCCATGAGTATTTCTCTTTAATAGAACAAAACGATCTAGACCAAGGAACTTACTCAAAGGCCAAATCACACTTCAGACATTGATACCCTTCGGTGGTCTTAGAACATCGTTGCTGGAGTTCTTCACGTGTTGCAGTTATTGGTTGATTTTCTCTGTCCTTTGAATTAACATTCTGAAAAAGGATGGCGTATTTTAGTTATTTCTCGTGTTGGGGTGGGCGGTTTGGTATATGAGCCAAATTCCCCTGCAAACAAACCACTGATACTGCAAAAATATCTATAGGAGGTAGGTCACGGTAGTATTTTATAAGAGGTAGGACACGGCGGTATTTCCGCCCAATTGAGCAGTCCAACTGGGGAAGTACCTCCGCCCTACAGAATACCGCGGTTATAATAACTACGTGTTGTGTTCCCAGCGGTGAGAAAGGTAGCCAGAGCTCACTGGAGAATTTCTGCTCTCAGTGGGATGACTAAAGTCTCGTCCTGCTTTGTCCTCTACACTGACGGCACAGAGACTCTGTGCTTACAGGGGCGGCAGTGTGAGTGTGGCTTCTCTGGTGTTACACACGTCCATAGACCACGGTAACCACTTTCCATCAGATAGGCCGTGCGCTTGTTTGCCACTTAAGTGGTATAAAAAAAAGCCATCACATTTTAGAGTTTAAAAGCATAGTAGTAAAGTCTATAGGGTTTATATGAATGAGTCAATTCTCGTAATACGTGTAAGTTCAAAATTTAGTCTCAATCTAATCTCAATCTCCTAAATGTCAAAAACGATATGAGAACACAATTTTCAAGAAAGAACATTTACAGTACGATTTTTTTTGACATTTGGGAGATTGATATAGAACTATGTAAAGATTTTTATCATGAGAATTGTCCCTTAGGGAGCATATAGCAAGTTTTTACAGATATTCTGTGGTAGCTTACCGCTCCATGAGCCGCTTTGAAATGGTCTAAAACCTGTTGTTGTGTGTTGAAGTCAATAACACACATGTTGCACTTGTATATCGCGCTTGTGTCCTGTGCAGTGTCTTCTCTCACTTCTCTGAAACAGAAAAGAAAGTAAAAAAGAGGGACATAAAGAAAGAAAGACAGAGAGAAAGAGTGAAAGCGAGAAAGTGAGAACTCGTTTATTCATACATCAAATAATGTTAATTTATACTTCAAAGTTCATTAATATCTCGAAACTCAACACATTCCATTTCTCAACCTCGGAGCCTTTTACCAACTCAGTTAAGTCTATTTTCAGTCTAAGTACAGAATGGCTGAATCTTGATATTTTCCATGAAGTACCATATTACCTCCATAACCCTCTAGAGACATGTAGTTCCGTAGTTATACCAGTTGTCGGACTTTTTAAGGTAACAACTACCTGTAAATACCGAAGGCCGTATGGTAAATGAGATTGACACGACGATTTAAGGTGCTTTCCGTGGTAGGAAGAGATTTCAATATGTTAAAAATGGTCACTCATCCTAAAATTGACCTAACTAGTATTGGTAACTTGGCTACCAGCTAGCCACGAGTCCCTTCCCTACCCGTACTACTAGCTCACCTTGGGTCCATCATTCCCGTATCACCCAAGTTCTCCAAGAAAAAATATAACTCTGACGCATCTACGTTCTTCTTTGCTTGATAATATATTGTTGTTCCCAATTTAGGAGCTTGTAAGGGCCTGAAAAAATATTGAAAAAACATATTAATTGATGAACCATAGACAGAAATAGAAACGGGCACGCTACGTACGTGAATCAGCGAAAACTCACTGCTGTACAATTCTCTAAGCACACAGCGACGAGCACAGCGGTGCGACAGCCTCTGTATAATTTGTTATTGGTCGAACTCCAGTGACGTCACCTAGTCCGACCAATGACAATCTCTATCAAGGCTGTCGCAGCGCTGTGCGCAACGAAATGTGCTAAGAGAATTGCACAGCTGGTCACAAGTAAAAATCGCGTGAAGAAAACCTGCATTCGCGGCAATTCTTAACATCGTGGATAAAATAGAATCGGCTTTGCTGTTGCGGTTACTATTTCCTGCACCTACTAGGCTACGTCGGTAGCCAAAGAATTCTTGGTATGACCTCATTAAAGATGACGAGTACCAATAGCGTAGGTTTGGTAACTTAGTGATTAAACAACTTACTCCAAAGTGAGATGTTGTGGTATTTCTCCAGTAGAAATCGCTTCAGTGAAAGAGCCATTATTCGCTTCGACCTTATCGTGTGGCATGGCCTTTGTCACAGGGTCCAATACTGTGTCTGGTACTGAAATATCAATATAACACTATTATACATCACCATATTCATTGTCATAGGGTTGTTCCCGGTTGCATTGACTGTTTTACTTCGGAGTCCGGAATCCGTTTACCACTTCCACTCGTTTAATTTGAATTCAACGGCTATTATGGTAATTATTTTCAACTTTGAGATGTTTTACCTTACTCCAGTTTAGCTGACGTCCTTCTAGTAAACCGCGGGGTGCAAGCACTCCATCTATGGTCCTTCGAGCGGGATATGAACCAGCTACCTAAGGAGTCGGTATTGGTCCCTAACTATATCTTACCTGCGGGAATATTATTACCAATATCTAAACTATTGATATCTTGAAGGATGTTGTCCACGTCGTGTTCGTCCTCAATATACTCAGAAGTACTTATAGTGATGTACTGCTGCACATCGGGAGGGTTTGGGAAGTCAAAACAGTCATATTCTGCATCCGTCGCCATGTTTAGACCAGAAAGAGACTGTATTATGAGATCCATGCTCTGAAAACAAAAATGAAATTACATAAAGAAACTGTTTGAAACAAATATGGTGTCATTGTTTGAGGGTGAGACGGGAATTAATTTATGTTCAAATTGTACACAATAGCTAGATAAATTAATAAATAAATATTAAATGCTTTCTGATAGCTGCATAGAACGCAATTTTATAATGTCGTCTGTATACCGCGGCTATAATGACCTCGTGTTGTGTTCCCGGCGGTGAGTAGGGTAGCCAGAGCTCACTGGAGAAAATCTCTGTTCTTACAGGGTTGGCAATACGGATGTGACTCCACTGGTGTTACACACGTTCATAGGTCACGGTAACCATTTTCCATCAGGTGGGCCGTGCGCTTGTGTTCCACCTAAGTTGTGTAAAAAAATGAAAATAAAATTACAGGCATAAAAAGTTAGTGGGCAGGTTAGGTAGATCCATACCACTTCTCTAGGTCATTGGCACTGGCGACATAATTTATTTATCTTTAACTTTTTAATTCCTTTTTTTGGCAGGATAGTCGTGGTTTTCTACCCAACTGCTAAGAAGGATTTTACTTTTGCTTTTCTAGGGAAATCTATTCGAGGGATTCTTTTATAGCTTACCTCTTCATGAGCCACTTGAAAATGCTCTGCAACCTGTTGTTCTGTGTCAAATTCCATATGACAGAACTCGCATTTGTACGCCGAGCCGTTGTACTGCATCCGACATCTCGTCTCTTCACTGAAACTGAACGTGTTGTGTTCCCAGTGGTGAGTAGAGTAGCCACAGCCCACTTGAGAATTTGTGCTGTCAGTGGGAAGACTAAAGGCTTGTCCTGCTTTGTCTTCTACAGACGGCACAAAAGCTCTGTACTTACAGGGTTGGCAGCACGACTATGACTCCTCTGGTGTTACAGACGTCTATAGGTCACGGTAACCACTTTCCATCAGGTGGGCCGTGTGCTTGTCTGCCAACTCTTCTGTATACCTAAGGCGATTCTCACACTGCTCCGCGTCACGGAGCTGTTTTTGTATAGAAATTCGCGGGGTCCTCCAATGAAAACACAATACGCGCGGTGTGGCAGATTACGCGTGTACAAGCAGAAAACACGCATACCCACGAGTGATGGCGCGGAAAAACGTGGGGTATGGCACACTGTAATCTGCCATCACGTGGGTGATTTTAGTTCGGGAGCTGTTAGACATTTCTGTATAGGTCTTTGAGGCCAACAGAAAATAATATACATATTGTTCGGATGATTAGATACGTATCTATAGATTCATATAACTATGCATGTCATTCAGATCGTTGGTTTACTTAAGTAGTGTAAATAAATCCATTGAAGCTAACACACGTCTCTTTTACTGCATTTTCTGTAGCAAAGTAAAATCAACCTTATTACACTCATCATATGGTCCAAACGAACCGGATTAGTAAATTGTTGCAAAAAATACGTCGGCCGCTCGAAGACAAAAGAACTGCATTCCTGCGCGATAAGAACCGGGCGCATAATAGCCGAGATTGAAAAGTTTTATAAAATCACAACTTAACGACTACGATATTATCAGATGAACTTCGTGATTTTTGGGTCAAAATATATAGTTTAAAGGTTACTTTTTACGAAAATGAGTACCACAAGTACCCAGTTACTGGATGTTTTGGAAGAAATTGCTGGGAAAATGCAAAAAGCGCAAGTAAACTTGAAAAAATGTCCTAAAGCAAGATTAACAAAGGGATACATTGAAACTAGGTTGCAATGCATTGAAGAATACTGGCAGTCCTTTAAAAGTACGCATCAAGAACTCGTGAAGTGTACACCGAAAGAACAACGTACGAACATTCCATATTTTGTAAACGAAGATTACTACGTGATTGAAGATTTGTACATTTGTTTACACGGTGATTTAAAGGATATGCTATCTGCATTGGCAATAAGAACTAAAGATACCGTGAGTACTATCCCGACTGAAGTTATACTACCTAAAATTCATCTTCCCGTGTTTAATGGTAAATACGAAGATTGGCCTACTTATCATGATTTGTTTATATCACTAGTCCATACGAATAAGTCGTTGAGTATGGTACAGAAATTACAATATTTGAAATCAAGTATCACGGGTGAAGCTGAAACTTTGTTAAAAAACGTGAAAATTACTGAAAGCAATTACGAGCAAGCATGGGACATATTGAAGCACCGCTTTGGGAATAAGCGAGTTATTGTAAAAACCCTTTTCAAACGACTTACCGAACAGAAAGTTATTAAGACACCGACAGCAAGCCAGATAAAATCCTTACTAGACACTACCACAGAATGTTTACATAGTCTACGAAATCTGGACATATCTACCGAGACTTGGGACCCCATCATCATATTTTTGGTAGTTCAAAAATTAGATACTGAGACCCATAAGGATTGGGAGGAGCATTCATACACTCAGGAGTCTGATAAACTGCCTACCTGGAATGAATTCGTTATATTTTTGGAGTGCAAGTTTCGTACGTTGGAGTCGACTACACCTACTAGTTCTACAGCCGTCACAAGGGAAAAGGCTACCAAGGAGAAGCTCTGTCATGTTTCTGCGACCGCACCTGTGAAGACGTGTATGATGTGCAAAGAAGATCACAAGCTTTGCCATTGTAAAGATTTTATAAAGCTTCAACCTATAGAGAGAAGTGAGTTTGTACGAAATAATCGCCTGTGCTACAATTGTCTGATACCCGGGCACACCACCTGGAAGTGTCGAGTACCTGTTCATTGCCGCGTATGTAAACGACGTCACCACTCGCTGCTACACGAGTCTAGAAGTACCAAGCAATCAGACAATTCACAAACTCAAGACAGCCATGTCGAAGGTAAAGAGAAGGAGAAGAAAGATGAGGTCTCAGACGTCGCAATATCCTCACACTTTGCAGCAAAGAAGTCTACAGCCTTGCTGGCAACGGCATTGGTTTATGTAAGAGATAGTAATGGATTGACTACAGTATTGCGCGCCTTAATTGATCAAGGATCTCATGAAAGTTTCATTAGTGAAAGAGCAGCACAGAAGTTAAAGGTGAAACGAAAGTCAAGCAAGGGTACAGTTACAGCAGTTGGAGGGATACAAACACAGATAAATCACGTTATTGAGTTTGATCTTTTTTCAAGATGTGATGAAGATTTCAACATATTCATGAAGGCATATGTAATACCCACCAAGATAACCTCCAACTTGCCTCCAAGACATTTCACCTACAATATCGAAGCCTGGCCACATTTGCAAGGACTCACCCTGGCCGATCCAAGTTACAATACACCAGGGCGAGTAGATCTTTTGTTAGGTGTCAAGGTATATGACACAATATTAAGAGATGGTCTGGTTAAAGGTCCCCTAGGCTCCCCAACTGCTCAAAACACAAGCCTAGGATGGATTCTTTTTGGAAAGGTGGAAGAAAGCACTTCCTCAGAAGACATTACTGTTATGCATCATCATATGAATATAGAAGATATGTTGAAATCCTTTTGGGAAGTAGAAGAAGACAGTAAGAATAAACTAACACAAGATGAAGAATTATGTGAGAAAATATATAAAGAAACATATACAAGAAATTCTGAAGGAAGATACGTGGTAAAATTACCATTTAAGGCTGAAAATCCTAAATCACATGAAGGGTATACAAGGGATATAGCACTAAGAAGATACATGCAACTTGAACGACGTTTAGAAAATGACCAAAACTTAAGGACAGAATACACGAGAGTAATGAAGGAGTATATTGATTTGAATCACATGGAAGAAGTTCCACCACATGAAATAGAAAACCCTGCAGTATACTTACCTCATCATCCAGTCCTTAAGGAGAGTAGTGAAACCACGAAGGTGAGAGTGGTGTTCAACGCATCGTCTAAGGGTTGTAATAATATATCTCTGAATGAAGAATTACTTATAGGACCCCAATTGCAGGAAGATATGAGATATTTAGTAATGAGATGGAGAATGAAGCCTATTTGTTTCGGAGCAGACATCGAAAAGATGTATCGGATGATATTAGTAACAAGGGTGGATACAGATTATCAGCGTATACTCTGGCGACATGATGTCAATGAACCAATTAAAGACTACCGCCTATTAAGAGTCACCTTTGGTACTGCTCCAGCACCGTACCTAGCCGTTAAGACTCTCCACCAGTTAGCAGAAGACGAAGGCTCAGATTACCCATCTGCAGCTGCAATAATCAAAGAAGACTTTTTCATGGATGATATGCTTTCTGGTGAAGATACGGTGGAGAAAGCTATAGAGTTGGCAAAAAATGTCAGCGATATTTTACAAAAGGGAGGCTTCACGCTGCAGAAGTGGTCGTCAAACAGCGTAGAATTTCTGAAACAATTCGATTCATCACATCGTAGTAAGCAAGTTGCAATAGATATGAAGTTGCACGGTACAGTTCGAACACTTGGTTTATTCTGGAACATGGGAAAGGATACAATACATTACCATTTAGATTATACACTGAAAATGGAAGCGATCACTAAGAGGAAGATATTGGCTGACATACATCGCCTATTTGACCCACTGGGATGGCTGGCTCCTGCTATTGTACCTGCAAAGATGTTGATTCAGAAGTTGTGGTTAAATCATAGTGCTTGGGATGATGAAATAGGTCCTGAAACAGAAAAGGAGTGGATTAGTATACGACAAAGCTTTACACATTTGAAGGATATAGAAATACAAAGATGGCTGCAATGTTCAAGCAAAGACATTAAAAGCGTTACTGTTCATGGATACTGTGACGCTTCTAACAAAGCATATGGAGCAGTTGCTTACCTGAGAGTACTGGGAGATGATCTTCAATACAAAACGTCCATAATTGCTGCAAAATCAAGAGTAGCACCTGTAAAACCGATGTCACTACCACGACTTGAACTGTGTGGTGCTGTACTTCTTGCAAAATTATTGAAACAGATAAGCGAAGCAATGCGAATTCCTACCAGTCAAATATACTCGTGGACAGATTCCACAATAGTTCTATCCTGGTTGCAAGGAGATCCTACTAGATGGCAGACCTTTGTGAGGAACAGAGTCATTACAATTATCGATAATATCGGCAGTAATTGGTTTCACGTGGATTCAAAGAATAACCCTGCTGACGTTGTATCACGAGGTATGCTGCTACCAGAGTTAAAGAAGTGTCAATTATGGTGGGAAGGGCCAGAATGGCTGAAACAAGAAGAAATAGCATTTAAAAATATAAATACAACAACAGATTTGGAAATAAAACGGAATATAAGTGTGAACGTCGTAACAAATCAGATTATGGAAGAGAAACCGTGGTCTACCCGCTTTGAGGTCTGTGACACGCTGATTGAGTTGATGGGAGCTGTGACATACTGCAGACAATACTTAAACCTGAAAAAAGAAAGAACACAAATTAATTTGACAACAGAAGAGCTACAACTTTCATTACATAAATGTATACAGATAGCACAAAGAGAGTGTTTTGAAGAGGACTTAGAAGACTTAAGAAATAAAGGAAGGGTTAAGAACATAAGTCGACTGAAGTCTCTCAACCCATATTTAGATCGAAATTATATACTCAGGGTGGGCGGAAGAATTCAACATTCCTGTTTAAGCGATGATAGAAAACACCCTATAATTCTAAGTGATAAAGGATACTTGACGAAATTAATTGTTGCTGATGCACATATCGCAACATTACATGGAGGCGTACAATTAATGATTAATTACATTCGATCTAAATATTGGATATTAAAATGTAAGCCATTAGTAAAAACTGAAATACACAAATGTCTAATCTGTGCTAAACAGCGTGCAAGTGTCAGAACCCAGTTAATGGGAGACTTACCTAAGGAAAGAGTAACACCTGCTCGTCCTTTTTTACATTGTGGTGTCGATTTCGCTGGCCCGTACAACATTCTCATGTCCAGAGGAAGAGGTGCTAAAACTATTAAAGGTTATATTGCCTTATTTATATGTATGTCAACAAAGGCCGTACATCTGGAGCTGGTTGGAGACTTGACATCAGAAGCCTTTATTGGAGCCTTTCGGCGGTTCGTTGCACGTCGAGGAAGATGCGCTCACATGTGGAGTGACCAAGGTCGGAATTTCATTGGCGCCAATAAAGATCTTCAAGAAGCCTGGAGGGCAGCCAGATTAGAATTCGAAGGTGACATCATAGAAACTCTGGCTAAGGACGGCACACAGTGGCATTTTATACCAGCGTATAGTCCGAATTTTGGAGGCCTTTGGGAGGCCGGCATAAAATCCACAAAGTATCATCTGAAACGAGTTTTAAACGGACACATGACCTTTGAAGAATTCAGTACACTTTTATGCCAGATTGAAGCGTGTCTGAATTCACGTCCTTTATGTCCGATAGATAGTTCAGATACGGAGAACCTGAATGTACTAACTCCGGGTCACTTTTTAATCGGAGAAGCGCCTATTACTCTACCTTCACCCAGTTTGCAAAACGTTCCAGTAAGCAATTTAACAAGATGGCGTCATACTCAAAAGATATTGAACGATTTTTGGAGGCGCTGGCAGGATGAGTACTTATCTAGGCTTCAACAACGACCGAAGTGGTTAAAAAAAACTGAAGAATATGAGATTGGACAGATAGTGCTCATAAAGAGTGATAATTCTCCACCAGGCAAATGGCCTCTTGGCCGCATCGTAGATAAACACCCTGGCCCTGATGCAGTTACCAGAGTCTACAGTGTGAAGAGCGGTAGTAGTATAGTTAAGCGATCTGTTAGTAAATTATGTCTTTTGCCTGTACATATCAAAGTTTAAGTAAAATAGGTAGTAGTCTGAGTTCCAAGTATCAAATGCATGTATAATGCTTAGTAATCATTAACTATCTATTCGATTGATTTACAATTTGTTATAGTTTTGACTATTATACAATTTTGTATCTAGTTTAGCGAGTAATTTGTATAGTTGAATGTTATTTTGTGAATTTGCATGATGTTTTTAAAGAACTAGCCGTTCTTTGGTGGGCGGTATGTTCGGATGATTAGATACGTATCTATAGATTCATATAACTATGCATGTCATTCAGATCGTTGGTTTACTTAAGTAGTGTAAATAAATCCATTGAAGCTAACACACGTCTCTTTTACTGCATTTTCTGTAGCAAAGTAAAATCAACCTTATTACACTCATCACATATATATAATATTTTTAGACTATTTGTACTGTTGATTGATATAAGGGAAAAAAATATACTTACTGGTGTACATAATTTTACAACTACCCACATGGGAAATATGTTTGAGTGTCGCAATGTTATATAAAGGAATGTTCATAAATGTCATTGTAAAAATTTGAGGATGCGAGGAAACCGGTGGTTTAATAACTATTAAAAATAATGGTGAAAAGTACAAGTGAGTTCTCAATATGTGTATATATAATAATAATACAATAATAATGCTGTGTAACGTGTATAAACATCACATTTATTTATATGGAAATCGGTGTGTCTTTCCAGAATGCCGATGTGACTGGGCACTGTCCGTTAAGGTAATATAGTTTAGCAAGCCAGTTATTAAGTTTAATAATCCATCGCAAATAGTATGGCTTTTTTAATTGCTCTATTATTTAATTTCTAACTTTACTGTTAATAAGATTTTATATTACCTCATGCGCCTACCTAAAAATGTAACAGCTCTCGACCTTTAAACCACCGCCCCGCGCTTAACAGCAGGCAAATCTGCGCGCGGTGGCAGATCTGCCGCGGCAGTGTGAGAACCTCTGTATCGGTAGTTCTCAAAAATTTACTAGATGGCGTTATCGATAGCGCGTATAGAGTAAAGTATCCAGTTGGCGGTTCTACCAATTTCTTATAAAATATTATAAGAAATTGGTAGAACCCGTTTTTTTTCTAATTTTTCACTACCGTCGGCACTTCCAGACTGCTACTGGTTTTATGTCATGAAAAGCCTGCGCTTGGGCCCTGAAATAAATCTTGGTGGGGCCATGTACACCTGTAACATAGATATTGCTGTTAACTTATATTTTGAATCATAGTTTATGATATACGTACCTATTATCTTCCATGTCTTCCTTTCTGCCCCCATCACCCTCTTCAGGTGACGACAGCGCGGGTGACAAATGAGACTTTGTCCATGGAGCTCTGCTGACCCTACACACCAACAGAAAACAAAACGTCTCTATTCAAAATCCCGGTACCTTGATTACTACATCTTCCATTATGCCACTACTTTCCCTTATCACGATGTTCCTCAGTTAAACATCGTCATCCTAACGTAGTTATCGACTGCATCCGAAGCTATCATGTTACTATCGAAGGGTCCATCTCAAACCGTGAGTCGAGGGCGAAAGAAATGCCATATTTCGGGCGGCATCTGAAGATCCGAGTCAGCGTGCGGTTTTATCCGGTTTGAATCCGATATAACCGCCACCGCCAGCAGGTGGAAGAGGGATATATCCGAGGGGCATACCATGCGAAGGAATCTGCTTACTCTTTCTGCACCATTTGATTTAGGTAATCTTTTGAATGAATTTAGAGCATTTAGTAGACTAACTATTCAAATCGATTAAAGAAATAACGAATTAGATCAGGCGCAGGCAGGAATTAAAGGAGGTAGGACACGGCGGTATTTCCGCCCGATTGAGCAGTCCGACTGGGGAAGTACCTCTGCCCTACAGAATACCGCGGTTATAATAACTTCGTGTTGTGTTCCTAGCGGTGAGTAGGATAGCCAGAGCTCACTGGAGAATTTGTGCTGTCAGTGGGAAGACTAAAGGCTTGTCCTGATTTGTCTTTTACTGACGGCACAGAAACTCGTACTTACAGGGTTGGCAGCGCGACTGTGACTCTCTGGTGTTACAGACGTTCATAGGCCACGGTAACTACTTTCCATCAGGAGGGCCGTTTGCTAGTCTGCCAACCAAGTGGTATAAATAAAAATTAAAAAAAAAGGCGCGACTAAAACCCGCGCTCTTTCCCTTACAGGGGGCATGCTGTCCAAATTTTCCTATACATCCGTCTTTTAGCGACGGTGGGAGCTTTCTACTTACCTATCCACCTTCATATCCATCTACATAAATATCTTAATCGATTTTGTAATCTTGACTTTCGTAGGAATTAATACCATCTGATATTCAACCCTGTGAGCAGAGCATGCGACAGAGCCTCCTTCGTTAAACAGTAGGTGCATGTACTTGCAAGGAGGTGCGGTTATTAGGCCCCAAAGATCTTGGTAGGACGCCCTTGATCCTTCAACGTCAAAATATAAAGTTCTGAATTCCAGGGACGCAGATTATAGAAGAACATAGATGGAACTTAGGGTTTTAAGTGGCTTCACAGTCCACACCGCACGCTAGTTCTACACGTTCCGTCTAGTTGTTCTTTTCAGTCCAGCTAGTACCAATACCTTACCTTGAAGTCAAGATGTCCGCAGCGGTCACGCGCTCAGTAACAACAATTTTCTCAGTCTCGTCTTTCTGGCAATACATTACTGTTTCCAATTTGGGCACTTGGATAGGACTGAAAAAGACAAGGGCATCTGATTTCGTTGTTAAAGAAAAAGTATGACGTCAGGACTTCCTTGACAGAAGCAAAGCTTTGAACCTGACGAGCAACATTGTACTTTGACTCGTGGCTAAGTGGAAACCGAGTATCACATTGCAAGAATAAACAATACAAGGCTTGTCAGTGTTTGGTTTGGTGACCATTCTTAACTCATTGAAACCGCACCGTACATCGTAGGGTACGTTAAGTCGTGCCAATTGCCATACGATCATCTAAGGCTTCGCTACGGGGAGTTGGGGCCCTAAAAAATCTAACTGTAGAATTTCGATAACTTTGATTCTCGGAAAACAAAAACAGTTAGGCCGTTTCGTAGTTGGACTAAATCCCCACCATAACTGATCGCCTTGAGATACGGCTCAGAGGCACAAGAAGAGAGATAAGCCTTTCAGAAAGCTCTCACAATAAAATTGAGCCAATAAGACTCGTCTCATTGAGCATACAATGACTTCTTCTGAATATTATAATATTGGTTATAGTTTTCATATCCAATCGTATTTCAAGGTACGCTGTATCTGCAACATGCCTCTGCTGCTGCGGTCTGCAGTCGACTGCAAATTCGTGCCTTTAGTCTTAGTAATTAACTTACACGGTCGGCACCTCCGGCATCTCTCCCGTAGTAATGGTCACAGTGGAAGAGCCCGCGTCCGCTCCGACCACAACAATAATATGTGACATGACCCTCGCCCCGGGCTCCAAAACCACATTTGGTACTGAAACATCCATTCTAATTTTATACAGTAACTCTGTCTGTCTGTCATGCTTTCACGTTTGAACCGATCTTGATGAAATTTGGTACAGAGATGGATTAAGCGTGGGAAAGGTCATATGCTACCTTTTATGGTGTAAAAAGGGGTAAAAAGAGATCAAAAATAGGATGAAAGTTTTAAGAAATTTGCCCTGGATTTCGTAAATTGCGGCGATTTGCTGCAGAAGCCATCAAAAAGAAGTAGAAAAAATTTCCTGATTTTTGAAGGTAACTTGACGAGGTTCACTAATAGATTACAACTTGGAAAAGGCTATGTTCGCTCCCGATAGTAAAAAAGCAGGTCAAGTGCGAGTCGGACTCGCACTCTGAGGATTTCCGAAAAATGTATTGAGAGACAAATTTAAGCTACACAAACCGTCATATGTTTTGATTGCGTTGACTTTTTAGAAGTTTCAGTTTGCACAGTTTCAAGGCGTTACAGACCTGAGTATGTGGTAAGAATTTCAACTTGATACCTCCACGCATTCCTGAGAAAAAGGTCTTGACAGACAGACAAACGGACAACGAAGTGATCCTATAAGGATTCCAATTTATTTTCTTCTTGAGGTGCGGAACCTTTAAAATGAAGACTGTATCTTACCCTCTAAAATGTTATTCTCAATATATAAACAAAGGTTGTCTCTGACAAACTGAGCCACGTCGTAATGCTGTTTCCTCACGGACTCAGCTGAATCGACGCCACATTCCACGTTTGGGCCCACCTTTAGCGGCAAGGAAGATGACCCCACGTACGTGTGGTCCATGCTGTGAAATAAAATACCTAACTATATTGACTTTCAGAGTCCTAGAAGGTGAAAAGCAGCGGCATTCTGGAAGTGCCGACAGAAGTGAAAACTTGATCAATATCATTTTATGTAGATACTTATACAGAGGTGTAACATGTGTTGTCACCACCTGTCACACTGATAAGAGGTGTCGGTAACAGTGTCGCGAGCTCCAGTATTTCTTTCTATCCTAAATATGTTCTACGGAAAATGCTCATCGCGTCATCTAAAGAAGTTCCTCTTCATAAATGTAATGTATTTGAAGTGGTTGAACTGCAAACAACAACATACTAACACAGCCTCTGTGGTGGAGCGTTCTAACGTACGACTGCTATGCAGGGGCGCGGATTCGATTCCCACTCAATGTAAATATTTTTATGCATGAAATATAGATATTTGCATTGGTCTGAGTGTTTCCATTCTATGTATTTACAGGAAAAAAGTATCTAAGTATGTTTTTCTACAGCCTAGATCCCATTACGTAATCACTTACTTTGGATCTAGCTATGGCTGTGTAGAATGTCGTAGAATATTTATTACTTACGCGCTTACTAGTCGGTAGCCTAGTGGTATGGGTAATGGACTGCTGAGACGAGGTCTCAGGTTGGATTCCAGGTTTTACCATGGCACACACCAATGACTTTTCGATGCTTTTCGAAGTTATGTGTGTATTTACCGCAGGTTTATAATTGCCCAGTTAATGGCAATAGGCTCGCTATTACACCTATTACATTGGGACCTAAACATAAACTGGCGAAATGTGTGTGCTAGCACCTCTGCCTACTCCTTCGCAGATATATGACTGAGTTTATGTTATGTGTTATGTTATGTTACTTACGCGCAAAATTCATCCAACACGGCCACTACTTTTCTTCAAAAATCACTTCACGCATTGTGCAAACAAAGTAGCCCAATGCACACTTGCTCGGCGCGACTTCCGGGAACACTGTTACGTGTTACTACTATTCTTGAGGCCAGTATCGACGTCCCCTTGGTAACTGCGATGCACACACGTTCAATATTCTAGTACTTTCCTATAATTGTCTGCACCTGCAGCCTTTCCCTTAGGCGCACCGCACACTTGTGGTAATGTTGCGCAATATTGATGATTGCACAATGTATGAATGTGTGGGGTAGTTTTGTTGTTATCTCTCTCTAGTCACAGAAGTCAACATCATCATCATCACCAACAATGTACCTAACACTCACCAGGATAGGATGGGGAGGAAGTACTCAAAACGAATAAACTAGTAGTTCTGTGAAAAGTACACCTCGCGATGGTAACCTTAACTTACTAACATGTCATATTTTTTATGACGCTCTTAAAAAACGCTGCGACAAACTTTCCCCCTTTTTCTCATGTTGTTTTTATAACAAAGTCACCTTTTTTTATTTTATTTTTTAAAAGAATATTAAAATTACTAATCCCTCTAACTCTTCCAGCTAGCAATCTAAATTGCTTGTGTTGCACGTTGGTAGTGTAATGGCCAGGATTCGAACCCGGTACCTTTCGATCGTAAGGTCGACTTCTTAACCACTGAGCTACCGACCATTACGAGACATGATTTTTTTATACAACAACTTGTCAGGAGTCATGTCCTTGATGTTTCAGCCAAAAATCATCAACATCGTTCGTAAACACACGACAGCAATCTTCCCCCTTTTCTCCCCCATTTTCCCTCGAAGTTGATTTTAAATCAAAGAAGACGTGTGCCATATTTGGAGAAAATAGGTAAAGAAGCGCCTTTCTAGACCGGAACTGATAAACTGACTATCAACAGTACTGTACAGTAACTGATACTGTTAATACTGTTGATTAATGGCACTTGGTGGAACCTGCTACACTTATTGAATGCTGCAGTTTTCCCAAGCGCCTACAATACGGGGTTCTTCAAGAGGGGCATCGGAAGGTTTCTTCATGGTCGGCAGCGCGAGTGTGTGACACCCCTGGTGTTGCATACGTCCATAGGCCACGGTAACCACTTCCCATCAGGTGGACCGCGTGCTTATCTGCCACCTAAGTGGTTTAAAAAAAATAAAGACACTTTGTACTTGTAACCGCCAAAGGCGAAACCGGTCAGGTGAAAAATAAAATACAGTGGCAAAGTACAAAGTGTCTATTCAATATGAAATAGATACAGACAAAAGCAAAGTCGGCCACCTTGTCGAAACGAAGACTCTTCCGTGCGTCTCCCACGGCGGACATTCGGTGAGCGTGTGCAGCCCCGAGTCCTCGCTCGCGACGTTGTAATGGCTCCGAGTGCTGTTACAGCGTCGTTGGACTCTTTCCCCATCCGACGCAGATACTGCCCGAAGCACCCGTGCTCGGTGATCATCTGCGTCAGACTTCAGACGGTACTAGAGGCTGCCATCATGGGGGAATGGCTAGAGAGGCCACTCCCCCATGATGGGTGACTGTGACTCCTCTGGTGTTACAGACGTCCATAGGCCACGGTAACTACTTTCCATCAGGTGGGCCGTGTGCTTGTCTGCCAACTAAGTGGTATAAAAAATAAAAAAAATAAAAAAAGGGTTACCGCATGATGGTCTTAACATGATGGGTCTACTAAGGCGTGCCCAAATTCTGTAGTTACATTAGTCGGACTTTTGTGGGCTCGAACTACCCGTAACGACTACCATAGATGTTCGTATGGTAACCGGGACCGACGGCTTAACGTACTCTCTGAGGCACAACCAGACCAAAGCAAATACCCATATTCATGCCTATAAATATTTGCACTGAGCTGGAATCGAACCTGCACTCCCTGCATAGAAGTCATGCATACTACCGTCACG
Source organism: Eilema griseolum (assembly GCA_963662185.1). Taxonomy (NCBI): domain Eukaryota; kingdom Metazoa; phylum Arthropoda; class Insecta; order Lepidoptera; family Erebidae; genus Eilema; species Eilema griseolum. The sequence goes on from OY759257.1 coordinate 8,744,609, forward strand.
ACACAGGCTGTCGTCAATAAAAGGACTACATACGTACATACATAAATATAATCACACCTTTATTCTCAGAAGATCAGACAGAGGTGAATTAACACCCAAATTTCACCAATAATTACATTCGGTCCCACGTAATAGGGGGCGAGCCTATTGCAGTTTTCCGGGCACTATTGTTATCTCGAGCATCTGAGGCTGAGTCTGGGAGATATATTTCTGATATTAAACAGCCCTATCCCTTAGTCGCCTTTTAGGTACGACGCCGCATGGGAAAAGATTGGGTGGCTCAAATTCTACTCTGTCGGCACACGGGCTATTCAAGAAAGATATTTTGAATAAAATTAGGAGCCTGGATTCCTGAGGTTAGCGCGTTCAACCAAATAAAGAAACTCTTCAACTATATAATATTAGCATAGATTTAATAATATTGCGCAATATTATTGTTACTGTTTGAGGTGCGCCTGAGGCTCTCAACTTACCAGCAATGGCGACCTGGGGTCGTCTTCGTACGACATCGTCGCATCGCGTGCCGGCGACTGCCGCCGATGTCTTGCAAATATCAAGTTAGCTATACAAACAGGCGTGGCGTGGCGGTAGTGAATGCAGCCGCTACGCAGGAGGCGCAGGTTCATTTCCCACTCAGTGCAAATATTTGCATGCATGAATATGTATATTTAATGTTGTTATTTAATATGTATGTTTATGTAAGAGGTAGGACACGGCGGTATTTCTGTAGGAGGTAGGACACGGCGGTATTTCCGCCCTATTGAGCAGTCCGACTGGGGAAGTAGGTACCTCCGCCCTACAGAATACCGCGGCTGCTATCCAGGAGTGCAATACCAGGGGACCTACACTCGCGCTACCGACCCTGTAAGCACAGAGTTTCTGTGCCTTGAGTGTAGAAGACAAAGCAGGACAAGACTTTAGTCTTCCCACTGACAGCACAAATTCTCCAGAGAGCTCTGGCTACCCTACTCACCACCGGGAACTTAACACGAAGTTATTATGGCCGCGGTATTCTGTAGGGCGGAGGCACTTCGCCAGTCGGACTGCTCAATTGGGCGGAAATACCGCCGTGTCCTACCTCCTATAAAATACCTACTGTACCTATTGTTAGAATGAAGTCTCACATCGCGTGCCAAGACGTCAACTTAAATCAATACAATTAATAAATAATTACATGTACCTCACTTACTTTGTTGCCGTCTCACTCCAACACTGCCCTGGGCTACCAAACACCTGTGCTGTTCACAGGGGGTGCACCTACTTCTCGCTATGTTGGAGACCGATCTGAACATTGTGCGAGTGAGAACTTAATATTTGACGAGTATATTTTTTATACCACTTAGATGGCAGACAAGCGCACGGCCCACCCGATGGAAAGTGGTTACTGTGGCCTATGGACATGTGGAACACCTGGCTCTCGATTTTACTAAATTAAAACCACTGTCACACCGCAGACACTGTAAAAATGGCATTAAATTTTCGACTTTACTCCGTTACGCTTAAGGTCTAAAAATAAATGAAAAGAATTGCATTTTTTTTTTTTTTTTTTTTCTTTATTGAAGGGCTTTGTCGCTAGAGCGATTATGTTGCCCATATTGTAAACAAACACATACAAATACAAATCAACACATACAAATCAAACAAAAAAAAACAAAAACATATATGCACAGTTATCATATGCTTAACCTCTAAACTTAACTAAGTTGTACAGTGCCCGGGCTGTATCCGATAATGGCTCAGACAGGGCACTGTTACAACTCCCCACCATTAGGCTACTCTTCAACAGAGGATCCCTGTGCGTTTCATTCCGTACACATTCCATCAAAATATGGTACAGGTCATCGAGTGTATTGCAGGTGGTACAGTTTGGGGATGTTGATTGCCGCATTAGGAACGCAAATTTATTTGATGGAATGTGTCCGGAACGAAGCCGAAGTGCAATTACTGTATCTTGTCGATTGAGACCACAACCATCAATCCAAGGAGAGCGTAGAGGATAGGGCTGGATCGTTCTATACCAGATTCCCTTTTCTTTCGACCTCTCATCAAAATATTCTTTCCAGCTTTTATAACAAAGTTGTCTGGTAACTGGTAGATAGTTGGTGAAGTAAGGCAAAAATGAGACTGAAATACCATCAGTAGAGGCTTCACTCGCAAGTTTGTCCACAAGCTCATTGCCGACGATACCTACATGAGACGGAATCCATTGCAGTTTAACTATTTTATTTTGCGACTTTAATCTTAAAATTGTTCTTAATATATCGTAGGCTATCGGCATACCTCGAAATATCGAGGTGCACCGAGCCAGATGCTGCAATGAACTTCTCGAGTCTGTTAGAATTACGACCTTGTTATAAGATGCAGATTCTATGTAGGACAGGGACTCTGAAATTGCGAGGAGTTCCACATTCATAATATAAACATCCACATTAATTTTAAATTTCATGCTTGTATCTTGAGGAGAAAAAAGAATTGCATTAGGTACACTTTTTCATTCACTCTGTAAAAATAACATAACATTAACATAAACTCACGCCTATATCGCCGAAGGGGTAGGCAGAGGTGCTCGCACCCACATTTCGCCAGTTTATGTTTAGGTCCCAATGTAATAGGTGGCGAGCCTATTGCCATTAACCGGGCACTTATAAATCTGCGATAAATACACACTTAACTTCGTAAAGCATCGAAAAGTCATTGGTGTGTGCCATGGTAAAACCTGGGATCGAACCCGAGACCTCGTCTCAGCAGTCCATTGCCCATACCACTAGGCTACCGCGGTCTTCTCTGCAAAAAGCCTATTGTTTAAAGTCTAAAATTACATAATAATATATGGACGTTAAGCAGTGTCCGACAGTGGTTTTGCTTTAGCAGAATCAAGGCCAGGGGAATTGGTCAATTATAAATACATTATAGTATGTCCACGACTCCGCCCGCGTGTATATTGGTTTTCGCGACTTATGGTCACATCTCCAGTTGTAGATACTCGACCGATCGATTCCCATCAAAGTTACTTAGGATTTTAAGTCTGACCTTTCTATTAACCGCATCAATATCCGTTCAGTAGTTGTTGCGTATATTGCGAACGAACAGACAAGAATTAAAAATGACAAGTGTGAGTCAGACTCGCGCACCGAGGGTTCCGTAACTTAAGCTACATAAACCGTAATAAATTTTGAAAAGTTTGATTTTCACACAGTTTTAAGACGTTATAGACCTGAATAGGTAGTATGAATTTTAACTTGATACCTTCACAAATTCCTGAGACAAAGGTCTTGACAGACAGACGGACCAAGAACTGATTCTATAAGGGTTCGGTTTCTTTCTTTTTGAGATACAGAACCCATTTATGTTACTTACAGAAAAAATTAGACTTTAAAGATACTTTAAATGAAATTTAAAACGTCATGAAATTCCTCCGCATCAACATCGACCGGTAACGTACCCAGAAGGCTGGCAGCATTGCCACGTTGAATGGCAATGCCTATCCTCTGTGCAAGACAATAACCAGCCTTCTGGTCACGCGTGGCGTCGATCAGCCGCTTTGCCAAGTCTTTGTATAGAGAACGGGCAATTGGACCCCACGTCCTTAACGTTTCAATTCCAAACGGCTCAAAAACATAATCACCTGCCAGGTTACAGTATTTGATGATGAGGAGGATGACGATGAGACGATGATAACCCTTTCTTAACAGTCGGGTTCAAAAATTAAAATACAAATTATCATTATCTTTTATTTATTTCTGATCATTTAACAACATTACTAGTTGAGGACCGCGACTGAACTCGTGGGGGCGTCGGTTATGGCGATAACCGACGCCCCCACGAGTTCAGTCATATTCGTTTTGGACATATTTTCTGAACAAATTGCGATCAAACACATCCGAAATATATGTGCAACGAAAGTATCGGACATACATCCTGATTTTAAAGTCGTTTCGGATAAAAACATTTTGGATAAAGTATAAAATCGTCTGGAAGTATTAGTTTGGCTAAAAAAGGTGCAAGAGTTTTGCCAAATGTGTAATAAACGAATTTTCTTTCTTTCTTTCTTCTTTCAAATTAATAGGTATGGTGAGGAACGAGGTGTGATGTTCCTCCGACACAAAGGGAGGATCCTCTGACTAGGTAAGGTGATCACGCCTGGCAGGCCGCGGCCCAACGATTGCCGTTGGGATAATGTACATAAAATTGTACCAGCGTGAGTACTTCACTTGCGCGATGCAGGATTCGTAGTGACGTAGTAGTTCATCTTGCTGTCACTAGATGCCGCTGGATACATGTGGTTTCGCCACACTTACATACGGTTGTTATCGCGATGTGTGGATAGATGTGAGGAATGAGGGACTCTGCATCGTGCGATGTGGCCCATAGCGAGAGCAAGCACGTTTTTTCTGCACGATGGAAACAACGGGGAGGGTCTACCATAATCCCCGGAAAGAGAAGTGACCACCTGACACGTGTGAACCGTGAATGTCACGCTGATGGGTTATTGTGCATTCGTCTCATACAATACGCAGTTGGTGGTAGGCTTGTTACTTCCTCGTGATATGTCACTGGTATTTTCTGTATTTACTAAATGTATGAGATTTAAAGCACAAAGCGCTCGCGGAGAACTTTCTTGTTCGGTTATATACATCTTTGGTCCTTCGAGCCGGTACACCTCTGGTCCTTCGAGCCGGCTACACGAGCAGTTGTACCCGCTTGGCCGGCGAGTATATCTTGTGCACGCGCTTCCTGTGCGTGTACAGTGAGGCGCTCTGTCTGAAGGTACAACCGCACAGTTCGCACGAGAGCGGCCGCTCGCCCGTGTGGATCAGTTCGTGCTCGCGGAGACCTTTCTTGTCCTGGAATAGGATACAATCGTTAAGATTCTATAGTGCGACACTATAAATAAACTGAATTTAAAATGTAGGGCTTCGGGAATAGATTAGAATTAGTTCCTACATGTGTGTCGTGTGCCGCACCCGCCAATGAAGTATGACATTACGAGTAGTTTATTTTTACCGAAAGAAATACAATACTTGAGCTTAGGCTTTTGGAAGTGAAAACTCCTTAAGGTGCGTTGGGCACTGATAACTTCTTTAGGTGTTTTGGGTATTTTTTGAGATGGGGATAAAATCCATTGAACCCAAGACACTGTTACCGTTACCATTAAAGACACCTGTGTAGTTCTTAAACCCTCTACTATAATCAGCTCGGCGAACCTTGATCCCTATGACACTGACAGTTATTCCCACGACACAACCTTGTAGTAGCGTCACCGTTATATTATAATCGAATTGGCGGTGTCTAAAAATGATATTTATTAATTTTAGGCAGATATATGCAATTACAATAATATCCCGTTGGAATTATAATAATTATTAACACTTACAAGAAATTATCTCAATCAGACTTTACGTTGACGTCCTGCAAAAGTTACTCCGTTTGGAAGATATCGACTAGTGCGGAAAAGTATCGATAAACAAATATCGAAAATGGAAACGAGTGTACAAAATACATCAATAGAGCACCTACGCTCTTAGTGTCAGATTTATAATCATTTAAGTTGTTTGCGATAATAAAATAAAGGAGATTTAACAAATTTATTGTATATACCTACTCAAATAAAACAAAAGCGGTTTATTTATGATTTTTTAATATACATTAATCTGAATCTGACAATGGTGTCACCGATTGCGTCTCAGACTCGGAATCCGAACTGCAGCTGCTTTCTCCTATGTTTATGATAAACGGCTGGTCTACTATATTGTCGTATCGCACGTCTCGATTCCAATCATCTAAGCATAGCTTTTTCGTCTTTTCAACCACTTTCCTCCAATTGTCCGGAGTCACTTGACTACATGCCTCTTGTAGCAACGTAAGCATTTTATTAGCTGTGAATGGTGGAGTGGTGTTAAGCCTGGCTGCACAACCTGAAACAATAATGGTTTAGATTGAAAATGATGCAAAGTCAAAGAGCGAGATCGGGGTAAGTACATTATAAGTACATAATTTTGTACGTTAAAAGTGTGTAATTGATATAAGCACATGGATAAAAATAAAAATGCAATTTGCTAGTGAAATAAAATAGCTTTAAATAGTACTAGCCGACTAGACAGTCACCAGTGACCTAAATAAAAACATGTTAAAATAAATACAAATCAACCCACCTTTGATCTGCGCCCATATCATTTCGATTGCATTATATTGGCAGTGGTAGGGCGGTAGCCGAATCACGGTGTGCCCTTTTGATTTTGCCATCTCATCCAAGAAATATTTCTTCTTTGTTTGCTGTTTATGAAGGTTCAACAATCTAACTAATTCCTTTTTCAGCATTTGAGTATTAGCTGCCACACCATTGTTTTGCAGCCACTCTATTATTTCGCCTTTATTGTTGTTCGCGGTAGGCGCTTTATTAATTTGCACAGAGTGGTATGGGGCGTTGTCCATTAAAATGTAGTGGGGCTCGTTTAAATTGTCTAATAGTTTTGTGAACCATTTCTTGAAATTCTCAAAATTCATCTCTTCGTGATAATCACTTGTTTTCACGGATTTGAAGGCCCACAAGCAGTTAGGTACAAAACCTTTGGCTGTGCCAGCGTGGCAGATAATCAAACGCTGGCCCTTGCCTTCTGGTGCTTTGGTACAGGATTTCTCTGTCAAATCAAAATCACACCTCATCAATCCAATGTCCTTCCGCTCCATTATCACTTTTCTTTTGTCACACTTCCCATAACGAAATCCACATTTTTTTATAACTTGTCTGAGAGAAGTGAATCCACCTTTAAATAAATCAGCCGATTTCAGCGACGCTAATAATTTTGTGCAAGTCGGCAGTTCACCTCGAAAATAATAGCCGTAAATATGGTTTCGTATCGCTGCCATGTCGAAATCATCGGGGTTAGTTACGGGTCGTGCCCTATTATGTTTTTTCTTCTTTGGAGTTGATAATTTGTTCTCCTCCATCGACGATTCGCCGAACTTCTCCTTTGTAATTCGGGAAACGGTAGCTTTGCCAATTCCCAAAGCATCAGCAACACGGTCGCGTACGTTGTCAAGTGGCAACAAAGGTCCGCCATTTTGTAGTTCGCGAGCAAAATAGTCACGCAAGCGTACAACAAACTCCCGCGTTTCACTGTTGAGTACAGTTTTTCTCAGTCTTTTCGGCATTTTGAAACACCAACAAACACAAAACAGCAACAATAACAAAAACAGAAAACAACAATAGTAACAAACAAAGGATTCCGTTGACACAAGAAAACACGTGGCGCATACAAGGCGTTAGCACTCGTACTGGCGTAGCGAACTGACAGTACTAGCGTAGTGACAGATCAGATAGTGTTGCTATAACTAAAATTTTAATTCACATTAAAATTATACAGTCCGACCATGTTACCTCTGCATCGGAATATTGGCAACCCCATATACAAATACACGGATACTTGTAAATATAACAAGCATTATAATTATAGTAATGTAGATTATATTTTAAAAACATGTTTATCGATGTGGCTGAATGCAAGTCACGCCTTTGCCTATAAAAAGTTGCGATATATCGACACGACCCGTCACTAGTATGAACTGTCATAGGGATCAAGGTTCGCCGAGCTGATTATAGGCAGCGCTATACTAAACTTCATAATGTAGCGCGTATACAGTGAACTATCCAGTAGATGGGGGTTTTACCACTATTTAAGTTTTCACTTTCGTTGGCATTCTCGGATTGCCACTGTACTTTTTTACCAGGCATGTATTAAAATAGATAGCACTTACTCTAAAGGCCTTTCCGCACTGCTGGCAGATCTTGTCTCGTGCGCTTTCTTTGACTCCGTCGTGCGCTCTGCGGACGTGGCGCGTGATGCAGCGACGTGTCGCCAGCGCCTGGGTAGCACAGATATACCATACTAGCACAGATAATTAATACATGTAAAATTAATAATAATTTATCAACTAAGCCTAGTTAGCATCCACGAGGCATCATTGTTGCAGGCTATGTCGCGCAACAACATAGGACAACTAAAGCGCGTAACAACGCGAAGCAATGTTATCTGTCTACACATGATATTGTTGAACAAACGCGCTTGGGCAACATTGCCTACTAACTAGATGATACGAGGCTTTATAAACACTGTCAGTCCGATATCCGATACAGAGACATACACATATTTTTACATCTATAAATCCCAAAGGGGAATAGGCAGAAGTGTATCAAGTGGAGAAAACGAAGAAAACCCCATTCATTGTAGCGCCGCAATTCCTGGGCACACCGCTTACCATCTCCTCGAGTATCGGGATCCTTGGTGTCGATATCTCCAGTGACGTCCAATACCGAAGTCATTTGCAGGACAAGGTTAAGTTGGCATCAAGAAAGCTCGGAGTGCTCAACAGCGCGAAGCAGTATTTCACTGCGGCGCAGCAACTCCTTCTTTATAAAGCACAGGTCCGGCCTCACATGGAGTACTGCTGTCACCTTTTTGCTGGAGCACCTGCATACCAGCTAGACTCCTTCGACTCGTTGCAAAGACGGGCATTGAGGCTGGTTGACAATCCCATACTCACAGGTCGAGTGGAACCTCTTAGCCTTAGGAGGGATTTTGCCTCACTGTGTGTGTTCTACCGACCAATGGTTTGTGCTCAGATGAATTGTTTGACATGATGCCCGTAGCTACATTCTATCATCGCACCTCTCGCCATAGGCAGGGAATTCATCCCCACACATTGCGACCTGAGACGGTGCGCACTGTGCGGTATGAAAGAAACTTCATCCCACGCACACTCAAGCTGTAGAATGACCTCCCTGCTGCGGTTTTCCCAAGCGCCTACAATATGGGGTTTTTCAAGAGGGGCATCAGAAGGTTTCTTCATGGTCGGCAGCGCGAGTGTGACACCCCTGGTGTTGCATACGTCCATAGGCCACGGTAACCGCTTCCCATCAGGTGGGCCGTGTGCTTGTCTGCCAACTAAGTTGTATAAAAAAAAAACGAAGCAAACCAATCTTAACCGGACTACCAGTCTCCTTAAAGTTATTCTATTGGAGTAGACAGGTAGCCACCATAGCGTATGACGTCATAAGCTATAACAAACCAGTGCGTACCTTCCCGCAGACGGGACACTTGTGGCGCGTCTTGCCCATGTGGCGGTAGTTGACGTGGTCGCGGAGCTCCCCCCGCGAGCGGTAGCCCTTGTCGCACGCGCCGCACTTGTACCTGGCCACCAGATTCACTCATTTTATAATTTGTGCTTACCCTTAGACAACACCCGCCAACATACTAAAACAATGAGTGGACCCCACATTTGACCGGTTTAGACCCTGTTTTGGCCATCTAAGGGTCAATGTCGGAATTTCAGTTTCGGAATCATTCTTTAAGAGGTGTGATTCCGAAATTGACCGCAAACGACAACTGCCGAAGCATGCAACAGATACGCGTAATTCATTGCGGCTTTACAATGGTTGGTTCCCTTTATACGTTTCGAAGTTTAACAAGTAATGTATGTAATGTATGCGTTTTTATTTATTTATTTCTCTTGTCGGTATGGCCTTCACCTAACCGGGCTATAGATCCGCTGACAACTCATCGAGCAACTGATTTGTGCTCAGCTGTAAGGGTCACTGACACGTAAAGTCGGTCCTCCCTAAGTACCGTGCCAGCTGGCTGTTTTTTTTTAGTCCCACTTTGGTGGCAGACAAGCGCACGGCCCACCTGATGGAAAGTGGTTACCGTGGCCTATGGACGTGTGTAACACATGAGAAGCCACACTCGCGCTGCCGACCCTGTAAGCACAGTTTCTGTGCCGTCAGTGTAGAGGACAAAGCAGGACAAGCCTTTAGTCTTCCCACTGACAGCACACATTCTCCAGTGAGCTCTGGCTACCCTACTCACCGCTGGGAACACAACACAAAGTTATTATAACCACGGTACTCTGTAGGGCGAAGGTACTTCCCCAGTCGGACTACTCCATTGGGCGGAAATACCTCCGTGTCCTACCTCCTAGTGCCCCTAGACCGCCCAGGTTCTCTGCTGAACCCTTGTACCGTAGCCTAAGTAAAAGACAAAGCAAGTGGAACTGTAGATTAGTAGGTATTATGTCCCTACACTTTCATCTACACCTATTTTTACAGGTTACCCTAATACAATAGAGTAAGCAATCTAACCATACAACTTTACTTGTAATAAGTAAAGTTTTTTATTTATTTTATTTAATTCTTTATGCACACACAGTACAGAGATCATACACAAAACACATCAAAGAAGATGTACAAAGGCGAGCTTAACTCAAAATGAGTTCTCTCCCAGCAAACCTTTGAGTAGCAGAGAAGCATAAAATAATGAAGTTGAAGTTGTATGGTTAGATTGCTTGATTTAACATACATTGATGTAACAGATAATGCGGTTGTTGGAGATGGTAAGAGAGGTTACAATAATATTTTGTACTTATCATCGTGAGAGCAGCGAGAGAGAATGACAACATATTTAAATCATATTCTTAAATCCTAATGACATCCTAATGTCATAAGCAGAGAGTTTCGAGGATACCTCCTCGATACAACGGTATTTCCTTCTAATTGAGCAGTTCAACTGGGGAAATACCTCCACCCTACAGAATACCTAGGCCATAATAACCTCAGGTTGTGTTCCCGGCGGTGAGTAGGGTAGTCAGAGCTCACTGGAGGGTTTTTGTGCGTCAGTGGGAAGACCAAAAGCTTGTCCTGCTTTGTCTTTTACACTGACGGCACAGAAACTCTCAATGCTTGCAGGATTAGCAGCGCGAGTGTGACTCTTGGTTTTGCACGCGTCCATGGGTCACTGTGACCACTTTCCATCAGGTGGGCCGTGTGCTTGCCTGCCACCTAAGTGGTATAAAAGTTTATTGTAGTTTACACAGAAACTTGCAAGCTAGTTCCAACAGCGGTAGTGATGAATTCCCTCAGAGAGCAACAAAACAGGTCAATATGTGCTACACTTTAAATGTACCTGCTGTTAAAACTACGTATAGACAGAACTCATGACGTCTCATTAGAGCTTGTCGCTCATTATGAATGAATGAATGTCTTTATTTGTAAAACAGGTATTTTTTTTTTATACCACTTAGTTGGCAGACAAGCACACGGCCCACCTGATGGAAAGTAGTTACCGTGGCCTATGGACGTCTGTAACACCAGAGGAGTCACAGTCGCGCTGCCAACCCTGTAAGTACAGAGTTTCTGTGCCGTCAGTAGAAGACAAATCAGGACAAGCCTTTAGTCTTCCCACTGACGGCACAAATTCTCCAGTGAGCTCTGGCTACCCTACTCACCGCTGGGAACACAACACGAAGTTATTATAACCGCGGTATTCTGTAGGGCGGAGGTACTTCCCCAGTCGGACTGCTCAATCGGGCGGATATACCGCACACACACAGAGATCTTATAAGTATTACTGTTAGTGTCGTAAGGTCGATCTTGACTTGTTTGCAACGAGTATCCATAAAAGGAAAAAGGATCTTAGTTCTTGCTTCTTTGACAATAAGTAAACTTATTGCATTTGGTAATGCTCCCATTTTCTATATTGTTATACCATTTTTTATCGGCTTTCATTTTCGTGTCTATGTAAATGTTTTTGGAGGAGGTAGGACACGGCGGTATTTCCTCCCAATTGAGCAGTCCGACTGGGGAAGTACCTCCGACTTACAGAATACCGCGGCTATAATAACTTGTGTTGTGTTTCCAGCGGTGAGTAGGGTAGCCAGAGCTCACTGGAGAATTTGTGCTGTCAGTGGGAAGACTAAAGGCTTGTCCTGATTTGTCTTCTACACTGACGGCAAAGAAACTCTGTACTTACAGGGTTGGAAGCGCGACTGTGACTCCTCTGGAGTTACAAACGTCCATAGGCCACAGTAACGACTTTCCATCAGGTGGGCCGTCTGCTTGTCTGCCACCTAAGTGGTATAAATTGTTTTTTAAAAATTGTCTACCGCTGACTAAATATTCTCAACCAATATTTAGCAGTGAAAACTTTTAATAGGCCGTCTATTATTTTAAATATCTTTGTAACACTAATTGATAGCTGTAAGTTTTCCTACTATGAAATAAATAAATACGTCGGCAATGGGCGGCATCTGTATCATACGTTTACTTACTTAAGAACATCTGTAGCGGCATGCGCCTGGGTATACTTCAAATGGTGCTCATAGGACGCCCTGCTGACGAAGCTCTTGGCGCACTCCACGCAGGAGTACTGCTCCCGCGCGGAGTGGATCCGGGAGTGAACCTTGAGGAGGTCCACGCGGACCTGCTTGTGGCACTCCGGGCACTCTGTGCGCGGCGGGGGGCCTTGGTGCACTCTGTGGGAGAGTCTTACTAATAAATACCTATACTGATGTTATAAATGCGAAAATTTCTCTGTCTGTTTGTTTGTTACGCTTTCAAGTCTAAATCACTGAACCGATTTAGATAAAATTTTGGTGTCGTGGTGGTGCTGTACGTACTTCCACATCTGCCTACCCCACGTGACGTTTGTGCTGTGCGTGAGTACACAATGCGACTTACAGTTGGTGCCTGGCCAGGTTGTTCTTGAAGGCGAACCTCTTGTCGCAGGTGCCGCACCTGTACCCCTCCCTGTGGTGGCGCTGGACGTGCTTCCACCTCTGGTTCTTGTTGCTGAAATCAAAATAAGTCATGTAGACATCTGCGCACTGTTGTTACAGGCATAGAGTATAGTCTGGAATAACACGTTGGCTGCCAGGTACCGGGTTACGAGACGGGATCAGAATTGCACGCACGTGGAGCCGCGGACAACAGCCAGTAAGTGCAACAGGGAATATACTAAATGGTATAGTAGTTAGTTAGTATAGTAGTTAGTTAGTATAGTAGTTAGTATAGTAGTTAGTTAGTATAGTAGTTAGTTAGTATAGTAGTTAGTTAGTATAGTAGTTAGTTAGTATAGTAGTTAGTATAGTAGTTAGTTAGTATAGTAGTTAGTTAGTATAGTAGTTAGTTAGTATAGTAGTTAGTTAGTATAGTAGTTAGTTAGTATAGTAGTTAGTTAGTATAGTAGTTAGTTAGTATAGTAGTTAGTTAGTATAGTAGTTAGTTAGTATAGTAGTTAGTTAGCATAGTAGTTAGTTAGCATAGTATTTAGTTAGTATAGTAGTTAGTTAGTATAGTAGTTAGTTAGTATAGTAGTTAATTATTATAGTAGTTAGTTAGTATAGTAGTTATTTAATATAGTAGTTAGTTAGTATAGTAGATAGTTAGTATAGTAGTTAGTTAGTATAGTAGTTAATTATTATAGTAGTTAGTTAGTATAGTGGTTAGTTAGTATAGTAGTTAGTTAGTATAGTAGTTAGTTAGTATAGTAGTTAGTTAGTAAAGTAGTTAGTTAGTATAGTAGTTAGTTAGTATAGTAGTTAGTTAGTATAGTAGTTAGTTAGTATAGTAGTTAATTATTATAGTAGTTAGTTAGTATAGTAGTTAGTTAGTATAGTAGTTAGTTAGTATAGTAGTTAGTTAGTATAGTAGATAATTATTATAGTAGTTAGTTAGTATAGTAGTTAGTATAGTAGTTAGTTAGTATAGTAGTTAGTTAGTATAGTAGTTAATTATTATAGCAGTTAGTATAGTAGTTAGTTACTATAGTAGTTAGTTAGTATAGTAGTTAATTATTATAGTAGTTGGTACAGTAGCTATTATAGCTCTTAGTTTAGCATAGCACTTAGTATAGTAGTTAGTATGTTTAGTAGGTTTTTTTAAATACTTACTCAAAGCACTTGTTGCATTCTTTACACAAATATCCATACGGCGAACTTGTTTCTTTCGCGGGAAGGTTGTTCTGCACATCTAGACTCGGCTTCAGACTCTGGAGTTTTCTTCGACCCTGGACATACAAAAATATCATCATCATTTATCAATGGTGCCTCAGGCCCGGTCGCATTTGAGGCCTTCGCTCGGAGTCCGGCGTTTGCTTATTTTTTTCAAAGCGATTATGATAGGAAAATTTTTGAATTAGTTCTAACGGGATCGCGGGAACCCTTGTAGGCGCTTGGGAAAACCGCAGCAAGGAGGTCATTCCACAGCTTGATTGTGCGTGGGATGAAGTTTCTTTCATACCGCACAGTGCGCTCCGTCTCAGGTCGCAATGTGTGAGGATGAATTCCCTGCCTATGGCGAGAGGTGCGATGATAGAATGTAGCTACGGGCATCATGTCAAACAATTCATCTGAGCACAAACCATTGTATAGGCGGTAGAACACACACAGTGAGGCAAAATCCCTCCTAAGGCTAAGAGGTTCCACACTACCTGTGAGTATGGGATTGTCAACAAGCCTCAATGCCCGGCTTTGCACTGAGTCGAAGGGGTCAAGCTGGTATGCTGGTGCTCCAGCAAAAAGATGACAGCAGTACTCCATGTGAGGCCGGACCTGTGCTTTATAAAGAAGGAGTTGCTGCCCCGCAGTGAAGTACTGCTTCGCCCTGTTGAGCACTCCGAGTTTTCTTGATGCCAACTTAACCTTGTCCTGCAAATGACTTCGGTATTGGACGTCGCTGGAGATATCGACACCAAGGATCCCGATACTCGAGGAGATGGTAAGCGGTGTGCCCAGGAATTGCGGCGCTACAATAAATGGGGTTTTCTTAGCGGTGAATACACATACTTGTGTCTTAGTGGGGTTGAATTGGACTAGGTTTAGTCGTCCCCAATCGGATACTCCAGAGAGAGTAGTCTCGATTTTAGACACAAGTTGTTCGCGACTCTTCTCCACCTCGGACTGAGGGATATTTGCACGGCCCGTGTAACACGTGTCTCCGGTACTGTCGTCCGCATAACAATGAATGGAGCCATCAGACAGCATGTCATTGATATGCAGCAGAAACAGCGTCGGAGACAACACGGAGCCTTGTGGGACACCAGCGTTTATGTTCATGCGATCCGAGCAGCTGCCGCCGACGACGGCTTGGATGCTTCTGTTGGACAAAAAGCTGGAGATCCATTCGCACAGTCCGCTTTCCCAGTCTAACTGCCGGTTTAGCGGGTATTTCTCATCCCGTGGTCACAGCCTCACTCTCACACGCTCACATGCACATTCCTTGACAGCTTACCACTCACTAAACAACCGCACTGTGCAACTGTGGAACAAATTGCCTGAGGAAGTGGTGTCAGCTGCTACGCTAACAACCTTTAAGTGTCGCTTGGATGAATGGCTTACAGTACAAAACGAACAATAAAAGAGATATGGACTGGACTGAACTGTACTCCAACACCATGAAGTGGACATATCAGCAAACATGCTGCTCGTCCATAATTTTAATAATAATAATAATAATAATATTTTTCGTGAAGCGACGGCTATTTTTTTATAATATTAAATACGTCAATTAACCTTGCCTGTTGGTAAGCTGAAGGCAAAGTCTCAGAAAAGAGGGTCACCATTACTTACACATACCATGTGACAATGGTGACAGCTTGACGGCCTCATCATATGCTTTTTCACGCCCCGCTTAAAGAACCCGGGACTGTAGGAAGAAGGAAACACGTTGACCTCGATAATCTAAATATTGCTGTTAGACTAGTTGTTCAAATTTCTAGGGCTCCAACAACTTGTAACGACTGTCATAGATGTTCGTATGGCATCCGGGAACGGCGGCGGCTTAACGAGCTCTTCAAGACACGATCAGACTAATGCAAATAGCATACCAGACATGCATACTGTGGCGTAACCACGAATTTATTTATATAAGAAAATTAACCCCTTAATAAATATTTATACGCTGTTGTAACATACGGACAATGCGACGAGTTCCTTATTAGACGGCCCATGCGCCGCGGTCGCATTCCTGAGTGCAGCGCAGTGCTAGTCGCATCGCCGCTAATCTAGCGAATGTCCGCGCCACTCGTCGCATGGTTCGGATGCCCTAAACTATATATCTTGTTACGTAAACGACACGTTAACAATAAATATCCTTTTTATTATATACGCGCGCAGTTTATTTATTAACTCCCCGCTACGCTACACATACAAATATTTGCACTGAACGGGAATTAACCTGTGCCTTCTGCGTAGCGACTATACTATATCCTACCTTTTTCCTCTTCACTGCTGCATTAAGTTTGACACCATGCACTGCCTCCAAGTGTGCCAACATAGAAACTTGCTCGTACGACACAAACTCGCAGCATAGACAACTGTGTTTATGGTAATGACTTTCTCTATGCTCCTGGTGTGAAGACTCTTTTGTGTAAATAAAACATATATCGCATTTCTGATGGTTTGGTTTCTGAAAAGAGTAAAATAGTACTTCTATTAGCTCCTACAATAAAGACAGAAAAGTGTAGTGTAAAGGGTAGCCCTTACAAGCTTTCAAGGCCCTACTGACCTTTGGAGCCCCAAATTGGTCCTAAACAATGTCACATACTAGTTGATGCACTTGCTAAAACAATGTACGCGACTCTTAAAGGTTGAGAAGTTAGACGTCAATCCCCCAAGGAAACAAATATACAAATCAAAAACATAATCCCCAGGCTCCAAAATGCAATCTTTGGTTGCAATTGGGATTTTTTTTTTTTTACATCTTAGGGGGCAGACATGCCCACAGCCTACTTGATGGAAAGTGGTTTCCGTGCCATATGAACGTGTGCAACACCAGGGAAGTCACACCCGTGCTACCGATCCTGTAAGAACAGAGAGTTTCTGTGCCGTCAGTGCAGAAGTAACAATCACGACAAGCCTTTAGTCTTCCCACTGACAGCACAAAAACTCTCCAGTGTGCTACTACGGTTACGGCTACCCTATTAACTGCCGGATACACAATGCGAAGTTATTATAGCTGTGCTATTCTGTAGTACATTGCTTGAGGAGGTAGTCTGGCACAGAATTTCCTCTCTGGTAAGGGAAGATCTATCTGTCTGTTTGGAGAGGTCAGAGGACAGTTGCTTAGCGAAAATTATAGAAGTTTAAGCATTACATAGTAAAACTGAAAGCTGACCTGAACTTGGTTGGGAAAAGCCTTGGATGAACTCACCTCCACATGAAAAGATGAGTTGTGCTCCTCCAACTCACCCTCACTACCAAACACTTCCACACAACTGTCACATTTGACAGCCGACCCAACAAATTCTGGTGACATTTTCTTACTCATCCTAACATGTTTCAACTCATCCTCACTCATCTTAGTACTCAAGTAATACAACTCTCTTTTTAAATTCCTTTTTTTTCGTCTTTCTTTATTTATTTTGCAGTTTATAGTCTGTGTGTCTAGCTCATTATCTGATGGCCAGTTGGTATTTAGTTCTGATAGTGGTATGTCTTCATCACTTTCTGTTTTGAAATCAGTTTTCGGCCCACAGTCAATAAAATTGTCTGCTGTTACATCTGCTTGTGCAGTCACTGACTTGTAGTTGGATGTGTGGTGTCTTGAAAGGTGAGACAGACATTGTTGTGAATTAATCTGGAATAAAATTTAAAAAATATTTTTTTAGCAATACCAAAACTTAAGCTAAAACGATACCACCTAGATCTAAGCTATGAAGATACCACCAAAATCTAAGTTAAAAAATACAACCAAGGTCTTAGCTAAGATGATACCACCAAAATCTAAGTTAAAAATATACCACCAAGATCTAAGCTAAGAAGATACCATAAAATCTAAGATAAGGAGGTACAACCAAGTTCTAAGTTAAGAAGATACAACCAAGATCTAAGTTAAGAAGATACAACCGAGATCTAAGTTAAGATGATACCACCAAGATCTATGCTATCCAAGCCTTGTACATGTGTCTAATGATAAATGAGGGGCCTTCAGCTTCTGAGGAAGAGTTTTTATGGGAACAACTGCTATCTGAACAACCAAAGCCAACGCCAAATCTAAAGGATGAGATGGATAAAGCAGACTCATAGTTCTAGGTCTCAAATGCAAGGGCTGAAATAATGGTGACATGCAGGGTAGATCTTCCATCCACTCTCCAATGACTCATTTGGCAACAATAATTATACTAAGAATATTAATTGCTACTAACATCCAATCGGCCATCTGCTATGTAACTCAGCTGCCGCTGTGCGATACACGCCTGCTGTCTGAACCTCGTGATTTTGCACATGACAGCTCTGCACTCCCAGCATATGAATAGGCTAGCAGTATCCTTGAAGAAACCCTCCTGAAAATAATAATGTTGTGTTTTTCTGTAGTATTAAAAAAAGTAATATGTTTTATACCACTTAGGTGGCAGACAAGCACACAACCTAACTGATGGAAAGTGGTTACAGTGGCCTATGGACGTATTTAACACCAGGAATGCTACCGATAATATAGGATAATAAAGCTAGTGCCCGCGGCTCAAGCGACAACTTGAGAACACCTTTACCTATTTTATTCATCTTTTTTATTAAGATTTATAGTACTTTGTAGTAGGCTAGTACTGGTAAAAATAATAGGGAAATCACAAAGAAAATACTTTCACGCGGGCAGATCTGCGGGTACAGCTAGTAGCAAAATCAAACTAAGTACCCTGTATGCTTCAGAATCGTGAGACAGTAACAAATATAAGTTGTTCACTCCGTCAGAAATTCTACACAGCTGGAATAATTTGCGGTCTTTACTGAGACAAGTACAGCATATCTTTTTCAACACTATTTCGGAACAGTCATCCATTATATTCCAAAAGATTTTGTTTTAACAAGTACGATAAAGTTTATTTATCAATAGATATTTTTTATTTCCTTTTGTTTATCAACAAAATTGTAAAATAAATAAATAAACAAACAATCTGATACCACAGGTAAAATAAAATTGTTTGCTATAGATAACAAAGCGCAATATTTATCAGAGATTATATTCTATATCACAGAGTGTTAATAGGGCACTTTCATAATTATCCATCAAACGACTCAACGACGACCCTTCGATTTACACTTTCAAATTCATATGAGAATCAAATAACAAATGTTAAACTTATTTCAATTATTGTGGGACAGTAACAAAACATATGTAACATATGGTAAGTAACCAACTTCTTTTGATATTTCAATGATTAATTAAATCTTATGAGAAATTATTTCTTCGAAACCATAGAGTACGCAAAACATAGAGAAACCGAAAAGTAATAGAAAAATAAAAATTAGACTTTGTCTATTGGGAATAATGGCCTATGGCTACCGTTTTGTCAATGTATTGTTTCTATTGTACATTTAGCGTAAATAAACAGACATTTAATACTAAATGAAACCTATTTAATAGACAAATCAATTAATATATGAAACCAACGTGTGAACTTTACTCGAATCTCGATATTTACCTGTTACTAAGATGAATATTAATGTGAACGTCTATGAAGTACCACTTGTAAGTGCTGTAATTATGCACCAGCCAGTTCAGCCGCAGCTCCCGGAACCACAATTACAAATTCCACCTCCGCTAAACCCTCCGCCGGTGGAACCGCCTCCGCCTGCCCCGGACGAAAGTAAACCAAAGTTAGAGAAAAAGAAGAAAGAGGCTATCGATGGCCAGGCTAGAGAAATAATATTTAAAGTAATTAAATTCTTTGAAAGTGAAAAACAGAATAGAGGTTACGCGTTTCCTGTTGAGAATGTAGTTAAAAGGGCGTGCGCGGCAACAGGATTATCAGAAAGCACAATAAAACGAATAAAGAGAGACGGTTTACGCGCGGAAGCGACACAGACAAAAATGACTGGCCCTAAAAAGAAAAGAGTCCGGAAAACCAAAGTACAGCTAGATTACTTCCAACTCTGTGCCCTGAGAGGCATTGTGAACAGCTATTCGTCCAGGAAAGAAGTTCCAACCCTCGGAAAGATTCTATCTGCTGCCAAACATGAATTAAATTACCGAGGAGGTAAAGAATCACTGAGGCTTATATTGTTAAATAAACTTGGCATCAAGTTTAAGAAATGTGAGAAGAAGAATAAGAAACCGCCCGAGCAGCCGCAGCCTCCGCCACAACAGATGACTAACCTCATGCCGCATCCACAGATGCAACAAATGAAGCCTATTGTAGATAATAACCAGTGTGTTTATACCAATATGATGCCGCACGTCCCGCCCGTGTCATACTAATAAGAGTTTGGTCTGGAAAGAATTGGTTGTACAGAATCATTATTTAATCTGGGATCATATTTCAGTGTTACTTTGGAGCTGGTTTGTGATGTTTGGTTAGCAGTAGCATAGGGTGATTTGTATGGAATTCTGCGCATTCTGGGCCCTAATTATACTAAGTTAATGTCATAACAAAACCACTGTCATAGTCCGACACTGCAAAAAATGAGTTTAAACTTTATTGATATATTCTTAAAGTCCAAATTTAGATGAAAAGAGTTCATTACATCTTTTCAATTACAAGATGCCATTTAATTTTAGACTCCAACTACATAATGGGAAAATCTAAAATTAAATAGCATTGTTGGCAGTGACAGTGGTATGACAATGTTTCTATTATGACATAAAATTTGCAGAATCGAGACCCAGATTCCAGATACTGAATTTTAGATTCATATCTACTTCGGCTTCCCTTTGTAGAGTTTAACCCGGCAGGAATCGGGTGACTTGGACCCTCGCCACCTATCTTTATGCATTATAGAGTGCTTATGTATTTTAAAAATATGTTTTCACGAGGTACCATAGTAAATTCAGCTCTCCTCATCCTAATTGGTGGCTAAGTGACTGCTGGTCAATGTTTCAAACTTTTCAAGATTTATAGAAAATGTCTAGCATCAGTTTAATAATATTGTATGTGCAGTGATAGCTGTACTCTGATTTGATTAAATGAAATAGTAGGGCAAGTAAAATCATGGTTTATTAGCTTAACTTAATGATTAATGATATAATTACATGAAGTGAGCACAACCTTATTTGTGATAGAAATAGTGCTAATTTATTAGAATTTGTGCTGTCAATGGGATGACTAAAGGCTTGTCCTGCTATGTCCTCTACATTGATGGTACAGAGACTCTGTGCTTACAGGGTCAACAGCGCGAGTGTGACTTCTCTGGTGTCACACACGTCCATAGGCCACGGTATCCACTTTCCAACTGGTGGGACGTGCGCTTGTATGCCACCTAAGAGGTATAAAAAAAAGCATAAGGAAATAGGGTAGATCGGGATAAACTACTGATCGCATGCAATGTATCTGTATGAAGTTTATGTCAATTATTTCACTGCGGTAACCTGAAACTTGCCGTTGTCACATAGTTGTTGATTAGCTGGAGGATGGCAGTTGTACAATACCATTTTTTTGTTATGGTGGTTTTTTATTAAGTTATTTTTCTTGTAACTCAACAAACACCCTACAGAAGAGATAAATATAAATGATCAGGAATATTGAACAAACTTGATTTTAAAATTTTCAATTTTTCCTCCAAACTGAAAATAGTGAGATTTCAGTATCAATCAACTCACGCCTATATCCCCGAAGGGTTAGGCAGAGGTGCAAGCACCCACATTTCGCCTGTTTATCTTTAGGTCCCAATGTAATAGGTGGCGAGCCTACCTAACCGGGCATTTATAAACCGGAAAATATACACACATAACTTCGAAAATTTACCATGTTGCATTGTTTCGAGTTTCCGATATTTGATCCAATGTAACATGGTAAATATCCCAATTATTTTGATACTGATGTGAGTGACCATGATAGTTATGATACCTATATAGTGAGATTTGCAAACAAGTTTGACTTACGGTTTCAAATTGTACATGTCAGTTCTTTATCTCTTTCCTTGAATCAAAGGGGATACTACTTTCTTTGGTTTCAAATTGATACCTTCAGATGTTGGTTATACACCAGCACCAATGAAGGACATTTTTATTTATTTATATGCATCATACAGACTACAAAGGGGATATGGAAATCATTCTCTTTTATTAACAATTCATTTTATATAACCACTGAAAAATCCCATGCCACCCTGGATTGATATGCTGTTGCAGATCTTCTGTATTACAAAGCCAATAATACCTTTGCGGTCTTCCTGGTTGAAATGCCCATACTTGTTACATAACATAAACTCACGCCGAAGGGGTAGGCAGAGGTGCTAGCACCCACATTTCGCCAATTTATGTTTAGGTCCCAATGTAATAGGTGGCGATCCTATTGCCACTAAACTGGGTCTTATAAACCTGCGATAAATACACACATAACTTCGAAAAGCATTTAAAAGTCATTGGTGTGTGCCATGGTAAAAACTGGGATCGAACCCGAGACCTCGTCTCAGCAGTCCATTAAGGCTACCACGGTGTTTTGTATACTTGTTATTGCACATAAAAGACTAATAATAAAAAGTATTAAATAACATGTTGATTCAGCCACAGATGCATGTCTCGAGTCAACAATATTGCCCGAAATACGGCAATAGGTTCACCCCGTATTACGTGGGACCGAATACAATTATTGGTGAAATTTGGGTGATAATTCACCTCTGCCTAAGCCTCCGGGAATAAAGGCGAGGTTATATGTATGTATGTATGTATAATTGGCATTCTTTTGCAGAATATCCACAATGGCATACCCTTCAAGTAGTGGTGAAACTCTGAAATATCTAAATTAGTCAGATTTCTTTGTAAAATATATTTAAAATAGGAATGAAGTGTACTTCTGTTGTTAACTAGGATAGGTGTACATAGGTTTTGGTTCCTAGCTGTTCATAGAGTTGGAACATAAGATAATTCATATTTGCTGATTATATTATCATTATTTACCCATTTTTTTTTAACGTACTGTACCAAATCATTTAATGAAATCTAATAATAGATAATATGTAAATGAATATACCCATGGAATAATAAATAATCGAGAAGTGCCTGCAGCTGTATTCGGGGCGCCACAATATGGAGCATATGTTCGACCTAATTCTCAACCGCCTTTTTAGGCTTATTCGCTGTTAAGAGTTATGACCGATCATATGGAATCCTTGCTGCGCGAGTCCGACTCGCACTTGACCGGCTTTTTGACTATTTCAACGAATTTTGTTTGAATTGGTGACATTTAAGTTATACATTAAATTACATCCAACTGGGGACGCCGTGACTGCACGGGGTGATCTGCGAGTAATTTTACCCAATTGCCCATTCCGGGCTATTGGGTGAAATGATTTGCCTAGGTATACATTGAAATACATATGATTTACTGCCTTTTGACAAAGGCCTTTCCAAGTATTCAGTCATCTCTTCTTGGCGGAAGCCTGCCGTTTTGCGAAACAGATATTGCCAACATTTCACTACCCAAATAAAGTTTAGACACCGTTTTTTATACCAATGCAATACCTACGTACTTTTTCATTTCGTAAAATTTTTATTTGGAATATTACCAAGGATAATATCATTATGGTATTTGATCTTTAATCAAATGATTTATTACAGAAAACAATCTTGAGACAATTAAAGTTTGGTCAAACGATTTGTTGTGCCCGGAAGACGTGGGACCAAATTCAATGAATGGTGAAATACATACATATAATAAGGCGCCTAATATGTTTAATTATATGTAAATAATGCAATTTTATTTTAATATCATCATTTATTTAAGGCTCCAATTTAATTACCAATTTCGATGGTATAACTCTGAAACGGTTCCAAGTCGAGTACTGCGCACACCGACTTGGATAGGTTAGGTTAGAAGGTTAATGCGGAACTCCCGCTTTAGCCTTCGTGGTTATTTTTTTTATAACCATCCAACACTAACATCAATTTCGATGGTGTAACTTTGAAACAGTTCCAAGTCTTATTTTTTATTTAAACGAAATGAGACATTGACTAAATAAAAATTGCTAAAAGTAATACTTGGTAATCAAGTTATCGTTTAAACGTTAACTAACCAAACAAAGCTTGCGTTACAATTATTTATGACGAAATTTTTTGCTAATAATTTGGCAAATACCATTATGCAGAATTGTTTTTGGGAAGTGATAGTTTGGCAAGTTCTTTTCGGTCAAACATACACAGAAGAGGTTACATTTCCGTGCTAGTCTGGTCCACATTTTCTTGGCCGCCCCAACCATTTCGTCCTCCGATGGGAGGACTCTGAATGGTTTTCCTCGCTTCCTCTTTCCCTGTCTTCGGTACCACAATGTAACTTTTTTTCATTTCTTTAAAAAAGGATTGTTACAGTCTATTTATACGCTACATTTGCCAGCAAACACTAGCAGTGCTATTCAATAATGATCGATGTTTGATGGGGAAACGTTCGGGGCTATTAACCAACGGCGTTGCTTCTACCATCTCTTGGGGTAATCCCCAAGAGAGCTCCTTCGTTTATGGCCAACACAAAGAGGGTTAAAGGGTGGTGACGTTTCATCGGTATTATATCACCTTAATTCATTATATTAATGCAAACACAAAGAGGAGACACTGCGGGTGTGCTTAAGATGTGTAAGACGCCGCCCACTTTATTATCCATATACTGGTCAATAGCAAAACTACTCTCTTCATTGAATGGCGATGTGACCGAGTCCACAGATGGGTGCCTCCTCTCTGTGTTTGTTTTGTTCAACATCGATATTGTACATTATAGAATAGAACTCTGCGTTAGGAGTTTTTTTTATCAAAAAAAACACGGCTTTTAGTCTCAACATAGTTAAACTAACTTGATAACCATGATATACACTATGTTTGGTTTAAACATCAGGCAAATTAAAAGTATGTATGTAACCTATACCATGATTGCGTTAATTCCCGTAAACAATGTTGTATCTCAACATAGTTTCACAATAAAAAGCAATAAAATCGTACTAAGTAGGTATACAATGAAATAATTCAAAGATATTTTTTTTTTAAATAAATTTTGTTTATGGATTTTTTAAAGGGCGTTTCATCGGTATTATATAAACAAATGTATAGCACCTTAATTCATTATATTAATGATTTTATTTTCATATAATTAAAATAATTATGATAAGGCTGAATTATATAAATAACATTATGTATTTTTATTCGAATAAAATTAAGGTTTAAGTTTTTAAATGTTTTATTTATTTATATCATTTGGTGACAATATTTTAGAATCTCCTGAACCACAAGTTACCATTGTTTCTTCATAGATCTTAACAATATTAACCTGTAAAACTGTGCTCGTTTGCTCTACCACTTAACATTGTGTCTGCTTTAATGATGTCTCCTCTTTTCAGGTATTTCAACACTCCATAAACCTTTTGGCCTCTTTCTAAATCAACTGTTTGTATGGAAAAGAAATTATGTGTTTTTTTTTAATTATTTTGTTTATTGACACTTGTACTGTCACACGTTATTTCGATCAGTAATCAGTATATAAAAACTGAGTTGTTGGCGGAATCGTTGGGATCGCCATAGAAGAAAAAAAAAAACATTGTTTCTTAATTCATGGAATCATCCTCACGACCTAGGTCCTAGGTTCGAATTCCGACATTACACTACCGAGGTGAATTCACTCCTAACACAAGTATTCGGACTTAATGGGGCGGTTAACGATATTACTAGCATTTTCGGTTACTTACTAGTAATATCCCAAAGAAAAAACAATTTTCTTACATGACTTTGAAATTACCGCGGTAGCCTAGTGGAATAGATAATGGACTGCTGAGACGAAGTCCTCTGGTTCGATCCTAGGTTTTACCATGGCACACACCAATGACTTTTCGAAGTTATGTGTTTATAAGTGCCCGGTTAATGGCAATAGGCTTCGCCACATATTACATTAGGACCTAAACATAAACTGGCGAAATGTGGGTGCTAGCACTTCTGCCTACCCCTTCGGGGATATAGGCATGAGTTTATGTTGTTTTGTTGAAATTAGTACAAGATTACTGTGGCAACATCACATATACCTAGTGCCCTCTAGTGGCAGCAAGTTGAACAACATAGTATACCTACTCCATTCAATTGGGTACCTACGTAACGGTAAACAATCTTGTAGCAGCTTTTTATAAAATCTCATATTAAACAAATAAACTAGGCAAACTAGTTAGTGGTTCTATTTCGGTTGAGGCGTAAGGCGTGAGGTATTTCCGCCCAATTGAGAAGTCCGACTGGGAAAGTACCTCCGCCCTACAGAATACTGCGGTTATAATAACTTCGTGTTGTGTTCCCGGCGGTGAGTAGGGTAGCCAGAGCTCACTGGAGAGTTTTTGTGTTGTCAGTGAAACGACCAAAGGCTTGTCCTCTACACTGACGGCACAAAATCTCTGTTCTTACAGGGTCGGCAGCACGGATGTAACTCCACTGGTGTTACACATGTTCATAGGTCATGGTAACCACTTTCCATCAGGTGGGCCGTGTGCTTGTCTGCCACCTAAGTTGTATAAAATTAAAAAAAATCGTTAAAATTAGTTTCTAAACAAGAATGGCGTTTTAAAATAAAACATTAAAAAGACACAAATATTGTTTACGTTTAATCAAGTATCAAGTAGAAATGGAGTATAGAAATTATTGATCCTGTGTCCGCTTGTAAGCGATGTTGTCTTGGTTATAGTTCCGAAGGTTTAATTATTTTGAGTTTCCGATATTTCGGCGCTGTTGCAAGCACCATGATCACGGAGGAACTGGAGTAGTGGCGGTGAACACTGAACGAGACAAACGTGAACGCCGAAATATCGGAAACTCAAAATAATGAAACATGGTAAATATCCCGTTTATTCTGATACTGATGTCAGTGACCATGATAGTTTAAATACCTATATTGTTCCGAAGGTTGTGCTACAAGTGCTAGGACCGACCGATACGCCGCGAAGATATTGAAATGAATAAATTAAGATATTATCTTAGTTGAAATAGAAATAAAACTCAACATAAGTAGTAGGACTTATATTATTGCTTTGGAATATCTAGTATATATATTATGTACAGTATAAATTACTATGTACTTGATCCACTCGAGTAAGTACTCTGAAATAAATATTATATAATTTCATTACGTATATCTGGTAAGCTACAATAAATCACAACTATTTTATAATACCGGTATGATACATTACCTACCCGGTAATGTATCATACCGGTATTATAAAATAGTTATGATTTAAGTTGTCACCAAAATAGTAAACCTGCCACCAAAGAAAGGCAGGACACGATGTGACGATCGATCGATGACGATGAGGACACGATGATTTCCGTCACAATTGAGCAGTCCGACTGGGGAAATACCTCCGCGTCGTGTTCCCGGTGATAGCTAGAGCTCGCTGAGAGTTTTTGTGCTATCAGTGGGAGACTAAAGGATAATTTTTTTAAATTATTATTATTATAGGACACCAACTACTTTTTATCAGGTGAGCATTATCGTTGTCTGCCAATAGATTGGTAAAAAATTAAAATCACTTGGTGGTAGTTTTATTATTTTGGTGACAAGCCCTAAGTCGTCTCGAGCTAAGTCAAATTCCCCATTTTTATGCATTATCACAAGTAATATGGCTGTGTCACATTAGGCGGAGAATAATCGATATATTTGGCCACAAAACATTCATACTTGGTGGTAGATTTATCATTTTGTATCAATATTTGGTGGCAGTCTACCATTTTTATCACTAAAAATATATTACCCTTAAATAATTACATATCACATCGGTATATTTTGTACCATACAGAACCTCAAGAGCCACGTGAGCAGGTGTGCCAGCTGACAGTCGTGGTCGGCAGGGCTCCTATACTTTCAATTAAACTTATTTTGGCTTTTATGCAGAACAACTGCCGTCTCTGAGAAGAAAGCTTAGCAGGTGATATTGCCCCGGGGGTCTCAGTGGGGCCCTCGTACGATCCGGTCGGTTGACGGAACCCCGGAGGTTTTGGTGGAGCCCTCGCACGGTCCGGTCGCTTAACTGGACAGATCCAAGTTCTTGTGCTGCGACTTCTGGTGAGTCGTCATGGCGGTCTTCTGCGCGAAGGCCGCGGAACAGTATTTACACTTGAAAGGTCGCTCGCCGGTATGTGTGCGGCGGTGATTTCGTAAAATATTATTTGTCTGTAAGTAAATGATAAGATATATAAATATTTTTTCGTTTGTTTGCTTCAAAAACTCAAACAATGCCGCATCGTTTGAGCTCAAATTTTGACACGATATACAACCCGCTTCGGAGATGGTTTCGCTTCAATAGATGGCGCTGCAATCGGATTATAAGGAATGTATTCCCGGGCGAAATAGGGACCCGAGCCACTAGTAAACTATGAATTTAAATCGGTAAAGTAAAGATACAGAGTGGGACTTGCAAGTGTTTTCTAGAGGGAACACTCACGAGCTAGCTCAACACATCTTGGATATTCGAAATAGGAATGTTTCCGTGATAGTCTAATTCTTACCATTACTGTCTAATGTATTTTTTTATTTTTCACAAAACAGATGCATTGTTTTTGAGGTTTCATTATTTTTAATTTCTATGGAAATTAGTTAATTATGTAATGTTTTATAAAAACACACATTTAAATCCTAAATATTTTTTCGATTTCTAATTCAATTTCTATTACGAGCGCGTGACGTCACCTGATTGTACCGATTTTAATAATATGAAGCTTTCCGGCAGCTAGAGATTTTTTTTTTTTAATCAAGTCACTTAGAATTTGGGAGTGACGTCACGGATGTCAAACTATTCGATCATTTTCCCATAATTTTTGTCACAAAAAATAGTAAAAAGTTGTAAGAATATTTCACTTTAGCAGTTTTTTTTTTTTAATTTATTTATCATCTAAACAATTACATACAGTAAAAAGATTCATAGCTAGTTAATTATACGTGTTGTACTAAAAATATAATACTTACTGCAAACCCTCGTCCACAGAGGTCACATATTTTGTCCTTGGGTTCTGCGATCTTTTCATGAACTAGTTTAATGTGCTTGCGAAGTCCGTAGCCGTTCGTGTAGTACTGCAATTATATATTAAATTTTTAACCGACTGCAAAACAAGCGGTGTGCAATTCAATCGGTATTTTGCGGTGTGCGCCATTTTTTCCGATCCTCTGTGTACCAAATATAAAAATATCAAAATTTTCCTGCTTAAAAATCTTACTGCTGATTTACGGACGAGGCTCTGGAGCTAACTTCCGATCATGTGGCAGTCGTCTCTCGACACGCAAAGCGGAGCGGAGAGGGAAATGTATGACAAGTGTAAGTACCTTATCACATTGGTCGCAATAATGCTTAGTAACCTTCAGGTGTACCAATCTATGGTGGTTGTTCATGTAGCTTGCTTTGGTGAAGACCTTGCCGCAATCGGGACACGGTACCCTGGGAAAGAAACTCATAGTATACAGCGCACACAAAATAGAACTTGTATAAATAGCTATAGGTCTCAAGATCACTCTTCCTTGAGCGCTGGCCTAGCTGGCTAGCCGTTGATTCATAGAAGAATACCTCCGGTACGTACATGCTTGGGTACTGGTCCACACTCCACCCAATAAGATGAAAGCGATGGACCGGTGATTCGAAACCCGCTAGCCTTATGATCGACTAGCTGGCAAGCAAGCTACGGATGGTGAAAATTGAAGAAGCTTAAAGGAGGAGTTAGGACACGGCGGTATTTCCGCCCAATTGAGCAGTCCGACTGGGGAAGTACCTCCGCCCTACAGAATACCGCGGTTATAATAACTTCGTGTTGTGTTCCCAGCGGTGAGTATGGTAGCCAGAGCTCACTGGAGAATTTTTGCTGTCAGTGGGATGACTAAAGGCTTGTCCTGCTTTGTCCTCTACACTGACGGCACAGAGACTCTGTGCTTACAGGGTCGGCAGCGCGAGTGTGGCTTCTCTGGTGTTACACACGCCCCTAGGCCACGGTAACCACTTTCCATCAGGTGGGTCGTGTGCTTGTCTGCCACCTAAGCGGTATAAAAGAAAAAGAAAGCTACAATACCTGATTTTCTTCGGCTTGGTGTGCCTGACAGACTGCTGGAGATGCTGCTTGTACTTGTACACAGTTGGGTACTGTTTGTCACACTCCACGCAGTACGACAGCTCCTTGCGTAACTCGACGCTGGCGCTCTGCTCAGGGTGTGTGATTTGGTTGTGATACCTCAATTTTTGGTTGTTGACGTATGTACGGTTGCATATGCCGCAGTATGCCGGGATATGCAAGAGCCTGGTGGTGAGAAAGTAAGGAGTAATATTGGTAGTGCCTACCAAGATCTTTGTGGCCCGAGTTAGCCTCACCTGGACCTCTAGACAATCACGTTAGCGACAACGCCAGTGGACACATTCAGCCCCCTAGACAAGTGGCATATTATAGAATAGAATTGGCACATATTTTGACGTTTACGACAATCGTCAATCTGTGTCAATTCCAATGGTGTATTTTCCTGTAGTTAAAATAAATTATTTAACTGAGCTTACTAAATTAAGAATGGTAAAACAGCAGTTAAAGTTGCGTCGGTTCTTATTTTATCTTTTTTTTTTTTTTATATATAGGACACGTCAATTGGACTTCGCCTTGCCTTGTAAGCTGAAGGCAAAGTCCCAGAAAAGAGGGTCACCATTACTTACACATACCGTGCGACAATGGTGACACTCAGCTTGACGGCCTCATCATATGCTTTTTCACGCCCCGCTTAAAGGACCCGGGACTGTAAGAAGAAGGAAACACGTGAGCTGGTAATGAATTCCAGGCCTTAATGGTGCGACAGAGGAAAGAGTCTCCGAACTGCTTGGTTCTTGATCGGATGTTCTGCACCGTGTGCGGATGACATCTAATTATCATTAATCATCCAACGAACTGATAATGGTAAATTATTTGACTGTTAAATATTATGATGTCATAATAAATTATTTCATACAAGTTTCCTTATAACTTACCTTTTTACGTTTAGTAAAAAGTAACTAATTTGACTAGGCAATCAAATACCCAATTTATCAAATTGCTCCAGAAAACACCTCCAAGTCGATCCATAAAAATTGTAAATGACACAGGGTAGATATTTTTCCAATTTTTTACTGGAGTGAGCTGGCAAGGATTATTTTGTGTCTGTTATGTCATGATAATCCTTAATTTCTATTACTATCTCGTGTTTTTTTTGTGTATTTGTAGTCCTTTTTATTTTTTTACATTCGTTTATTGTGTGGGTAGTTATAAGTTCATTTCTGTTAATAGATTATATGACATTCATTTTTGTGTATTAGTTTATATGTCATATGATTAGTTGATTGTGTTATTTGTAAGTCCGTTAACCGTATAAATAAAAAATGGATATTTTCTATTCTACAAACGTATTGCCATATGTCTATGGGGGCTGGTGGAAATGTTCAGTAATTCATGAGATAGACTATCATTAACATGACTACAAAAATTTATGAAATGTAAAGCCTGTATTCCAGAAGAGCGACTCAGTTGTGAATCTCGATTTGTAACTAGATTTGAGGACAGATTGTATTCTAGATGACATCATTGTTTAATCTAAAATCGTTGTGAGAATCGATTCACAACTGAGTGGTGTTCTAGAATACGGGCCTTAAGAACTCAACATAAAGAATACCGCCCTACAGAATACCGCGGCTATAATAACTTCGTGTTGTGTTCCCAGCGGTGAGTAGGGTAGCCAGAGCTCACTGGAGAATTTGTGCTGTCTGTGGGATGACTAAAGGCTTGTCCTGCTTTGTCTTCTTCACTGACGGCTCAGAAACTCTGTACTTACAGGGTTGGCAGCGCGACTGTGATTCCTCTGGTG
The DNA here is from genome assembly GCA_963662185.1 of Eilema griseolum. Taxonomy (NCBI): domain Eukaryota; kingdom Metazoa; phylum Arthropoda; class Insecta; order Lepidoptera; family Erebidae; genus Eilema; species Eilema griseolum. The sequence goes on from OY759257.1 coordinate 8,776,177, forward strand.
TTACAAACGTCCATAGGCCATGATAACCACTTTCCATCAGGTGGGCCGTGTGCTTGTCTGCCAACTAAGTGGTATAAAAAAAATTTAAAAAATTACTACGTTTTGTGTACAGTAGACGTCGCGAGCACTCTTTTTTGAAACTGTGAGGAATTATTTCTTTAATGTTTCAGTCAGAAATCTCTAAATCCGTTTATAAATAACACGTCAGCAAACATTCCCCCTTTTCCCTCCTATCAAAATAGTTGTCGACAAAAGTTGTTTCTTAGGATACCAAGTTAAGAGAAAATCGGTTAGGAAAGTAAAGCTTCGGTAGCTTAGTGGTTAAGAAGTCGGCCATACGATCGAGACGTCCCGGGTTCGAATCCTGGCTATTACACTACCGACGTGAACCCACTCCTAACACAAGCAATTTAGCTTAGCTGTAGGGGTTAGAGGGAATATTAATAATTTCGGATCTAATATTCTTTAAAAAAAAGAATTCGCTTTCTAGGCTGAAACTGCTGTGCAATACAACGTTGTTCGGACTGGGTAACGTAACTGGAGATCTCTAGTGACGTCACCCAATCCGAACAATGACAATCTCTATCAAGGTTAGTCACAGCGCTGTACTCGATGCTGTATGCTTTTGAGAATTGTACAGCTGACAAGCGTACATAGAATTTGCGAAAGCAAAATCGGCCACATTGTCGAAACGAAGACTGTTATTCGCTTTGCTTACTCTGAAAATTAATTCTTGTCAAGTCATATACTTACTGTATGTGAGATATCAAAGCACTTTTTTCCATGAACTTCGCGTTGCAACAATCGCAAATAACTCTAACATGCTCCATCTTGTAGTGCTTCCGGAACTCATATAGACTCCTGCAATAAGAGCAAGAACGTTATTAAAAAAGCTGGTCAAGTGCGAATCGGACTCGCACTCCGAGGGATACGCATAATACTGTTGCTATGCTGGTCATTTGTGATACAGGGTTCACTTAGTACGAATGCCCAAGCACTTCTTATAACCTAATTGAATTGTATACCTAGCATCTAGCTTTTACCTACATTTTAGGACTGTTATAAGGAGAAAGTAGTCCGACTGGGAAAATACATCCGCCCTATAGAACACCGCGGCCATAATAACCTCGTGCTGTGTTCCCGGTGGTGAGTATGATAGCCAGAGCTCACTGGAGAGTTTTGGTGCTGTCAGTGGGAAGATCAAAAGCCTGTCCTGCTTTGTCTTTTACACTGACGGCACAGAAACTCTCTGTGCTTACAGGGTTGGTTGCGCGAGTGTGACTCCCTTGGTTTTGCACACGTCCATAGACCACGGTAACCACTGTAAACACTGGCCGTGTGCTTGGCTGCCACTTAAGTGGTACATAAAAAAAAGAAATTTGTAGTCAACCTATAAAAATAAAAATATTCTTACTCCTCTTATTTTATTCAGGAACGAACTTAACACACGTAAACCGCAATATACCAGTTGTGCAATTCTCTAAGCATACAGCGTCGACCACAGCGCTGCGACAGCCTTGATAGACTGATTTCAATATGATACCTTCACGCATTCCTAAAGAAAAGACCTGCTGTCACGTGAGGCTCAATAAATATGCTGTTTTTTTAATTACTTGTACAAAAAACACGTGATTTTAGGTAGTGGGGAGAGGGGTAATGTGAAACCTCACCACGTATCACCATGGGGGAGCGAGGGGTTAAAACATTGCTAAAAAATCATCACGTGATTAATGGACAGCCCCAAATGACACAGAGACATACAGATGTTTTTTTGATGATGACACGGGAACCGTATCTTAGACCTAAATCGCGAAACAAACGAGACTGGCATATGCGAATTGTTTTATAACCTATGCTCGGTGAATTTGAGCTGTTACGTGCTCAAAATGAGCACTATAGTGCGTATAGACCACATTTTGAGCAGTTATTGGGAACAATACATACCCACAGAGGGTGCCACACTCATTGCAGGTGTAATTCCTGCGATGACTCTGTTTTATGTGTTTTTTAATTTCAAAGGCCGACTGGTGCACCTCGGTACATATAGTACATTTGTACTGTTCAGAGTGGGCCGTTCTCCAATGCTGCTCTTGCTGTTCCAGTGATGTCACCATCGTGGGACAATCTGCGCATTTGTATGGGAATGTCGACTGAAATAAAAATCTATACTTTAATATTATAAAGCTTTGGTTGAACGCGCCAATCTCAGGAACTGGACCGAATTGAAAAAATATTTTTAGGTTGTATAGTAGGTAGGTACTTAGGTACCTACGTTTAGTGAGGAAGGATATGAACCTATCACTGAATTTCTGTCTTGTTTCTGAATAATAAACAGTGTTATGTGACATTTTAAATATATTAATTTTTTTTCACAATGTCACCCTATGGTACGAATACAATTAATAATTTGAAAAATCTCCGTCACAAAAACCGAGCCTCCAAAAAATTTAAAATAAACTATTCCCTGTTAACTATTAACTTTGATAAACCTAGTAATAGTTTTATTCAAGTGTTGAACACTTCAATTCATTTTATTTACTCTCATACTGAAATGTAAACATTAAAAATAACTTGAATGACATTGTTCACGCATAGAGTATCAAAATAAAATTGAAAAATTACATAATGTGTTCAATTAACAGCCTAGCTTCTTTGCTGACCAGCGCCGTTCAACTAGCGAATGATATATTTAGCTGCAGTGTTTGTTAGAAATTAAATTAATTAATACTGGTATACATAATTTTACAACTACCCACATGTGTAATATATTTGAGTGTCGCAATGTTTCTAATAGGAATGTTCTTAAATGTCATTGTAAACCTTTGAGGATGCCGTAAGGCGAAATTGGTCAGGTGTAATAAGTTATAAAGTAATGTGGAAAAGTATAAGTGCGTTATCAGTATGTGTAAAAATACTTGGTTTATGTAAATTTCACCAATTTGTAAAAGTCTTGAAAAAAATTACCTCATTACTATGACAAATACTTTTATGCCGCTGTAAGTCCAATTTTTTAAAATACCCTTCTTTACACTCGTTACACTTGAATGGCATTCTATGGGTCCCATAACGTATCCTATCTCGTTTCAACACTTTCTCATATTCTTTCTGATCTACCGATACAGACTCGGCAAACTGCGAGTAAGTATTCTTTGAAACATCCTTTCTTTTAGTCACTGTTGCAAACATTGTGTACCTCTTATATTTATAGTATTTTCTAGGTTTAGATTTAGACTCTTGAACCTCAAATTGAGGTACAGGTTCATCGTAATCTGAATCATTATCGTTACTGCTCTTGTGTTCTACCATACTATCATTAGTTTCTTCTTCCATACTATCATTACTTTCTTCCATACTATCATCACATTCTGCTTTTACATCTGTTAGTGATTCTTCTGCTGGTAAATTTGTATTTTCATGTATATCTTCTAAATCCTTACTATCATATTCAATTGGTGCATCAATATTTTCATCTTGATCTTGAATGTCTTGAAAATCAGGTTTCTCTTCTTCTACAAACTCATAATTAAATATGTTGATGTGTAATTTGTTTAGTGAAGATAAGCTGCTGAGCTTCGTAACAGAGTCCTATTAAAGAAATTTGAGTAGTTTAAAAAGGAGTAAAAATCACATTATAGTAAAAATTAAAAACAAACATGTACCTATTTAAAAATATTTCTATTATTACAATCTAGTTCTACCTCACTGGCTCATCCACATAATACTGTCTGAGTACCACAACGAACTGATAAACAATAGTGTTTTGAGTCATGTACCAGAGGCAGAAGGATAGAGCTATGTATGGTATATAGCACCATCTCTAAAGTATATCAGTGTGGTATGTCAGCCATATGTCTTTCCAGACTAAGACAGTGTGAAGCTTGTGTGAAACTACTCCACCATTCAGACATTCTGGAGTGATTGTGTTTGAATCCACCTAAACACATTTATGGTTTAGAAGGATGTGTTTCTCAATCATGCCAGAACTGTTAAACCAATCTCGACAGCACAGAGTTTGATATAAAGGAATAAAAGTCATTGAATTATTATATACGATAAGCCTTACATTTTTACAATAACGTTTTATGTACTGCATCAGTAAGCATTGTGCTGTTTTGATCCTTGCTTTAAACATCTTCAATTTCTTCAGAAACGCCACACATTCCCAGCAGAGAGCAAGTTCCAGCTGCAAAATGACAAACAAAAATGTCATAGCAATGGACAAATCAACACAAAGTGTAAATAGGAACAATTTTAAAAATTGCATTTTGTCTTAGGTGTTGTGTATTGATATGCATTCTTTAAAATGCTGTTATTTTAATATTAGTAAGAGACACTTGTTATTTTGTGTTGGTAACGAAAGAAAATTAATTCAATTAAAGTTTGTTTATTGAAGAAGATTACAGCATCACCCTACTTCCCAAGAGAGCAGAGCAGTAATCTTAAACATCAACTAATCTGGTAGATTTTTATTAATATTATTGTTTGATACACTAGCAGATTTAAGCTGATGAATGTAAATCACTGTACTTGTTGTTTAACGTTTTAAATAATGGTCCAGTCTATTTTTAAAATGATTTTAATTCCCATTTATTTTAAAATTAATAAATTGCGGTTAAGGGTGACACGAAGTTTCAGTGTACATGCCATGTGCTTAGATTAATATTATTATTATTATTATTAAAATTATGGACGAGCAGCATGTTTGCTGATATGTCCACTTCATGGTGGAGTACAGTTCAGTCCAGTCCATATCTCTTTTATTGTTTGTTTTGTACTGTAAGCCATTCATCCAAGCGACACTTAAAGGTTGTTAGCGTAGCAGCTGACACCACTTCCTCAGGCAATTTGTTCCACAGTTGCACAGTGCGGTTGTTTAGTGAGTGGTAAGCTGTCAAGGAATGTGCATGTGAGCGTGTGAGTAAATACTAGAGCGTCACGGATTACTTTGTTTGCGAAATATATATCTTCCCCATCTCCTCTACTAATATTATGAAAAAGAATAGACAGAACATAAGAAAAATTTCTTTGGGTTAGTGCACGTACAATTAAATTTGGAAAATCATGATTTATGATCTAAGTATCAAAAAAAAATTAATGACTTACGCGATTTTTATTGCGTTTATCATTTCTAAGTCCATAGAACATTTCACTGATGTCTCCGCTAATGCGGTGGACTGTTCGGTCTTCAGTCAGACATCCGTGGCATAGTATATTTATCTGCTCACATTTTATTTTTATATTCATTCTCAGTAATCAATTCATTTATTTTGGTGAAAATAATTTGTTCTGTGATGTGATACTTGATAGTACGCTTCTGACGTAGTTGGACGTAGTATTGTATTCTCTTTGGCTTCTGCGCTGCGCTTCTCTTCTGCTTGACGTCAGTCAGAACTGTCAGCAGTCAGTTGAGTGTTTGTGTTGGTTGACATTGGCCCGATCACTTTTACGTTTTAATGGTCCGATTGAAGTCTGATTGGTCGGCTTTAACGTTAATCGACCACCATTTGTACTTAAATAAATAGTATGATAATGCTGGTGCTGGTCACACTTGAATTAAAATGTCAAACAAAAGGAGAGTACGTCAACATCACATCATCACAAGATTGTTTTCATCAAAATAAATATAAATTAATCACTGATAATGGATATAAAATTAAAATGCGAGCAGATACTATGCCACGGATGTCTGACTGAAGACCGAACAGTCCACCGCATTAGCGGCGACATCAGTGAAATGTTCTATGAACTTAGAAATGATAAACGCAATAAAAATTGTGTAAGTTATTTTTTTTTTATCGTAAGGTGATTAGATTATATAGCCTGGATTTCTAAATTTTTGCTATAGGTATCCTCCTTTGGGTTGGGCTAGGTTGTTTGGGGTTGTTTTCTATATCTTAATCGAAGTGAGTACCTAACTCACTTCGATTAAGATATAGAAAAAATGTAATCGGTTCGGGCGGGATTCGAACCCGCGATCTTTCCCTTATACGAGGAACGCTCTGACCACTAAGCCACAGAACCTTCGCCCGAATCCATCCAAATTCTTCTACATATACATATGTCCGTACATATAATTTCATGATTGGTGAAATGTGGGTGTTAATTTCACCTCTGCCTAACATCTTACTGCGACGGTTAATCTTATCTTTAGTATTTAATCTTAATCGATTTAAATAGTTAGCATTTTAAATGCCAAAAAATTTCATTCAATGATTTACTCACTGCCTACAAATAAAATAAATTAGAGAGCTTGTTTGTTACAATAAAATAATAACTTTTAATAAATATGCATATTTTACTATTTGCATTATTTTAAAAATTGTTACTTATATGCTATCCTTGTCTGTTTGTAATTAGTAAGTTCTGAAATTTGGCATCAATCTATACTCCCCTCGTATACACATTTGTGTCCATTGGTACAATATTATTGTTTGTCATTTTGCAGCTGGAACTTGTACTCTGTTGGGAGTGTATGGCATTCCTGAAGAAATTGAAGATGTTTCAAGCAAGGATCAAAACAGCACAATGCTTACTGATGCAGTACTTAAAATGTTGTTGTGAAAAGGTAAGGCTTAGCCTATATAATAATATCCAATGGCTTTCATTCCTTTACATCTATTTCTGTACCAAAATTTCATCTTGATTGGTTCAGTGGTTCTGGCATGACTGAGAAACAAACATCCTTATAAACCAAACCATAAATTTGTTATCACCTCTGAATGGTTGAATGAACTGGAAGTAGTTTTACACAGGCTTTAGACAGTCTTAATCTACATGTGGGATCAGTAGCTTGAGAGATGGAATTATACACACTAAATAGCTCCATCCTTCTATGTGTGTGCGCCGTGTAGGCACAAAAAAATATTATGTACTAGTGTGTGAGGTAATGAAGTAATATGAATAGTGTTAAACTCGCCGAGATATTTATCATGTTGCCAGACACTCGACAGTTGAAACCAGTGAACGTGATCTCGAGTACAGTGCGAGGATGCGTACAGTACTAGGGGCGATGCGCGTAAGAATTGAGTGCAGAAGAGGGTAGACTGATGTGGTCGGCCCAATAGGAACTAGGTGCCTAATAGGTCGTCAGTACACCGTGATCACCGCCGAAATATCAGTTACTCGGAAAAACAATAAACATGGTAAATAATGTAAATATCCCAGCGAGTTTTACACTATTAATGTGAATGACCACGTCAATCTCAAATCATATTTAGTTTGTAAAGTAGGAATATTACTTCTTTTTAAATTACTTGAATTTATTTTTAGGACCCCATTCCAAGGCTCAGTAGCTTATCATCGCTAAAAAAATTACACATCAACACATTTAATTATGAGTTTGATGAAGAAGAGAAACCTGTATTTCAAGAAATTGAAGATCAAGATGAGAAGATTGAATATGATAATAAGGGACTAGAAGATAAACATGATAATAACAATTTACCGGAAGATGAATTACTGACAGATATAAAAGTAGAAAATGACGATAGTATAAAAGAAGAAAATAATGATAGTATAAAAGAAGAATACAACAGCAGTAATGATAATGATTCGGATTATGATCCTGTACCTAAATTTGAGGTTGAAGATTCTAAAAGCAAATCTAGACCTAAGAAATATAAAAAAAATGAGAACCCATCATGGCAGTCAGATAAAAATAGGTACCATACGTTTGCAAATGTGACTGTAAGAAAAGATATTTGGAAGAGGACTTATTTGCAGTTTGCCAAACTTATATCGTTAGATCAGAAAGAGTATGAGAAATTATTAAAACGAGATGAGAGTCATTATGGGTACCCTAAGATGCCGTTTAAGTGCGAGGAGTGTAAAGTTGGGTATCTAAAAAGATTAGACTTACAGCGACATAAGAGTCTTTGTCATAGTAATGAGGTAATTATTTATTATATCCAAATAGTTTCACCAAGTTTTTAAGTCTGACTTGTGATAAAAAAACGAACATCGAAATTAGATCAGTAGTTTTTGCATTCATTGCAAAACAAACAGACATTCAAAAAAAACCCTGTTCTTACAGGGTTTTGGCAGCACTGGTGTGACTCCCCTGGTGATGCACACATTCATAGGTCACTTTCCATCAGGTGGGCCATGTGCTTATCTGCGACCTAAGTTGTATAATTTTTTTTATTGAAGAATCATTAATGATTTTTTTTTTTGTAATTAATCAAATTTACAGCTAATTACGGTGTCTTAATTTTTTATTTAGATTATATTTTTATTTCAGTCAACATTCCCTTATAAATGTGCTGAATGTCCCATGATGATGACTTCACTGGAACAACAAGAGCAGCACTGGGCAGCGGCCCACTCTAAACAATACAAGTGCAACATATGTGATGAGGTGCAGCAGTCGGCAGTTGAAATTAAAAAACATTTAAATATAAAACATCGCAGGAATTACAGCTGCAAAGAGTGTAAATTTGACTGTGGGTATGTATTGTAAGCTGGCGCTGAGAGGTGAAAGCCTCCAAGATACTTCAAGAGGAAAAACATGTAAAAACCTCCATCACAAATAACCTCTAAATAGTGGATATAAACTGTGTAGGTTAGCCCTTAAAGCTCCATGAGCGCAGGCTTGGTGGTGACAGGTGGACAAGCCTGCGCTCATGGAGTTTTAAGGGCCTTTTCTGGCGAAAAATGGGGATCTCAAACCCGATGGGACTTTCTATAACCCTAGTCAGTCGGGGTGCGCGAGAGATATGGCTACTGGCAACAGATGGCCCAAGACGTCCGCGCGGTTTTAGTCCCGACATAACCACCCCACTGGCTTCAATAGGGGGTATCCGAGTGGATTTCCGCACGTAAAAAAAAGCCTTTTAACATAATATACGTAGTAATATTTTGTTTGTCGTGTCAGGACCCTAAATTGTAAAGCACTCTGTCATATTATCGGAACGTTCCAAGGTCCTCTTGAAAACAATCTGAATGTCACTTAGATGTGCGCTTACCCTTCGTAGTTATTAGATATACGTTTTTTTTGTCAGTTATGGTCTTCATATTTGGTATTCAATGTATTCATATTTTTTTTAATCAAATTATTTATTATAAAAATGAAGAAAGACCAGGTACCTAATAGGTAAAGATGATAGGGTCTAGAGCACAGAAATATATTTGGATAGAACGGCCTTTTAAGTGGGAAACGCTTGGCAATTTTTTAGTCAATATCTGCCCTATGAGACAGGAACTTTCGAACGCTGACTCAGTACTGTTAAGACTAGCTTATAATAACATCGTTAAAAAACCGTGAAATTGTCATATTGTGCTATATCCTACTATAGAATAAAGCTAGCTGGATAACTTAATTTCAAAAGTCGCCACGCGCGACATTCATGTGATCAAGTTCAAATTCAAATTGTTTATTTCTCAATATAGTGTAACGTAATTACATCTTTTTGACGTCAAATTCCGCTGGAAACTAAGTTTAATACGTTTAAGTGGAGAAGATAAGAAACGGCACAAACTCTACTGCGGCATTTTTTTGATCATTGCTAATGCTTATCTTAACATATTTCTGTGGTCTAGAAATTTGAGTTCAACGCAACCAATATTATATTGCAGTTTATGTGGCGTAAGTTCGTTCTTCAATCAAATTTTGTACGGAACCTTCGGTACGCATGCCCGATTCGCACTTGACCGGTTTTTCCCTCTTTCGAAGCTGTACCGTTGATTAGTACCATTAATGATATTAGAGGGACAAAAATATTCCCAGTCGTTCCATTAAGTGTACTAGTGGAACAAAAATTCCCAGTAGTACCATTAATGGTACGAGTGGGACAAAAGTTCCTAGTAGTATCATGTTGGGGCTTCGGGTGATAGTAATAAAATTATGGACTGTAGTATTTTATAATAATATTTAAAAAGGAATAAAAAACACATCAACTATATGGATGGAATGCGAGCGTCGTGCACGCCGCTCGATGGTCTGGTCGTGAGGTTCCGGACCGTGCCCCCTGCGCCTCTCGCCGCTCCGATTGTCGCTAGCCGATTGCGCCCGTGCCTCACGCGTGAACAATCATTATTAGTACTAATCAATAGAATAAACTTAGAAAAAGAGATTTTTAACAATATCCTTTCTGTTATTGTAGGAGTATAATTGACTTCCGGAGGCATTACCAGATGACGCATGAGAAAGCTATTTGCGATTACTGCAACAAGGAGTGCCTGAAAAAAAGTACCTTGATATCACACATAGAGTGAGTATGATTCTTAAAAGTTAAACCATATATATACTCTATGTTAATATTATATATCAAACAAACAAAACAACTAGCCCATCGTAGTCCACTGCTGGACTAGGCCTCCCCAATGTTGGGAGGCTTTGGCCTACTGTTTCCACGCTGGCCAGACGGGTTGGTACAGGGTTTTTATTTATGTTTTCCTTCTTGCTGATTTGGTATGTGTATTTTTTTGTTTCGTATTAACATCATTAGTGCTCAGTGCAAATATTTGTATGCATGAATATGTATATTTGCATTGGTCTGGGTGTTTCTATGTAGGTATAATATGTATGTATTTACAAAAAAAAGAGTACTTAAGTATGTTTATCCGCATTCTAGATTCCATAACACAAGCTAGTTAAGCTATGCTTACCGTGGGTCTAGATAGCGTTGTGTAGAATGATGTAGAATATTTATTTATTTATTTATTAGTGGGCTCGCCCCCAATTACGCAGAACCGAAAATCATAATTGACGAATTACGGGTGCTAATACACCACTGCCTACCCCTTCGGGAATTGACAGGTTTGAGAATATATGTATGTATATATATCATTAGTAGGTATTAAGATCGATCTTTTACTAACTGTACCGGTCAGCAAAGCATGTAGATAAATATTCTATTAGAGGAATCTTGATGGGCACACCCAACATTACCCCGAACTATCTCACCCCCCAGGTTCTGCCATATCCCAGTGTACTGCAATATATGTAAGCGCACATACACCAATGTGAAGAGCTTCAAAACTCACAAGGAGGCGACGCACCCTGAGCAGAGCGGCGAGACCCCCAAGGAGTTGTCGTACTGCGTCGAGTGCGATAAGCAGTTTCCGAACGAAGTCAAGTACAAGCTGCATTTGAGGTCGGCGTCTATGCACCACAAGGAGAAAAATGCAAAGTAATTTAATTTCTTCAGTCTTCTTGTATTCGTGTTTTTTTTTAATTAAGCTGATATATCAGATGGTTCACTCGTTTGATGTTCACTCGATTAATTGCTTTCTCGTTCAATCCGATCGAGAGTGAAAGACACTAGATGCCAAAAATGACCCGATCTAAGACTGTTGGATCTTTTCATTAGTGAGTTCAATCGGCATTAATGATTCATTTTATGTTCAAATGTGTTACTTTTGAGAAAGATGAAAGACGAAATAGAACAAAAAGTGAACTGTTTGATATCAACTTTAAGGCTGCTCTACACGTAGATAAGTGCACCCGCAGATGGGTCACCACGAGCCGTCCGCACGTCTGTAGGTGCATCAGTCTGTGTGGGTTCTCCACAGACGCAAAACGTATGCACGCAAAATGGTCGATAATGAAACCGTAGCCGTCGAAGCTATTAGCGCGAAATATTATTTGGTTGAATTTATTTGCCATCTTTTTTCTTTACGACCATTTTTTTCGTGTAATCAGGATAATTAACAGAATTTTTATTACTTAATATTACATCACATTTAACCCCTCGTTTACACCTAAGTATAAAACATGTATTTGACAAGTTGCAATATGTCACAGGCTTCAATGTGAACGCAAATGTGTTGTGTACTTGTTTACAACTTGTTGCTATACATACTATGTGAACGAAAAAGTATCTGAGATACATGTATAAAACAAGTATTGTGTTTTGATTAGTCTTCTACAGGTCTTCAATATTTTTTTTTATAAACAAGTTTACAACTTGTTTTACAACTTGTTTCGTGGTGTTAACAAGGGGTAGGAGTGTAGTACTAGATATGTCTACGCACCTTTAGTTTATAATATTTCATTGATTTTAACGAATAAAAAACAATGAAATAAGAAACTACGGGAAGAATGGACGCAGACACAGACCACCAAATCAGCCCGTCTACACATCGGCCGACGCGTCTGCCGATGCCATCGGCAGACGCATCTTTCTATGTGTAGAGGTAGAGGTGGCAAGCAATACACGAGCGTGTACAAGTAACGGAAGTATCTGAGGCCGGAATTTGCAGTAGGCGGCCGCGTCATCTCCGTTACCCCGGGAGCAACGTGCGGAAGTTCTGGACCAAGCACACCGAGCAGAGGTTCCGGACCAAGTACACCACGCGGTGATTCCAGACTAAGCACCCTGCGCGTACCCTAGACGTTCTTCTACGACGACGACTATCCTCATTTGTCACCTCCAGGCCAACGCTCACGGAAGAGGTCATTCTTCCGTGTGCATTAGTTAGGACATATCACTATTTATATAAGGTATATTTTGAGTGCGCTGTATACAATAAGTTCACTTTTCCAGAGTGCCGTGTCCCGATTGCGGCAAGATGTTCAGCAAAACCAACTTGAACGCCCACTACAGACTGCTGCACCTGAAGGTCACCAAGCACTATTGCGCCCAATGTGATAAGGTACTTGCACTTGTCATACACCTCCCTCTCCGCTATTCTATCCTTTGACGGCTTCTGTGAAGTAGCCGTAGAGCATTTGACAGCTGCGCAGGGGGCGCGGGTTCGGTTCCCACTAAGTGCAAATGTTAATATGCTTTTATATGTAAATTTGGATTGATCGGGGTGTTGATTACTACCGTCTTCGGCTCTCTCAGGACAATCACCAACTTAACACACTCGTACCATAATATATTATCATTTACTTTGGGTTTTCGGAGACGACTACCATTTGATTTCCCAACCTCGAAACCCTGCCCCAGTGTCGCCCTTAAATAAGCAGGTGTAAGATCTTGATGGGGTGCACCTATAATAATAACGCGTTTAGTAGTTTTACCCCCTTCCCGAGGAAAGATTGATTCCATATTTTGGTACACACTTTAACGTTACAAGTATTATTGTAATCCCAATATTGCCGCCAACAATCAATCAATCAGCCCCCCTCAGTCCATTGCTGGACATAGGCCTCTCCCAATGTGCGCCATTTTCTCCGATCCTCCGCCTTCCGCACCCAGTCTGTCCCAGCCACCTTTTTCAGGTCGTCCGTCCATCTGGCTAGGGGGCGTCCTACCTTTCGTTTACCTTCTCAACAAATTAATGAATTTAAATTAATGGAAGGGGTTAAAGTTATGTGTTGAAAACAAAATAAAATAATTTTAACAGATTTTTAGTCTATAAATGTATATAATTGCAGTACTACTCGAAGTCAGCCGGTCTTCGCGAGCACATTGACAGGTTTCATAAAAAGATTGCACATCCCAAGAACAAAATCTGTGATCTCTGTGGACGAGCGTTTTCTGTAAGTACCATACGCCAGATTTGTGATTTTATTGCAATCGCCTGCCTCTGTGGCGCGTGGCGTGGCGGTAGAGAACGCGGCAGCTACGCAGGAGGCGCGGGTTCGATCCCTGCTCAGTAAAATTTGTATGCAATATGAAATATTTTACCGTCTGTACGGAGTGTTCTGATAAGCTCTTCCAATTATTCCCACCCTCCCCTTTCCTACACAGGACAACACGTGCAGGTCTTAGATGTCATCCGAACACGGTGCAAAACATCCGATCAAGAACCAAGCGGTTCGGAGACTCTTTCCTCTGTCGCACCATTAAGGCCTGGAATTCATTACCAGCTCACGTGTTTCCTTCTTCCTACAGTCCCGGGTCCTTTAAGCGGGGCGTGAAAAAGCATATGATGAGGCCGTCAAGCTGAGTGTCACCATTGTCATGCGGTATGTGTAAGTAATGGTGACACTCTTTTCTGGGACTTTGCCTTCAGCTTACAAGGCAAGGCGAAGTCCAATTGACGTGTCCTATATAAAAAAAATTTGGTTGGCAAAACTGGGTAATCACTATAATGCTTTTGATTTTAAACGGCATCTAAAAACGGTCAGTAGCGTAGCCAGAGCTCACTAGAGAACTTTTTTGCTGCCCATAGGAAGACCAAAGGCTTGTCCTGCTTTGTCTTCTACACTGACGGCACAGAAACTCTGTTCTTACAGGGTCGGCAGCACACGCCACGGTCACGGTAACTACTTTTCATCAGGTGGTCCGTATGCTTGTCTGCCACCTAAGTTGTATAAAAAAAAGTTCTCAATTGAGATGTTTTAAAAGTAATATTTACTTACAGTGTAACAAAATATTAATAAACCACCGGCGCACGCATACGGGCGAGCGGCCTTACAAGTGCCAGTACTGCCCCTCGGCCTTCGCGCAGAAGGGCGCCATGAAGATTCACGAGAAGACGCAGCACAAGAACGTGGCCCGGACCAGTCAACCGACCGGACCGAGCGGGGGCCCCACCAAGACCCCCAGGGCCCTACCGAGACTCTCGGGGCCCCGCCAACCTCACCTGCTAGCCAGTACACCTGCTGACGAAGCTCTGGTGGAAGCTTTCTCCTTGAAAACGGCAGTTATTCTACATGAAAACCAAAATGAGAAATAAGTTTCGCAAATTTTATTGTGTGTATCATTTCTAAGTGCAGAGAACATCTGCACTTTCATGTACAACTAGAGTTTGCCTCTCGTATTGCAATTCCTCTGTGCACTCTCAGGTTTGTTGAAAAAAAAACGCTTTTTTTTATACCACTTACGTGCCAGACAAGCACACGGCCCACCTGATGGGAAGTGGTATCCGTAGTCTATGGACGTATGTAATACCAGGGGTGTTACACTCGCGCTGCCGACCATGAAGAAACCTTCTGAAGAACCCCATATCGCCTTTGTACATTACATCTCATTATTCTGTATAAATGTAATTTATGTATACAATAGATAGCGGTAGCCTAGTGGTATGGGTAATGGACTGTTGAGACGAGGTCCCAGGTTTAACGTGACACACACCAATGACTTTTCGATGCTTTTCGAAGTTATGTGTGTATTTATCGCAGGTTTATAAGTGCCCGGTTAATGGCAATAGGCTCGCCACCTATTACATTGGGACCTAAACATAAACTGGTGAAATGTGGGTGCTAGCACCTCTGCCTACCCCTTCGGGTGTGAGTTTATAAAAAAAAATATATACAATAAAGTATAAATAAGTAAACATTTAATTGATGTCTCTGCTAACGCGGTTTTCGGTCTTCAATCAGACATCCGTGGCATAGCGTATTTATCTGTCCGTATTTTATTTATATGTCCATTTTCAGTGATCTTTTTTTTTTTTGATGAAAATAATTTTGTGATGGTTGGTTGCTCAGGGAAAGATGTCCTTGGTCCTTCCCACAGATTACATAGGAATAATAATAAATATTCCACAACATTCTACACAACGCTATCTAGACCCATGGTAAGCATAGCTTAACTAGCTTGTGTTATGGGATCTAGAATGCGGATAAACATACTTAGATACTTTTTTTTTTGTAAATACATACATATTATACATAGAAACACCCAGACCAATGCAAATATACATATTCATGCATACAAATATTTGCACTGAGCGGGAATCGAACCCGCAACCCCTGCATAGCAGTCGAATGCTCTACCGCTACGCCACGGAGGTCGTCACCAACGCGTATCGATCCACAGAGTACAGTAAACATTTTTGTTGTTGACATTTTATTAAAGGTGTGACCAGATCACATAACCATTCGTGCGCTAGCTCGACTCGCACTTGGCCGCTCCTCATTTTTAGATTATGAAATATAATAATTATAATTGAATA
The DNA here is from genome assembly GCA_963662185.1 of Eilema griseolum. Lineage (NCBI taxonomy): Eukaryota > Metazoa > Arthropoda > Insecta > Lepidoptera > Erebidae > Eilema > Eilema griseolum. Next base: position 8,791,969 of record OY759257.1, read on the forward strand.
GGTATGGCACGACTGATTTTATTTTTGGGATGAATTAAGTTTTGGCGGCGCCCCTATTTTATTACTGATCTCTTTCTGTTAGGTTACCTGTAATGATGCAAACAAATAATGATTATCGTGCATTATCACATGTAACCTAACAAAAATAGGATCGGAGATTGGCCAGCGATCTCTTTTCATGTCGGGGCGAGCGGTCTCCTATTCTCCTGACAATAATCAATATATAGGCTTTTATTTTTTAAATTTATTTATAGGACACGCCAACTTGACTTCACCTCGCCTGATGGTGAGCTAAAGGCAAAGTCTCAGGAAAGAGGGTCACCATTACAGACACTAGTATTACAATGGTGGCACTCAGCTTGGCGGCCTCATGAGATGCTTTTTCACGCCCCGCTTAAATGCCCCGGGACTGTAGGAAGAAGGAAACACGTGTGCTGGAATGAATTCCAGGTCTTGGTGGTGGCTAGTAGTTGAAATAGAAATAAAACTCCACATGTTAACTTAACACTTATATTAATGCTTTGGAACAGCTAGCAGTCTAGATATTATGTACAGTATAAATCCTCGTAGTTCACAGATGCGCTTGCGCAACTACTCTGAACCTCTCTCTCTTTATGTTTGTTGTTTTTTTTTTATTCGAACGCCATTTCTTGAAGTGGACATTCACTAGTAACATTGCGAATCAGGTCGCTATTTATTATTGCTTATCAAATCAATGCACAATTTTTCTTTTTATTTTATATAGTCAATTTATTGTACTTGTACACCAAAAATTAATTAAATATAAGCAGTGGTTTACTCACAGGATATTTTTTAGTGTCACACATTTACATACGATCATGAGAGTGCTAAATAAATAAATCAAATGATAGCATAATTATACAACGATTCGGGACCCTTCTCGAACAAATCACGGAACTTACTATTTTTGCCGACGTTTCGGATGCGTTGCAGCACCCGTGGTCACGACTTGACTCGTGTCACTAGTAACATAACATAAACTCACGCCTATATCCCCGAAGGGGTAGGCAGAGGTGCTAGCACCTAAATTTCGCCAGTTTATGTTTAGGTCCCAATGTAATAGGTGGCGAGCCTATTGTCAATAACCGGGCACTTATTAACCTGCGATAAATACACACGTAACTTCGAAAAGCATCGAAAAGTCATTGTAAGTTCCATGATATAATTGCGAAAAGTTCCGAACCGTTATATAATATACTAGCTGACCCACCCCAGCGTCGCCCGGGGTATATTTTGAAGCTTCATATTCCTTTGAGCCCCTATGTTTGTCTTCAAAATATGTATGAAAAATTGCCGGATTCGTTTATTATCAATGCTCCGCCCCCTTAAGTAGTAGCGTGATGATATATAGCCTAAAACCTTCCTCGATAAATGGACTACTCAACACTGAAAGAATTATTCAAATCGGACCAGTAGTTCCAGAGATTAGCGCGTTCAAACAAACAAACAAACACAAACAACAAACAAACAAAAGCAGCTTTATAATATTAGTATAGATAATTATGAATTCACACCGCGGTAGTTTAAAAATAATAAATGATAGCAGTTGAGATTTAATAGATTTTTGATGTACAGCCTGGCAATGGTGCATTGCGCGCGTTGTTCCAATGACGACAACATTATGGTGAACTTTGTATATGTGGAAGACTTTGCAGTCGTTTCGGAGCGAAAAGATCATATTATTATAAGCACCGTCTCGATAGAAAAATCGTTTGGAAGTATTAATTTGGTGAAACTATATTGTGAGTATTATAGAGTAACTATGTAACTTTGTGTACTTATACATACATACATAAAACTACGCCTGTTTCACATAGGGGTACACAGACATCACGGATCTCCATTTGCTACGATCCTGACATACTACTCTCGCTTCATTCACTCTCATTACATTCTTCATGCATGCTCGTCGGTTTAAAGTACTCCTGAACTGCCCCTTTTCTAAAACTTCCCCGATGTATTTATAATGTAGTTTATATTGTAAATATTATGTATTGTATAGATATATTATATTGGCATACTGTGTGGTATTTGTATATATTCAATTTTGATTAATGTATACCTTTTTTATATATTTAATCTATATAACATTTTTCCTTCTACTTTTAAAAATAATTGTATGATTCCCTATCATTTCTTTTGCTACTTTCCATCCAAAGGTTGCCTGGAAGAAATCACTTTTAGCGATAAGGCCATTTAGCGATAAGGCCGCCTATTGTACATTATAATTATTGTTAAATTGTTATCTTATAATACTTTTATGGTGTAAAATAAGTAATATCTTATCTTATATTATTCCCATTATCTATACTAATATTATAAAGCTGGAGAGTTTTTTTATTTGTTTGAACGCGCTAATCTCAGAAACTGCAATAATCTGGTTCGAATTGCAATTTATCGACGAAGGCTATATATCATCACCCTACTATTTGCGGGATCGGAACAGTGATCATAGATGTCAACAAATTCGGTAGATACATTATTTCTGAAAACTAAAGATATACGGGCTCAAATAGGTGATGTGAGATTTCAAAATATGCCACGGGCGAAACTGGGGCGGGTAAGCTAGTATTATATAAAAATGTCGTAAAATTCAAACTTCCAGACGATTATTCTAACGGAACTGTGCACAAAATCTTACGCTCGGAAACAAATATAGAATCAGGGTTTTGTATCACAACCGTAGAGTTTGTCTTTCTTGGATCAGACCCTCGTCAGCAGACGTAGCGGCTAGCAGGTGATGTAGGAGCCCCGAAGGTCTTAGTGCCCTCGCACGGTCCGGCCTGTAGACTGGACAGGTCCAAGTTCTTGTGCTGCGACTTCTGGTGAGTCTTCATGGCGGTCTGCTGCGCGAAGGCCGCGGGACAGTACGCGCACTTGAAAGGCCGCTCGCCCGTGTGCGTGCGCCGGTGGTTTTGCAATATTTTGTTTGTCTGTAAATGATAAATATAATCGTTATCGTTATAATATACAATATTATAATGTCAAATGACAATATTAAAACAAAAAATTCACAGAATACATCCTTGATCAAGTCATGTCGAACAACCCACCCCGTATCGCCCCCGGCGCAAAGGTGCCCATAGATTGCCGCGTTACCTCATAGATTCGCAATGGCAATTGTACAACTTAAGAGAGCAGAAAGTGGTTACCGTGACCTATAAACGTGTGCAACACCAGGGGAGGTACACCCGTGCTACCGACCCTGTAAGAACAAAGTTTCTGTGTCAGTACTGTCAGTGTAGATGAAACAATCAGGACAAGCCTTTGGCCTTCCCACTGACATCACAAAATCTCTCCAGTGAGCTACCCTACTCACCGCCATCCTTTGCCCCAAGAACGAGCAACTCTTTGTCTCCGACCGCCAACTGCCCATATTTTCCACAGTAAAATAAATAAATATAACCTTTTAAAAATAAAAGCATGCTATCATCGTCCTAATAGCGACTTCTCAGTTGTGTCTAAAAAGTCTTCACTTTGGGGCCCGAATTCCGCTTGTTATTTGTGATTGGCAAGTCGGCTTTTCCAGAAGCGATTAGATCCAAAATACGCTAGATACTCATCCGCTGTTTAAGCAGGTGCTCTAACTTGTAGGTAAGATTGCCTCTGGCCCCAAGCGTAAGGCCCTTGACAGCCCAAGTAGGGTCGCTAGAGTTGCAACAATAACGATCCTACTAAGGGTATGGAGGATCCTATCAAACTATTACATTGGTCATTAGTGTTGCAACCGTAGTGACTCCACTCGGGGTGTGGAGGGCCCTATGTAACTATGATTTATTGGTCGCTAGTGTTGCAGCCCTAGCTACCCCACTTGGGGTGTGGGGGGCCCTACCAAACTATGATTTATTTGTAAATCATCTCCCAAATGATGACGAGCGCTAACCTACATATGGTGCCTGTGTATAGTATACTTACTCCAAACCCTCGTCCGCAGATGTCACACATTTTGTCCTTGGGTTGTGCAATCTTTTTATGAACTCTCTCAATGTGCTGCCGAAGACCGTAGCCCGTCGTGTAGTACTGTAATCACATAAAGCAGATAAAATCTTGTTTTCAAGTTTATGGTCTTCATTTTATGTCTACCACAGCGTGCTCTATTATACAATTGAAGACTTTCAATTAGAGACTTTCCTGATACCCATTTTAGGAGGTTATGAAAAAATATGATCATGATCAAAATATGATCTCCTACGAATAATTTCATTTCATTTCATTTCACGAATAAATTTCATTTCATTTCATGTAAACCGCCTATTTGTTGGCGGCCATGTTGGATTTACAGTGATATTTATAATGTAAAGGAGTGTACCATTTATCGCATCAATCTGATAACAAGAAAGAGGATACAATTTCGAGAAGCATTTTTAGGTGTACCTCGTCAAGATCTTACTCCTGCTCATTTCCGGCGAGACTCTGGATCAGTTTCGAGGTTGGGGAATCAGACGGCAATTCCCTCTGTCAGGCCAAATCACAGGATATAATAGCGGAGAGGGAAATACATGACAAGTTAAAGTACCTTATCACATTGGTCGCAATAGTGCTTGGTAACCTTTAGATGTACCAATTTATAGTGGTTGTTCATGAAGCTGGTTCTAGTGAAGACCTTGCCGCAGTCGGGACACGGTACCCTGGAAAGGAAACTTGTGGTATACAGCGCACTCAATATAGCGATAGGTCATAACTCATAACTCATTTATTCATAAGCTCCTTATTTCAATTTCAATTATCGCGCAAGTTCTTTCCCTTTTTTTTTATTGCGCTACGACGACACAACACGATTCTAATGGGCCCACTTTGGATGAGGGTGCGTCGTTTCATTACAGAGTTCCTATGACCACCTTCCAGCTGTGCAATTCTCTAAGCTTCAGAAGTCCGACTGGTCGGACTGGGTGGCGTCACTGGAGATCGACCAATGACAATCTTAATCAAGGCTGTCGCAGCGCTGCGCTCGACGCATTGTCAGCTCTGGTTGCCATTGAAAAACGAAATACTCGTCAAGACGATTAAAATGGGTCTTGACGCAGAACGTCACTTTCGCAAAATGTCATCGTGAAAATTTTGGTCACTTTAGCACAATGTCACTTTCGCAAAATTGTCACTTTCTTAGAATGTCACTTTCGTAAAAATGTCACTTTCTTAATATGTCACTTTCTCAAAAATGACACTTTCTTAGAATGTCACTTTTGCAAAAAAGATACACCTTACAAAACCTGGTAAGTAATTATTATTATCTTGTTTCTCATTTCATTATCCCGGGTTTATGTGAGACCCGGACTTTTGGAAGGCATGCATTATAACTTACTAAATACGTATAAGTTCATAAATGTTTATAAGGTTCGTAATAAATTAGACGCCTTGTGTAATTTTTTCTACGAGTATAATTATATAAAAATCATATACATCTTTAATACTTAATAAGTAAAACTAATATAATATTATCATAACTTATTAAATACCTACTGTCTTTTACTTAAATAATAATATCTTGATGAACTTTACTAATAATAATATGTGTTGTTATTATTATATCAATCGTCTAATTTATTACGAACCTTATAAACATTTATGAACTTATACATATTTAGTAAGTTATAATTCATGCCTTCCAAAAGTCCGGGTCTCACATAAACCCGGGATAAGGAAATGAGAAACAAAATAATAATAATTACTTACCAGGTTTTGTAAGGTGTATCTTTTTTGCAAAAGTGACATTCTAAGAAAGTGTCATTTTTGAGAAAGTGACATATTAAGAAAGTGTCATTTTTACGAAAGTGACATTCTAAGAAAGTGACAATTTTGCGAAAGTGACATTGTGCTAAAGTGACCAAAATTTTCACGATGACATTTTGCGAAAGTGACGTTCTGCGTCAAGACCTTAAAATGAGCCCAAATTTGACAAGGTTGTGGCGTTTCAGTGCGAAGTTCCTTTGGTCACCTTTCAGCTCCATCATAAGATCAGCACTATGACATAATATTGCATTTTCACACGATTTACACATGTATGCAAAATTTCAGCTCAACCCGCAGCGCTTCACCGCTGCAGATTGAGCTGAATCAAAATTAATTTGCAAGATTTGCTGATAAACATCGGGACAGGTACATACATACATACTTCAAAAAAATTGCAATAGCAGGTATAATGGATACTGGCCCGTAGTTGTCCATACTTCTTGGGTCCTAAGATCTGTACTCCATGAGCGCTAGCCTAGGGGTGCCGGCGCCGTAGAAGCAGATCTAGGGTACGTGTGAGGCGCTTGGTCTCCAACCGCGCGGAGGTTCCTGGTCAAGCACACGACGCGTGCCCGGGTAACGGAGACAGGCAGCGCCTCTCCCACGCAGAGGAGACGGTACGGCCGACTGCAAATTCCAGCCTCAGATACCTCCGCCCAGTACTTATACACGCTCGGGTACTGCTTGTCACGCTAAAGAAGCCTAAATTAATGTAAAAGACTGAAGAAGCTAAAATACCTGTCCCTGGCCGACTGCTGCAGAAAACTCCGGTTGTCACACTCCACTCGATAAGATGACTATTAGGTGTGGATCGATGACTCGAAGTTCTCTCAAACCCTCATAATCTTAGCGTGGTTCGCACTAAGTTTATGAGGGTTTGAGAGAACTTTAGATGAAAAAGATTGGAGTGGTAACTAAAATACCTGATTATCTTCTGTTTGGTGTGCCTGACAGACTGCTGGAGATGTTTCTTGTACTTGTACTCGCTCGGGAACTGTTTGTCACACTCCACGCAGTACGACAGATCCTTGCGTATCTCACAGCCGGTGCTCTGCTCAGGGTGTGTCACTTGGTTGTGGTACTTGTAGGTTTTGTGGTTGGCGTATATGCGCTTACATATATTGCAGTAGGCCGGGATGTGGTAGAGCCTGGAGGGGGAAAGTACAGGGTAATGTCGGGGGTGCCCATCAAAATCTTCGCGGATCGAGATAACCTTACTTGGTCCTCAAGACAAAGAGACGTGCCATTTAGCGATGACGCTGGTATACATGGTGAATCTTTCAAAGGGATTGTATGGATATTGGTTTTTCAGAAATCTAATGTTGAGGTTTTAATTTTCTTCAAAATCAGGCTCGTGACTCCCTTGAGCATTTTTCGCTATTCCTTATAGTTTCGGATTTGGCCATCTAAGCTCTTTTCAAAAATTCACCCTGTATATTTTGCCCAATATTCACTTCTGTCGGCACTATCGGACACCACTATATTTAGGATTCCGTATATCAAGAGGAAAATCTTGAAACCCTTATAGGATCACTTCGTTGTCCGTCTATCTGTGCGACTGTCTGTCTGTCAAAATCTTTTTCTCAGGATTGCGTGGAGGTATAGTAACCTTTTCAAGTCGTACCTTAGACTAGCTACGACTTAGATATTTTTTATGCTGTGTTGTATTGCTACTTACTGCGTCTATAGAATGCATTTAGTTAGCATAGATGCTGTGTCTATACAGTATATATTGTGGTCTAAGAATCACACTCACTGTGCGATATAAAGCTTTTTTTAGGGATCCGTACCTACTTCAAGAGGAAACACCTGGAATCCTTATAGAATCACTTCGTTGTCTGTCTGTGGAGACCTTTTTCTCAAGAATGCGAGGAGCTATCAAGTTGAAGTACCATATACTCATGTCTGTAACGTCTTGGAACTATGCCAAAATCAAACTTCTGTGTCAACGCAATCAGAATATATTGTGGTTAGCATAAGTTCGTTCCTGAATCCAATTTTGTACGGAACCTTCGGAGCGCTAGTTCGACTCGCAATTGACCGACTTTTTTATGTTCTTTTTCATTTTATTTTATTTACTTTAGCAGAGCAGAGCCTAAACCGTTGGATCTACAAACTTGAAAATTTTCTATGATAATTCCGACCCCTTAACACCACTGGTAGTGTCAAGGACATAAATTAAATCCCCATGACACCACCGATTGCCTTGAAGAAACCTATTCACTCCAGATTTAAAGATTCGGATTTGTCTAAAAAAATGATAAATGTTTTACTAATTAATTCTTTTCAAATCAAATCAAATCAAATCATTTTATTGTGAAAATGGGTACATAGTGGTGCTGTGATTAAATGTGGTTTCTCCATTCTCCGCCTCAAGGCATACAATAGAATTGCTTATAAGATATGCAACATAATAATTAAACAACCATGCACACAGGCTACTTTATATTATACCAATAATTGAGTTAAAAAAAATATATGTCAGTATGAGTAAATGTCAAAAAATAAAAGTCATATATATAATTAAAATCATAAGGAGTACATACATTCCATTATCATTAGAATATTTCAAATTACAAAAAATTTAAAAAAAGCAAATCATAACAAAACAAATTAAAACAATTCAAATCACATTGATTAAATCTCCTTCTTTAACTTCTAATAAATTATATTACAGTAAATTACTTTGTCTTGTCTTCTAGGAATTCATTTACACTATAATAAGTTTTTTCGTATAGAAATGATTTAATTTCTTGTTTAAATTTGTCGATTTTTCCTACATTTAAAATAATCTTAGGTAAGTTATTGTAGATCCTAGGCGCCATACAGAAAACGCTGCTATCCATTAATGCGCTCCTATGCTGAGGGTAACATATTTTGTGTTTGTGGCGCTCACTTGTATAGTGTTCAAACAAACCTAAATTGGATCTAACAAATACCGCAGTTTCGTAAATGTACAAACACGGCATTGGTAATATTTTCAAACTCTTAAAGTAAGGCCTACAGCTGTCTATTTGTTGAAGGTTGCACATTGCCCTTACACATCTTTTCTGTGATTTAAACACATGTTCCCTCTCAGTACAGTTACCCCAGAAGATTATACCATACCTTAGTATGGAATCTACGTAACCGTGATAAGCCGCCAGTACAGCCGGTTGGTTAAATTTTTTTGTTAGCATATAAAGCGCGTATGACTGCGAATTTAATTTTGAGCACAGATTCTCTACATGCACCTTCCAGTCTAAATTTTATCTATAGTCAGACCTAAGAATTTAGTTGTGTCTACTTCGTGAATCGTTTCACCTTCATAATTAATGTCAATGTTTGTATCAAATATAGGAATTCTATTTCTAAATGTCATTAAATGTGTCTTACTTAAATTAATTTTTAGATTATTTGATGTCAACCATTGTATTATGTCACCTAGAGTATTATGTATGTCAGATTCAAGAAGTGTCTTATCCGTACCCGTGAACAAAACTGTGCTATCATCAGCGAACAGGATAGTGGAATGTCCTGTTATATTCGGTAAATCATTAATATACACGTTAAATAAAAGTGGTACACTACCTTGCGGGATACCCCTATCATTTTCTCTATATTCTGACAAAAATTTAATTTCAGATCTTAATTTTGGGCATAGATGTGTTATTTGTGTGCATTGTTTTCTATTGCAGAGGTATGATGCTATAAGATTCAATGCATTACCCCTTACCCCATTTGCACTCAATTTACTTAATAGTGTTTCATGGTCCACACAGTCAAAAGCCTTAGTGAGGTCCATGTAAAGTGCGTTTTCAAGTCATACTCACTTTATATGCGATATCAAGCTTCTTTTTTTCATGAACACCCCATTGCAGTAGTCGCAAATAACTCTCTCATGCGTCATCTTGTAGTGTCTCCGGAATTCGTATAGACTCCTGCAATAACGGAAAACAAATAGTGTAATTTTTATCGATTAAGATAAGAAAAATTTGGAATCGGTTCAGCCGAGATTCGAACTCGCGATCTTTCCCTTACATGGGGAATGATCTTCCAATCTTCTTCTACATTTATATCCGTCTTCCGTTTTTTTAAGTACCATCTACCATAAACACGTAATTTTCAGATTAAATAAAACTTCACGTCAAATAAAACCTTGTGTTGTCATTTAGAGTGGACGAATTGGAGAAGAAGACTGATGGTTCTGGACGAATCTACATGACTGCAACAAAAAGGTGCGCGTTGTAAGTTGTAACTGGTCGAGTAGTTATTTCTCGCTCTCCTTAATTAATGACCGGCAATATGGTTTAAGGCCGAAACGGTCAACGGATGAACCTTCCTTTTAATTAATTTCCTGGTCCCTGTGACGCTCTAAGATACATAATTGACAAATAATTGGCATTTGTAACAATACAAACCCACAGTTGAAGCCACACTCATTGCACGTATAGTTCTTGCGATGTTTCATTTTTATATGTTTTTTAATTTCAAAGGCCGACTGGTGCACCTCGGTACAAATCGTACATTTGTACTGTTTAGAGTGGGCCGTTGCCCAATGCTGCTCTTGATGTTCCAATGACGTCATCATCGTGGGACAATCTGCGCATTTGTATGGGAATGTCGACTGAAATATGCAAAAATAAATTAATGATTCCAGGTAACTTTTATTTTTTCATTGAACGAGTTTCGATGCTTGTTTTTACAATCATCGCAATTCAGACTTAAAAGCTTGGCCAAGCTATGTGAAATAAGCAATTACCTCATGACAAAGACTCTTATGCCGCTGTAAATCTAGTTTTTTTATATATCCTTCTCTACACTCGTCACACTTAAACGGCATCCTAGGGTACCCATAACGAATCCTGTCTCGTTTCAACACTATCTCATACTCTTTCTGATCTAACGATACGGATTCGGCAAACTGCAAATAAGTCTTCTTGCTAATATCGTTTCTTCTTGTCACCGTTGCAAATATTTGGTATTTCTTTTTCTTACAGTTACGAGTGTATTTTTTTGGCGTTGAAGATTGCTGTTCAGACTCTTCTTCAACCTCAAATTTAAGTACAGGCTCGTAGTAATCGGAATCATTATCGTTACTGGTGTTGTATTCTTCTTTTATACTATCATTATATTCTGCTTTTATATCTGTTAGTAATTCTTCTGATGTTAAATTTTCATTCTCATGTATATCTACTAATTCCTTATTGTCATATTCAATTCGTTCATCGTTCTTCTTATCTTGATCTTGAAATACATTTTTCTCTTTTTCATCAAACTCATAATCAAATGTGTTGATATGTAAAGTATTTAGCGATGATAAGCTATTGAGCTTTGGAATGGGCTCCTATAAAAATATTTCAAAAAAGGAAAGATCAATCTAGAACGAATATTTATTGAAGAATAAGAACTACTACTTATTACAAGGCGACTATATGTCAAGGCTCCCCCCTGTTACGTGGGACCGAATGCAATTGGTGAAATGTATTTGTTAATTCACCTTTGCGTTATCTTTTTGGAATAAAGGCGTGATTATATGTATGTATGTATAATACTACATTACTACCACAACATACTCATAAAGGAAGGTTTGCATTTGAATTTTGGGTGTGCTGTATACCTACCTCCGTCTCGCGGTTATATAAGCTTGTTGTGTAGGATCTGAAGCTGAAGCAGTCTGGATGAAATTTGGGGTTATTTCATATACATACCAAAAAAATTCATACCATTTCAAAATTTAAACTCGTAGGTACCTATTTTTATTTGTTTTTATTCTTAATTCATCCCACTGCATTTTTATTCATTTTCATGTATTAAGTACCTCATGCCATCCATTTCATGAAGTTTACCTACTATTCTTATTTCCTATGATATCCTACTTTTCCTATAAAAACACGTTTTAGGTACAACAAAAGTATGGTTTACTAATAAAGTAATTCAAACAACTGACAAAACTCGCAGGATTAATGAGGCCATGAAATTCTTGAATTAATATTATGATGATGATGAACGAAAAAAATATCACAGGCTTTCTTTATGACATTTGAAAAATATATGCGCCTACCTCGTACTAGCACTGCACCACCCGATGGTAAACTGCTAGAGAATGCCTGCCTACGGCAATAAGTCCGCGAATGTACATCGTGCATAAAGAATAAATAACCGGGAACAGTTCAATGCAAGTTATTTTTTTTTATACCACTTGGGTGGCAGACAAGCACACGGCCCACCTGATGGAAAGTGGTTACCGTGGCCTATGGACGTTTGTAACACCAGAGGAGTCACAGTCGCGCTGCCAACTCTGTAAGTGCAGAGTTTCTGTGCCATCGGTGTAGAAGAAAAAGTAGGACAAGCCTTTAGTCTTCCCACTGACAGCACAAATCCTCCAGTGAGCTCTGGCTACCCTACTCACCGCTGGGAACACAACACGAAGTTATTATAGCCGCGGTATTCTGTAGGGTGGAGGTACTTCCCCAGTCGGACTGCTCAATTGGGCGAAAATACCACCGTGTCCGTGTAGTCACTCACAAACATGCAAGTTTTACTGCGTAAAAACAGTGCACAAAATGCGATTTTGCCCACTGCATGAGACAAAGTTCTTAATTATTATTTTTATTTTCTTTGATACAGGGTACCAACCATAGATTTAGCAAGAATTGTTCCGCGAAGAACTTTCGAAGTATTCGGCACTCCGTCTCTTTCTCGTCCTTTTTCTAAATTTGAAAACTTTGTTTTTTTTATTTAAAATATTTATTATTTAATGTATTAGGTACTTATTGTATACGAAAATAAGTAATGCATGAGTATTTAAAATTGATACCTAATGGATAAGTAATTATTTCTATTTTCAACATTTACAAAATGAAACGTCATGGGCGTCCATGACGTTTCATTTTGTGTTTCTGTACGCACCTTAAAAATAGCAGGAATTAAATTTGCACTATTAAATAAAATTAAAAATATTAAAAAGATAAAAATACTCTTAAAATATCTGTAATTTTTGTACTATGACTTAAGAATGGTATGAATAAGGAATACGCATTTGGTATAATTCAAGGATGGAATGAATTCTCCTAGTATAAAGGCGGAACAACCCGAAATTAGACAGAGAGGAGGTAGATGTAAAGGAATAAAAGCTACCCTGGCAGAAGCAGGCCGCGGCGGCGGCGCGCCTCCCCGTTTTCGGGGACGAGTTGGGGACTCTGTAGTCCCCACACCAGAGAGGGCCTGATCGTGAGAGATGGCCCTGGGTCGGCCGGGGTGCGAGGGATATGCCTGTCAACCTCACCTTCGGCAATACAACTTCGAGTCCGACATAACCTCTTTCACCGGCTCTGGTGGGGGGGTATCAGTGGGGATTCTGTACACGTAAAAAAAAATGAAAAATTGAGATAATATATAGGATATGTCTTACGTTTTTACAATAACATTTTATATACTGCATCAGTAAGCATTGTGCTGTTTTGATCCTTGCTTTAAACACCTTCAATTTCTTCAGAAACATCACACATTCCCAACAGAGTACAAGTTCCATCTGCAAAATGACATACAACAATATTGTAGCAACGAACAAACGGGTAGCATGAATAAGTGGATAAGTCAACTTGCATGAAATTTTGGAATACGTAAAACTTGTATAATAACAAGTACAATCCTTACGAATAATATATATATATATAATTGGCTAAGTACAAGTTGAACTCACACACAAAAGGTTCCGTACCATTATCTATACAATATTAGGGTCTAATGTTTAATTATTAGAGATAATATTATAGTTCTTTTATCAAGATCACCTGTCAACGGTATTCCTAATTTTTTTTTTTTTTTTTTTTATAGTGAATATACAACTAAATATTCTGTAAATATTTGAAGCGTCTAGTTGTCTTTCTGTAGTCATAAAAAATACCAAGCAAAAAGCATTAACAAAATTATGTGTAGTATGAGAACCCTCTGAAATATTTATTACATTTAAATTTATTTATTTATGTTTAAAGTGCATACACAGCTGAATATTCTGTGAACATGTCAGGTTATTATTATCCGCAAAAAGAGGCACCTATAATAATCACATATATTGTATGGAAGCTGCCCTTAAATAGTTATTTTATTTAAATTTTAATATTTATTTTTAAAGTTAAGTAAATATTTCAAGTGTCTGTTTCCATTATTAATATAGAGCAAAAAAACTACAGAAAATCATGTTTGTTGTATAGGAGTCTCTTTAAATATTATATTTTCTTTTTTAGTATTTGTTGTATATATATATAGTATATTGTATATTGTATATATATATATATATATATATATATATATATATATATATATATATATATAGTATATATATATGTATATATATACTAAAAATAAGTATATATAGCGGCTGCAATAGAAATACATCATCTGTAAAAATTTCAATTTCTATCACGGTTCAGGATATATAGCCTGGTGACAGACAGACATACAGACGTAAAATCGGTTCAGTCCTGTACAGTTGTTTCGGATATTACTCATTATAAATAGATTTTAGTTAAGTGTTATGGGTATCGTGTATACATATGCATTCATTAGAAAGCTGATAATATAATGTTAGATACACTCCAATTTGGTCAATAAAATCGGGCTGGGCTAGGACTAGGGCATAGTAAGATTGCCAATCTTGATGATTGTTTTGGAAGTATTAATAAAAACAAATATAACTTACGCGATTTATAGTGTGTGTTTCATTTCTAAGTTCATAGAACATTTCACTGATGTCACCGCTAATGCGGTGGACTGTTCGGTCTTCAGTTAGACATCCGTGGCAGAGCGTATTTAACTGTTCGCATTTCATTTTTATATTCATTTTCAGTGATTAATTTAATTATTTTGATGAAAAAAATTTGTGAATTGTGTTGCGCTGGTTGACATTGGTTGACATCTAGGGACACGAAAAAAGTATCGATACCTTATGGTATCGAGTAGATTTCCTTTCGATACCGATACTTTTTTACTCGATACTTTGTGTTCGATACTTTTACTTAACAAGTACTTTTTGACAAGTATCGTATCGAATATATATTTTTTTTATTAATTTTTTATTATTGAAAAAATACATGAGATGGCGTTTGGGTCGCCCCAATGCTGCCAATTATTACATAGGTTTCATTTTATAATTTATGGCAACATTAGCAACGCCATCTTGTTCGATCGTGCTGAAGCTTTTATTCAGGCATAGAGTAGATCCGTTACCGGATTCACATTTCACTTGTTTAATTCTAACTCGTTCATTTAATACTCTATGGTTCGTAGGCTGTATGGGCTTAGATTTCTTTGCTTTTCATCACAGAAAAATTATACAAAAAAACAACTTTATGGTTCGTTCGTTGTTGTTGTTACTTGTTGTTTAAATATTTATCGATTTTCTTGCGATATTATTATTTGATTTCTTGATATGTAAACATATTCAGCACGGCACTCAGTATTATTCTGTGTTTGTATCGGAATTTGAGTTATTATCAAAAAAATGCCGCCTACCAAGAGTGAAGTTTGGCAGTATTTCGTCAAGATTAACAAAGACGAAGTGAAATGTAAGATTTGTTTTAAAAGCTTAAAAACGTCAGGGAATACGTCAAACATGATTAAACATTTAAAGAAACACCCTAATTCTGATGCCTCAAGGTAATTTTTTTAATAATTTGGTGTTCCTTGTAACATAACCTAAAATAAGTTTTATAGTATTTTATAGGCGCACGAAACTAATTATTTTATGTATTATCTTTTATCTTTTTAGTGTAAAAGGAGATGAAAAACAAACGACGACTCAGAAAAAGTTAGAACTGCCGAATTTACCGAGTCGTGATCACGAACCCCTACCATCAACAAGTATATCGAAAGCACCTGAATCAGATACATTGCTAACAACTCCTTCATCATCTGATGTCGAAAGAACTCCAATCGTTATCAGTGGTGAGATAGAAGAAACATATGCACCACTTCCAAAAAAAAGGCAACTTTCAATTGTACAATCAATGGAACGAAAATACTCTTATTCCGATGGAGGAAAGGATTATTTGAAACTCTGCAAATGTTTGCTTTATTTTATTTGTGTTGATAAAAGACCTTTCGACATTGTGAAAGGGCGTGGGTTTAAAAAATTGATGCATCAAGCTTGTCCATCATTTAAAATTCCTCACGTAGATACCCTTAAAGCACAATTCGATAACTATTATAGCGTAATGCGTTCGAAAGTTGAAAAGATATTTGATAATGTAGATCATGTGGCATTAACCTGCGATATTTGGAGTGAGATGATGACTGTTACCAGCTATTTAGGGGTTACTGCTCATTATTTGCAAGATGACAAACTTGTGTCACGTTGCATAGCTACCGTTGCACTGGATCAGCGTCATACTGGTGACTTTATCGCTGAAAAATTAAAAGAAATTTGTGCAGATATACACATCAGTTTGGATAAAATAACTGCAGTAGTTACAGACAATGGCTCGAACATGATAGCCGGCATAGCAAATTTTCTAGAAAAGAATAAACACTTACCTTGCTTTGCTCATACAATTAATTTAATCGCGGAATCTGCAATGTCAGTCAATGATTTGGGAGCATTAGTAAGCAAGGTACGAGACATTGTAAAATTTTTCAAAACCAGTGTAATCCTCAGTGACTCTTTACGTCAAAAGCAAACTGGGTCTCAACCTCTCAAACTGATTTTAGATGTCAAGACTCGGTGGAATTCGGTCTATTATATGCTACAGAGATACATAGAATTAGCACCAATAGTTCATCAAATTTTGATGTTAAATACAAAAGCACCACCCACACCATCGGCTGTAGAAATGCAAAATATTAAAACATTGATTTGTATTTTGAAACCGCTGGAATATGTAACCAAAGAGTTATCAGGTGAACAATATGTAACCATTAGCAAACTAATACCAATGGTGAACTGTTTAAAGGCGCAGATTAATAATATACCTTTGGCTGTAGGTGATGGTGATGGTACCCATGGAAATGTAATAAATACAGTAAAAAACGAAATCCTAAAACAAATAGAACGCCGATTCGGACATATTGAAGATAATTATTTGATTGCTATGTCATGTTTACTAGATCCGAGATTCAAGAATATACACTTTCAGGACTCCAAAGCTTGTGCAAAGGCAATTTCTTTACTGAGAAGATATATAACTACGTCTCCTAATGTTACCGGCAATGAACATGACAGCGATTCTTCTCTCGAAACAACTTACGATTTTTGGAGTTACCATAAGAAATTAGCTCACACGAAAAAACGAAGTAAAACCAGTTCTTCATTACTGATTGCAAATAAGGATGAATTAAGCCATTATTTATCTACACAGGTTGTACCACTTTCTTTAGATCCTCTAAAACAATGGGAAGATATGAAAGTTGTTTTCCCAAAATTGTATAAGTTGGCACGAGAATTTTTATCGATTCCTGCGACTTCAGTGCCCTCAGAAAGATTGTTTTCGAAAGCTGGAAGTACAATTACTAAAACCCGTAACCGCCTATCGCCGAAAAGGCTCGACAAACTTCTTTTTTTGAGCGATTGTACGGAGGAGGAATGGGATTTATAATACATTTCATTAAAAAATTGTGGCTTTACTTACAGGTTACAGGTTGTTTTTATTAATCTTATATTTATGTACCATTTGTTATATTTTCATTTTCTCTTACTGAATGAAGTTACAGACAATACTAAACATAAAGTTAAACATACATAAGTTATAGACAATATAAACTAATGTTTAAGTTTAACGTGCCCTGCCCCCCCCCCCCTGCCTGAGAAAAGTACTCGATACTTTAAGGTATCGATACTTTTGTGTCGGTTCTTTTACGAGTACGATACTTTCTTATCGATACTACTCATGAGTACAGTATCGATACTTTTTATTCGATACCGTGTCCCTATTGACATCACAGAGTAGAGTAAACCAGCATCTGTCAACAATTCACTATTCAGCATCTATAGATTTAATAATATACGATATTATATTACGTATTAATATAATGAATATTTTTTTATTACATATATCTATACGATTTATAGATATAAAGTAACTGTATTTATACATAAATAAATCTGCACTTTTAATAGGTATTTTCTTTTTTCATTGCATGATAAAATTATACATTTTCTGATTGACAGCACTTGCTAGAGGAAAAAAAGCAAACAAAGCTGAGACAAAAAATGATTTGACATCTCGTTTCATTTTGAAGTGCCGTAAATAAAGTGTATTGACATCCCTCTCAGAATTGGTCAAATTGAATCGGAATAGATTCTATAGCCATTCGTCAAGTATTGAATTGAATTATTAAGAATTGGTCGTTTAAATATATTTGAAAAATGACATCTTACTACGTAGTATTTAAGGAAAGTGCCACTACAGTTACTAAAATATGCGTGTGTTGTTCATCACAAAACGCTCCTTTGATTGATATTAACACATGTAATCACACAACATTCTTGAGGAGTATCAAGTGTATCAACCAATTGTTGGTAAATATATGCCTGTTTTTTTTATTGTATGTATTTTAAGTCATAATTTAGCTCATTTTAAAGAAATATATACCATTACTACAGAAGTGACGTTTAGAGTTGGCATTCTGCAAGATGGCCGCTTGTATTTTATTACGTTTCACAGCCAAACCTGCCAAACCACTGAACCGACGTTGATGAAATTTGGTCCACAGATACAGGCTTGGAAAAAAACATAGGCAGGCAACAGTACACTAATTCATAATATTAAGAGTATATACGCCATCTGTCGTGAAATAGCAAAAGCTTTTCAAGTGACGCCATCTTTTTTCCAGCATATGTAAACTTTGAATTTACGCCATCTGTTGGAAATTCGTAAAATTACGTGGTTCAGCAATTAGATTGCACGCCATCTATCGTGAAATGGCAAATCTTTTCAACTAGCGACATCTGTGCCATAGTATGTCAAACTTTGATTTAACGCCATCTGTGCGAAACCGGTGATACTAGTCCAGAAGTGTACGATGTGTTGCATCTATTAGCCACTAGATGGCATTTGATAGCTTTTTATTAAAAAGGTAACAAATTAATCTATACTAATATTATAAAGCTGCAGAGTTTGTCTGAACGCGCTAATCTCTGGAACTACTGGTCCGATTTGAATGATTCTTTCAGTGTTGGGTAGTCCATTTATTGAGGAAGGTTTCTGGATTCGGTCCCCACGCTCAAGGCCCGCGATAAAAGCTATGCAATAGCTTAAAAAAAAGGCTATATATCATCACGCTACTACTTAAGGGAGCGGAGCATTGATAATATATGTTAACAAATCCGGCAATTTTTCATACATATTTTGAAGACTAAAACATACGGGCTCAAAGGGATATAAAGCTTCAAATTATACCCCGGGCGAAGCTGGGGTGGGTCAGCTAGTAAAAAAGACGTGTGGCACTCGGGGACTGCCGCGGTAAAGCTATTGCATAGCATTTTTTATGAACTTATGCAATTTGAATTTGAATTTGAATCTGAATCTGAGTCTGAGTCTGAGTCTGAGTTTGAATTTGAAAACTAACAACTTATGCAATTATAATTACTTACGTTAAAGGAAGCTACTTCGGAGCAGCTCGGCTCGATTCGTGCGAGCTCGGAGTTGGGGGTGTTAGGTTTTTTTCGTTACGGAATTTCTGGATTCGGTCCCCACGCTCAAGGCCCGCGATAAAAGCTATGCAATAGCTTAAAAAAAAGCAGCTTACCCTATAGACCATGCTTCTAACATTTTGTTTGATAACAAGACTGCCGGCTAAATATTCAACTGAATGCATGTATTGAATGAAATTTTAAGCATTTTGTATGCCCACCGTCGCCGTTGCCGTAAGACTGATATGTATAGAAGAATTTGGATGGTTTCAGGCGAAGGCTCGCTGGCTTAGTGGTCAGAGCGTTCCCCCTGCGAGGGAAAGATCGCGGGTTCGAATCCCACCTGGATAGTTTCAATATTTTCTATCTTAATCGATTTTGAATACCTACATGTAGTGTACGATTTTACGATTGTGTCTCATCAAAATTCCTCATGAAGTTATTGTCCAAGATATATATGACGATACCTATATTCCATCCCATCTGTCTGTCTTCCTGTCTGTTTGTGTGAATAGCTCTAATCTCCGTAACTTTGACTACTTTTATTTTCGGTTTCTGTGAAAAGAACTTTTCTGTCTACCACAGATAATCTATACTAATATTATAAAGCTGCAGAGTTTGTTTGTTTGTTTGTTTGAACGCGCTAATCTCTGGTACTTCTGGTCCGATTTGAATGATTCTTTCAGTGTTGGGTAGTCCATTTATCGAGGAAGGTTTTAGGCTATATGTCATCACGCTACTACTTAAGGGAGCGGAGCATTGATAATAAATGTTAACAAATCCGGCAACTTTTCATACATATTTTGAAGACTAAAACATACGGGCTCAAAGGGATATGAAGCTTCAAAATATAGCCCGGGCGAAGCTGGGGTGGGTCAGCTATATAATATAAGTCTTATACTGTCTACACTCCTCGAGTCTCTGATCAATAAAATGAGTGGTTTTGATCTCGTGACAAATTTTTCTGGTAAGTATTTCATTGATCTAAAGGTGTTAAGAGACCTCTTCCTGTCTCCATGCGTCCTTCAGGTTGTTGATCGTATCTACTTATAACCTCAGGCAATTCAAATGGTATGTGGTACAGAAACTCGTGCATGTTTACCTAATGAAAATGTTCGTTAGACTGCACCTTCGTGCGCAAAATCCCCACGTATACCCTCCCCACCGGAGCCGGTGGAAGAGGTTATGTCGGACTCAAACCGACCAAAACGCACGCCGCCTGTGGGTCGTTTTTGGTTCTGCTTTACCGAACACGAAGGTTCATAGCTTCAACTATTTCTTCTTTTTTTTTCAGGTTGAACTTGAAGACGCGCACGTGTGCCTCCTATGCCACACCTTGCTCAAGAAAATTGATGCATTCCAAAAACAAGTCATAGAGACGTTCTCAATGCTCGCTAATAAGGTTCATATTCAAAGTTATTTATTTTTCAGCATGCTTAACCTTGCCATTTGCTAACCTATTCAGTTACCACTAACTCCTCGTTTACATACAAACATACATATGGGAGGTAGGACACGACGGTATTCCCGTCCGAATTGAGCAGTCCGACTGGCCTACAGAATACCACGGCTATAATAATAACCTCGTGTTGTGTTCCAGGCGGTGAGTAGGGTAGTCAGAGCTCACTGGAGAGTTTTTGTGCTATCGGTGGGAAGACCAAAGGCTTGTCCTGATTATGTGTTCTGCACTGACGGCACTTAAAATCTCTGTTCTTACAGGGTCGGCAGCACGGATGTGACTCCACTGATGTTACACACGTTCATAGGCCACGGTAATCACTTTCCATCAGGTGGGCCGTGTGTTTGTCTGCCCTAAGTTGTATAAAAACAAAAAACATACATACAATCACGCCTTTATTCCTGGAGGGTTAGGTAGAGGTGAATTAACACCCACATTTCACCAATTATTGTATTCGGTCCCACGTAATAGGGGGTGAGCCTATTGCCGTATTCCGGGCACTATTGTTGACTCGAGCCATGCATCTGAGGCTGAGTCTGGGCTGTATATATCTGTCTAATGTTAAAAAGCATTATCCCTTAGTCGCCTTGTACGACACTGCATGGGAATAGATGGGGTGGCCCAAATTCTCCGGAAACCACACGGCACCCTCGTTTTCACCTAAGTATAAAACATGTATTTGACAAGTTGCAATATGTCACAGGCTACAGTGTGAACGCAAATGTGTTGTATACTTGTTTACAACTTGTTGGCTATACATACTATGTGAACGAAAAAGTATCTGAGGTACATGTATAAAACAAGAAAGTATTGTGTTTTGATTGGTCTTCTACAGGTCTTCAACAAGTTTTGAGTGTGAACGCAATGTGTTGTATACTTGTTTACAACTTGTTGGCTATACATACTATGTGAACGAAAAAGTATCTGAGGTACATGTATAAAACAAGAAAGTATTGTGTTTTGATTGGTCTTCTACAGGTCTTCAACAAGTTTTGAGTGTGAACGCAATGTGTTTTATACTTGTTTACAACTTGTTGGTTATACATACTATGTGAACGAAAAAGTATCTGAGACACAAATTACGAAGGTGACAGCCGGAGGACTTAAAAAAAACCAATTTATAAAAATTAATTTAATGCAATAAAAGGTTTTACAATTAGAATATCTTATGTCTAGACTTGGACGATGCTAGTACCAAAGTGAAGTTTTAATTATTCGTAATTAGGTAAAACAGTTTTAAGCGTCAGCACTTTTAATGTGGCGTGATCGGCGACGACACGAGGCGCCGATTCTGCAATTCCAAGGTTCGATCTTGCGCAACTGTGTGGCACGAGGCAAACTTGCGGGCTTGCGGAATTGGTGTAGGCAGAGCACGTAACACCTCCCCCCTCAGACCAGCAGCTATTTGAGAACTTTCAGCGAAAATGATGCTGGTGGTTGCTCTTGGCTATTTGACATCTCTTCCTCTCCTGTGTGTCGGTTATCGGGCTGGTTCTCTCTCGATTTCCGATTCTTAAACAGCTTGCATGTAATACATCGTCTTCTTACAGCAATGGCCATAGCGAATGCAGTTGCACATATCGTAATGGTGTATACTGGTATGGTGGTGTGGAACAGCGAATAGTCAATCCTAGTCTGACTTGGGATCTGTACTGGATGCTGCGTTAATATTTTATCTTCGATCTCACGTAGGTTTTTCATATTGACTGACTTCAATTTCAGATGCGGGATAATTTTCTCGGTGGTATTTGGCTCTTTCGGAATCTCGGTGATTTTCAGTGGCTGACCCTTGATGCGATCATTAACGTTGGTAATAGTGAATTCCTTAGTGCGAAGCAGGCAGTTTTGTGGTATAGTAGCTAGGTAGCTCCCATGGAGTAGGGTGAATTCTTGTCTTTCGCATTGCAATTCTGTTCTAGTAGGATGCGGGAATATGAGTGTATATCGTCGGTCATCTAGTTGTTCCATGGTTTCTTGAGTTAGTGTGATTTTGACTGGAGCGCATGATTTATTAGAGGGTTGGTTAGAGATGATTCCCTGGATACAGTCTAGATGTTCTCCCAATGGATAATTCATATCTTCCTCGCAGAGATGACATTGGCTTAACTTCGGGCATTCTGCCTCTATGTACTTGAAAGCTTTACCATTTGTTGCTAGGAAGGGATAAGGAGGAATGAAAGTATATCCTAGTTTGTTAGGAACTATAGCTAATCTGTATAAGTCAAACTTAGTGGGAGATATTATGGGTATTTTGAATATAATAACTATTCTTTTTCCTGTGTAATAATAACCGGGTTTTATTGTAAAGTAGTACTCCCTCAAGTCTAGATCTAATATCTGTTCTGAGCTATAAATTAGTTTTAGCCTGTTAATCATTTTACCTAACGTATTTATATCTAACGAACTATGATGAGTGCTCGATGCACGTATAAAACCTAAGGTATTCTCTATTCTAATTATTTCTAAGAGCAAATCATCTACATTGTCGCTAATTATAGATAAAAGCTGCGACATCCTGGTGTATCGCACAAAGTCGGTTTGATAGGATAAATTTTCATCTAAGAGTGATTCTAGAGTCGTATTAATTTTCTCTTGATTTTTGATAATGGTTTTAAGTATGTTAGCATGTCGAGTCATCCAATCCTTATTAAGGCTAATGTGTTCATTCAACTCAGAGACTAATTTCTTATCGTTATTCTGTAGAAGCACAATCGCTTCATTATACAATTGGGCATCCGTATGATCTAAATTACCGGTTATGCTTTTAATTATGGATCCTAGTCCATCAATAATCCCTCTTTTAACCCGACTTGGTTCCAATGTCTTAAGCTGCGAATTAATCGTTAGTAATTTAGTGGATAGATGATTAATTTTAAATTCAAATAATGGCGTCGTATTGCTGTCTAATTTATTTTTAAAGTAATTAATTTGTGACTCTACTGAGGCTAGTCTATTTTCTACGTCTGTCAATTCAATGTATTGTAAGAAGGAATGGTAGTGTGTAATGAGTCTGGCTTGTCCAAGTTTAAAGGGTAAAATTCCAGGTCCTTTGTCTAAACTCTCAAGTCTTATCTCGTGTTCCATTGTCAGGTTGATTATCATGGCGAGTAGTATTCTGTAACAATTTAGAACTGTCAGGGGTACGCTTAAGTCGGGATTTAGCTACGGGGCCTTTCTTTTTCGATGTGTAAATGTGGATGGGAAGGTCAGCTAGGACAGTGTCGTGGGTGTAACGAGGCGCTAGCTTTTGTCTACTTGCTACGGGGTTCCTAACGAACACTTGTTGGTCTGGTTGATATTCTACCTCAGTCTCTCTGTCTTTATTTCGGTTTTGCATGATATTAGTACGGTTAGTCTGTGTAAAGTCGTTTATTAGGTCGTAAACTGTCTTCATCTGGTCTTTGTGAGTTAAAATATACTGCTGCATGAGATGTTCTGATAAGTCAACGTCAACTGGGTCTCTAGGGTCAAAATGTCCTCTTATAATATCGTGGGGTCTACACTTCGTAAAGCTATGAACCGAACTGTTATAAGCTAATATGGCATACGGCATGAGGTTGACCACAGGGTCATCTTTTTGTCGTAGGCATAGGATGCGTAAATGCTCTAACAGCGTGGAGTGAAATCTTTCTACAATACCGTTGTCGTTAGGGGAGTGAGCTAAAGTCCTGTGGTGGTTAATTTTGTGTAATCTAATAAATTCTGAAAATAATTGATTGGTGAATTCTGTACCATTATCTGTTACTATTGTTAGAGGGAGGCCATGGTGGGTACAATATTTCAAGACTGCTTGCAGTATACTGGTTGCAGTTCCGTCCTTTACGTAGTATGCTTGTCCATACTTCGAAAATACGTCTACTATAGTCAAGTACTTTTCATTTTGAGCAGTAAAGAGGTCCATATGCACTATCTCAAATGGTTTTGAGGCTGGGGGGACGATATTAAACTGTGGTCTAATTGGGTTTCTATCGTATTTCGATTGGCCACAGATTGCACATTCATTAATATATTTAGTGATGTCATCTCTCATTTTTGGCCAATAGTACTTTCTAGAAAGGGCGAGGTAACATTCGTTTATTCCTCTGTGATTAGTCTTACCCTCGTGATAGTGTTTTATAATTTCTTGCTGGCGCAAATATCCCTTAACGTCTTCTAATTCGGATTTCGCTAAGACTAAATTCATGGCTGAGTTTTTAAAGTTACTTTGAATGATAGGGATGACTGAGTACATGCCTAGAAGAGGAGTTATCTTTAGTGCAGTTTTAACTTTAGGATTGACGTACTCTTTAACGGCATTTACAACGTCTTGCTCTAAATTTGATTCAGAAACTTGAATGAAGGTCCTAGTATGTGTATCGAAAGGTTTAGTGGCTACGGTTCTACGCTTGATGTCGCCTACGATGGTTATACAAATCTGTCGATGGAATTTATTTAAAGGTTCGTCTGTTATAGGTACTTCCAGAATAGGGTTTTCAGTGCTAGTATGTGCTGTAGCTGTTGAAGAGTCCGAATGTAGGTGCGGTCTTTCAGATGGGTTAGCTATCAATGATTCAGTCTCCTCGTTATTAAGTTCTACTCGGGATAAGGCGTCTGCATTTGTATTATATTTGCCCTTTTTGTAGATTATAGAGTAGTCGTATTCGCTTAGTTTAAGTCGCCATCTGGTCAGTCGAGAGTTAGGTTCTTTTAGGTTCATAATCCACTGTAGGGGCTTATGGTCTGTATAAATTTTAAACTTACGTCCAAATAGGTATGGCCTAAAATACTTGGTTGCCCATACTATGGCTAAAAGTTCTTTCTCTATCGTACTATAGTTAGTCTCGCTGTCATTTAGTGTTCTAGACGCATAACAAATAGGTTTGTCGGATCCTAAATTTCCTTGGGACAACACTGCTCCAAGGGCCACGTTTGATGCGTCTGTCGTTAAAATGAATTCCTTGCTAAAGTCCGGGTATTGTAAAATAGGGTCGTTCATTAAGAGCGTCTTACATTTGTTAAAACAGTCAATATAGTCAGCGTCAAGTGTGATTTTGTTATACTTTTTCAAGCACTTGGTCATGGGTTTGGTAATGCGAGCAAAGTCGGGTATAAATTTTCTGTAGTAACCTAGCAGTCCGAGAAATTGTTTAATCTGTTTAGGAGTTTTTGGCAAGGGGTAGTTTTCTATGGCTGAGATTTTGTCTGGGTTAGGTTTAACACCATCACTGCTAATTATGTGACCTAAAAATGCTGTCTCTAGTTTGAGAAATTCGGACTTGTCCATTTGTATTTTGAAATTGGAGTCCTGTAATCTTTTGAAGACCTTTTCCAAGTTTATCAGGTGTTCTTGTAATGACGTACTAAATATGATGACGTCGTCTAGGTACACTAAGCAAATTTCGTTCTGTAACCCTTTAAGAACGTTATCCATTACCCTTTGGAACGTAGAGGGCGAATTCTTTAGGCCCATAGGCATACGCATATACTCGAAATGTCCTTGCTCTACGTTAAAGGCGGTCTTAGGGATGTCGTCGGGGTGCATTTCGCATTGATAGAATCCAGAGGCTAAGTCTAGCGTCGTGAAATATTGGCAATTACCAAGTTTGTCGAGGATGTCAGTTATGTTCGGGATTGGGTACTTGTCGTCTATAGTCTTTTCGTTTAACTTGCGGAAGTCAACTACTATTCGCCACTTTTTCTGTCCAGATGCGTCTTCTTTCTTAGGGACTACCCAAATAGGTGAGCTCCAAGCCGACTCAGAGGGCCTTATAATACCTTGGTCTAACATTTTGGTAATCTGGTCTCTAACTTCCTGTCTGTGAATAAATGGGTATCGGTAGCTTTTGGTATATACGGGTAATTCGTCAGTTGTCCTAATTCGGTGTTTGATTTTATTTGTAAAACTTAACGCTTCTCCTTCGACATAAAATACGTCTGCGTAGCGAGAGCATAGCAATTCTAAGTTTGTTTTTTCCTCTAAGTTCAAATGATCAGTACGTAATCGCGATAAAACATGGTTAATGCGTTCTGCACTGGGCTTGGCTCGGTTACTCTCGGTATTGAATAGTTGTACTTGTAAAGGGAGTTCAAACTTAACGGGAATATCGTAATCGGTTGGATTCTCTATCTCAATGATACCAGTACGATCTGTAACTGTAGTGATACATTCATGAATAGTACAATTACAGTATGATTGCTGCGGGACCACAATGTCTCCGTCGGGTCTGTAGATAGGTATACTAATTAATTTCGAAGAGTTAGCAGGAATTGTCTCCTGATACTTGGGTGTTTTACATTGGTAAAGGTGAATGGGTATTCTAGTATAGTCCGTAATTAAATAATTATCTTTAAGGTCTATTTGAGCTCCATCTAACAAGTCTAGTCCTATTAAGCCGTCAAAATGGTTATGGAATTTATAAATGAAAAACTTTACATTAGACTGGTCGTTGAACTCTACAAAATTTGGTATAGTGATCGAATACTCGTGCATACTAGTTACTCGCGCATTAGTTACTTCAAACGGATCGTAGTTCAGTGGGATTTGGGAGAAGTACTTTTGAACAGTCTCGGGACTCATAAAAGATTGATTAGCGCCAGTGTCTACAAGTAATTTTAATGGGGGATCTGAAATTTGGATATAGCGTAGCTCTCTTTTAGTTTGTAAGTTCAATTCTATTTTGATTTGCGGGGACTCGGATCCTTGTAAAAATCCTTAACTTCCTTATCATCCTTATCATTCGGTGTACGAGATAGGGACGTCTGCGTGCCGTTATCGTCACTCGGGACCTCATATTGTATGTTACTCGGGTCATACGAATAAAAATCCGGCGTATAGTTCTCGGGGTTATGATAGTCTGAGTAGTCATAGTAATACGGATAGTCAACTTGTTCGTATTGATAGTCATAGTCATAGGAGTCGTCATGTTGAGTCATTTGGTTAAAATTCATCTCACGGGTCTTGAAGTAATTACTGGGGAGTGGATTTCCAGATCTACGCCAATCGTGTCCCGCGAACCCTAATGGTCTCGGTGTGAAGTGGCTAACACCACTCATAGGTTTCGGACCGGTATTCGTAACTTGGGGATTTCTGTTCGGTAATTTAAATACATTGCTCTGGGGGTTGTAATTCGGTGGGGGAGCGCGAAACATTTGCTGGGTGCGATTGAACATATTGGGGGGACGATTAGGTACCTGCATAGGCTGGAAACCTGGTCTCCACGGCTGCTGCTGCTGTGGTGGCATAGGCATGGGCTTATGCCAGCTGGGCCCTGCGCTAGGAAAGCTAAAAGGTCTGGGTGCGGATGGATGGGCCATCAACGGCACCTTGTGGGCTGAAGACGTAGTAGCGTTACGCCGCTCGGGGATGCTCTCGTTACGTTGTTGTAAGTACAGTACATTCATTTCCTGTTGGACAAACTCTAGAGCCTTTTCGATAGTTTCGGGTCTCATACATCGTATGCGGGACCCTAAAGGTTCCTTAAGACCTCTAACATATGATTGTAACGTCAGTTTTCGATAAAGATCGCGTTTGGCCTCAATTGTAGTAGGTATATGCTCGTGTAAAGAGACATAAGTCATGATGGTACTGAAAAGGGTCTGGCATTTGTCATAGTATTCTTGCGGAGTGCTACTTCCTTGGGTCAATAGGGACATGTCATTATAAAGGGCTGTCTCGTCTCGTTGGTCAGAGAAATTATTAATTAGTGCATTCCGAATTCCTATCCAATTCTCAGGTATGCCATATGCATTTATCGTGCGGGCTGCCGAGCCCGTAACTTTATTTAGGATGCCATTTATTGCACATAAATTACTTAGTTCGTAACCAGGTTCGTTTTTCACATACTGTAATACGACTTGGTCGCATATCTTAATGAATCGCGTTAGAACATTCGGATTGCCGTCAAACTCGGGTACTGCGCGCAAGGCTTTGTAGATAATGTCTGGGTTGAAATCCATTTCAGAATTATTTAACTCGACACTAAATAATATATCTAAATCTAAGCTATCTGAGTCTAAAAACCTATTACTATCTAATTCTATACGTCTACGTGTCTGTCTAGAGGAGACAGATTTTGCACGGGCTTTCCGTGGGTGAAAAATCTTGATATATTAATTTATATCAGGTAAGGAAAAGACAAGGAAGCAACACTTTAGAAAAGTTTCAATCACTTACATATACATTGGTTCTTCTTGCGTATCGATAGCTGGATACTGCCCTCGGCTGCGTCTTCTAAGTTCAGATATTCGATGAGGTATAGAGATACCGACAGCGACTATCGGAGTCAGCAGGTTAACGATTTTTGGAAACCTATACCGCGCCGCGCACTGCCTCGAATATCCTACCGACTGCGCCAATTACGAAGGTGACAGCCGGAGGACTTAAAAAAAACCAATTTATAAAAATTAATTTAATGCAATAAAAGGTTTTACAATTAGAATATCTTATGTCTAGACTTGGACGATGCTAGTACCAAAGTGAAGTTTTAATTATTCGTAATTAGGTAAAACAGTTTTAAGCGTCAGCACTTTTAATGTGGCGTGATCGGCGACGACACGAGGCGCCGATTCTGCAATTCCAAGGTTCGATCTTGCGCAACTGTGTGGCACGAGGCAAACTTGCGGGCTTGCGGAATTGGTGTAGGCAGAGCACGTAACACACATGTATAAAACAAGTATTGTGTTTTGATTAGTCTTCTACAGGTCTCCAACAAGTTTTGTTATGTTCACTTGTTTCCTAGTGTGACTTATTTCGTTGTGTAAACGAGGGGTTATTGCCACGAGCCTATACTTAAAACAAAGTCATTGTTTCTTCGTTTTTCACGTCGGGATTCCGGGGTCTGCTTGTTCCATTTTAGCTGCGTTGCGGCTGAAGTTCGATATTTTCCGTGAAGCACCACAACGCATTGGCGATACCTAAGTGTTGAAGTTATACCAGTTGTTGCTATTTTTAGGGCTCCATATCGTACCGTACCGTAGGCTATACATGGCTGGAATAACATGAAATTATTCCAGTCATGCCATCCATATTTAATCAAATAAATGTTTTATCTTATCGTAACTTATCTTATCTTATGTTATTTTATCTTATCGTATTTCGTATCTTATGTTAAAGCAAAGTAAGTTTACCGAGTCTTATTTTTTCCAGACTTACACTCCAACAGTTAACAAAGTACACAACTTCCAAAGATCCCTCCTACACTGTACAGTCTCCACGGCACCAGAGATTGAAATCAAACCAGAAATCGTCAAAATTGAACCAGTAATCGTCGAAACAGACTTGAACACGGAAATTAAAATCGAGCAAAATGATGAAGATGATTCTGACTTCGAATTAGTGGAGAGTGAATCTCCAGCCGAGAAGAGAAAGACAGTTCGGCGTGTGAACAAATATGAGGGGAAGATCAGAGTTGTGATGCTTTCATTAGAGGAGTTGAATCAAGAAAGAGAAGCCATGGCGAAGCGACCGAAGTACACGAGCTTGCCGTACAAGTGCGAAGACTGCATCACGGCGTTCGATCACGAGATCACTTGGAAGACGCACATGAAGCAGCGACATACAATGGTAATATATTTTTTTGTGTGATATTTTTTTTAGTCCGTTGAGCTTTTTTCGTAGAACATTATGGGAGGAAACCATTGAACTTGCGATTCCGTTATCGACACATCTTCTGACAGATTCTTATGTGAAACCCGTAATTACCATGTGCCATTGTGCCATTTTTTTATATATAGGAAACGTCAATTAGACTTCGTCTTGCCTGTGGGTAAGCTGAAGGCAAAGTCCCAGAAAAGAGGGTCACCATTACTTTCACATACCATGTGACACTCAGCTTGACGGCCTCATCACATGCTTTTTCACGCCCCGCTTAAAGGACCTGGGACTGTAGGAATAAAAGTAATTAATGATAAAAATAGTTATCGTATGGCAACCGAAATCATTCAGACTAATCCAAATAGCCATATTTTGGCATACAAATATTTTCACTGAGCTGGAATCGTTTTCTCTTCGGTCGCCACTACCGGCCTGGAAATGTGTGCCCTTAGAAATATTATATTCTAGAAACCCTGACCAGCCTTGGCTAGACGACGACATAAACATGTTGTTGGGCTTCGTAAAAAGACGCCGCCACTATCTTTTGTGTTTTTTTTTTATTTATTTGGAAAACAAACAGTATCTTACAAATAAACTGATTGGTTTTATTAAAACCATTTATGAGTTTTCGTATATACATATTTAGTGCTTGCCGGTACAGTAGGTATAAATTGATTAATTTCGTACATCGTATAAATTGCATAACAGTATATTATGATACGAGTGTGTAAAGTTGGTGATTACCGCTGAGGCGCCACTGAGAGGCGTCTTAAGAGAGCCGAAGGCGGTAATCACGGTACACACGTGTATCATACGACTTTTACAACATTTTAAATTGGTTTATTATTCTATACATTCAAAGAACCGACTCAAACTAACCCCTAGAGATAAAGCGACTATAGGAGAATGGACTTGTGTTAAAGAATCAAGTTCAGGGTGATTTCCTTATTTATTAACATAGTCAGCTGCTCTTACTACAAATGAACCGCTTCAGTACCTAATTAGTAATACCGCGGGGAACGTGGAGGGGATATTGTATCCTAACCGATCTAGTAGGAACTATTATTTGTAGCTTGTCAAGAAGATAAGGAGAATCTATATCTGCACTTTTCCTTCGTTCCTTCGTGCCTTTTGGTTCCCAATCCATTTGCATAAAAAAATTACCACAATATTTTTTTGGCATAATTTGTATATAAATTATTCCAAAAAAATTATGCATAAATATCATTAGTCTTGTATATTTAGATTATACACTGGGGCTTAAATTAAAGTCCAACTTGACTGCAGATATTTATTTTGTAAATCGTGCTTACAGTTCGAAAGATTATAGCGGATTGATTTTTCTTAGTAGGTAGGTATTCCTTTCCATTAATGCGTAAAACGCCTGACGCATTTGTGATAGCCGTCACCCGCAGATAATGGAGGTGCGCGGCAACATATTCCGGGGGGTTGAAATCATGTTTCAACTCTTCACTTCCTCAGCTGTGAGCAGCGGACAAAGACGTGTGAATGGGCGACGCACACAACCTCTCGTGGTGTTGATTTCTGCAACTCTCGCTACTCCATCTGGTCCGGGAAACAATCTTAGAACGCGCCCTAGACGCCAATTCAGTGGAGGCGTGTTATCTTCTGCCAGCAGCACCATGTCTCCTACATTGAGATGACCATTGCCTGTCCGCCATTTTGTCCGTTGCTGTAGTTCAGATAAATATTCCTTCTGCCATCGTTGCCAGAAGTGACGCCGTATTGTTTCCAGACGCTCATGCCTTGTCAGCGACTTCGTTTCAGCTATGTCTTCCAGAGTGGGCGAGGGTAAAGCCGTAAGTGGTCGACCGATAATAAAGTGTCCTGGTGATAAGGAAAGAAAGTCATTGGGAGATGAGGACAAAGGGCATAAGGGACGACTATTCAGAATGGCTTCCACTTGTGCAAACAACGTTATAATTTCCTCAAATGTTAAGTGACTATTACCAATCACTCGTTTGAGGTGAAATTTCGCCGATTTGACACCTGCTTCCCAAATGCCGCCGAAGTGAGGAGCGTAAGTAGGTATGAAGCTGAACCTAATACCTTGCTGACTTGCAAAATGAGATATAGGATCTTCATTATTTTTTAAAAAGCTCCCTACTTCCTTCGCGGCAGCGACAAAGTTACGACCGTTATCGCAAAATATTTCCAATGGCTTTCCTCTGCGCGCAATAAATCGTCTGAGAGTCAATACAAATGCATCCTTACTTAAATCACTAACAGCTTCAAGATGAATGCATTTATAACGTAGGCACACAAAAATACACATGTAACATTTAATCAGGCGACTTCCGCGTCCCCTTCTGTTTATAATTAAAAACGGTCCAGCGAAGTCTAGACCCACTGACAGGAATGGAAAGTCGGGGTTCACACGCTGTGAAGGTAAGTCACCCATTTTCGGACACAGTGTTTTACCATTGAGCCTCCTACATCGCACACAGTTACTAACCGTGCGTCTGGCGATCTGCCTACCATTAACAGGCCAGACTGTTTCCCTAACAGTTGCCAGCAACAATTGTGGACCTGCGTGTAAGTTTAAGCTGTGTTCATTTATAAAATATAATTTAGTGAATTTATGCGAGGCGTGTAGAAGTATCGGATGCCGCTTCTCAAAAGTGCATGCAGACGCATCTATGCGACCGCCAACACGTATTAATTTATTTTCATCTACAAACGGAGATAACGATAAAATTTTACTTTTAGCTGGTAGTTGTTTACCTTTTAAGAGTAATTCATATTCGACTGAAAATGATTCACGTTGAGCTATGATGCACAGTGTATGAAACGACTCCAACAATTCTGCCGCGGTAAGCGTTCCTACTCGCTTATTACTAGTATGACGCGAATTAAATATAAACCGTTGAGCGTATGCAATAACGTTTCGAAGCTTGTTGAAGGATGAGAACTTATCAAAACTTAAAATCTGGTTATCCGTTACTGTGGATGAATGTACTTTAATTTCCGGTAAGCCATCTATCGTTAATTCCTTCAACTTAGGCCAATACATTTCGTCCTTATGTAAAAAGCTAGGACCGGACCACCATAAGTCATGAGACAATAGGGCCTTAGCAGACACTCCTCTGGAAATTAAATCTGCTGGGTTCATTGCAGTGGGAACGTACCGCCACGACGAGGCATTTGTTAGTTCTACTATTTCACAGACTCGGTTAGCCGCGAACATCTTTAGCTTGGTGGGATCACAGTTTATCCAACTTAAAACTACACTAGAATCACACCAATGTACTATGCGCCTCGGCGCGTAATGCAGAGAATCGGTAACATACCTACAAAGGTTGGCGGCTAGCAAAGCCGCACACAGTTCAAGACGGGGTATTGTCGTTTGTTTTATCGGAGCTACCTTTGACTTGGCGCATAAAAGCCTGACCGTGGTGTGACTGTTATCATATATCACGTCGGGGCCACCACCGGTAACAGATTTTAAATAGATACACGCGCCATATGCGCACTGAGACGCATCACTGAACGAATGCATCTCAATCCAGCTAGGGTTGTCACACAAAACTAACCTCGGAACTTTAAATTTATTTAACCATACTAAATTATCTGTGAACTTTGACCACTCGTCTCGCAACTCCTTTGTGACCGGCTGGTCCCACTCAAGTCCCTTTTGCCACATTTTTTGCAACAGCATTTTAGGTTGTATTATTACGGGACTTAAGATCCCTAGCGGGTCGAATATTTTAAATGCATTAGACATGACGAATCTTTTAGTTATAATTGCGTCTTTGTTAAGAATAACATTTTGAATGGGAAAATAGAATATATCGAGGGACGGAATCCATCCCAGCCCTAGAGTGCTGGAAGAATCACTCACTATTAAATTATCTTCGTTGTTAATGCTTAAACTTTTACACATGGCTGGGTTGTTACTCTTATATTTTCTTAGATTAAAACAGCCATTTTTAAGAGCCTTAGACACACTCTGTTGTATATATGCTAACTCTGTTTCGTTATCCGCTCCGGTTATTAGATCATCAACGTAGAAGTCGGATTGTATGATTTTTTTAATGAATTTATCATCTTGTTCCTCACCTAACTGCCATAAGCAACGAGTGCTGAGGTAACTGGCACTTGCTGTGCCATAAGTCAACGTATTTAATTCAAAACTTTCAATAGGTTGAGATTCGCTCTCACGCCATAGTATACGCTGGAGTCCGCGGTCTTCTTTATGCACGAGGACTTGGCGGTACATTTTTTCAATGTCCCCCGTCAGCAGAAATTTGTATTGTCTAGCCCGGATTAATATAGCAAACAATGAGTCCTGTAGGGTTGGACCTACCCTTAAAATATCATTCAGCGAACGACCTGATGTGGAAGCCGCAGACCCATCAAACACTACGCGTAATTTTGTAGACTCACTCTCTTGCTTTAACACTGCGTGGTGACACAAATAATAATTTATTCTATCTTTATCCTTTGTCAACGAGAGATGTCCTAAGTCAGCATACTCATTTATGAATTTATTATATTCTAACTTTAAGTTCGGATTTTTTTTTAAACGACCTTCTAAATATCTAAGTCGTCTCTTGGCTAACATATAGGTATCTCCTAGACAGTCCGGCGTATCCCTTAGAGGCAGTTTCACACAAAACCTACCGTCGGCGTCTCTTCTAGTATGAGCGATGAAATGTTGCTCACAAACCTTTTCATTTTCACTCATTATACGCCGTTTTGGTACCTCTTCTAATTCCCAGAATTTATTCAAGGAATTTAAATCTACCCCCATTTGAGGTGACAATGCATCTATAACAACCTTGTTACAATGCGTAGATTGGTTTGCACTATTAGCATACATAGTTCCAGAGATTATCCAGCCTAACCGCGTATTTCTTAATATCGGTTTTTGGGGACCAAGGGAACGTTGATCGTTGCCCAGGATGTCCCAGAACAGGTCAGCGCCTATCAACATATCTACAGGTGCTGGCTGATTAAAAGTTGGGTCAGCCAACACTATGCCTTTGGGTAAATTCAATGCGCTAATGTTGACCTGGTACTTCGGTATTAAACCGGTTAATTCAATTAAAACAAAGCATGAACAATTTGCACTATAATTATTGTTTATAGAATTAATTTTGACAATACAGCTTTCATTAATATGTGAACTGACCGTGTTGCCTATTCCTATGACCTTTAGCGAATCAATTGGGAACGTCGTTAATGACATTTTATCTTTTAATGCCTTAGAAATAAACGACGATTGGCTACCACAGTCTAGTAGGGCTCGAACCCTTACCTTTCGATGGCTCATGGTATTCGAAACCTCAATCACAGCTGTTGACAATAGAACTTGGTTTGTGTTTCTGTTAGAAAAACTAGTAATGATTTCACCACTATTAACACTAGATTCACCCAATGTTGTATGCTCATTTGCATTGGATGACATGACGGGGCGGTGCAACAAAGAGTGATGCCTTTTATTGCACTCACTGCATGAACCCATTCGACATGTACCTACTTGATGTCCCTGCCTAAGACAGTTGACACACAATTTGTAATTCTTAACCTCTTGCACCCTTTCGTCTATGCCCATTGCCTTAAAGGTGGGGCAGTCATAAATTCTATGATTTCCATTACAAATAATACACAAGTACGTATTAAGCTTACTAGGTTTATTATATTTTGAATGAGAAGATGTAAATGATTTGGTATGGGATGTGTGAGCACTTTGACCCTGTTTAGGTTTAGTCGAGTCAGTACTAGGCCGAGCGTTAATGTCATGAGACTTGGGCCGATTTATCTCGGGTTTATTACGATTTAAAGACTCAAGCACATCTGCGCGATCCTCTATGAATTTATAAAATTGTTCTAACGTGGGGATATCACTGTTTAGTGTACTTCGATATTCTTCCCATTTTTCTAATGTGTCGTTCGCTAATTTCGACGATAGGGTATAAATAATCATAACATCCCAATTGCCAGTGGGTACACCTAAGCTGGTTAACGCACGTAAGTTCTTTGTGACATGATCGACGAAAAATCTCAATGATCTTTGTGACTCACGTTGAACTTGCTTGATACTAAATAAGGAACTTAAGTGATGATCGATTAAGATTCTTTTGTTATCATACCGATTACAAAGCAAGCTCCACGCTTCAGTATAATTCGCAGACGACACAGCGAGATTTGAAACAATTCTCGCGGCGTCGCCCTCCAAATACGATATAAGGTAATGAAACTTTTGAATGTTAGTTAAACGTTCATTTCTGTGAACCAAACTCTCAAACATGTCGCGAAACTTAAGCCACTGGAAATAAGCACCGTCAAAGTTTTTTTTTTTTTTTTTTTTTTTTTTTTATATGGGACACGTCAATTGGACTTCGCCTTGCCTGATGGTAAGCTGTTTGCTATTTGTATCTGAGGTAGCTTTATATCATCCGAGTTAGGATCCGAACAACAAGAATTATCATGACCCGAAGAACATCTATGTTCGCATTCTGACTTAGAGAATTTATCCAATAACGTCTTTGCTATTGACATATTGAGAATAATATCACTTTCAATTGCATCGCGTTCATCAATTTCAGCTGACAAATTGTGTGAGTTTAACACCTCTATTTCACCCTGCAACTCATCTACACGCACAGACAACGCCTCCAACTTAGCAAGCCTCAAGCGTAACTCGGTTAATTGTGTAGTATCCAATTTAGTAGCACTACGAAGGCCATTCAAATATTTTTTAAATTTCGTTACCTGCCCTTTTGCAGCGGATCTTTTAGTAATTAAGTCCTTTAACTGAGTTAACCGAGTTTTGTCTACTACGTCAGAGGTCACTGCTTGCGGCTCAGTAGGCATTTTAACACAGTGCAACGAACTAAGTTTGCAAAGAATGAGTCTAACTTATCTATTACAATAACAAAGAATAGCTCACGCTCCTCAACTCGGCGACACTTGTGATCGAGAAACCGGTTCTTTCCGCACAGCTGATCGCGCGCCGCAGTGCACTTGTTGTAGGGTAAAATCTGAAATGATCGTCGCAATGTTTACGTATTTGCACTCGAACTAGAATTGTTAAGTGACTACTAAGATCACTTAACTTTAATCTATACCTTGATTATATTAAGTAAGCAGGAAGTAGGTACCTACTTACCCACGTGTACAGAAAAAAATTGCAATAATATACGCTTTAAAAGGTTTAAATAATAATTGTTGAGGCAATTTAGAAAGATCCGTTTGCAATATACAATTGAATGTACTGTATTGTTAATACCTACTGTACAGTTATTCAATTTAGATGACTAGTATTAATAATTAGAATAAACTGTGGGTTTAGGTAGGTACCTACAATCTTGGAAAAAAAAAAGGTTATAAACTTTATTTGCACAAATGAACCACTATGAACAGATGCATAATTAGGTAGATTATGGATAAACTTTCGAAGATTAGGACTACCGGGAAGAAAGGAGTGGACCACTTATCTTTTTAGCAGCAGCTCAACACGCGGTGAGATTCTTTTGATGAATCTGGTCACCTCAGCCCAGAAATCGTAGATGTTTCTTGCGGCACCTTGAAGCTAGACCTCCTTTCTTCAATCCTCAATCACTTTCAACAGGATTGCACAGCAACCAGCCGGCCCCGCCTTGACGAGATTTTGGATCCGGATTTCTTTAATCTTCTTGTATTTTGATTTCTTCTTAGTTCCCCTCATGGGCCACCATTATGTATATTTAGATTATACACTGGGGCTTAAATTAAAGTCCAACTTGACTGCAGATATTTATTTTGTAAATCGTGCTTACAGTTCGAAAGATTATAGCGGATTGATTTTTCTTAGTAGGTAGGTATTCCCTTCCATTAATGCGTAAAACGCCTGACGCATTTGTGATAGCCGTCACCCGCAGATAATGGAGGTGCGCGGCAACAGTCTAAATATTTTATGGTTATTTTTTATGCATGGATAGTGAATCTTGCATTTTACGCCTCTTCTCATAACTTTCGTGATACAACTCGCACTTAAATAGCCGTCACTATTTCGAGAATTGCACAACTAAAAGGTGTCTGAGATAGACTGGATGCGCAAGGTAGAGGATCGCGAGGAATGGCGCACATTGGAAGCGGACCATGTCCAACATTGGACTACAGTTTTCCTTCGTTTCTTCGTGCCTTTTGGTTCCCAATCCATTTGCTTAAAAAAATATAACCACAATATTTTTTTGGCATAAATTGTACATAAATTATTCCAAAAAAATTATGCATAAATAGCATTAGTCTAAATACACCTAACACAACCTAACACCCCCCACTCCGAGCTCGCACGAATCGAGCCGAGCTGCTCCGAAGTAGCTCCGCTTAACGTAAGCAATTATAATTGCATAAGTTGTTAGTTTTCAAATTCAAATTCAAATTCAGACTCAGAGTCAGAGTCAGACTCAGATTCAAATTATATTATTATTTATTATAATTGCATAAGTTCATAAAAAATGCTATTCAATAGCTTTACCGCGGCAGTCCCCGAGTGCCACACGTCTTTTTTTTTATGCATGGATAGTGAACCTTGCATTTTACGCCTCTTCTCATAACTTTCGTGATACAACTCGCACTTAAATAGCCGTCACTATTTCGAGAATTGCACAACTGAAAGGTGTCTGAGCTAGACTGGATGCGCAAGGTAGAGGATCACGAAGAATGGCGCACATTGGAAGCGGACCATGTCCAACATTGGACTACAGTAGGGTAATTGATTGGGGCTTTTTGATTCCAGAGTGAGAACAGCTATCAATGCGGTATCTGCAAGTCTGTGTTGAACTCCAAGAACGCTTACAACGTGCATGAGAAGAGGCATATCAGGAGGTAAGGATTAACTTTCCCTCTAAATATTTAGCACGTGGTCCTCCAAACAAACCATTAGATGGAGAAAGATCCATACCACACATTGCGACCTGAGACGGTGCGCACTGTGCGGTATGAAAGAAACTTCATCCCACGCACACTCAAGCTGTGGAATGACCTCCCTGCTGCGGTTTTCTCAAGCGCCTACAATATGGGGTTCTTCAAGAGGGGCATCAGAAGGTTTCTTCATGGTCGGCAGCGCGAGTGTGACACCCCTGGTGTTGCATACGTCCATAGGCCACGGTAACCGCTTCCCATCAGGTGCTTGTCTGCCAACTAAGTGGTATAAAAATAAAAAAAAATACCAATAAAATTATTGATTTGTGTGGTTTTTATAGGCACCGTATTTAGGGAGATGGAACCACGCATTCCCATTCTCAATACTGTGTGGTCTCGTTTTGCTTAAATACGGCCAAATTTCCTCCCAAATACTTAGCACGTGGACCGCCTTCCTCCTTTTACTGATCTCTTTAACTTTTTTTGATAGCGACTACCGTCTGGCTCATTAATACTCTGTGTGCTTGTGCGTCTGTGCGTGGGCCAGTGTGCGTGGGCGAGGGTGCGTGGGCGAGTGTGCGTGGGCGAGTGTGCGTGGGCAAGTGTGCGTGGGCGAACGTGCGTGGGCGAGGGTGCGTGTGCGCGTGTGCGAGTGTGCGTGTGTGTGTGTGTGCGTGTGCGTGTGTGCGTGTGTGTGTGTGTGTGTGTGTGTATTCGTGTGTGCGCGTGTGTGTGTGTGTGTGCGTGCGTGCGTGCGGGTGCGTGCGTGCGTGTGCGTGCTTGCGTGCGGCGAAGTCCTTTACCAGTTAGGGCGACCCTCGACACGACAACGCTTGAATCTGAACAAACATAAAATGATTGACTTATTAGAAGATTCATTTAGTTTGGGGGGTTTTAAAAGTTGTAATTTAATTTTTATTGTTAGAAAGATCTTGGTCAGACTTGAATACTTACGTAAGTTTGATCGCAAGCGGTTGAGAAAAAATCCAAAAGTCACGACACCGACATCCACGCGAGCGTAGTTAGTAAGAGCAAAATATTTCCAGGTCGGAATGTGTGGAGTGCGGCAGGCGGTACAACCACGCGCAGTCGGCCATCCAGCACTACGACGAGAAGCACCTGCCGGCCGGCTCGTCCCTGCAGCGCGGGTACACGTGCCCCCACTGCGGGTACACCACCACGTGAGTAGTTCTTTCAAATGTGTGGAGGGCGGCAGGCGGTACAACCACGCGCAGTCGGCCATCATGCACTAAACGAGAAGCACATTGCAAGCTTCAACATCACTACTCACTAGCCAATAGCCAAGTCGTTCTGTATATGGGTGACCATTCTTAAGACCAGGCCCTCAATTCCACTAAAGTAAAACCACTGTCATACCACACTACACATTACAAAACTGATATTAAATTTTTGACTTTATTTCTATACTCTTAAAGTTCAAAATGTAAAGAGTTTCATTACACTTCTACTACTCTGCACAAAGCCTTTTAATTTTGAACCTTAACGTCATTGCTGTAAAGACTAAAATTAAATGGATTTTTAACAGCATTTGTGGAGTGGCCTCAAACACGAAAAAGATTCGAATTCGTAACGTAAAGCTATCGAGAGAATGTAGCATTGCGATTGGCAGGCGACACACACAGGTCCACGGTAGGCAGGCGTAGGTAACAGTTCTGTACACACTCACCCATATTCTGACAAATATACTTTCATTATATTTCATAAATACTCCTATAAGCCATCTTGGACACGCGACGGTGGGTCTGTCGCCCACGAACTATCCGGAACAATGAACTTAGGTGGCAGACAAGCACACGACCCATCTGATGGAAAGTGGTTACCGTGAACTATGAACGTTGTCAACAACAGTGGAGTCACATCTGTGCTGCAACCCTGTAAGGACAGATATTTTATTTGCCCTCAGTGCAGAACACAAACTCAGGACAAGTCTTTGGTCTTCCCACAGACAGCACAAA
The DNA here is from genome assembly GCA_963662185.1 of Eilema griseolum. Classification (NCBI taxonomy): domain Eukaryota; kingdom Metazoa; phylum Arthropoda; class Insecta; order Lepidoptera; family Erebidae; genus Eilema; species Eilema griseolum. Next base: position 8,833,206 of record OY759257.1, read on the forward strand.
AACTCTCCAGTGAGCTCTGGCTACCCTACTCACCGCCGGGAACACAACACGAGGTTATTATAGCCGTGGTATTCTTTAGGGTGGAGGTACTTCCTCAGTCGGACTGCTCAATTCGGACGAGAATACCGTCGTGTCCTACCTCCTCCAATTTTCTTTATTTTGTTCGCAGAATAAACCGCGCATACCGCTATCACATGGAGAAGCACAAGCAAAAGCAGGAGTGCACCATCTGTGGCAACATGTTCGTCACCGCGCACAGCCTCCGGAGTCACATGTAGTAAGTGCTACTTGTGTTATTTATAGAGGTACATCTTTTTTAGGTTATTTTTAAACTATTGAGGTGTGAATTCATAATTATACACATTGGAACTTACTATTTTTGGTACGTTTCGGATGCGTTGCAGCACCCGTCACTGACATAGTGAGTGTGGTGTGTCGCCAGCCTAAGCGTTTATAATAAATGTAATGGTGGGTAGGCGCTAAAAAAATGTTCCCCGTATACCTCTCGACACTCGCAAGCTAATCTAGTCGTGACCACGGGTGCTACAACGCATTCGAAACGTCGGCAGAAATAGTAAGTTCTATGATTTAATAGCGAAAAATCCCGAACCTTTGTATAATTTTGAATCCTTTTTATGGTTTTGAACAAGGAGCAAAGACTCAGTGCAAAGACGGGCATTGAGGCTGGTTGACAATCCCATACTCACAAGTAGTGTGGAACCTCTTAGCCTTAGGAGGGATTTTGCCTCACTATGTGTGTTCTACCGCCTGTACATGGTTTGTGCTCAGATGAATTGTTTGACATGATGCCCGTAGCTACATTCTATCATCGCACCTCTCGCCATAGGCAGGGAATTAATCCTCACACATTGCGACCTGAGACGGTGCGCACTGTGCGGTATGAAAGAAACTTCATCCCACGCACACTCAAGCTGTGGAATGACCTCCCTGCTGCGGTTTTCCCAAGGGTTCTTCAAGAGGGTATCAGAAGTTTTCTTCATGGTCGGCGGCGCGAGTGTGACACCCCTGGTGTTGCATACATCCATAGGCCACGGTAACCGCTTCCCATCAGGTGGGCCGTGCGCTTGTCTGCCAACTAAGTGGTATAAAAAAAAATTGAGTGAATGTCACTTATGTGGAGATTCGCAAGAGCCTACAATTTCAACCTTCAGTCGTAACTGTCATCTTGTATATTGATAGTTATGCGCCGTGTGTTATTTGACACTGTTTTAATAGAAATATGCCTTACTGTACCATTTTGCAGTGCAAAAATGATAGTATTAGTAGAAATCTTCGAAATAGAGGTGTTTCATATCACCGTTAAGTCTGGATATAGTAGAATTCCAATGAAATAAATAATAAAATATCAAACTAAAATCAACCTTGCACTATTACAATAAAGCTTGTTTTTTATTGCACACAGTTCAACCGTTGCTTTTATATTAAAGTTCTTAGAGACATTAACAAACGTTTGTCGAATGGTTTTAATAAATATTTTTATATTATTAAAGTACTTTTAGATTTCCCAAAGACTACTATCAAAGACAAATGGATAGATGCCACTGATAGAGTAAATAAGTAAAATAGATGTTTAGAGGAAAAAAAAATATTGAAAGAAAATTTGGATTGTCTAATAAAGAAAACTAATTTAGAGGTGTCATTTCAAAATAAAATTATATTATTCCTCTTTAGGAATAATAATAATAAAACATCTCATAACTGTACGTGTAGCTCTTTGCCCATCCATATTTCCCTGCGATTAGCAGTACTAAGTAGTAAAGGCTTGCGCCAGTTCTCTTTAGCCAATGCAAGAGGGGTTAACCCGTTAAAAAATACTGAAGCTAGAGTAGTGTTTTTTAACGTTCGGAAATGCCCTCGGACACCATCCCGCCGGACCTGGTGGTTATGTCGGACTCGGACCGACTAAAACCGCACGGCTGCTTTAGGCCATCAGCTGCCGGGGATGAGCCTTTGGCATATCCCTCGCGAGGCGGAGTAGTGTTTAGAAATAAATATTCCCCAGCACATCGTAGCTTCTTATGAGCTTATGAGTATGTCCGTAAGACCTTCCACACCGTAACGCTATAGTGCGGCCGTCCCGCGTCCCCGCAGCACCGTGCACAAGCAGTCGTCCCGCGAGTACCGCTGCGCGCCGTGCGGCCGCGCGTACCGCACCAAGTCGGGGCTGCAGGCGCACCTGCGCAGCCGCACGCACGGCGCCGCGCCGCTCGCCTACTGCGCGCCCTGCCGCACGCACTACGCCTCCTACAGCGCGCTGCAGGCGCACCTCAGCACGCACTCCAGGCACATCAGCGACAGCGACAAGAGGTAAGCGACGTCACACTCCGTGCGGTTAGGTACTACTGCGCGCCCTGCCGCACGCACTACGCCTCCTACAGCGCGCTGCAGGCGCACCTCAGCACGCACTCCAGGCACATCAGCGACAGCGACAAGAGGTAAGCGACGTCACACTCCGTGCGGTTAGGTACTACTGCGCGCCCTGCCGCACGCACTACGCCTCCTACAGCGCGCTGCAGGCGCACCTCAGCACGCACTCCAGGCACATCAGCGACAGCGACAAGAGGTAAGCGACGTCACACTCCGTGCGGTTAGGTACTACTGCGCGCCCTGCCGCACGCACTACGCCTCCTACAGCGCGCTGCAGGCGCACCTCAGCACGCACTCCAGGCACATCAGCGACAGCGACAAGAGGTAAGCGACGTCACACTCCGTGCGGTTAGGTACTACTGCGCGCCCTGCCGCACGCACTACGCCTCCTACAGCGCGCTGCAGGCGCACCTCAGCACGCACTCCAGGCACATCAGCGACAGCGACAAGAGGTAAGCGACGTCACACTCCGTGCGGTTAGGTACTACTGCGCGCCCTGCCGCACGCACTACGCCTCCTACAGCGCGCTGCAGGCGCACCTCAGCACGCACTCCAGGCACATCAGCGACAGCGACAAGAGGTAAGCGACGTCACACTCCGTGCGGTTAGGTACTACTGCGCGCCCTGCCGCACGCACTACGCCTCCTACAGCGCGCTGCAGGCGCACCTCAGCACGCACTCCAGGCACATCAGCGACAGCGACAAGAGGTAAGCGACGTCACACTCCGTGCGGTTAGGTACTACTGCGCGCCCTGCCGCACGCACTACGCCTCCTACAGCGCGCTGCAGGCGCACCTCAGCACGCACTCCAGGCACATCAGCGACAGCGACAAGAGGTAAGCGACGTCACACTCCGTGCGGTTAGGTACTACTGCGCGCCCTGCCGCACGCACTACGCCTCCTACAGCGCGCTGCAGGCGCACCTCAGCACGCACTCCAGGCACATCAGCGACAGCGACAAGAGGTAAGCGACGTCACACTCCGTGCGGTTAGGTACTACTGCGCGCCCTGCCGCACGCACTACGCCTCCTACAGCGCGCTGCAGGCGCACCTCAGCACGCACTCCAGGCACATCAGCGACAGCGACAAGAGGTAAGCGACGTCACACTCCGTGCGGTTAGGTACTACTGCGCGCCCTGCCGCACGCACTACGCCTCCTACAGCGCGCTGCAGGCGCACCTCAGCACGCACTCCAGGCACATCAGCGACAGCGACAAGAGGTAAGCGACGTCACACTCCGTGCGGTTAGGTACTACTGCGCGCCCTGCCGCACGCACTACGCCTCCTACAGCGCGCTGCAGGCGCACCTCAGCACGCACTCCAGGCACATCAGCGACAGCGACAAGAGGTAAGCGACGTCACACTCCGTGCGGTTAGGTACTACTGCGCGCCCTGCCGCACGCACTACGCCTCCTACAGCGCGCTGCAGGCGCACCTCAGCACGCACTCCAGGCACATCAGCGACAGCGACAAGAGGTAAGCGACGTCACACTCCGTGCGGTTAGGTACTACTGCGCGCCCTGCCGCACGCACTACGCCTCCTACAGCGCGCTGCAGGCGCACCTCAGCACGCACTCCAGGCACATCAGCGACAGCGACAAGAGGTAAGCGACGTCACACTCCGTGCGGTTAGGTACTACTGCGCGCCCTGCCGCACGCACTACGCCTCCTACAGCGCGCTGCAGGCGCACCTCAGCACGCACTCCAGGCACATCAGCGACAGCGACAAGAGGTAAGCGACGTCACACTCCGTGCGGTTAGGTACTACTGCGCGCCCTGCCGCACGCACTACGCCTCCTACAGCGCGCTGCAGGCGCACCTCAGCACGCACTCCAGGCACATCAGCGACAGCGACAAGAGGTAAGCGACGTCACACTCCGTGCGGTTAGGTACTACTGCGCGCCCTGCCGCACGCACTACGCCTCCTACAGCGCGCTGCAGGCGCACCTCAGCACGCACTCCAGGCACATCAGCGACAGCGACAAGAGGTAAGCGACGTCACACTCCGTGCGGTTAGGTACTACTGCGCGCCCTGCCGCACGCACTACGCCTCCTACAGCGCGCTGCAGGCGCACCTCAGCACGCACTCCAGGCACATCAGCGACAGCGACAAGAGGTAAGCGACGTCACACTCCGTGCGGTTAGGTACTACTGCGCGCCCTGCCGCACGCACTACGCCTCCTACAGCGCGCTGCAGGCGCACCTCAGCACGCACTCCAGGCACATCAGCGACGGCGACAAGAGGTAAGCGACGTCACACTCCGTGCGGTTAGGTACTACTGCGCGCCCTGCCGCACGCACTACGCCTCCTACAGCGCGCTGCAGGCGCACCTCAGCACGCACTCCAGGCACATCAGCGACAGCGACAAGAGGTAAGCGACGTCACACTCCGTGCGGTTAGGTACTACTGCGCGCCCTGCCGCACGCACTACGCCTCCTACAGCGCGCTGCAGGCGCACCTCAGCACGCACTCCAGGCACATCAGCGACAGCGACAAGAGGTAAGCGACGTCACACTCCGTGCGGTTAGGTACTACTGCGCGCCCTGCCGCACGCACTACGCCTCCTACAGCGCGCTGCAGGCGCACCTCAGCACGCACTCCAGGCACATCAGCGACAGCGACAAGAGGTAAGCGACGTCACACTCCGTGCGGTTAGGTACTACTGCGCGCCCTGCCGCACGCACTACGCCTCCTACAGCGCGCTGCAGGCGCACCTCAGCACGCACTCCAGGCACATCAGCGACAGCGACAAGAGGTAAGCGACGTCACACTCCGTGCGGTTAGGTACTACTGCGCGCCCTGCCGCACGCACTACGCCTCCTACAGCGCGCTGCAGGCGCACCTCAGCACGCACTCCAGGCACATCAGCGACAGCGACAAGAGGTAAGCGACGTCACACTCCGTGCGGTTAGGTACTACTGCGCGCCCTGCCGCACGCACTACGCCTCCTACAGCGCGCTGCAGGCGCACCTCAGCACGCACTCCAGGCACATCAGCGACAGCGACAAGAGGTAAGCGACGTCACACTCCGTGCGGTTAGGTACTACTGCGCGCCCTGCCGCACGCACTACGCCTCCTACAGCGCGCTGCAGGCGCACCTCAGCACGCACTCCAGGCACATCAGCGACAGCGACAAGAGGTAAGCGACGTCACACTCCGTGCGGTTAGGTACTACTGCGCGCCCTGCCGCACGCACTACGCCTCCTACAGCGCGCTGCAGGCGCACCTCAGCACGCACTCCAGGCACATCAGCGACAGCGACAAGAGGTAAGCGACGTCACACTCCGTGCGGTTAGGTACTACTGCGCGCCCTGCCGCACGCACTACGCCTCCTACAGCGCGCTGCAGGCGCACCTCAGCACGCACTCCAGGCACATCAGCGACAGCGACAAGAGGTAAGCGACGTCACACTCCGTGCGGTTAGGTACTACTGCGCGCCCTGCCGCACGCACTACGCCTCCTACAGCGCGCTGCAGGCGCACCTCAGCACGCACTCCAGGCACATCAGCGACAGCGACAAGAGGTAAGCGACGTCACACTCCGTGCGGTTAGGTACTACTGCGCGCCCTGCCGCACGCACTACGCCTCCTACAGCGCGCTGCAGGCGCACCTCAGCACGCACTCCAGGCACATCAGCGACAGCGACAAGAGGTAAGCGACGTCACACTCCGTGCGGTTAGGTACTACTGCGCGCCCTGCCGCACGCACTACGCCTCCTACAGCGCGCTGCAGGCGCACCTCAGCACGCACTCCAGGCACATCAGCGACAGCGACAAGAGGTAAGCGACGTCACACTCCGTGCGGTTAGGTACTACTGCGCGCCCTGCCGCACGCACTACGCCTCCTACAGCGCGCTGCAGGCGCACCTCAGCACGCACTCCAGGCACATCAGCGACAGCGACAAGAGGTAAGCGACGTCACACTCCGTGCGGTTAGGTACTACTGCGCGCCCTGCCGCACGCACTACGCCTCCTACAGCGCGCTGCAGGCGCACCTCAGCACGCACTCCAGGCACATCAGCGACAGCGACAAGAGGTAAGCGACGTCACACTCCGTGCGGTTAGGTACTACTGCGCGCCCTGCCGCACGCACTACGCCTCCTACAGCGCGCTGCAGGCGCACCTCAGCACGCACTCCAGGCACATCAGCGACAGCGACAAGAGGTAAGCGACGTCACACTCCGTGCGGTTAGGTACTACTGCGCGCCCTGCCGCACGCACTACGCCTCCTACAGCGCGCTGCAGGCGCACCTCAGCACGCACTCCAGGCACATCAGCGACAGCGACAAGAGGTAAGCGACGTCACACTCCGTGCGGTTAGGTACTACTGCGCGCCCTGCCGCACGCACTACGCCTCCTACAGCGCGCTGCAGGCGCACCTCAGCACGCACTCCAGGCACATCAGCGACAGCGACAAGAGGTAAGCGACGTCACACTCCGTGCGGTTAGGTACTACTGCGCGCCCTGCCGCACGCACTACGCCTCCTACAGCGCGCTGCAGGCGCACCTCAGCACGCACTCCAGGCACATCAGCGACAGCGACAAGAGGTAAGCGACGTCACACTCCGTGCGGTTAGGTACTACTGCGCGCCCTGCCGCACGCACTACGCCTCCTACAGCGCGCTGCAGGCGCACCTCAGCACGCACTCCAGGCACATCAGCGACAGCGACAAGAAGTAAGCGACGTCACACTCCGTGCGGTTAGGTACTACTGCGCGCCCTGCCGCACGCACTACGCCTCCTACAGCGCGCTGCAGGCGCACCTCAGCACGCACTCCAGGCACATCAGCGACAGCGACAAGAGGTAAGCGACGTCACACTCCGTGCGGTTAGGTACTACTGCGCGCCCTGCCGCACGCACTACGCCTCCTACAGCGCGCTGCAGGCGCACCTCAGCACGCACTCCAGGCACATCAGCGACAGCGACAAGAGGTAAGCGACGTCACACTCCGTGCGGTTAGGTACTACTGCGCGCCCTGCCGCACGCACTACGCCTCCTACAGCGCGCTGCAGGCGCACCTCAGCACGCACTCCAGGCACATCAGCGACAGCGACAAGAGGTAAGCGACGTCACACTCCGTGCGGTTAGGTACTACTGCGCGCCCTGCCGCACGCACTACGCCTCCTACAGCGCGCTGCAGGCGCACCTCAGCACGCACTCCAGGCACATCAGCGACAGCGACAAGAGGTAAGCGACGTCACACTCCGTGCGGTTAGGTACTACTGCGCGCCCTGCCGCACGCACTACGCCTCCTACAGCGCGCTGCAGGCGCACCTCAGCACGCACTCCAGGCACATCAGCGACAGCGACAAGAGGTAAGCGACGTCACACTCCGTGCGGTTAGGTACTACTGCGCGCCCTGCCGCACGCACTACGCCTCCTACAGCGCGCTGCAGGCGCACCTCAGCACGCACTCCAGGCACATCAGCGACAGCGACAAGAGGTAAGCGACGTCACACTCCGTGCGGTTAGGTACTACTGCGCGCCCTGCCGCACGCACTACGCCTCCTACAGCGCGCTGCAGGCGCACCTCAGCACGCACTCCAGGCACATCAGCGACAGCGACAAGAGGTAAGCGACGTCACACTCCGTGCGGTTAGGTACTACTGCGCGCCCTGCCGCACGCACTACGCCTCCTACAGCGCGCTGCAGGCGCACCTCAGCACGCACTCCAGGCACATCAGCGACAGCGACAAGAGGTAAGCGACGTCACACTCCGTGCGGTTAGGTACTACTGCGCGCCCTGCCGCACGCACTACGCCTCCTACAGCGCGCTGCAGGCGCACCTCAGCACGCACTCCAGGCACATCAGCGACAGCGACAAGAGGTAAGCGACGTCACACTCCGTGCGGTTAGGTACTACTGCGCGCCCTGCCGCACGCACTACGCCTCCTACAGCGCGCTGCAGGCGCACCTCAGCACGCACTCCAGGCACATCAGCGACAGCGACAAGAGGTAAGCGACGTCACACTCCGTGCGGTTAGGTACTACTGCGCGCCCTGCCGCACGCACTACGCCTCCTACAGCGCGCTGCAGGCGCACCTCAGCACGCACTCCAGGCACATCAATACAACGGTAGACACTGATCGGTACGCACGCATACACTCCGATAATTTCGCTCGTGTACCTGACGACAGTAACAGCGTTTCTCAAACTTTCGTAAATTAATATAATGTCTACATTTACGTGCAAGAGGTGTGAGGTTGAGTCTATCGACGGTGTCATGTGTTCAGCGTGCAATGGGCGTTTTGACTTTCCTTGTGCTGGTATAAAAGAGGCTGGCTGGAGAAAACTTGGCGACAGGAAGCTTACTTGGAAGTGCATTGACTGTAAAAACCTAACGATAAGTCCCCGTGCTGGATCTTCGAAGACTACCCCAGCGGATATTGACAGTGTACTTGTGGAACTCAAGAGGTTATCCACTCATATGGATTCACTGCCATCTATAATGGAGAACTTGAAATCAATTAACATTGAGTTGGCGGAACTCAGATCCATGAGAGCGGAATTTTCGGACGTCAAAACATCTATATCGGATATGAAGTCATCTATAGAGTATGTGCATAGCTCGATTATGGATCTGACTGAAAAGCTAAGAGGCATTGAGCAAGAGGTCGAGGGTTTGAAGAAGACCAAACAGGATGTGTTGACTTTACAAGACCGCATCGGAATCCTAGAAATTCAATATCGTGAAAACGAGCAGAGATCTAGAAGTAATAATATCGAGATCAAAGGCATCCCTGTATCTGGCTCTGAAAACCTCTTCAATATTCTATCCAGCATAGGAGAGAGGATCAACTGCCGGATTCCCAAAGAACAAATAAATTATATCGCTAGAATTCCAATGCGAAATGATAACAGCAATAAAACAATAATATGTTCGGTACACAACAGTTATCTTAAGAACGATTTTATTGCCGCTGCTAGAATTTACAAAAAATTAAATACTGGTGATCTGGGATTCGAAGGAGATAAGAAGATTTTCATTAACGATCATCTAACTATGGACAATAAGGCATTACTTAATAAGACCAAAATTCTAGCTAAGGAACGTGGTTATGATTATGTTTGGGTGCGGGCGTGCAAAATATATGTGCGAAGAAATAACTCTTCACCAAAGTATCAAATTAGAGCAGAACAGGACCTTAAAAAGTATTTTTAAATAGCAGGTCGGGACGACTTTCCGATGCGTTGTTCATACTATTTACGACAACTTTGAGAAACACAGGTACTTATTTTTTGCATGCATTCCATTCTGACCCGCCTTTTGTTCTCGCTGTGGTCGGAAGTCACTATTCATTCATGTTAAATCTATGCAATTTTAAACGTTATTTGTTTAACGATGGAGTTGACATCTACTTGAATATAATTAAGTTTAAGTTAGAGTACAAAATATATATTGTTTATTCTTTAGATACAGCTTTAGCCAATGCATTTGAATTGTACCCACTTCACAGAATTTATAACACTTTATTAGGTATAGAACGAATTTTTGAGTGCAAATTGTACTTGGTGACGATATTGAGTGTGCTTTATGTTGTTATTATATTTATGTCTTTTGTACAAATTCACACCACTTAGTATTTTTTATCAAAATGTTCGGGGACTACGGACGAAAACTTCTTTATTTTATAGAAATGTATGTCTTAGTTGTTTTGATGTCATCTGCCTGACGGAAACGTGGCTTATTGACAGTATTGAGGATAGTGAATTATTTGATAGTAGATATATTATTTGGCGGCGTGACCGGGACTATGCACTAACGGATCAGATGTTAGGTGGAGGAGTGTTAATAGCGGTACGTCGTGAACTCGTCGCTGACGTTCGCAGAGACTGGTGCTCCTCTGCCGAAGACTTATGGATAACCTTGACCTTAAATCAATCGAAACCCAGAATCTCCCATAAAATCAATATATGTGTAGTTTATGTGTGCATCCAGAAAGGTGGTCAGTCTTTGATGGGACAACTGAATAATTTTTCAGACAATCTTACTGACATTGTTATGAAGAACTCATCCGACAAGTTTATTGTTGTAGGTGACTTTAATCAAAGTAATATCGTATGGCAAACTGTGACTGATGGATATCACCTATATCCTAGTCATTTAGAAGGACCTATCCAGGCTAAATTTTGTGATAATCTTGTTGTGTGTAATTTATTGCAATATAACTCTCATGTAAATATTAATGATAGGATACTAGACCTTGTACTGTCCACTGACGAAGTTCATGTTATGCACTGTCAGAATCCCCTAGTAAAAGAAGACTTACAGCATAAAGCAGTTTGTTTCGTCGTTGACTTTATTCAGACCCAGCAGTTACATTCTCGACCACGGCTAAAATATTTATATAATCAAGCAAATTACAACGCCATCAACAAGGATATGAACCAAGTTGATTGGGCATTAGAACTGGGAAGTAGACCCCTTGTGGATGCGGTTGGGTTTTTCTATGGCACTATCAATGAACTCCAAAAGCAGTTTATACCCACGAAGACTGTTTTTGCGCGATGCAGGTACCCTCCATGGTATAAAAGCTCATTGATTAAAATCATAAAAGAAAAGGCCAAATATCACTCAAAGTTTAAAAAATACGGTAACATCTCTGATCATCAATCATTCATTGTGTTGCGTCAGCGAATTAAAGATATAGAACAGAACATGTTTAACAACTATATTGCAAATACAGAATTAGCTATCTCAAGAAACCCTAGAGCTTTATGGCAGTACGTGAAATCTAAACATTATTCTAATTCTTACCCGCCTGTACTCAAATTTGGGGATTTAAGTTATAGTAATGGTGAAGACATCTGCAACATGTTCGGGGAATACTTTTATTCCAATTTTAGAGAACGTACTGACAGTGACAACTCGTTATTTTCGGGTGGTATTGATGATATAGGTAACCAAACTACTGGTGTAACTGACATCCGTTCCGTGAAGGTACAAGAAGACGAAGTTCTTGGGTTTTTGAAACAAGTTGACCTATCAAAGTCTGCAGGTCCTGACAATATTTCACCAATTTTCATACTGAATTGTGCCAAATCTTTATCAGTTCCGTTAACAATTCTACTCAATAAATCATATTCTCAGGGAGAAGTGCCTGTAATTTGGAAATCAGCGTATATAACACCGATCTATAAAAAGGGACCCAGAGACTGTATAGAAAACTATAGACCGATATCTAAGTTGTGCGTATTTGCAAAAATCATGGAGAAAGTAATTCATAAGCATCTTTCTTTTGCATTAAAACTAGGCTTTAGTAATGATCAACATGGATTCATAAAAGGTCGTTCAACTACATCCAATCTGGTGGTCTGTAGCGATTATATATCAGAACACATGGAAATGAGGTCCCAGGTCGATGTTATTTACACTGATTTCAGTAAATGTTTCGATCGTATTGATCATAATTTACTATTGCGCAAACTTTGTCTAATGGGCATTTCAGGTAACTTATACAGATGGTTTACATCTTACGTGCAAAATAGATGTCAAATAGTGGCTCTTAATGGATATACCTCCAGAGCCGTATCTATACCATCTGGAGTTCCTCAAGGATCCCTGCTAGGTCCCATGTTATTCAATATCTTCATAAATGACGTCGGTGTATGCTTTCAAAACTCTAAAATTCTGCTATATGCCGACGATATGAAGGTTTTAAGGCAAATAACAACCGTAGGGGATGCTTGCTGCTTGCAGGATGATTTGAACAAATTTCAAAATTATTGCGTTCGGAACAGGTTGGATTTAAATGTCTCCAAATGCTACGTTTGCACATTTACACGTAAACTAAACCCAATAGCTTATGATTATACACTATTAAATGCGTCAATAGCGAGAGTCACTGCCATTAAAGATCTTGGAGTGACATTCGACTCAAAACTGATATTTGATTCTCACATTGAATCGGTTGTCAAGAAAGCATCCAAAGCTTTGGGTTTTATCATTAGGTTATCCTCTGATTTTAATAATATTAAGACAATGAAAATTCTTTACTGCGCGTTCGTCCGTAGCCACCTCGAATACTCTTCCCCAGTTTGGAATCCAAATTATGATATATACATCAATCGCCTTGAAGGTATACAGAGAAGATTTCTAAAGTATATTCAATATCGTTCTCAAATATACTTACCTAACTATATAGCAAGATGTAGAAAATCCAATGGCTGGACCTGCTTTGTCTTCTGCACTGACGGCACAGAAACACTGTTCTTACAGTATCGGCAGCACGAGTGTGACTCGCCTGATGCTGCATACGCCCATAGGCCACGGTAACCACTTTCCATCACGTGGGCCGTGTGCTTGCCTGCCACCTAAGTTGTGTAAAAAAATCTTTTTGGTGGCATTTTGGAGTCGAGGGCTTTTTTATAATAATTTAGAAATTAGAGTACGCCAATATATAAAAATTAATTATTACATTATACAATTAAAATATTGTCCACATTTTTGTACAGTCAGAGTGACAGTCTAATCTTTTAACCCGCCCCTCATCGTACCTGGTGCAAAGGTACCCATGACACTGGCGGCATTGCCCCGTTGAACAGCTATGGCCAACCGTTGCCCCAGGTACGAGCCGGAGCGGGAGTCACCGGTTTTGTCCCTCAACCTGCGCCCTAATTCGCTCACCAGATTCTTGGCGTCGGTACCCCAACTACCCATTGTCTCGACCGCAAAGGGAGCGAACATATATTGCTCTGTCAACGCCGCATACTTCTCTCGTTTTTTATTGGTTAATTTAATTTCTTGTTGACAAATTGGCAATCTTTGCTATAGGTTCATCTGTGACGAGTGCGGCGCCAGGTTCGTGATGAAGTGCCAGCTGAAGACACACATCAACTGGGAGCATCTTAAGATCAACACACACCGATGTCCCAAGTGTCCAAAGGTATGATATACCACCCTGTGGGGTACACTAATAATGTCGATTCCCAATTAGAAATATTACAAATCATTTTGAATTTTATCTGCGGGAGAAATAGTACAATATTCACAGAGGAGAATAAGTGGACGATTACTTACGTCGGACCTCAATAGCAATATACACTTGCGAGGATCTACTCCTACTTCGACTCTTCTCCGTTTCCACTCCAAATTTACTCCGAATCCACTCCGTCTCCACTCCGAATCCACACTGGCTCTACTCAAACACAACTCTGACTCCACTTTGACTTCATAGTCTTAATTAATTGACTAATTTAACCAGTTGATTGCGACATATAAAAATCAAAATTTTTAAAAATACCGTTTGAAGAAGATTAAGAATTACATACATACATATAATCACGTCTTTATCCCCATTCTATCCTTATTAATTCGCCTGTTCCTAACCCGGCAGAGGTGAATCAACACCCACATTTCACCAATAATTAGTATTCGGTCCCACGTAATAGGGAGTGAGCCTATTGCCGTATTCCGGGCATAATTGTTGACTCGAGCCATGCATCTGAGGCTGACTCTGGGCTGTATATATCTGTCTGATCTTAAACAGCCCTATTCCTTAGTCGCCTTGTACGAAACCGCATAGGAAGACATTAATTAATTCTACTCTGCCGGGAACCACGCGGCAATATACACCTGCAAGCATCTACTCCTACTCCACTCTGACTCCACTCAGAATCTACTCCGAGTCTACTCCGATTCTACTCCAAATTTACTCCGATCCACTTCGAATCCACTCTGAATCCACACCGGCTCTATTTCAACTCAACTCCGACTTCATAGTCTTAATTAATTGACTATCTTAACGAATTGATTGCGACATATAGAAAACTAAATTTTAAAAAATACCTACATCAAATTTCCATACAGTTATCTCTCCCGCATATTTCTAGTTAAGCACTGTCGTACTTCTTACCTTGTATCCGACTACGGCAAAGTAAAAGGAGTGTAACGTAACGCTAGTGCCGCCGTGTGCGCCCGCAGGTGTTCAAGTCGGCGTCGGGGCTGCGCCGCCACGTGGGCTACGTGCACAACAAGCTGCGGCCGCCAAGGGACAAGATCTGCCACTACTGCGGACGGGGCTTCACGGTACCTCTGCCTACCCCCCTGCCCTCGATTCTACTAAAGAAAAACCACTGTCATACCACAGATACTGCTAAAAATACCATTTAATTATAGACTTTAATGCAGTAGCGTTCGGTTCAAAATTTAAAGATTTTTTGTGGAATGAATGAACAAGTGTAACGAAATTCTTTTCATTTTATTTTGAACTTTACTGGTATAGGTATAAAATCTGAAATTTAATGCCATTATTTGCAGTTTCTGTGGTATGACAGTGGTTTTGTTTTAGTAGAATTGAGGGCCTGCTAACATTCATTTGAGTAGCTTCTAAGTTCTATGTCAAACCATTGTTAGGTCTCTAGGCCTTAAGCAGACTGTGGGTGCATAGATAAATGATACAGAGACGTGTTCTATAGGAGGTAGGACACGGCGGAACTTGCGTCCAATTGAGCAGTCCCACTGGGGAAGTACCCCTGTCCTACAGAATACCGCGGCTATAATAGCCTCGTGTTGTATTTCCGGCGGTAGCCAGAGCTCACTGGAGAGATTTTGTGCTGTCAGTGGGAACACCAAAAGCTTGTCCTGCTTTGTCTTGTACAGTGACGGCACAGAAACTCTTGTTTACAGGGTTGGCAGCGCGAGTGTGACTCCCTTGGTGTTGCACACGTCCATAGACCACGGTAACCTTTTTCCATCAGGTGGGCCGTGTGCTTGTCTGCCAACCAAGTGGTATAAAAAAAACGTGATTTGGCTAAGTGTGTATTCTCGACTTTTGGTAAAATCTTTTTTTTTATACCACTTGGTTGAAAGACAAGCGTCTGGTGGTATTCTGTAGGGTGGAGGTACTTCCCCAGTCGGACTGCTATACCCGTCGTGTTCTACCTCCTATAAATGTTAAGCTACTTTTGTCGTTGACTGTAGAATTAGTTGAGCTACTTTTGTCGTTGACTGTAGAATTAGTTAAGCTACTTTTGTCGTTGACTGTAGAATTAGTTAAGCTACTTTTGTCGTTGACTGTAGAATTAGTTAAGCTACTTTTGTCGTTGACTGTAGAATTAGTTAAGCTACTTTTGTCGTTGGCTGTAGAATTAGTTAAGCTACTTTTGTCGTTGGCTGTAGAATTAGTTAAGCTACTTTTGTCGTTGACTGTAGAATTAGTTAAGCTACTTTTGTCGTTGGCTGTAGAATTAGTTAAGCTACTTTTGTCGTTGACTGTAGAATTAGTTAAGCTACTTTTGTCGTTGACTGTAGAATTAGTTAAGCTACTTTTGTCGTTGGCTGTAGAATTAGTTAAGCTACTTTTGTCGTTGGCTGTAGAATTAGTTAAGCTACTTTTGTCGTTGGCTGTAGAATTAGTTAAGCTACTTTTGTCGTTGACTGTAGAATTAGTTAAGCTACTTTTGTCGTTGGCTGTAGAATTAGTTAAGCTACTTTTGTCGTTGGCTGTAGAATTAGTTAAGCTACTTTTGTCGTTGGCTGTAGAATTAGTTAAGCTACTTTTGTCGTTGGCTGTAGAATTAGTTAAGCTACTTTTGTCGTTGGCTGTAGAATTAGTTAAGCTACTTTTGTCGTTGGCTGTAGAATTAGTTAAGCTACTTTTGTCGTTGGCTGTAGAATTAGTTAAGCTACTTTTGTCGTTGACTGTAGAATTAGTTAAACTACTTTTGTCGTTGACTGTTGACCTATAGTAGCGTTGAAGTGTGCGTTCGTTGCAGACGCAGACGATCCTGAAGTCGCACATGCGCACGCACACGGGCGAGCGGCCGCTGCAGTGCCGCCACTGCCGCGCCACCTTCGCGCACTCCGGCGCGCTCTACACGCACATCAAGCTCAAGCACGCCGCCGCTACCGCTAACAAATAAAAACCCTACTCTTAAATAAACATCTTTTATTGCTACATCATACGCCCAAAAATACCTACTTGGAATTATTTATCAACACACCTGTTTCCTACTTCATACAGTCCCAGGACCCTGAGTCCCGGCTGGGGTGCGACGGATATGTGTCAGATAATCTCACCTCCGTCAAACCTACGGCCCACACAGTCGGCGTGTGTTTTAGTCGGTTCAAGTCCGACATAACCTCCACCACCTGCAACGTTGGTGGAGGTATCCGGGGGGATTTTGCGCAGAGCGAGACGTGAAAAAGCATTTTATCAGCAGCCACATGCTGTAAGAACGTTCCGAACGATCGAACTGACTTGACAGCTGAATTCGAAGTGAGATTTCAATTGCAATGTGACGCCACCAAATTTAGAGCATGCGCAATTGAAATCTCACCTCGAAATCAACTGTCTTGTCAATTTTTGAAGTGAAATCTTCTTTAGCGGCGCTGTGTACTTTTTTGTAAAATAATTGTAATAGTTCTGAAGTGTTAAATTTTTAATGTAATATAAATTGTCATGTTTGTGTACGATAGCGCAATAAATGAATATTGTATTCCACCACACACATAACGAAAGCAATTCGTACAAAATATTCTCTAACCATTCCAAAATATCAAAAATAAAAAACGTTAATATTCAAGTTTTCACTTCTGCCGGCACTCCCGGAGTGCAACCCGTCCTTTTTGTTTTACTTCACAGGTTACTCGTATCAGCGCCACCCTCAAACATCATGACTTTCTTGACGATCTATTGTAGTAAAACATGTCATGTAGAATTCAAATTGTACTTTCCGAGTCAGTTACATTAAATTACGAAAAGTTATAATTCCTTGAGTAACATGCATAACTTTTCAATGATTGTAGTGGGTGAGTCGTTAACATCAACTATAACAACCCGAGAAGAGGGCCAGATCGTGAGAGATGGCCCTGGGTCGGCCGGGGTGCGAGGGATATGCCTGTCAACCTCACCTTCGGCAACCAAAGCGACCCACAGGCGGCGTGCGTTTTAGTCGGTTCGAGTCCGACATAACCTCCTCCACCGGCTCCGGTGGGGAGGTATCCGTGGGGATTTTGCGCACGTAAAAAAAAAACATCAACTATAACACCTGACTAGGTACTGAAAAATCACGTTCTACAAAATATTAAACAAGAAAATATCAAGGATAGCCGTGGTCGTACGACACTTTTCCCTAGAATGTATTGTTTGGTTAGGTTATTTTCTTGTTTAATATTTTTTACCTTTTGCTTCGCCGTAGTCGGTTAAAAACTAAATCACTAGGTATAGGGTGCGTTAATAATAATAACAATCATTTTAATATCAGACATCGGTCCATATGTGTTAGTAACAATGATCTTATAACTATGTTAGTACTACATTACACACAAATCACAAAAGAAATTGAGGGCACGTGCTAGCATGTAAGCGCTTCCACCTTTGCAGGACAGGAAGGTCCCGACAATAACTTCAGTATGTTGTAGTTGGTGCTACCTAGCAGTCGAGCAGACATTGACGCGCTCTGCTTTCATAATATAGCGTAAAAATCATCGCATTGTGCCTCCGCGAACATATTTGCGGCGCTACAGAACCTCGGCAGGTTCAGCAGCACCCGGAAGGCATTATTGTACTGAATTTGTTAAAAGTAGAAATAGTAGTTAAAGTTAAATTAATAAATTAATCATGTATGTACTTAAAATACTTAATTTAATAATCTTTAATATTAAGATAACTTTTATGCTGGAATCAAATCAATACAAACATAAGTATTTAAAAATACTAATAACAAAACGCTTTTGACATTGACATTATTTTCAATAACAGTCAATGGCGATAGATAGTTGGTCGATAGCGTGCCTTTCGCGCAAAACATTGTTTTTTTTATTGTTTATTTACATTTTCTGAATTAACATCACATCATATTTTATATAAAAATCTGTAATAACAAAAATGGATACGGAAGACAATAACTTGTGTTGTGGTTGCCTGTGTTTCGGGCGTAAAATGATACAATTAAACGAACGCCACCTAAAAGAATGTTTTATGCAGATTGTAAATGAAATATCCGTAAGTATGGTTAGAGAAAACGTAACTACACTGGTTTTAGTATAATTTTATAATCCTATAACAATTTTCTTTCGGTCTCTTTAGTGTATAATAAATATTCAGAAAACTAAACACCACCGGCTTTTTGTTTGCTTTCCGAGGCAGGCAATGGCTTGTATCGTACAACCTATACCTTTTATCTTATTTGTGTAAAAACCTACGAACCCAAGACAAAATGCACTAATTTCTGAGCAGTCAAGAACTTTTTGAAACTATTTAGAGGATTTTTTTTACTATAAGTACATTTTCTTGTTGGTAGGGGGTGCAACTGTTCTTTTACACCCCCTCTTCACGTCTATACCCAGGGCTTA
The DNA here is from genome assembly GCA_963662185.1 of Eilema griseolum. NCBI lineage: Eukaryota > Metazoa > Arthropoda > Insecta > Lepidoptera > Erebidae > Eilema > Eilema griseolum. Next base: position 8,851,892 of record OY759257.1, read on the forward strand.
GGCCATCAAAATGTAACAGCTTGCAGGTGAAGTCGATGTCTAAGATCTTAGTCATCATTCTCTGAGACTTCTCCCAACTCAGTTGGGGTTTACTTCCTAGTTTAGCTAAGATGCGGCTGAACTTCGATATTTTCCATGAAAGTACTGCCATCTTACCTCCACAACCAATTGGCGATATTGAAGCTCTGTAGTTAGACTAGTCAGACTTTTAAGGGCTCCAACTACCCATAACAAGTGCCATACATGTTCACCTGGCAAACAGGACAGATGACATGACCATGGTCTCATATACCTTTGAAACCCACAAGCATTAAGGCAATATTTTTGTAACTCATTCATTATCATACTGCTACAATTCTAGATGCCACTAGTGGAGGGGTCATATGAGTTACCAATATGGCTTTGTTGGGAGTGCGGTGCTCGGATCCATCGCTTCACAAAATTTACCGAACAAGTCAAGAACTCATACAATATTTTCAATCAATATCTTAAGGAAGTAAGTATTGAATTTCTGTTATAAAACTTCTAAATACTTGGTATTTCATCTGAGATCTTCTGTACTTCGGAACACATTAAAAGTCGGCCATGCAGCAATAAACCCGAAACAATAGAGTCATAATGTAATTTATGCTGAACCCCTTCTAATTAAACAGCTGAATTTTAATCAGGTGAAGCTTCTATAATCTGACTTCCTCAACTGCTGATATCACAATAATGTAGTTAGAATTCTCATAATAAAAATCTATTCATAATTCAGTCTCTATCTATGAACATTGTGAGATACAAAACCATTATTATAATTAGTTAAATTAAGTTTTAATTGAGATGGAATTATAAATAGATATTACCAAGAATTATAGTCATCAGGCTATGGGACTTTTAGGACTCAGAATGTAAACATAAAGGATTTAAAAACAAAAATGAACACCATAAATTATTCTCCTTTCAGAGTACAGACAAATCAATATTAAATTTACATTCAATCACAAGACTAACCTCACAGACATTGTATAACATAAGCATAGAGGTCACAGAAGACACAGAGTCTTCTGCCACGACCATAGAAATAATAAAACCCATTAACCACAGAGAACCATCACCCGATCCAAGCATAAAAGAAGAATATGACAATACGTTTCCAGATACAAATTCTGATGACGAAAAACTCATAGACATATCCCGAAAGATAGCCAAAATCAAAAAGAAAAAAAAGAAGAAGATTGTTATGTATAAAGAGATAGAGTTGAAAAGGAAGGAGTTGGAGGAAGAAAGAAGACTAGCCGCCTTGAAAGAAGACTATGTGAATGCAATGTTTAGATGTGAGAGGTGTATTGTGTCGTTTCCTAATGCAGAAGATTTAAGTGATCATTTGAGTATTAAACATGAACTGGTAAGTAATGACATCTCTCTCCCCCTTTTTTAGGGATCTGACCGACCACCAACTCTCTACCGCGCTGTAGATGATGACAAATTTAAAAAACTAGAAAACACTAAAAATTGCAAAATAATTCGGACATTTAGTTTGATGACTCAAGAGCTTTCCCTTTGACAAATCTTCATTAGATTGCAGGTAAACATAAACAATTTCTTGTTAAGCAAAAACTGTATAAATTAAAAATTTAAATAACCCCCATCACAAAAAACAACCCCCAAAAAAATGAAAATAAGTTTATTTATTTATTTATTTATTTATACTTTATGCACGATGTACATTGGCGGACTTAATGCCGTAGGCATTCTCTGCCAGTCTACCATAGGGTGATGCAGAGCTAGTACGAGGTAGGCGCATATTGACAAGAGATGCGTTTGGTTCTATAAGGACTATAGATTAATTATATATAGGTTCTTAAACATAAACAGTACTTATACCTACTTATCATACTTAAAATAGCTCAGAATAGTTATACATATACATAAAAGATATACACATTATAACATAAATATAATACATAAATATAGATATCCATATCAATATGAGTAGAAATATCATTATCGTTGAGACGATGATTCTGCCAATTCCGTAGTGATCAATTGTCGTACCCTAGACTTAAACACATTGCGGCTCGTGCTCTTCCTGATCTCTAGAGGAAGTGCGTTCCATAGGCGAACAGTCTCAACGAAGAAAGAGGAGCCTAAAAAGTTTGTTCTATGAGAAGGAAATGCGAGGATCCGGTTGTCAGTAGATCGAAGATTTCTATCATTGTTGGAACATAAAAGCTGAAAGTATGAAGTTAAGTAAGTGGGGATAGTGGGAGAGTTGAGGATATTGTAAAGAGTAGTAAGTGCACGCAACTTACGGCGAGGACGGATGGTTAACCAATTAAGCTGCGAACGGAATGTAGACACGTGGTCGTATTTACGAAGGTTGAAGATGAATCGAATGCAGTTATTAAGAAGACGGTCTAATTTATCGAGAAGGTCTGCATTCAGGTCAAAATAGCACACATCACCATAGTCTATCAGAGGAAAAATTAAACTTTGGACCAACATAACTTTGGTCCTTGTTGGTAGAAAGTTCTTCAGGCGGTATAAAAATCTGAGCCTACCCGTAATTTTCTGACTCATGTTCGTTACCTGCACACGCCAGTCCATGTTGGAATCAAGGTAGAGTCCTAGGTCCTTAACTGAAGAACTGAAAGGAATTGTTGTTCCGTTGTAGGTAATTGGTGGCAATTTTGTAATATTGACTCCATTCATCAACCTGCCGCTGCTGACTATAATGGCCTGGCACTTAGATGGGTTTACGGTTAAACCAAATTTAGTGGACCAGTTTCCCAAAGCTTCCAGATCCCCATTCACGTCGCGAATGGCTCGTGAAACGTCATCAGCAGGTGCTTGAGCATATAACTGCAAGTCGTCTGCATACAGATGATACGCACATCGAAGATTATGAGTAGCAACATTAATAAAAATAGAGAATAATAAGGGAGAGAGAATACCGCCTTGAGGGACACCAGTGTCGAGATTGCACCAGCTCGATGTAGATTCATCAATGCGTACACACTGCTGGCGCCCCTGAAGATAATTTGAGAAAAATTCTAGTGCATCCGATGAGATCTTAAGATGGGAAAGTATAGCTAACAAAATATCGTGATTTACTGTATTAAAGGCATTGGAAAAGTCCACCAAGACAAGCACTGTTACCTTAGTAGCATCCATGCCAGTCCTAATATCACCCGTTAGTTTTAGAAGAGCAGTAGTAGTGCTATGACCAGGTCTGAAACCCGACTGTAGCGGGCTTAACAGGCTGTTCTGATAAATAAACGAAGATAGTTGTTTTTGTACACAGGCCTCGAGCACTTTAGACATAAAAGGGAGAATAGAAATGGGTTGTGTTAGTTAGCCCTATAACTTTGATATACCTAGTAATATATATTTTGATTCAAGCGTTGTCATTGTCGGGGGGACCTTGGATCGTTTCGGAAAATATGACGTAGTGCTCTACCAGTTAGGCAATAGGCTCGCCAACTATTACATTGGGACCTAAACATAAACTAGCGAAATGTGGGTGTTAGCACCTCTGCCTACCCCTTCGGGGATATAGGCGTGAGTTTATTAGTTAGTGACTGCGACAGGTCGATTGATTGATTGACTGTCCACAGAACGCGTCGCACTACAAGTGCGCCATCTGCGAGTGCTCGTTCAGCAGCGAGGTGTCGTACAACTACCACGCGGGCAAACACTCGCGGCGCTACCAGTGCATCGTGTGCAAGGAGCGCCACCGGAGCAAGAGAGGCGTCCTCAAGCACTTCGAGCAGACACACTACCACGGGTGAGTGTCCTGGACATTTATCATTCTGCTATCGTTATAAAGGGGGAGATAATATGTCAGCAATGTTTATAATTTAGAAAAAAGAAGGAAGAAAGGATGAAAAAAGTATTCATTTAAGAAACGAAAGGTGGGACACGACGGCATTTCCGTCCAATTGAGCAGTCCGTCTGGGGAAGTACCTCCGCCCTACAGAATACCATAATAACCTGGTGTTGTGATCTCGGCGGTGAGTAGGGTAGCCAGAACTCACTGAAGAGTTTTTATGCTGTCAGTGGAAAGACCAAAAGCTTGTTATGCTTTGTCTTTTACACTGACGGCACAGATACTCTCAATGCTTACAAGGTTGGTAGCGCGAGTGTGACTCTCTCGGTTTTGCACATAGGCCACGGTAACCACTTCCATCAGGTGGGCCGTGTGGTTGTCTGCCACCTAAGTGGTATAAAAAAAAACGCACAAATGATTCCAAATTTCCATTTCGTCATTAAAATGTTGGTAGGTACTCAAAATAGTCGGGGCGGGAGCGGCAGCGGGAGCGACGAAGGAAGGAAGGGCGTCGGAGGTCGATGAACGATCTCCGCCCCCCATGAGCGCCGGCCTGGGGGTGACAGGTGAAGCCGCCTGTCACCCTGGCAGAAGCAGGCCGCGGCGGTGGCGCGCCTAGCGCGCCTCCCCGTTTCCGGGGTCGAGTTGGGGACTCCGTAGTCCCCACACCCGAGACGAGGGCCAGATCGCGAGAGATGGCCCTGGGTCGGCCGGGGTGCGAGGGATATGCCTGTCAACCTCACCTTCGGCAACCAAAACGACCCACAGGTGGCGTGCGTTTTAGTCGGTTCGAGTCCGACATAACCTCCTCCACCGGCTCCGGTGGGGAGGTATCCGTGGGGAATTAGCGCACGTAAAAAAAAAAAAAAGGTACTCAAAATAGTAGATCTGACGTCAAATATATCGATTATTGTCAGCAGAATACGACACCGCGCGCCCGACACCTATAGATATAAGTTCGAAGACGTTCGAAGGCCGGAGGTCTCGCACCTTTTTATTTTTAACGTGCGAAGATCCACTCGGCCACCGAGGTCAGCGGAGTGGTTAGGTCGGGCTCGAACCGACTAAAATCGTACGGCCGTTTTGGGCCATCTGTTGCCGAGAGTGAGATAGCCTCTGGCATATACCTCGCGCACCACTGTTCCAGGGCTATAGAGGGCCCCATCGGGTGGGGAACTACGGCGTTCCCATCTTTCCCCAGAAAAAGGCGGAGGACTAATCGCGCCGCCGCCCGTCTCGACCTGCTTCTGCTAGAGTGACAGACGGCTCTACCTGTCACACCCAGGCCTGCGCTCATGGAGGACGGAGGTCATTTAATGACCTCCGATGCCAGAGTCGCAGGAGGTCTCGCACCTCAACCGATCTCTTAGTGCTACGTTACTAGTGAAACTTCACGAAGAAATTGTAGCATCTATACATTTTGGATTCCTGCTATTCCTTCCTGCCGTAATTTGGTTTGTTTTGATTTTACCAGGGGCTACGACACAATCTCGTGAGGGAAGCCTGGCTGAGATTGGTTTGGAGCAACAATAAACATAATTCTAATACCCAGTAATTTGTTCACAGACCACCAATAGGGTTCGAGATACAGGACCAGCCGTACAAGAATGGGTTGGAAACGAACGATACCACAGAGGCAAAGGTTAACAGGTAATACAAATTATCTATATTAGTAAAAAAAAGTGTCTATAATTTTGTTTGTTCCGGCTATCTCCTAAATGGCTGGGTCCATTTTGATCGAATTTTCACTGGTGCGGCGCCCCTGCACTAGAGCCCCTTGGAACAGCTAATTCTTGGTTAAGCAAATATCATTAACTTATTTATTTCCAACAATAAAGCGCCACACAGCCGGCGGCGACATTCCCCTGCGAGTTCTGCGACAAGATCTTCAGGTGGAAGACGTCACTGAGAAAGCACGCGGAGACGCATCGCATCGCGACCGGACAGAAGAGGAAGCCGTACTGCGAGCCGTGCAGGTGCGCACACGCAGCCCATACACACTAGCCACTGCAGGCACCATCGTTATACCTGCGTTAGTCCCGGTCGCATTGACGTCGACATAGAATGAAATGAGTAGCAACTATTGGCCGGTAGACGGAAAATGGAAACTGGGTGAAGTCTTACCCAGAGGGGGTCACCTCACTTCCCCCGCAGTGTCACACTTCTAAGTACTCGTTGCCTGTACTAGAGTTGTAACGGAGGGTGAGGCGGATGCGGAAGTAACGATCTTCACCTCCGCGGATGTGGAGGTTTAACGGAGGCGGAGGTGAAAGTGTATGTTCAAAAAAACATTTTTTGGTTTAAAAATCAAAAATCTTTATATAAGAAAAGTATTATGAAATCTGTACCTACATCTGAGATATTTAAAAAAAAACTTGTGTTATGTTAAATTAACGATAGGTCTCAACTACTGAATGGTTTTGGTCAGACTTAAAAGCTTCCAATTTGTTTGATCGCAATCGGTTGAACAAAACGGTAGATATACGAACCAAAAGTAGTAAAAATCGAGATATATAGTCTTTTATAAATGAATATAATTACAACCCCTCTACATGTGCCCTTTGGTAGTCGCCATTACAATGTTTTTTTTTTAATTCTATTCCAGGCTATCGTTCACTACAACTTCTAATCTCCAGAAGCACGTGAAGACCAGCTCAAAGCACCAAATACAGTTGAAACTTAGGTTAGTGCATGTTTTATTTAAAAAATTAAGAGTTTAAGATGGCGCTTCTGTCGGCATTCCCTGTGTCATTTTATGAATGATTTTCATGTCAAGATTATTTAAAAAAATAAGTCATATTTAATTAATTAATTTTGAGCTTATAGTGATCAGATAAACGAAGCTGAGACTTTGTTTTAAAATTATATAGTAATGTAAAAATTATGAAGGTAAAATTTTCATTTGTGACTAAAATACCAATTCCTTCTCCAGGAAACTAACCGAGAGTCTTCCCGAAGACCCTTCGAACCCTGAGAAGCACCAGGCACACGTGGAGGCCATCCGTTCTTCCGTGAACAACGCGCGCCGCCAATACCCCTGCCCGCAGTGCGACAAGAAGTTCCAGTGGAGAGGCAACCTGCTGCGGCACGTCAACAGCCATGTGGCCAGGTACTTGGATGTTACTGCACCAGGTAACTTACAGAATCTTCCCGAAGAGTCGTTGAGTACAGAGAAGCGTCAAGTGGAAGGGCAATCTACTGTGCCACGTTAACAGCCACGTGGCCAGGTACTGTACCTGGATATTACTGCACCGTGTCTACTACGTGTCCTATATAAAAAATAAAAAATAAAAAACAAGGTAACTTACAGAATCTTCCCGAAGAGTTATTGAGTCCAGAGAAGCATCAAGTGGAGGGGCAATCTACTGTGCCACGTGAAGAGCCACATGACCAGGTACTGTACCTGGATATTACTCAACCTGGCAACCTATAGAGCCTTCCTAAAGAGTCATTGAACCCTGCGATGTATCACTGTGCCACGTTAATAGTCACGTGACCAGGTACTGTACCTGGATATTACTCAACCTGGCAACCTACAGAGAGCCTTGCTAAAGAGTCGTTGAATCCTGAGATGCATCAAGTGGAGGGGCAATTTTCTGCGGCACGTCAACAGCCTTGTGGCCAGGTGTGAAAGTGAAGTGATGTACTCCACCAGGCAAATTGCAGATTTACCGAAGAGTCGTTGAACCTTGAAAAGTATTAAGTGGAATCTATTGTGCTATGTTAACAGCCGCATGGCCAGGTACCTGGATATTACTCCACCAGACACCTAACAGAGTTTTCCAGATAACTAGTCGGATCCCCATTTCATCATAACAGCGTTGTTTGCGCTTGTATCTGAGGCTTTCACCTCGCTGGTATACGCTTACTCTGTCTCCTCTTTTAGGTTTGGCTTATACGACTTTTATAGAAGGAACTACCGTCATATCCCAACCCTGAGAGAAATTCCGGCCTGGGGGTGACAGGTGGAGCCGCCTGTCACCTTGGCAGAAGCAGGCCGCGTCGTTGGGGACTCTGTAGTCCCCACACCCGAGAAAAGGGCCAGATCGTGAGAGATGGCCCTGGGTCGGCCGGGGTGCGAGGGATATGCCTGTCAACCGCACCTTCGGCAACCAAAACGACCAACAGGCGGCGTGCGTTTTAGTCGGTTCGAGTCCGACATAACCTCCTCCACCGGCTCCGGTGGGGAGGTATACGTGGGGATTTTGCGCACGTAAAAAAAAAAAAAACCCTGAGAGAAACCGCAAGAGTTTTGTACGTCAGTTAGCAAAAAAATATCTAAATTCAGCCGTTTCGTGGTTAAGCTGTGCACCGAACTAACTGAGTTGGAAAGGTTTGGAGGATAGATTTTTTTACCACTTAGGTGGCAGACATGCGGCCCACCTGATGGAAAATGGTAGCCGTGGCCTATGGACGTGTGTAACACCAGAGAAGCCACACTCGAGCTGCCGACCCTGTAAGCACAGAGTCTGTGCTGTCAGTGTAGAGGACAAAACAGGACAAGCCTTTAGTCATCCCACTGACAGCACAAATTGTCCAGTGAGCTCTGGCTACCCTACTCACTGCTGGGAACACAACACGAAGTTATTATAACCGCGGTATTCTGTAGGGCGGAGGTACTTCCCCAGTCGGACTGCTCAATTGGGAGCAAATAGCGCCGTGTCCTACCTCCGTCCATAACGTTTAAAACATTTATTCCTTTCTTTCGCAGAGCCAATGGCGAGCTGGTGTGCAAGCCATGCAATAGAACATTCTCGTCGATAGCAACCTACAAGCAACATATGAAAATAAGCAAGAAACATGTCAGCGAAAACGAATTCAAGTGAGTATTGGAAGAGTGGGATTAGACCATTTACTGTCTTATGCGTGTATATTCTTTCAAACTTTGCATTCTTACAAACAATAGATACATATGTATTTGTATAAAACAGTACATAAAGCACGCATAAGACTGCGGACGGCCTCAGCTTCACCTGCTAAATTTCATACATACATATATTCACGCTTGTAAATCCCCGAAGGTGTAGCCAGGGGTATATTAACTCCCACATTTCACCAACTATAATTTTCGGCCCCACGTAATAGAGTGCTAGCTTATTTCCGTCAAGCGAGCACTTAGTCATGGGCTGTACGTTTACTGTCGGATAGAGAACAGCCCTATCCCTTAATCGCTTTCTACGACACCCACGGGGGGAGATGGGGTGGCCCTATTCTACACCACCGGGAACCAATATGGCGGCCCTATTTTACATTACCGGGAACCAATATGGCGGCCCTATTCTACATTACCGGGAACCAATATGGTGGCCCTATTCTACACCACCGGGAACCAATATGGTGGCCCTATTCTACATTACCGGGAACCAATATGGTGGCCCTATTCTACACCACCGGGAACCAATATGACGGCCCTATTCTACATTACCGGGAACCAATATGGCGGCCATAATGGCGGCCCTATTCTACATTATGGGAACCAATATGGTGGCCCTATTCTACACCACCGGGAACCAATATGGCGGCCCTATTCTACATTATCGGGAACCAATATGGCGGCCCTATTCTACATTATGGGAACCAATATGGTGGCCCTATTCTACACCACCGGGAACCAATATGGCGGCCCTATTCTACACCACCGGGTAACAATATGGCGGCTCTATTCTACACCACCGGGAACCAATATGGCGGCCCTATTCTACACCACCGGGTAACAATATGGCGGCTCTATTCTACACCACCGGGAACCAGTATGGCGGCCCTATTCTACACCACCGGGTAACAATATGGCGGCTCTATTCTACACCACCGGGAACCAATATGGCGGCCCTATTCTACATTACCGGGAACCAATATGGCGGCCCTATTCTACATTATTGGGAACTAATATGGCGGCCCTATTCTACACCACCGGGAATCAATATGGCGGCCCTATTTTACATTACCGGGAACCAATATGGTGGCCCTATTCTACATTACTGGGAACTAATATGGCGGCCCTATTCTACATTACTGGGAACTAATATGGCGGCCCTATACCGGGAACCAATATGGTGGCCCTATTCTACATTACTGCTGGAAACCAATATGGTGGCCCTATTCTACACCACCGGGAACCAATATGGCAGCCTTATTCTACATTACCGGGAACCAATATGGCGGCCCTATTCTACACCACCGGGAACCAATATGGCGGCCCTATTTTACATTACCGGGAACCAATATGGTGGCCCTATTCTACATTAATGGGAACTAATATGGCGGCCCTATTCTACATTACCGGGAACCAATATGGCGGCCCTTATTCTACACCACCGGGAACCAATATGGCGGCTCTATTTTACATTACCGGGAACCAATATGGTGGCCCTATTCTACATTACTGGGAACTAATATGGCGGCCCTATTCTACATTACTGGGAACTAATATGGCGGCCGTATTCTACACCACCGGGAATCAATATGGCGGCCCTATTTTACATTACCGGGAACCAATATGGTGGCCCTATTCTACATTACTGGGAACTAATATGGCGGCCCTATTCTACATTACCGGGAACCAATATGGTGGCCCTATTCTACATTACTGGGAACTAATATGGCGGCCCTATTCTACATTACTGGGAACTAATATGGCAGCCGTATTCTACACCACCGGGAATCAATATGGCGGCCCTATTTTACATTACCGGGAACCAATATGGTGGCCCTATTCTACATTACTGGGAACTAATATGGCGGCCCTATTCTACATTACTGGGAACTAATATGGCGGCCCTATTCTACATTACTGGGAACTAATATGGCGGCCGTATTCTACACCACCGGGAATCAATATGGCGGCCCTATTTCACATTACCGGGAACCAATATGGTGGCCCTATTCTACATTACTGGGAACTAATATGGCGGCCCTATTCTACATTACTGGGAACTAATATGGCGGCCGTATTCTACACCACCGGGAATCAATATGGCGGCCCTATTTTACATTACCGGGAACCAATATGGTGGCCCTATTCTACATTACTGGGAACTAATATGGCGGCCCTATTCTACATTACTGGGAACTAATATGGCGGCCCTATTCTACATTACTGGGAACTAATATGGCGGCCGTATTCTACACCACCGGGAATCAATATGGCGGCCCTATTTCACATTACCGGGAACCAATATGGTGGCCCTATTCTACATTACTGGGAACTAATATGGCGGCCCTATTCTACATTACTGGGAACTAATATGGCGGCCCTATTCTACATTACCGGGAACCAATATGGCGGCCCTATTCTACATTACTGGGAACTAATATGGCGGCCCTATTCTACATTACCGGGAACCAATATGGCGACCCTATTCTACACCACCGGGAACCAATATGGCTGTCATTTTTAAATCCCAGGTACATGTGCACCGAGTGCGGCAAGCGGTTCGCGAACAAGACGCGGCTCAAAGACCACGTGGACTGGGAGCACCTCAAGAACTTCGTGCACACCTGTGGCGTCTGTCAGAAGGTGACTATTTCTTTATGCGCGCCTGGCATTAGTTAAACCATTGAATTCACGACACCGTTACCGGCACCTCTTACTAATTGTGACAATTGGGTATTTGACTGACTAGTCAAATTAGTTACTTTTAACTAAACGTCAAAACGATTAGTCATAAGGAAACTTGTATAAAATAAATTATTGTCTCGTTATAATGTTTAATAGTCAAATAATTTATTATTATAGGCTGGGTAAAACTACCTAAAAAAGCCTTTGAACTTTGATATATCTAGTAATATGAATCATTCTTGTATCAAATTCAAACGTTGTCATGTCGATGGACCTTGGATCGCTACGACAATATGACGGAGTGCTTTACCAGTGAGTGTCCCCTGATATGACAACGCTTGAATCAAAATATTACTAAGTATATCAAAGTTAAAGGGGTAACCAACACAATTAATTTTCAACCTTTTATTGAGGTAGTTTCTTGTGACGGGTTTTTTTAAATTTTTATTTTACACTTTTTAAATTGATCTACTAGTCAAGCTCTTGGATTTGACCCATATTGACGAAGTTTTGAAAAAAATGTAATTCACCAATTTGTAGCGGCGGCTATCTTGGACTAGAAATTTGTCAAAGTGTATGGTATTTTACTTGTCAAGCCCCTTCATTGCATACCCGTATGTTTATTGTGAAAAAATATTTACTCCGCCATTTTGTGGTAGCGGCAACCTTGGGCTGATTTTTCAAACATAGCTAAGAACACTCCCGTCTAATATACCTTTCAAACAAAAAAACTTAATCAAAATCGGTTCATCCGTTCAGGAGCTACGATTCCACAGTGTATATAGCGATGCTGACGTTATAAGTACAGTCAGGAACAAAAGTAGCTTAATAAATCCTAATTGGTTGATCACCGTTGCCTTAAACCTACATTAAATGTTAATCAACTTATGTAGTTGACTGTACTGTATATTTATCGAGTTTCCAGAACCCAGACTACAAACTCCTTTTAGTACGAGTTTAGATGGCGCTAGCTACAATAAATCTTAAAGTATTGATGTATCGTTGGCAGGTGTTCAAGAGCCACACGTCGCTGTACCTGCACAGACAAGTGGTGCACAAGAAGGACAACGCAGAACACCTGTGCGACCACTGCGGGAAGCCCTTCCCGGTAACAGTACTTTCACCAAATTAAGTTTAAAACTAAAACCCGACTTAACAAAATATTAAGTTTAAAAATAAAACCCGACTACTGTAAAATCACGCCCTAAAAAGTATTAAACTAGAAATATCAAGGATAGCCGTGGTCGTATGCCACTTAGTCTAACAAAACAATACCTTCTAAGGAAAAGTGGCATACGACCGCGACTACCTTTGATATTTTTCATCCCTTTTATTCGAAAAGTGTCACTTTGTTCCTTTATAAGCGGGAGCTTTTTTCAGTAGGACTTTTAGTGAGCGGAAAAGTGATTTGAACTTTTTTTTTTTTTAATCTTAATTTTAATTAGGGATTTTTATCCATAAAGGATATGCCAATCCCATCGTACCTTTCGATATTATACAGGACAACAATAATTTTGTTTTGAACTTGGAACATATATTATCATTCATAGAAATCGAACGCAAATTGTATGCATTACTGGCTGGTACGTGCTGGCCTGCTGTTTATGTTTAGTGCATGACTCGAGAGCAAATTATTTTTCCCTCTGGCGATGAACTTTGAATCACGAGCGTAGCGAAGGATTCTAGAATAGAATCCCGAGCGTAGTGAGGGATTCTAACGTAGAATCCTGAGCGCAGCGCCCTCGCCGTAAAAATACTACTATGCTCCCTTGTTATACAATCTACTATTCTCGTTTAATACTTACTGCGTGATTTTTGAGTAGCTGGGTTTCGATGTTCTGCTACTAGTTACGCTAAGTGTATGAATGTTCCGCAATGAACTGGACGTATCCGTTCCAGAACCACGCCAAGCTCCGCTCGCACATCGCCGCGCTGCACAGCGGCGCGTCCGCCTACAAGTGCGCGGCGTGCGGCGCGAGCTTCAGCTGGCACTCGTGCCTCTCCAGGCACGCCAGGAAAGTGCACGCGCCGCGCACCCACCCACTACCCAGTACCCACTAGCGCCCCACTACAAGTGCGCGGCGTGCGGCGCGAGCTTCAGCTGGCACTCGTGCCTCTCCAGACACGCCAGGAAAGTGCACGCGCCGCGCACCCACCCACTACCCAGTACCCACTAGCGCCCCACTACAAGTGCGCGGCGTGCGGCGCGAGCTTCAGCTGGCACTTGTGCCTCTCCAGACACGCCAGGAAAGTGCACGCGCCGCGCACCCACCCACTACCCAGTACCCACTAGCGCCCCACTACAAGTGCGCGGCGTGCGGCGCGAGCTTCAGCTGGCACTCGTGCCTCTCCAGACACGCCAGGAAAGTGCACGCGCCGCGCACCCACCCACTACCCAGTACCCACTAGCGCCCCACTACAAGTGCGCGGCGTGCGGCGCGAGCTTCAGCTGGCACTCGTGCCTCTCCAGACACGCCAGGAAAGTGCACGCGCCGCGCACCCACCCACTACCCAGTACCCACTAGCGCCCCACTACAAGTGCGCGGCGTGCGGCGCGAGCTTCAGCTGGCACTCGTGCCTCTCCAGACACGCCAGGAAAGTGCACGCGCCGCGCACCCACCCACTACCCAGTACCCACTAGCGCCCCACTACAAGTGCGCGGCGTGCGGCGCGAGCTTCAGCTGGCACTCGTGCCTCTCCAGACACGCCAGGAAAGTGCACGCGCCGCGCACCCACCCACTACCCAGTACCCACTAGCGCCCCACTACAAGTGCGCGGCGTGCGGCGCGAGCTTCAGCTGGCACTCGTGCCTCTCCAGACACGCCAGGAAAGTGCACGCGCCGCGCACCCACCCACTACCCAGTACCCACTAGCGCCCCACTACAAGTGCGCGGCGTGCGGCGCGAGCTTCAGCTGGCACTCGTGCCTCTCCAGACACGCCAGGAAAGTGCACGCGCCGCGCACCCACCCACTACCCAGTACCCACTAGCGCCCCACTACAAGTGCGCGGCGTGCGGCGCGAGCTTCAGCTGGCACTCGTGCCTCTCCAGGCACGCCAGGAAAGTGCACGCGCCGCGCACCCACCCACTACCCAGTACCCACTAGCGCCCCACTACAAGTGCGCGGCGTGCGGCGCGAGCTTCAGCTGGCACTCGTGCCTCTCCAGGCACGCCAGGAAAGTGCACGCGCCGCGCACCCACCCACTACCCAGTACCCACTAGCGCCCCACTCCCTACTGACGACTACTAGACAAGTGTTCAGTGCCCTGCAAGCTCAGGGGCTGTCCATTAATCACGTGAGGCTTAACCTCTCGCTAAAAAATGTGATTATATTGTTTTTATTTTCGAATAACTTGTTCCAAAAAAATACACGTGAATTTGGGTAGGGGGGGAGGGGTAGTCATGAAGGAGGGGGGTTAAAATATTGCTAAAAATACATCACGTGATTAACGGACGGCCCCTCAATCCACCTGCAAGCCAGACGAGGCCCTGGTGGAAGCTTTCCTGTCGGGGTTGGAAGGTCACCCAGGGCTTCAAAAACTCTGCATCTGAGTTGTTCTATACAAAAGGGTGTGTATAAAGTTTGTCTTAAATATTAATTTATAATCGAGATCTGATAAGTGAATACATTAAGAATCTGAGTAAATCATCTAATTTGAAAGATCAACTAAATCATTATTTTGAATTGATTATTAGTTTAGTAGAATATTTGGCCATAATCGAATTTCTTTGTTCAAAAATTGTGTTGAATATCACCGTGTGTTGATGTTGCTTTATGTAATTTTTTTTAAAGATATTTTTCCATATTTATAGAACAATTATAGATTTTAATAATTTATTAATTCAATGTTAAAAAACTAAAATACAATTAAAATAACTATTATACAAATGAAAGCTAAAACTAAAATGCGTCGTGTAATTTTATAAAGTTTAGTTTGTTGATTTAACAAATACCCACATTTTTGACCAAAAGTGTACGTACGGCAGCGGCATTATTTAAGACACGAGATGACAGCTGGAAATAAAACTGTATTATAGGAAATAGTGAATATTAGTGTGAGACATTAACTATAGGACATTAATAATGTTATTATTAGAGCTTTCGGAATATTTACCATTTAAACCTCGGGGCACATTTGTTGGACCTAAGTCACGAGACAAACGAGGCCTGCTTGGTGAGTTAGTCGTCCGCCGCCGCAGCACCCCGTGTTCTCCTCAAAACTCTTCCAATAATTGTTTGTGTACCGCGCGTATAGAGCACAATATATCGTTGCAAGTGTCCGATATTTCGACGCTGTTGCCAGCACCATGATCACGAAGGAACTTGGGAGGTAAATATCCCGATAGCTTTTAATAGTAATATAAGTGATAATGATATTGTATATATTGTGAAATTAATATTTTATATACGGCTAATAAAGTGTCATAAAAATACTTCAATATTTTGAACGTTATTCCTGTTGTACAGTAGAGCAATAGTAGTTTGTTACACAAGGGCTGCAAGGAAGCGGAAAGTACGAGATGTATGGGCGTATGAAACGCTCTGACCAGATGCCCTCTCTGTTCGATAAAGGTTAAGTTACCTAATCGTGGTTGCTATTTAGATGGATGACCATATGATCACTTCCGTGCTTCGGAGGGCACGTTAAAAGTTGGTCTGAGGTGTCAATAGTCGTTAGGTCAAGACGGAGGCGACCTAAACAACTCTGTCAGTACTTAGACACCAACCACAACTCAGGCTGGGAGGTCAGACAGCAGTCACTCCCAATATAGCACGTTAATTAGACTTCGCCTCACCGGATGGTAACCTGAAGGCAGGAAAGAGGATCACCATTACTTACATATACCATGTTACAATGGTGACACTCAGCTTGACGGCCTCATCATATGCTTTTTCACGCCCCACTTAAAGGACCCGGGACTGTAGGAAGAAGGAGACACGTGAGCTGGTGAAGAATTCCAGGTCTTAATGGTGCGACAAAGAAGAGAGTAAGTGTACACCGGGCTCCAATCTGAAAGTCACGGCGACGTAACGTAGGCATTAAAACCAAATACGTGTGATATTTTTACAACTTAAGTGGCAGACAAACACACGCCCCACTTGATGGAAAGTGGTTACCGTAAGAACATAGAGTTTCTGTCCCATCAGTGCAGAAGACAAAGCAGGTCCAACCCTTTGGTGTTCCCACTGACAGCAAAAAACTCTCCTGTGAGAGTGTGTGAGTTAGTCAACACTAGTCTCCTTGCTAACGAGGTTTAAGGGCATTTCTTCATGATTTTATATTCCATGACGGCGCGCATTTTATTACTTACCCCCATAATTGAAACAATAAATCCGCCTCCACAAAGTGCGACATAAAAACACAATAAATATCGTTCAAAATATTTTATGTAGTGCACGAAATTATCAATACGAATGAAACGCTACAAATTTTGAAGAAACATGAAAAAGTTCCTGCTGTTTTATTCTATTGTTATAAGTAAGTAAGTACTTTATTTATTAACCGCCTGTGAAAGAGGGAGGTTCTTAATGACAGTAGACTTAGAGGAGCTCGTGAAGTGTGAAATGATAGAAATGGATGGAGGCGTTTGTCACTGCCTTCTCCGAAGGGAAAGAGGATTGAGCGTAGGTATGTTTGCACACGTTTTTATTCCATTCTATGTAAATGCGAGGTCATCCGCTTCATGGAGATTACCTAAATTCATTAGGTAATCTCCATGAAGCGGATGACCTCCACAATCCACTGGCGCTATCGAACCATTGTAACTGCAATGCTTCGATAGATACTAAATGCATCGATAGATAAAACATTTTATTCAACGGTCTAACTAGACCATTTGAATAACATTTTAAAGCATTTAGTATGCTAACTATTCAAGTCGATTAAGATAGAAAATGGTACGTGTGTAATATTGATGATTACCTACGGCTAAGGCGCTATTGGTCTTAAGAAACCCGAAGACAGTAATCATCAATACACACGTGTAACATACGACGTTATTCAACACACTTGCGAAGAAAATAATACCAAAATAGTTAACCTTGTAGTTTTCAAGTACCTAGTACCTAAGCTTTCCATAACGTTAAGGACTTCACATCTTATATCGGGCTGTGTACAACATAAATCCTTTTGTGTACACAATTCAACTAATAATTCAAATATCCTAATTTCAACAATGAAAATGAGTTGAGAATTATTTTCGCAATAGCGGGAAAAATTCATCTAGCATAGACCATAGACTAAAAGAATAAGTTTTTTTTTTCGGAACGGAGATAACGGGGAATTAAAAGTTTTTACAGGAAAAACATGAGTTATATTTGAGTGAAATTTTTGTTTATTAAACTGGTTTAATAAACAAACCAGTTGAAATAATTTATTTAAATACAAAGTTGCATGAAATGAGCTATTACTTTATTTGTAGGTATTTATTTTGAACACTTTTTTGTGTCGAAACGTTTTTAAGGAAGCAACTCAACCAATAAAATTAAAATAAAGCTATAGGTGCCATTCTAATTGCCGTGAAATTAGAGCCACTTTATGAGCAAGTGTGTTAAAAAACATTGAATCAGTTCAGGCGGGATACGAACCCGCGATCTTTCCCCTACAGGAGCAATGCTCTGACCACTGAGTCACTGCACCTTGCCTGACATCATCCAAATCTTCCTATATCCCTCATTACATACAGTACATATATTTACTGTCTCACGGCGACAGTGGAAGCCACCTACCGATACTCGTACGAACTATTGGCACCAATGAATGATATTACAAGCATTTCCCGAACTGATTCAATTTTTTTCCTGTCTAAATCGAGTTAGACCAGTTGTTGCGCTTAGCGGGAATCGAACTCGCGCCTCTAGCGTAGTTGTTGCCTTCACTACCACCACGCAACAGAGGTTGTCATTATTTTTTTTGCATTTTAATTTTGTTTGCAAAACGAATTTTCGATAATCTTAGTCGGCTCCACGGAGTCAGTGGTGGCTCTTCTCAACTCCTTTATGGTTGATGGGGTTCGGTAAAATATTAGCACAGATTGTCACAGACCTGCAGGTCTAAAAAGGCCACTTTCGACGAATCGTATCCGCATTGAAATACGAAGCGGATTTCATTTCGTAAAATGGTACCACAAAGCGCGATTCGCGGCACGATTCGGTTTTAACGGTTCGTCCTTTTGACAAGTTTGTATGGAAAATCGTAAAACGGCTCACAAAATCCGAATCGCTTATATGTCAAAAGGCAGCATTGAAAAACGCAACTCTGACATTGCGTCTTACAATTCGTCGTTTGTTGTGATTTGTTTCTTTTGACCTATTTGATCGAAATTAAATAAATTTAGCTCAAATATGGTTGATTTATTTCTTTATCACAATTTATTGCAACATGCTGCCTGTTCCTGTGCCTGCAATAGCCCTAGAAAGGCTTCAGTAGCGGCGTAGGAGTTCGGCCTTACGAAACCAGGAAGTTGCCTTCGAAATGCTCGAGGACGAATTTGTGGCCTTATATAGGTTCACCAAAGCGGTTTCTTTAGACCTCATCCATGAGATTGAGCCCTATTTACCAGGATCACGAGGTGGAATAAGTGCGGTATCGAAGGTAAGTACCTACCTACTTAACTAGTGTTCCTTGTTCGCATCATAAGGGGGTACCGCACGATATCATTCAACGCGGCGAGTCTCCTCGCCTGATCGCCACCATGGATCCTGGAAGCGAGATGCCTTTCGGCGCTATACCGGTTCCGATAGGCGGCGCGGGAGCGGGGTCACGATCCTGAGCCCGAAGAAATTCGGGAAGAAGAAGGAAGAAATGGTGGCGGAATGGGAGATACGACTTGGGCGACCAGGCGCAGGGCACGCCGTAGTAGCGGCGGTAAGACCCATCATGGGGGAGTGGCTAGAGAGGTCACACGGCAGCCTCTCGTACCGTCTGACGCAGATGATCACCGAGCACGGATGCTTCGGAAAGTATCTGCGTCGGATGCAGAAAGAGCCAACGTCCGAGTGCCATCACTGCGACGCGAGCGAGGACTCAGGTCCGCACACGCTCACCGAGTGTCCGGCGTGGGAGACGCCGAGGCGGGAGCTTGTGGCGGCCCTGGGAGTGAGGGTTCTCACGCTCTCCACCTTGCTCGCGGCGATGGTTCGCTGCGCGGATGCGTGGGCGGCCGGCGCCTCCTTCTGCGAGCAAGTAATGCTCGTGAAGGAGGAGGCGGGGCGGGAGCGGCAGCGGGAGCGACGAAGGATCGCAAGACAAGCTGCCCGCGTACGAAGGCAACTCGGGCGTCGGAGGTCGATGAACGACCTCCGCCCCCCATGAGCGCCGGCCTGGGGGTGACAGGTGGAGCCGCCTGTCACCCTGGCAGAAGCAGGCCGCGGCAGTGGCGCGCGTGGCGCGCCTCCCCG
This sequence comes from Eilema griseolum, assembly GCA_963662185.1. Classification (NCBI taxonomy): domain Eukaryota; kingdom Metazoa; phylum Arthropoda; class Insecta; order Lepidoptera; family Erebidae; genus Eilema; species Eilema griseolum. Next base: position 8,871,664 of record OY759257.1, read on the forward strand.
TTCCGGGGACGAGTTGGGGGCTCTGTAGTCCCCACACCCGAGAAGAGGGCCAGATCGTGAGAGATGGCCCTGGGTCGGCCGGGGTGCGAGGGATATGCCTGCCAACCTCACCTTCGGCAACCAAAGCGACCCACAGGCGGCGTGCGTTTTAGTCGGTTCGAGTCCGACATAACCTCCTCCACCGGCTCCGGTGGGGAGGTATCCGTGGGGATTTTGCGCACGTAAAAAAAAAAAAAGTGTTCCTTGTTATTACTTACATTACGTTATTATGTATGAATAACAATATGTTTGAATTAATTCAGGTGCTGACTGCATTGGCATTTTATGCGTCGGTGCCATACCCGGATGGTTATTGGGGCCAGTGTACACAATAAGATGCACCAAGTCAGTGTATCAAACTGTATAGGAGCAGTCTCCGTTGCCCTGAATGCCCCACACTTTCGACAAAAATACTTAGTTTCCTCAAACTAGAGAAGAACGAAATGTTATTAAGCAAGGGTAAGCCAATACAATCACAAATTTTATTTACAGACACATAAATACTTTTTAATAGCTGTAACAATTTCAACTTATTTTGTTTGTTAATTTCAGATTTCACAATAAATTTAGTATGCCGGGAGTAATTGGTTGTGTGGATGGCATGTAGAACCCCAATCCTTAGACACGGGAACAGGGTACGAAACAGCCTCATTGAAAGGCTATGGGCTGTTCGTACATAAGATTTGTATAGGTTTGGCATACTAATCTTACCTTTACTATAAAATCATTGGACACAACCAATTGCATAAGGCAACCTCTGTGATCCAGGTTGTAAGCTATCTATATAGCAAATATCTTCACAATAAGTTCAAGAAATCTCATTTTTCAGATTTAAATTAAATTATTGTGATGGATAATCTTTGTTTATAGCATATTCTTATACCTAACTTTTGTAATTTATATGTAATTTATTTAAGCATTTGGGGTTTTATATTAATACAATATTTTAGTTGAAAAACTGAAGTTTATTTACCTACATACATTATGGCATATTTTTGTATCAAATCCAATTACAGTAACCAAAAGGAACTTATTATTAAATACAAAATACTAATGGTAATTTTAATTACAAATAAAGTAAACAATGTTCACAATCTAAATATTACAATATCCCTGACATTGTTTTTTATACATATTTTTCAAATTATGGAAAGACAACAATTAAGTGTCTATATAAACTTAATTGTTAATTTGTCTTTCCATAATTTGATGAATATTATGCGGTTCATCTGCAATGTGACCATGCTGCCTCACTAACTTCAAAATATTTTGTGCTAACTGTGAGGAGGCTGCTGCAGTCGCACTGTCCAATTGTAGCCTCTGTCTCTCTATTTGCGAGAGGATCCACTTAGCCTCTTCCAATGGACCTAGTGGCCGTGCTGAAACAATGATATTCTTTTATTTAAATCACATTCACCACCATCATACTCATTGTCCTTATATTAGCATAACACATTAAGGCTGCACTTAACAAAACCCAAATATAAGAAAAGAATACAAAAAACCCTTCAACAAAATGCAATTTATTTTACACCTCAAGGGTTGTTTCAAAAGTTAAGAAAAAAGGGACCAGCCATTTTTTTTGACATAAGTATAACACATGTTTAACACTGATGTATGTTTACTATGCACATATTTATTTAAAAATAACTAAGAACTCTTTTTGAAGTTTTAAATACTAATATAAATTTAAAAAAAAGATTCTATTCAAGTATATAAATGCCACTTATTACATGTTCACTGTCGCTGACGTGTTTGTCTATGTAGCAGATGTGCCACTTCAGCCGGGCTGTATGCCGAGGGTGAGGTTTCAGCTAGAACTGGGCCATATAATAAATATCAATTACTAAACTTAACACTTTGGGAAGAGGCCCTTACTTATCATACTTTATATTATAGTTAGCAATAACTGTTACCTCTATGGATACTTACTGGATAATCACATATTGGATATTCTTCCTCAGGCTCATTGGGTCTGAGTGGTTCGCTGGTCGAGGGTTGAGGCTGCGACTGTGGGGTGGAGGGCTGAGACTGCGAGGTCGAAAGTTGAGGTAGCAAGGGTATTGGTACTGTCTACCACATTTCCCCCAACGATGTGTTTAAGATAATACTACAAACAAGAATTCATAACGTCAATACGGGTAGATATTGAATAATTCTAAATAAGTAAATAAAGTAAACAGATGTCTAGCTTACTTTGGACCATCCTTGGGCGTCTTTAGTGTGCCACTACTGTCCTCTGTGCATTGAGGACGAGTGCAACTTCTGCGCATAGCCGCCGGCTTTAGGCTCTTCCTCGGGCGGTATTATTGTAGCCAGTTTTCGCTAGCTGAGGATGCCTCTTCATGAACTCTATAATAATCTCCCACTGCGCCTCACTGACTCTGTTTGGCATGATAGGTAGGTACTGACACGACGAAGAATAAAGTTGAAGTGGAGCACATAGCACAACTTCTAAGCAGTCTCATAAGTGGATTTTTTTATAGTGGACAATAGTGGACTTGAATGGAGTGAAGGAATACGAAAAAACATTTCAATTTCCTACTTAACTTACAATATTGACCAAATATTTACATTTGTTGACAGAGCACAGTTTATTGCCAGTTAATTAACAATTTTGAAATATAATGAATATTTAACATTTAATGTGTAAAATGGTTTTATTTAATGTGTAAAGTGTATTTTTTGATAAATAAAGGAATAAGTTCTAGTCAGTACGCTTTTAAAACTCTTCTTTATTTTAAAATTTTGAATTAAAAATAACCGGTAAATTATCGGTGTTTACATTTTTAAAATTGCAACATTTCATCTTAATCCGAATCGTCTGACGAACCGCTTTGTAGACGAATCGTTTCTTATGTGTTTCATTTTACGACAGCGGACGAATTGAAAAGCGTTTCGGCGGACGAACTGGAAGACGAATTGAAATCCGATTCGTTTCATGAGATGGCCTTTTTAGCCCTGCTGGGCCCCGATTCTATTAATTTTATGTCATTATTAAACCATTGTCACACCACTGATACTGCACACAATGCCATTTAATTTTATACTTTTTATTTATTATTTTATTTTATTTTCTGTTGTGCTCTTAGAGTCTAAAATTAAATGGCATCTTGTAGAGTGAACGACAAGATGAAATGAACTTTTTTCATTTAATGTTGGATTTAAGGTTTTATCAATGAAGTCTAAAATGTATTGCCATATTCTGCAGTGCCAGTTCTACGCCTAACTTACGTTGTTTTGTTCTAACACTTCTAACCAGTCTATTCCCAGTTTCAGCCGAGTTAGACCCAGATGAGCGCACAGTCAATGTAGCTATAGAGACATCGTTCCAGTTCGAGCCTAAGGACATCGAGAGCAACGCTGGCATCGTGAGCAACATCAAGTCGTTCATAGACACGATATACCGCTCGCTTGAAACACGCCCGACAGCGCCACCTCAGCTGCCCTCAACCACAGCTCCGCCCTCTTCAACACCGCAGCCTTCAACTCAAACTCAGCCTCCAGCGCAACCAAGTTTCCGCGAAAATGACAACCAATCAATGCCCATTATATCTTTATCCAACTTCTTAACAGATTTAGGAGAAACACTACTAAACTTAACAGACGTCAGTATTCAAAATGTTACCAGTATATTAGAGAAGCAAATGAACGAATATTTAGCTGATCCTAAATCTACCATCCACAATATTTTCATCGATCCAATGTTAAAAAAATATATTAAAAAAACGATACGCCACTGGTCCAATGCCAATGGAAAGCGACTTAAAAAGAAATTACAAAAATTAATGCAAGCTGGCAACACTGAGCTAAATAAATTAATTAAGCGGTTAAACTACTTTTATACGCAAAATGATTTAAAAAAATTCTACAAGGTGATTAGAAAATTACACAAAAATTTACGTAAATATAAAAATGTGAGTATTTTGATTAAAAAATCCCTAGATTTTAGTATATTTGATCGGTATACCAAGTTGAATGAGACATCAAAAGCCAAAGTAATGACTAGTATGAGGTTGCTCTTGGATTATTTTACTGGCGAGAGCACTTTTAGGACAAACGAGACAAACGCTTCTAAGTGGTCTCAACACACAGAGGATATATTAGACAGCGTGAGGGGTGAGGTCCACACACACCACAAACATTCGGTGCCACACAGAAGGAGCGTGGAACACAAACATGTGAGCAAAACTCACTCAGGGAAGAAAGGGAATAGAAATAAAATAAACAAGAGACCGAAGAAAGTAAAGAGAGCGCAAAACGTATTGAAATTAGGTGACATAGAGCTAGTTATAAATAATTTAAATAAAGCCGTATGAATATTGATGTTTTATTTAATTACTAGCCGACCCGGCCCGGCTTCACCTTCAAACCCAAAGTACCCAAACCCATGTATACTCGCAATTAATCAATTTTCTAATAATATATGGAAAACTGTCGGATTTGACATTTATGATTGCTAGTTCAAGGTTGCCTGCAAGAGATCGCTTGTAGCGATAAGGCCGCCATTTGTACATTATAATATATATTGTTTGTTCCGTACATGTACTGTTATTTATTGGTGTACAATAGAAAAAGATTTATCTTATTTTATCTTAGTACTGCTCCGTTCCCTTACGCAGTAGCGTAATGATTTATTTATACTATAACCTTCTTCGATTAACGGATAATTCTAAACAAAAATATTTTTTCAATTCAAACCGCCATCAACCAAACAAACACACTCTACAGCTTTATGATAATTATATCAAGTACAGGATAGTATCTCGGCGACCGAGCTTATAAACGGTTTTATTTAGTTTGGCGGTTTATGTTTTGTTTTGTTTCGATGGCCGCTCAATGTAAATATTTGTATGCATAAATATATCTATTTACATTGGTCTGAATGTTTCTGGACGTCGGCGTCGGTCCCAATCGCAGTCGCTACGGATAGTTGGACCCCTCAAAAGTTGAACTAGTCGGAGCCCTCAAAAGTTGAACTAGTCGGAGCCCTCAAAAGTTGAACTAGTCGGAACCCTCAAAAGTTGAACTAGTCGGAGCCCTCAAAAGTTGAACTAGTCGGAGCCCTCAAAAGTCCGACTAGCTTAAGTATAGAATTTTGATATCACCAATGGTTTGTGCAAGTCAGATAACGGATACATATATACATACATACATATAATCACGCCTTTATCCCCGGAGGGTTAGGCAGAGGTGAATTAACACCCACATTTCACCAATAATTGTATTCGGTCCCACGTAATAGCGGGTGAGTCTGTTGCCGTCTTCCGGGCACTATTGTTGACTCGAGCAATGCATCTAAAGCTGAGTCTGGACTCTATATATCTCTGTATATATGTCTGGTGTTAAACAGCCCTATCCCTTAGTCGCCTTGTACGACACCGCATGGGAAGTGATGGGGTGGCCCAAATTCTACTCTGCCGGTAACCACGCGGCTAATTCTTACGTAAAAAGATGACAAGATTGTTGTCGTTTTACGGAAAATATCGAAGATCGAATAAATCACGGCAGACTGGATAACCGACCCTAAACCCCAACTGAGTTTCAGAGGATGTTTATTTACTTTTTCATGGCTTTAAAACAAAGTTTTATGTACTGGAGGATAGATGTCGCTAACTGAAAAGATTTTACTATTCCACGGTAGATGAAGTGTTAAATATTTGCTAAACTAAATAGTTTACGTTGTTTCCAGCAGATGGCGTTAAATTAAAGTTTTATGAACTAGAGGATAGATGTCGCTGATTAAAAAGATTATGCTATTCCACGGTAGATGGCGTGTGTAATAAATAGTTGCAATTATTTCCAGCAGATGGCGTTAAATCATAGTTTTATGTACAGGAGGATAGATGTCGCCAATTAAAAAGATTATGCTACTCCACGGTAGATGGCGTGTTGATGGCTGCCGAACTGAATAGTTGAAATTATTTCCAACAGATGGCGTTAAATCAAAGTTTTATGTACTGAACGATAGATGTCGCTATCTGAAAAGATTATACTATTCTACGGTAGATGGCGTGTAAATACCTACTGAACTAAATAATTTAAGTTATCAATGCTTGCGGGGTTGGCAGCGCATGAGTGACTCTCCCTAGGTTTTGCTCGCGTTCATAGGCCACGGTGACCACATTACATCAGGTGGGCCGTGTGCATGTCTGCCTCTTAGTGGAATAAAAAAATATGGTGTTAAATCAAAGTTTAATGTACTAGAAGATAGATTTCGCTAATTGAAAAGATTTTGCTACTGCACGATAGGTGGCGCGCAAATATATTTATCGATTTTGTGTCAACTAGTGGAAATTACGCACAACAGTAGAAAATTACCAGGGCTGCAGCCAGCTGCAGTGCGCTGTTACAAATGAACTCTATTTACGGTTTCTACCTACATTCAATACCAGGAGCCGTGGACTATCGAATTTCCAGTCACGCCCCTTAATATTGTACCAATGAAATTTGGTTCCGTATCCAATTTAAAACTCCTAATGTGATGGCACACTATATTCCGTCTTCTGCATCCATCATTTACGTTTTTTTATTTGAATGTTATGCAAAAAATAGACTTTCATTTTTTATACCACTTAGGTGGGAGACAAGCACACGGCCCTCCTGATGAGAAGTTACAAGAATTAGTCAAATATATATATGTATTCAAGATGCGTAGAGATATTGCTTCCTTGGCTGTATTTTACCGTCTCTACCACGGTGAGTGTTCTGACGAGCTCTTCCAACTAATCCCACCATCTCCTTTCCTACATAGGACAACACGTGCAGGCCTTAGATGTCACCCTCACACTGTGCAGAATATACGAGCAAGAACCAAGCGGTTCGGAGACTCTTTTCTTTGCCGCACCACCAAGACCTGGAATTCATTACCAGCACACGTGTTTCCTTCTTCCTACAGTCCCGGGGCCTTTAAGCGGGGCGTGAAAAAGCATCTGATGAGGCCGCCAAGCTGAGTGCCACCATTGTAGCACTTAGTGTCTGTAATGGTGACCCTCTTTCCTGAGACTTTGCCTTTAGCTTACCATCAGGCGAGGTGAGGTCAAGTTGGCGTGTCCTATATAAAAAAAAAAAAAAAAAAAAAAAAAATGTCTCTACCGTACTTCTCCATACCGAATTAACATATGGCACCTAGGTCGAAAACGAGGCCCTGCTCATCTTTCGAGACCAGCAGCATCCGCAACACTGTGACCGTTGCACGTTTGCCTTAGTTTGAGTTTCGTAGTTATTTATTATCGGATTTTATTTGAGATTTGTTATACATTTGGGAAGAGCCATGCCGCGCACATCTAAAAAAACGGCACTATACAAAACTCACAGAAACTAAGGTATCTCATGTCGCTGTACCCGGATAACATAGACTGTGAGAGGTCCTTCATAAGTGTTCGTTTAAGTAACATTTATTACGGTACCCTAAAATATTACATAATATTAAAATATCTTCTCTTTCACTCCAAATCGCCACGCCCCTTATTATGATTGGTTCCGTACCTATTCTTATTTAATACAAAACCTTTCTAAAAAAACATGGTAAAGTGAACAAAAACATGTTGAAGTACCAGGACAACATAAAATGTAAGAGCGGTTTCTTCAAAGTTTCTGAAACAAGATTTCTACGGTACCCTAAAATAATTGATAAGACAAAAATCATTTCTTATTTCTTCCTATGCCTAAATAGGGTGAACTGACTAATACTCGACCATGGTCACTTTCTGCATTCTTAGTATCAGATGTTCTGTTGTGGAGTGAAAATGTCGGTTTTTAGTAATAGAGAATATTATGAGATGGTGCTTTGTGTTGGTGCAGCTGATGGTAGCTTGCGAGAAGAGAAGCTAGTCGGCTGTTACCATGTTACGACGGACCCAATTATGCATTGAGCAACGAGGTGGTCATTTAGAGCCGCTGCTATAATTTTTTTAAACGTATGCCGTGGAGTTTCAAGCATATTTTGGCGTCATGAACTCTTCATTTATGTTTCTTATGTTTTTTGTGACCTACATAAGTGATAGTTTAAACTCCTGGTGTTGCGATCGTGAAGTGATTAATTAGTGCGTTCCTATGGCTGTACACTTACCAGTACCAGATTAGGTACATCACCGCTTCGTTAAAAGGAGAACACGCCCCGGTGAGTGGTAATCAAAATATCTCTAATGTACCTACGCTTGGTAGGCCGGCTACTAGGCGCACAGCTGAGTTTAGAGATTTTGCAGAGGTTATTGGACTAAATTATGGCAAGGACAAAATACAATAGTGTTGTGTTGTGACCTACCGCTTTTGCTAAAGAATCGAAAAATTTTACGAATATTACAATTTTGTAAGGTGATTAACGATGGCATCACTTTATTACTATTTGTACTTTGGATGGTGCATGTGGCTATCAGGCAAGTGTAATGACCCTTAATTATGAGCACACCTACTGTAACACCCTTATAACTGATATAAATAATGATTAAAAAACTAAAAACTAAATTAAAAGGATTTTTGCAGAGTGAATGTAAAATTATAATGAAACTTTTTGCATTTAATTTTGGACTTGGCATGCGATGCGGAGGAATTCCACGACGCATTTTAATTATTTTTAGCTATAAATTGTAACATTTCAAAAATAAATTTTATTAAGAATTGAAGAACATGGAGAAGCAATCACTTAAAATTTACATTTCAAAACACAAATGTTTATAAAATTATAATGTACGTATGTATATATTAAAAAAAAACAATTCGAGAACCTCCTACTTTTTTGGAAGTCGGTTAATAATAACAATTCAGACTCCATCAAAACTATATCCTACTAGCTAACGTCCGAGTGGATGTCTACTACATTCCCTGGTGTATATTTAAATGAAAAATAAAAAACTTTTTCATTACAAACACATAATTTTATTGCACAATAGAAAACATCAGTCACTACAGTTAATACACATAGATATAAAAATTTCATTAATTACACATAGTTACAAATATTACAACAACAGTGTGGAACACTTTGGGACACGCCATGTACAGCCAGCAAAGGAGATATGGATGCACCTTTACGTGCAACTCTACCTACGTGGGGAAGTGGGGCCGTTTCTCCTTCGTCGACTCATGGTATGACTGACGTACATACTTCACAAACATTTGACTCTCAGACTTAAAGAATAATACAGATGGAACGCATAGAACTCGAGTGTACACGGAACGCATAGAACTCGAGTGTGCACAGAACGCATAGAACTCGCGTGTGCATGGAACGTATAGAACTCGAGTATGCACGGAACGCATTGAACTCGCGTGTGCACGGAACGTATAGAACTCGAGTATGCACGGAACGAATAGAACTCGAGTGTGCACCGAACGCATAGAACTCGCGTGTGCACGGAACGCATAGAACTCGAGTATGCACGGAACGAATAGATCTCGAGTGTGCACGCATAGAACCTGCGTGTGCACGGAACGTATAGAACTCGAGTATGCACGGAACGAATAGAACTCGAGTGTGCACCGAACGCATAGAACTCGCGTGTGCACGGAACGCATAGAACTCGAGTATGCACGGAACGCATTGAACTCGCGTGTGCACGGAACGCATAGAACTCGAGTGTGCACAGAACGCATAGAACTCGAGTAGTATGCACGGGACGCATTGAACTCGCGTGTGCACGGAATGAATAGAACTCGAGTGTGCACCGAACGCATAGAACTCGCGTGTGCACGGAACGCATAGAACTCGAGTGTGCACGGAACGCATAGAACTCGAGTGTACACGGAACGCTTAGAACTCACGTGTGCGCAGAACGCATATTTATCTCGGGAATAGGTTCCCATTCTCCACGCAGGTTGTGATCCTAGCGTGTCCTTGTAGAGTATCGCTGAATGTTAATAGTTTAATTCTCTTTAATCGTGATTCACTTTTAAATTGGCAGTGGGTCTTGAGGAGTTCACATAACGAATCCTCTCTCAGGAGAGTACTGCAGTACTATAGCCCTGTAGGGCTCTTCGACCGGCACCCGACTGTCGTCAACAGGAACATTGGATCGCTCGGGCTCGTCTTCTGTGCCCTTCTTACATATTGGGTAGCGTTTCGTTTTGATGTTCAGATGGACCTGCGGGAGAGTACTTCAATTTATTAACTTATCTAAATATATATATATCATAAAGAGTTTGTTTGGTTCGGGGACGAGTTGGGGACTCTGTAGTCCCCACACACCCGAGTGAGGGCCAGATCGTGAGAGATGGCCCTGGGTCGGCCGGGGTGCGAGGGATATGCCTGTCAACCTCACCTTCGGCAACCAAAACGACCCACAGGCGGCGTGCGTTTTAGTCGGTTCGAGTCCGACATAACCTCCTCCACCGGCTCTGGTGGGGAGGTATCCGTGGATAATTTGCGCACGTAAAAAAAAATTGTTTGGTTGGTTGAACGCGATCATTTCAGGAACTACTGTTTCGATCTCAGGAACAATTATTTCAGTGTTGAATAGCCCGTTTATTGAAGAAGGTTATAGGGTACATAAAAGCACGCATCTTAATAAGGTAGAGGAGCAGTGAAAATAAATGTCAACAAATCTAGCCACGGTAGCCTAGTGGTATGGGTAATGGACTGCTGAGACCTCGGGTTCGATACCAGGTTTTACCATGGCACACACCATTGACTTTTCGAAGTTATGTGCGTATTTATCGCAGGTTTATAAGTGCCCGGTTAATGGCAGTATGCTCGCCACGTATTACATTGAGACCATAAACTTGGGAAACATAAACTGGCGAAATGTGGGTGCTAGCACCTCTGCCTACCTCTTCGGGGATATAGGCGTGAGTTTATGTTATGTTATGTTAAATCTGGCAATCCCCGTGTGCGTGTGAATGCGTGCGTGCATGGATGCTAGCGCATGCTTCATGCACAACGGCCTAAGTAAGGATGCTAGATGTGGACAAAAGAGTCCTCTTCTAACGCGTGCGTGGTGGGCACCCACCTGCCTGTTGTGCTTGTACAGGTTGCTCTGCTGCGAGAAGGTGGTGGGGCAGAACTCGCAGATGAAGGGCCGCTCGCCCGTGTGCGTGCGGATGTGGGACTCCAACTGCATTTTGGTCTGTGGATAGAAGTGCACCACTTCTATTATTTACTAAATTATTAATAATGTATACTCCATTCCATAATAGTTAGGTACTTAACTAAAGGTATCAAATCTTGTGTGTCTGTCTAAATGATCGGTACAAGTAAACCCGACCGCTGTCTAAAAGATCGAAATAAGCAAACCCGACTGCTATCTAAAAGATCGAAATAAGTAAACCCGACTGCTGTCTAAAAGATCGGTACAAGTAAACCCGACTGCTGTCTAAAAGATCGAAATAAGCAAACTCGATTACTGTCTAAAAGATCGAAATAAGCAAACCCGATTACTGTCTAAAAGATCGAAATAAGCAAACCCGATTACTGTCTAAAAGATCGAAATAAGCAAATCCGACTGCTGTTTAAAAGATCGAAATAAGCAAACCCGACTGCTGTCTAAAAGATCGAAATAAGCAAACCCGATTACTGTCTAAAAGATCGAAATAAGCAAACCCGATTACTGTCTAAAAGATCGAAATAAGCAAACCCGATTACTGTCTAAAAGATCGAAATAAGCAAATCCGACTGCTGTTTAAAAGATCGAAATAAGCAAACCCGATTACTGTCTAAAAGATCGAAATAAGCAAACCCGATTACTGTCTAAAAGATCGAAATAAGCAAATCCGACTGCTGTTTAAAAGATCGAAATAAGCAAACCCGACTGCTGTCTAAAAGATCGAAATAAGCAAACCCGATTACTGTCTAAAAGATCGAAATAAGCAAACCAGATTACTGTCTAAAAGATCGAAATAAGCAAACCCGATTACTGTCTAAAAGATCGAAATAAGCAAATCCGACTGCTGTCTAAAAGATCGAAATAAGCAAACCCGATTACTGTCTAAAAGATCGAAATAAGCAAACCCGATTACTGTCTAAAAGATCGAAATAAGCAAACCCGACTGCTGTTTAAAAGATTGAAATAAGCAAACCCGACTGCTGTCTAAAAGATCGAAATAAGCAAACCAGATTACTGTCTAAAAGATCGAAATAAGCAAACCCGATTACTGTCTAAAAGATCGAAATAAGCAAATCCGACCGCTGTTTAAAAGATCGAAATAAGCAAACCCGACTGCTGTCTAAAAGATCGAAATAAGCAAACCAGATTACTGTCTAAAAGATCGAAATAAGCAAACCCGATTACTGTCTAAAAGATCGAAATAAGCAAATCCGACTGCTGTTTAAAAGATCGAAATAAGCAAACCCGACTGCTGTCTAAAAGATCGAAATAAGCAAACCAGATTACTGTCTAAAAGATCGAAATAAGCAAATCCGACTGCTGTTTAAAAGATCGAAATAAGCAAACCCGACTGCTGTCTAAAAGATCGAAATAAGCAAACCCGACTGCTGTCTAAAAGATCGAAATAAGCAAACCAGATTACTGTCTAAAAGATCGAAATAAGCAAATCCGACTGCTGTTTAAAAGATCGAAATAAGCAAACCCGACTGCTGTCTAAAAGATCGAAATAAGCAAACCCGATTACTGTCTAAAAGATCGAAATAAGCAAACCCGACTGCTGTTTAAAAGATTGAAATAAGCAAACCCGACTGCTGTCTAAAAGATCGAAATAAGCAAACCAGATTACTGTCTAAAAGATCGAAATAAGCAAACCCGATTACTGTCTAAAAGATCGAAATAAGCAAATCCGACCGCTGTTTAAAAGATCGAAATAAGCAAACCCGACTGCTGTCTAAAAGATCGAAATAAGCAAACCAGATTACTGTCTAAAAGATCGAAATAAGCAAACCCGATTACTGTCTAAAAGATCGAAATAAGCAAATCCGACTGCTGTTTAAAAGATCGAAATAAGCAAACCCGACTGCTGTCTAAAAGATCGAAATAAGCAAACCAGATTACTGTCTAAAAGATCGAAATAAGCAAATCCGACTGCTGTTTAAAAGATCGAAATAAGCAAACCCGACTGCTGTCTAAAAGATCGAAATAAGCAAACCCGACTGCTGTCTAAAAGATCGAAATAAGCAAACCAGATTACTGTCTAAAAGATCGAAATAAGCAAACCAGATTACTGCCTAAAAGATCGAAATAAGCAAACCCGACTGCTGTTTAAAAGATCGAAATAAGCAAACCCGACTGCTGTTTAAAAGATCGAAATAAGCAAACCCGACAGCTGTCTAAAAGATCGAAATAAGCAAACCCGACAGCTGTCTAAAAGATAGAAATAAGCAAACCCGACTGCTGTCTAAAAGATCGAAATAAGCAAACCCGACTGCTGTCTAAAAGATAAAAAGCAGTGGGGTTTACTTGTGTCGATCTTTTAGACAGCAGTAGAGTTAATTGCAAGTTTAATTGCAATTAAAATGTGCCCATCATTGCTACAAACCCATTCAATGTACAATAATGACTTATGACTTACGGGGAATCCCCGTCCGCAGTGGTGGCACATCTTGTTCTTGGGCCGGCCCTTGTGCACGTTGCGGATGTGCTGGTCCAGCCCCACGCGGTTCTTGGACGGCTGCAACAGACAACACCACTTATATTAACTGTTTTTTTTAATATATCGAACACGTCAATTAGACTTCGCTTTGCCTGATGGTAAGCTAAAGGCAAAGTCTCAGAAAAGAGGGTCACCATTACTTACACATACCGTGTGACAATGGTGACACTCAGCTTGACGGCCTCATCATATGCTTTTTCACGCCCCGCTTAAGGGACCCGGGACCGTAGGAAGAGGAAACACGTGAGCTGGTAATTAATTCCAGGCCTTAATGGTGCGACAAAGTGTTCAAACGCTGTTATATTGCCGTCAGCGTGCATTTAGTTTGCTGTCAACGTGCAGTCGCTGGAACTGCACACCGACTGCAATTATTATTGGTTTGAGAGATTGATCTTCAGTCTGAATGCAGTCTTATTTTCTGTGGGTAGATTTTCGTAATGAAAAAGTGTTCAAAATTCAATCTCGATTTATTCTCAATCTCCTAAATATAAAAAAAACGGTAATAATGAATTACGGGACAGTAGGAAGAAGGTAACACGTGAATTCGAAAAAAATTGCAGGCTATAGAGATGCGACAAAAGAAAGTTTCGGAACAGCTTGATTCTTGATCGGATAAGAAGTCATCCTTCTTCTTCTTTCTGGCGAACGCTCTAACCGATGCAAATTTACAAGCCTTTAAGATACCCTGGATCGGCCGGGTTGTGAGGGATATGCCTGTCAACCTCACCTTCGGCGACCAAAACGACCCACAGGCGGCGTGCGTTTTAGTCGATTCGAGTCCGACATAACCTCCTCCACCGGCTCTGGTGGGGAGGTATCCGTGGGGATTTTGCGCACGTAAAAAAAAAAGCCTTTAAGATAAGATATATATAGTGTGTATGCTTATTATATATTTACCTATGGCTATTGTGTTTTCTTTTTCATTATTATTATTTTATTTTCTTTATATATTCTCTATGTACACCTAACTGCCCTAAAATATTCTTTTTATCTCCATTCTATGGTTGCCTGTAAGAAATTGCCGTCGAGCGATAAGGCCGCCATCTGTCCTGCCCTTGTATCACATATTCTAGTGTAATGTGTAGTTGGTGTACAATAAAGACGTTATTATTATAAGATTAATCTTTTTTGTACATCAATAAATTACAGTATACGTACGGACAACATTATGAAAAATGTACAAATGGCGGCCTTATCGCTACAAGCGATCTCTTCTAGGCAACCTTTGGATGGAAATGTTTTAATTGTCTTAACAATAATTTTGCCGCACCACCAAGACCTGGAATTCATTACCAGCTCACGTGTTTCCTTCTTCCTACAGTCCCGGGTACTTTAAGCAGGGCGTAAAAGCATCTGATGAGGCCGCCAAGCTAAGTGCCACCATTGTAACATTACTTAGAGTCTGTAATGGTGACCCTCCTTCCTGAGACTTTGCCTTTAGCTTACCAGCAGGCGAGGTAAAGCCAAATTGGCGTGTCCTAGATAAAAACACGCTCTAATAAATTTTTCTATAGCGTAACATTTGCAAAAATCTTCTCAGTAGAACTAACCTACCGAACCAGCGAAAGAATCATTTTCCAATGGTTTATTTTTACATTATTTAATATTTTTATATTATTTCTTGACATAATTGTAAAATTTAGACGTTGATATATGCTTTTTGTGTGCCTAAACTGAATAAATTAAATTAATTCTTTGATTGAATGCTCGTTACAAGTGTATGTTCAAGTGCCCCACCCCGCTGTGCGGCTCACCTTGGCACATATGTGGCACTGGTAGGTCCTGTTGAGGTGCTTCTCCTCGATGTGGTCGCGCAGCTTCGTCTTGTCACTGAAGCGGCGCCCGCAGTGGTCGCAAGTGAACCTGCGCGTATTCAATCATATTTGTGTCATCTACTCCGAAAACGTTATTACTCTTTCAAAAGAAGGCTGAAAGTACGTTATTACATCACTAGAAATAATGCACATGCTCATCAGCGACGGTAACCTTTTATTTTTATTCCATAAGTTAACAGACAAGCACACGTCCCACTTGATGGAAAGTGGTTACCGTGGCCTATGGACGTGTGCAACGCAAAGGGAGTCACACTCGCGCTACCAACCCTGTAACCCTAAACACAAGAGTTTCTGTACCGTCAGTGTAAAAGATAAAGCATAAAGCTTTTGGTCTTCCCACTGACAGTACAAAATCTCTCCAGTGAACTCTGGTTACCCTACTCACCGCCAGAAACACAACACGAGGCGGAGGTACTTCCCCAGTCGGACTGCTCAATTGGACGGAAATACCGCCGTGTCCGACCTCCTCTAAAACATCTTTACATCAGGTGCGCTCGGGCGTAGAAGGTCGATGAATGATGAAAAATTCAAGGATATCCGTGGTCGAATGCCACTTTTCCCAAGAATGTATTGTTTTGTTGGAGTAAATGGCATGCGACCACACAACTTCCCTGAAATTTTCTGGTTTAATACTTTTAAGAGCATGATTTTTCCAGTAGTTGGATTTTAGTTTTAATTGTATATGTTGCATTCAACTGATTAAACTTGTCAGTTAATTGTACGCACAGGGCCGGGGAGTTGGAGTGAAGTCGGTATAGAGTTGGATTGGAGTCGGTATAAATCGGAGTGGACGCGAAGTACAGTTGAAGTGGGGTCGGTTTGAAGTGATTGCACGTGTAGTATAAAATTTAAATTTTTAAATTTTCTCATGATATGCATATGCTTTGGATATTCATAGTTACAGATATCCGGTACATTACTAATAAAAACAAGCGGTCCCTCGAGATGAGAGCCTCGGATGGATCGGAATAATAATGCTAGGATGAAGATCGACAGTCTTCGTGGCACAGCGGTAGTGAACACGGCCGCCACGCAGAAGGCGCGGGTTCGATGCCCGCTCAGTGCAAATATTTGTTTGCATGAATATAGGTATTTGTATTGGTCTGGTGGTGCCTTTGGAGAACACGGTGAGCAACCGCTCCCGGTTGCCATACCAGCAATGGCAATCGTTACGGATCGTTGAGGTTGAAGTCTAACAACAGGTCTAACTGCAATGCTTCGATATAGCTTTTGAGTTGTGGAGGTCAAATGGCGGTCGCTTCTCGGAAAATTCGAACTTCAGCGAATTCACAGTTAGATCGGCCCAGACTCCGCGGTGCCGCTGGTACGAGCACGCGGACGATGAGGGCGCACAGATACCGACCTGAGCTGGTCGTGCGACACGTGCTTGAGGCTGGTGGCGAGGTGCCGCTGGTACGAGCACGCGGACGATGAGGGCGCACAGATACCGACCTGAGCTGGTCGTGCGACACGTGCTTGAGGCTGGTGGCGAGGTGCCGCTGGTACGAGCACGCGGACGATGAGGGCGCACAGATACCGACCTGAGCTGGTCGTGCGACACGTGCTTGAGGCTGGTGGCGAGGTGCCGCTGGTACGAGCACGCGGACGATGAGGGCGCACAGATACCGACCTGAGCTGGTCGTGCGACACGTGCTTGAGGCTGGTGGCGAGGTGCCGCTGGTACGAGCACGCGGACGATGAGGGCGCACAGATACCGACCTGAGCTGGTCGTGCGACACGTGCTTGAGGCTGGTGGCGAGGTGCCGCTGGTACGAGCACGCGGACGATGAGGGCGCACAGATACCGACCTGAGCTGGTCGTGCGACACGTGCTTGAGGCTGGTGGCGAGGTGCCGCTGGTACGAGCACGCGGACGATGAGGGCGCACAGATACCGACCTGAGCTGGTCGTGCGACACGTGCTTGAGGCTGGTGGCGAGGTGCCGCTGGTACGAGCACGCGGACGATGAGGGCGCACAGATACCGACCTGAGCTGGTCGTGCGACACGTGCTTGAGGCTGGTGGCGAGGTGCCGCTGGTACGAGCACGCGGACGATGAGGGCGCACAGATACCGACCTGAGCTGGTCGTGCGACACGTGCTTGAGGCTGGTGGCGAGGTGCCGCTGGTACGAGCACGCGGACGATGAGGGCGCACAGATACCGACCTGAGCTGGTCGTGCGACACGTGCTTGAGGCTGGTGGCGAGGTGCCGCTGGTACGAGCACGCGGACGATGAGGGCGCACAGATACCGACCTGAGCTGGTCGTGCGACACGTGCTTGAGGCTGGTGGCGAGGTGCCGCTGGTACGAGCACGCGGACGATGAGGGCGCACAGATACCGACCTGAGCTGGTCGTGCGACACGTGCTTGAGGCTGGTGGCGAGGTGCCGCTGGTACGAGCACGCGGACGATGAGGGCGCACAGATACCGACCTGAGCTGGTCGTGCGACACGTGCTTGAGGCTGGTGGCGAGGTGCCGCTGGTACGAGCACGCGGACGATGAGGGCGCACAGATACCGACCTGAGCTGGTCGTGCGACACGTGCTTGAGGCTGGTGGCGAGGTGCCGCTGGTACGAGCACGCGGACGATGAGGGCGCACAGATACCGACCTGAGCTGGTCGTGCGACACGTGCTTGAGGCTGGTGGCGAGGTGCCGCTGGTACGAGCACGCGGACGATGAGGGCGCACAGATACCGACCTGAGCTGGTCGTGCGACACGTGCTTGAGGCTGGTGGCGAGGTGCCGCTGGTACGAGCACGCGGACGATGAGGGCGCACAGATACCGACCTGAGCTGGTCGTGCGACACGTGCTTGAGGCTGGTGGCGAGGTGCCGCTGGTACGAGCACGCGGACGATGAGGGCGCACAGATACCGACCTGAGCTGGTCGTGCGACACGTGCTTGAGGCTGGTGGCGAGGTGCCGCTGGTACGAGCACGCGGACGATGAGGGCGCACAGATACCGACCTGAGCTGGTCGTGCGACACGTGCTTGAGGCTGGTGGCGAGGTGCCGCTGGTACGAGCACGCGGACGATGAGGGCGCACAGATACCGACCTGAGCTGGTCGTGCGACACGTGCTTGAGGCTGGTGGCGAGGTGCCGCTGGTACGAGCACGCGGACGATGAGGGCGCACAGATACCGACCTGAGCTGGTCGTGCGACACGTGCTTGAGGCTGGTGGCGAGGTGCCGCTGGTACGAGCACGCGGACGAGAAGCTCACGCCGCACGCCACGCAGTGCGGCGACGCCGCCGACGGCTTGCTCTGCGACACAATGGCACGCATCACGTTAGCACGTAAAAAAGAAAAAGTATATGAGCGTGTTCGCGTGTCGGCTAGGTGACCGAGACACTAATTTCGAGTCGCAGTGGCGTGAGTGGGTCTTAAACCAAACCAAACAGTTAGTCAAGTTGCTACGTTTACTAGTTGTTTAATAAGTTTATAGTTGGTTAGTATTTTAGTTAGTTTATATTTTTAATTAGTTACCCTTTGTTTTCTATATTTTTTAAAATTGTTATTTGTTTTTAATTTGTTCACAGTATCTATCTGTATTTTATAGTGTCACTACAAGCGAAGACTTGTAACTGGCTCTCTGTCACATATTTTTTAATATATTTGCATATTTACCTGCTCTGTATTATTAGCTGTAAGTCTTCCATACAATAAATAAATAAATAAATAAAAAATATATTAAGAAGAAACAAGTGTGAGAGCAAGCGTGTTCTTAATATGTGTAACAACAAATTCCATCAAGTGCCATCAATGAATAATTTAAATAGTTTGAGAGTCTTCCCCCCAAATTTGGAAGATTCAAGATATTCAGGGGTTTTTAGGAGGTTGATTATACATGTTTTTTTCTTGAAAAAAAAAAACAATATATTTTTAATTTTGTCTTTAATGAAAATTTGTGGGGAAAGTGTGAGGGAATATAGTAAAGTAAATTAAATTTAATGAACCCTCAAATTGGGAATTTTTCAGTCAGATTTGTGGGGAATCTAGATCGAGGTCATTGGCAACACAGCTTGAAACACTGTCTGATGTTCGACTCGTGAAAGCAATTGTAGACAGACACACGTCTATGTCACATTGGAGCAGTGACGTGAATGAGTGTGAGTGCGGGCATGTGCGGCGGGGGTAAGAAGTCGGCCTTACGACCGTACGTACTTATGGCCCCGGATTCGAATACTGGTCATTACGCTACCGACATAAACCCACTCCTTGCACAAGAAATTTATCTTAACTTAATACTACTAATTTCGGCTGCTAATATTCTTTAAAAAAGAAAAATAAAAATTATTTCCATAAGAATATACAGCGTATAAGCATAAAAGAGCGTTACATAATGCTAATAAATCCAACATCATGACATAACTTATTAAACTTAAATATTGAGTTGCAGTTACAGTTTGAGAAGACCCTGCCTCCTAAACTATGGTTACCCCTGTATCATAAGAGGCAGTAAATCACATATTACACTAATATTGTAAATGGGCTGTCTTCAGTTTTATTATTTTTCATTTTTTCCACATTAGATACATTATAATATCGCCTGCTATGATTTTCGGTACCTCAAGCAGGTACTTCGTTATGGACTGAACGTTTACTGTAGGAAGGAGAATAGCCCTATCCCTTAGTCAACTTCTACGCCAGACACCCACAGGAAGAGATGGGATGGTCCTGTTCTACTCCACCAGACATCAGGAGTACATTGGCCTAATTTTACTTCACCCATTGAACACATTTTTTTTTTTATACCACTTAGTTGTCAGACAAGCACACGGCCTACCTGATGGAAAGTGGTTACCGTGGCCTATGGACGTTTGTAACACCAGAGGAGTCACAGTCGCGCTGCCAACCCTGTAAGTACAGAGTTTCTGTGCCGTCAGTAGAAGACAAAGCATGACAAGCCTATAGTCTTCCACTGACAGTACAAATTCTCCAGTGAGCTCTGGCTACCCTACTCACCGCTGGGAACACAACACGAAGTTATTATAGCCGCGGTATTCTGTAGGGCGGAAGTACTTCCCCAGTCGGACTACTCAATTGGGCGGAAATACCGCAGTGTCCTTGAAAACTACTGGCTTCTCTGCATTCGGAAAAAACAAATATGATGTGTGCAATATATTTAAGAAAAAGGTTGAAATGTTATTCTGACTAAATGTAAGGGTATAGTTACATTGTACCTAGAATTTTATTATATTTTATTTTATCTTGACGCACGTTATAGTGTATTTCATTGATTGTGTGTATTTGTTACTTATAATTGACATTTCAATACAAAATATGTTTGTATAGAAATAAATAAATTGAAATTGAATTTAAATTGAAATATGTTCAACACCTAAATAAAAAAATATGGTACAAGCCGCGTGGTTTCCGGCAGGGTAGAATTTGGACCACCCCATCTCTTCGCATGCGGTGTCGTACAAGGCGACTAAGGAATAGGGGTAACATCAGACAGATATATACAGCCCAGACTCAGCCTCAGATGAATGGCTTGAGTCAACAATAGTGCCCGGAAGAGGGCAATAGGCTCACCCCATATTACGTGGGACGGAATTCAATGATTGGTGAAATGTGGGTGTTAATTCACCTCTGCCTAACCCTCCGGGGATAAAGCCGTGATTATATGTATGTATGTAAATACCTTGGTTTCGTGCGTCTGCAGATGTCTCTTCAGGCTGGTCTTCCACCTGAACACCTTGTCGCACACCGTGCAGGGAAACGCGTTGTGGCTCTCGTGCACCGCGCTGTAAGCAATACATTACCATGACATTCGCGTAGTGACGGAGAAAGAATACAAGTATCACCACCCCATCTCATCCGAAGGGTGTCGTAAGAGGCGACTAACGAAGAAATACGTAGACGATATCACTGCGAGAGAAGGAAAACTCTGGAAATAAAACCCTGTACCAACCCGTCTGGCCAGCGTTCAAACAGTAGGCCAAAGCCTCCCAACATTGGGAGAGCCCTATGACCAGTAAAGGACTGCGAGGGGCTTGTAATATTGTGGTAGTGGATGTCAGGAAGAGTAAAATAAAAAGGTATGGTTTTATTTACGTGCGCAAAATCCCCACGGATACCTCCCCCCGGAGCCGGTGGAGGAGGTTATGTCGGACTCGAACCGACTAAAACGCACGCCGCCTGTGGGTCGTTTTGGTTGCCGAAGGTGAGTTTGACAGGCATATCCTTGAACCCCGGCCGACCCAGGGCCATCTCTCACGATCTGGCCCTCTCTTCGGGTGTGTGGGGACTACAGAGTCCCCAACTCGTCCGGCCTGCTTCTGCTGCGCGTGACAGGTGGCTCCACCAGTCACCCCCAGGCCGGTGCTCATGGGGGGCGAAGGTCGTTCATCGACCTCTGACGCCCGAGTTGCCATCGTACGCGGGCAGCTTGGCTTGCGATCCTTCGTTGCTCCCGCTGCCGCTCCCGCCCCGAAAGTATATGTTTACTTCATCGTGGACATTTATTGAGAGAGCCACACACAAGTTATACATGTACTAGACATGGAAAGTGCTAAGTGTGTGAGTAAGTGAGTAATTATAGAAGAAAATCAAATCGAGCTACCTATTTATATGACCTATTTTGGAATACCACCTACCGAATACCACGGCTATAATAACCTCGTGTTGTGTACCCGGCGGTGAGTATGGTGTGGCAGACAAGCACACGGCCCACCTGATGGAAAGTGGTTACCGTGAACCTATGAACGTGTTACCTATGAACGTGTGTAACACCAGTGGAGTCACATCGGTGGTGCCGACCCTGTAAGAACAGAGATTATATATGCTCTCAGTGCAGAACACAAAATTAGGACAAGCCTTTGGTCTTCCTACTGACAGCATAAACTCTCCAGTGAGCTCTGCCTACTCTACTCACTACTGGAAACACAACACAAAGTTATTATGGCCGCGGTATTTTGTAGGGCGGATGCACTTCCCCAGTCGGACTGCTCAATTGTACGGAAATACCGTCGTGTCCTACGTCCTACAATATATAGATAGATAGATAGATAGATGCACTCACAGTCTATGGTTTAGAAGTCCCGCTCTGTGTCTGAAGCTCTTGTCACATTCGGAACACTGCACTCTCGCTTTGTGCGTGTCTTTGTGATAACGGTGGGCGTCCACTGAGCTGTAAATGTACACAAAATATTATTATTTCACTTTTTAGGGGTCTGTCTGTCTGTCACCAGGTTGTATTTCGTGAACTGTGATAGATAGTTCAAATTTTAAATGTTGCCGCTATAATAACAAGTACTTAAAGTTCCATTAAATTGAACCATTCGTGCGCGAATAACATTACATAACATAACATAAACTCACGTCTATATCCCCGAAGGGGTAGGCAGAGGTGCTAGCACCCACATTTCGCCAGTTTATGTTTAGGTCCCAATGTAATATAGGCGAGCCTATTGCTATTAACCGGGCACTTATAAACCTGTGATAAATACGCACATAACTTCGAAAAGCATCGAAAAACCTGGGATCGAACCCGAGACTCGTATCAGCAGTCCATTACACATACCACAAGGCTACCTCTGATGAATCTCTTTTCGTTTAATTTTGAACGTTAGCGTTTAGAAATAAAGTTTGAAATATAATGCCATTTTTTGCAATGTCTGTGGTATGACAGTGATTTAGCTTTGCTAGAATCGAGGGCCTGATCTCCTCTAAGGTTCTGTTGTCTGTTCCTCTAAAGGTCAAGTGAGTGTTCTGATGAGCTCTTCCAACTAATCCCACCCTCTCCATTCCTACATAGGACAACACGTGCAGGGCTTAGATGTCACCCTCACACTGTGCAGAATATATGAGCAAGAACCAAGCGGTTCGGAGACTCTTTTCTTTGCCGCACCACCAAGACCTGGAATTCATTACCAGCTCACGTGTTTCCTTCTATCTACAGTCTCGGGTCCTTTAAGCGGGGCGTGAAAAAGCATCTGATGAGGCCGCCAAGCTGACTGCCAACATTGTAACATTACATAGTGTATGTAATGGTGACCCTCTTTCCTGAGACTTTGTCATTAGCGTACCATCAGGCGAGGTGAAATCAAGTTGGCGTGTCCTATATAAAAAAAATCTCAAAGTCTGGCATCTGTTATTATAGACCGTGACTTACTTGGACACTTTCCCACATATGTCGCAGGTGTACTCCTTCAGGGGGCCCTCGTGGGTCGCGTGGTAGTGCTGTTCCATCACCTTGCAGTCGGTGGTGCGCTTGTGGCATATCAAACATTCGTATCTGAAACATTCAAACATTAAGCGGACATTTCGACACTCAACGTATAGAGGCGTAACTGCATTTGAACAACTTCCCCCGTGGTTCCCGGCAGAGTAGAATTTGGGCCACCCCATCTCTAACCATGCGGTGTCGTACAAGGCGACTAAGGGATAGGGCTGTTTAACATCGCCAACTTGTTCGCACTTAGCCTCCTTTTTGGGCCATTGTGCGTGCATAGTACTGGCTAGAGCAGCCAGCCTAGCTCCGCGCAGAAGCGCAGAAGCTTACTGAGGCCTTCACATGCTTCGCGGAGCGACCTCACTGTACCGAGGATTTGTGATCGTTGATAGGCTACTGCCTCGCATTCCAGTACTACGTGGGCGGCCGTTTCCTCGGCAGCAAAACATCCCCTGCAAAGGGGACTGTCCGTAACACCGATGGTTTATAGGTGCTCGTGGAGGGGGTAGTAGCCCGTTATTGTCCCCATTAATATGGGGACAATAACGGGCTGTATATATCAGACAGATATATACAACCCAGACTCAGCCTCAGATCCATGGCTTGAATCAACAATAGTGCCTGGAATACGGCAATAGGCTCACCCCCTATTACGTGGGACCGAATACAATTAATGGTGAAATGTGGGTATTAATTCACCTCTGCCTAACCCTCTAAGGATAAAGGCGTGATTATATGTATATGTATGTATGTAATGAAATATTTCTATCATTACTAATTATATCTAGCAGCTAGATAAATACAGTTACTACATTATAGATAGGGATAGGGTGCCTAACAAAATGGAGCCGTATTGGGCTTACAATGTGAGAAAAATTGACTATGGGGTCCCAATCCCACCTGGGTGTACGACTTCAAATCAATAACTTCAGGGTCAGCCAACATCACCTGTCGGTACGAGTCTCTAGCCCAAGCTTTCCTTTCGGGGTTGAGAGGTTCTCTGCCTGCCTGTATTCGGCAATTACACACATCAACAAAGTCTAGGGAACAAGGACATTTCTAGTTTTTATTTAAAAACCCTTTCTTGTAATAGTGAGTGTTTTATATCAATAGAAGGGTATTTTTATACCGTTTTTAATTTTAATTTTAATAAAAAGATTTTCATACCAAATTTTTTTTTTTTTTTTAAGAAAGAATTGAATAGTGCCAATATTGAGTATTACAACCTTCTATGATTAGGCACAAAAATAACGAGGTAGTAAGAAATACAGTAATTAACCGTACTTTAAACGTTTTTAATAATCTGTAGGACCTCCTAAAGCATTAGCAACAGCTCGACAACGGCGTGGCATACTTAGTATGAGATTGTCAATCATCGTCTGTGGAATATGGCTCCATACACTGCGAAGGTGTAAAAGAAGTTGTTCTTCAGTTTTCAGATTTTCCAAAGAATCACAGAAAGCTCTTCTCCCAAGCAAATCCCAGGCATGCTCTATGGGATTGAGGTCGGCAGACTGAGCAGGCCATTCCAACGTCGTCATATTGTGCTCGCTTAACGCATTGACCACTACCCTCGCGGTGTGTGACCGTGTATTATCTTGCATGAACATAAAATCTTGACCGAACTGCTGTCGATGAGGGATTACCATGGGGTGTATAACCTCCTGAATGTATTGGTTTGCATTCAAATTGCCCCGTATCCAAACGAGGTCGGTCCTTCCACCAAGGCGAATTCCAGCCCATACCATGATTGTTCCACCTTGGTAAGGATGAACTTCTTGCGGATTCTGGAGACGACTCCGACGTCCAGGAACTCGCCATATACGCACTCTTCTCGAATCAGGATGAAAACCGAAGCAAGATTCGTCGGAAAACAGAACCCGTGCCCATTGATGGTCGGTCCACTGTAAATGTGCGTTAGCCTACAATAAGCGACGACCTCGATTTCCACGTCGAAGAGCTGGAACCCTAAGCGGTCTGCGAGCATGAAGATTGGGTTCGTGTAGTCTTGTTCTGATAGTTTGATCGCTAATAACCACTTGATGCTGAGACTGGAGGCCTGCGACCAACTGACGAGCAGTAATCGTGGGTTGCCGCCTTGAGGAATTTTGCAAGAAACGATCTTGTCGTGGGGTAGTAACCCTATTTCGTCCCCTGTGACGTTCGGCAACATCCCCTGTAGACCTGTAGCGTGCCCATAATCTGCAAATTACGCTTGGTTGGGTGTTGGCAGCATCCGCTACGTCGCGTTGAGTTCGTCCAGCTTGCAGCATACCAACAGCCCTTAACATCTCTTCGAGACTTAAATGACGACGTGACATGATGACTACAGTCACAAAAATGCACAAACCATACGTAAAAGACGTATTATTGATAATAAACGTTATTTACAATCAAAAAAAATAATTTTATTTTGCCTCAGAGAAACTGCACAATCAAACACTTTTAAAAGTTTTCCCTCCATATTCGAAAATCATTACTTATTTAAATTTATTTTTAAATTTCGAACAACTCTGTAATCTACTTTATTCTATTTTTATTTATTTGCTGCCAGTTATTTGCAAAACAAGATTTACACGAAAAAAAATAATTGGGGTCATCTTGTTCCCTAGACTTTGTTGAGGTGTTTATTATATTTTATCTTTAGTAACATACCTTCTCATATGCCTCTTATAATGCGACGTGAAAGAATCCACTGAAGATACTATCACTTTACAGATAGGACAGATATATTCTCCTAATTCCTGAAAATAACATAAATAAATACAAATTATTAATTTATTTTTATTTTTTTATACCACTTATGTGGCAGACATACACACGGCCCACCTGATGGAAAGTGGTTACCGTGGCCTATGGATGTTTGTAACATCAGAGGAGTCACAGTCGCGCTGCCAACCCTGTAAATACAGAGTTTCTGTGCCGTCAGGGTAGAAGACAAAGCAGGACAAGCCTTTAGTCTTCCCACTGACAGCACAAATTCTCCAGTGAGCTCTGGCTACCCTACTCACCGCTGGGAACACAACACGAAGTTATTATAACCGCGGTATTCTGTAGGGCGGAGGTACTTCTCCAGTCGGACTACTCAATTGGGCGGAAATACCGCCGTGTCCTAGCTACCTCCTACCAACTACCCTGACTGCTGCTGCTGCTGCTTACTACCCATTGCTCGTAGACTCGAAATGAAACCCTGTACGAACCAGTCTGGTCAGCAAGGAAACAGTAGGTCGAAGCCTCCCAATAATGTGAGAGGCCTGTGTCCAGCAGTGAACTGCGATCTGCGATAGACTGATTGACCATCCAGACTTAATCTACGAAATCTTTTTGTGTATTTTACAATTTAATTTTACGTATTTTTTTGTCGTCTCGCGCGTCTGCCACCTTAGCCTAGTGGTATGGGTAATGGACTGCTGAGACGAGGTCTCGGATTCGATCCCAGGTTTTATCATGGCACACACCAATGATTTTTCGATGCTTTTCGAAGTTATGTGTGTATTTATCGCAGGTTTATAAATGCCCGGTGCTATTACATTGAGACCTAAACATAAACTGGCGAAATGTGGGTGCTAGCACCTCTGCCTACCCCTTCTGGGATATAGGCGTGAGTTTATGTTATGTTATGTATTTGTTTTGTATTTATTTATTGTATATTTATACACAATTCTTAATTCTTTATTGCACACAGATAGAAATGTGTACAAAGGCGAGTTTAACTCAATATGAGTTCTCTACCAGCAAACCTTTGGGTAGCAGAGAAGCAGTTGAAGTAATATATATAATTGTATATTTTGTATTTTACTTATGTATATGTACTTTACAATTACGAAAAACACCCATAGAATAAATACCCTTGACGCTACCGGTGATATCATGGGGTTAGAATATTACTCTTGACACTACTAGTCGTGTCATGGTTTTAGAATATTACCCTTAACACTACCGGAGGTGTTATGGTGTTAGAATATGACCCTTGACACTACCGGTGGTGTCATGGGGTTAGAATATTACCCTTGACACTACTGGTGGTGTCATGGGGTTAGAATATTACTCTTGACACTACTGGTGGTGTCATGGTGTTAGAATATTACCCTTGACACTACCGGTGGTGTCATGGGATTAGAATATTACCCTTGACACTACCGGTTGTGCAATGGGGTGAGAATATTACCCTTGACACTACCGGTGGTGTCATGGGGTTAGAATCTTACCCTTGACACTACCGGTGGTGTCATGGGGAAGGAATAAATAATAAATACCCATGACACTACCACTAGTGTCATTGGGTAGGGCCACGAGGCAAAGTCAAAGTCAAAAATTGATCGCCACTGATCTTACCGGCGCATGTTTATTATTCAAATGCGCTTGATGGCTCTTTTTGTAATGGAACCCGAGGATACACGTCTCACATTTATACTCTGCCTTCAGATATGACTCTCTTTCTTCATCTCTCTTCCTCTCCTCCAGCATTTCATCATAGGTCAACTCTACGGTCAACACTTTCTTGTCCAGTTTTGAACTTTTTACCTTGAAAAAAAAAAGGATTTTTAAACAATCGCATTTCTTAGAAATGTTTAGTAATAGTAGTTAATGTTTTGTCTTTAGATCGGAGAATAAGCAAGCTGAAGTGGCAGTGGGCTAGCCACATTTGTTGAAGCATGGCCATTGTAGCAAGAGTCCTAGAGTGGAGACAGCGAGAAGGCAAACGGAAGGCGGGACGCCTCCTATCCAGATGCACTGACGAGAGACGGAGCAATGGCGCGCATTGGAAGGAGCCTATGCCCAACAGAGAATTTCAATAGCCTTTTTGATTGATTGAATAGGCTAGTTGATGATCTTCAGGGCCCAAGCTCATCTGCAACCTGGTACATCAGCTAACTGACTTCGATTGCCTTACGAACATCTGTGGCAATCGAGTCCTAATCTAACTTCAATATCACCAGTGGTTTATGGAGCTTAGATATAATTAAGTTTTGCCATTTTGCTGTTAGGCTGTCCATCGCGTTATGCACATGCATAAGACAATGGACAGCCTTTGACTGAATGTTGCTTACAACTGAGTTGGGATAGCGCTAGAAGGATGAATATTAGTAAGAAGTAACTTACATTCTTTGCCTCCCGCTTGACAGTCTTCTTAGTCGTCTTAGCTCTCTGTTTCACTACTCTTCTGCTTTTCTTGCGATCTCTGTCACTAGAGCATATGACTGTTTCTACTTCTGCTTTCACTTCTTCATCTTCACCATTGCCCTGGGTGTCTGAGAAATGGTCGTTGTCAAAGGTGTCTGCTAGACAGTCTTCTTTTGATTCGTTGGGCGTTTTATCTACAGGTATCATCAAGTTGTCATTAAAATAATGTTGTGAAGTCATACCAATGGCAACAATGCCATTAAATATAAGGTTTTTTTTGTCACGCCTACATGCTAGACTGGAGATTAATGGAACTTGTTACACATTTTGAAATAGGCATTCATACTTTTCTACAGCTTTTTGGTGTTACTTTATTTTTCAAAATAAGAAAACTGGAAACGTACAAGTGCCTTATTCAATAATTTTATTTATTTATTTATTCATTTTGCAAATGTAGGTCGAAAGTTGGTACATGTTTGTTAAAAAGGTATCACTACATTTGGCCTTGCGGCATGCAAATTAGAGCCATACAAATAATTAGTGGACATGCATTTATACTACACTTCATTACAGTTCATTCGAGATACGTACATTATGTCAATAGTAACTAAATATCACATAATCAAAATAAAATCAAATGCGTATGTCAACTGTAATAAGATTTCATATAATCAAAATAGAATAAAATAGGTATGTCAGTAATAGGAAATAATACATTATGAAAATAAAATCAAATTAGAAAATGTCAATTACATTAATTATTAATTAAATAATGATAGTAACAAATGATATCCGTGTTCAATTTAGTAAACTCAATTAATTTAATTTCAGCGAAACACCAATTTTATCTATTTCAATGACTTGTCATTTATGTACTCTTCAACAGAATAATAACATTTCTCCAGCAAAAGGTTCTTAAGGCTACGTTTAAATTCATTTATGTTTGTGATATGCAAAATAGAAATTGGTAGTCGGTTGTGCCTTGGAGCCATGCAGAACACACTACTGTTAAGATATGTGGTTGCATTAGCTGGAAGACATATCTTCATGTTATGTCTTTTACTATTAAGATTTCTATAAAGCTGCATATTTTTCCTCACGAACAACACGGTTTCCAAAATATATATAGATGGCAATGTCAAAATCTGTAGTCCAATGAAACTAGGTTTACAACTATCAGTAGAGTATTCTGTCTCTGTTCTTGTAAGTAATCAAAGTATAGTGTATGACTCGACAGCAAATTATTTTTCCTCGCTGCGCTCAGGATTCTATGTAAGAATACCTCACTACGCTCGGGATTCTTTTTTAGAATCCTTCACTACGCTCGTGATTCAAAGTAGACTTTGCTCCTTTGTAATACAATCTATTATTCTCATCTAATACTTAGTGCGAGATTTTTCATGACTCGGGAGCAAATTAATTTTCCCTCGGGCGATGGATAAAAAAAATATTTTATAGGTTCGGAACTTTTCGCGATTAAATCATGGAATTTACTATTTCTGCTATTATTTTATTTTTAGTACCTGCAAAGTCTCAGTATTAGGGTTCCGGTTTTACCCTTTAGGTACAGAACTACAATTTAGAATTTACAAGAAAATAATTTACCTTGTACACACTCCAGACGACTGGTCAAATCGTTCTCAACAACTACACTACCATTATCATTAAGCTCGTCCTTGATATCGGCACAGTTGTCTGCCTCCTCCTTTATACTGTCTACCTTCACTTCACTAACAGGTATGTTGATCTCAATTTGTGAAGGGTTAATGTTGATGGATTCCAGTCTCTGGAACTGTAGGTGCGCAGGACGGGACACATCAGTGAAGAGGCACTCGTCGAGATTCTGTGGAGTATTGACAGATAATTACAAGGCTAAAGTAGTATGCAACTATACTAATCCATTTATACTGAAAAAAGTAATTGGTCAAAAGGAGATTTGAACCAGGATCAGTTAGATATATGAGGATATATTTATTAAATAGATTAGATATATTTAAGTAGATCAGATATATTTATTAAGTAGTCTGTAAATTGATTTTTACACGTTTTATTTCTATACACTCCTGTCAATCCAAAGGTTGCCTGGAAGAGATTGTTGTTTGCAATAAGGCCGCCCATAGTACATTATTATGTAGGTATAAAAATCCATGTTCATTGGTGTATTTTGGTGTACAATAAAGAATATTTATTATTATTATTGTTCCTCGGTTCCATGACTCTCGGGACTATGGAGTCCCCGGCCTTTGGAAGGCGTACGTCGGGCCGAAGCCAAGATATGCTAGGAATACACACACATTATCACACACTGAGCTGCATGAACTCATCATGAGCCTTTAAAATTCTGCTATACAGCCATCTTAGGGGCATGGCGGAGCCATCTACCGATTATGTCATATGTTCGGATGAATAATCAAGACAGGACTTGAAAGGATTTTCAAGTCCTATCTTGAGCATTCACTTTTTCAATGACAGTCGAGTCGGTATATGCAAATGTTACATAAACTCACACCTGTATCCCTGAAGGTGTAGACAGAGGTGCTAGCACACACATTTCAACAGTTTATGTTTAGGCCCCAAAGTAATAGGTGGCGAGCCTATTCCCATTAACCGGGCATTTATAAACCTGCGATAAATACACACAACTTCGAAAAGCATTGAAAAGTCATAGGTGTTTGCCATGGTAAAACCTGGGATAGACCCTGAGACCTCATCTCAGCAGACAGGTACATAGACAAATTAACCTTGAGAAAGAAAATTCGCTAGGTCAGTAAATGTAAGCAAAGTTAAGGCAACAGCTAGTAATAAAATAGCACAAAGTAAATAGTAATATAATGCGATAAAAGTATAATTATATAACGGGACTATTCACAATTAAATCATGGAACTTACCACCCGTTATAATGAACCATTATATAATCTATATCATTGTTTAAAAGCATTAGTGCAATGCCTAGGATTTTAACCCAGGGCTTTTCAATCGTAAGGCTGACTCCTCAACCATTAAGCTACCGACTCTTCAAATGTATTGTAAGGTTACAAGTGTTACAACAGTGTTATATGGTATTGAAACATTACCTCATTAGTGTACGCCAACAGTATCCTGTAGCAGTCTTTAGCTTGTTCTCTGAACGCCACTGATTTCTGCAGCAAAGCTCTACACTCCCAACAAACTGTGACATTTGGGGACCGTGTTGATTCACCCAGCTGCGATAAACAAAATTACTATTATACATATTCTAGAAAAACTGTACTAATATAATAAAACTGAGGAGTTTCTTGTAATCTCAGGCACTGCTGAAGTGGTTCAAATTAAAAAATGTATTTTTGAGTTTAATACTGCGTTGATCTATGAAGGTTACATACATACATACAGTTACGCGACTTCCAGAAAATTGTAGGCCAGGATCGTAGAAGTGGAAACATGTCTCTGTTTACCCCATTGGCCAGTAATAAATAATTCTAATAAGATTGTGATACTCACATCAATCTCGTCCAATGCATCTAGATAATATTTTATCAGATTCTCATCCGTAATTTGGAAGACACATCTGCCTACGCACAAACACGCGTGGCACAACAGTTCTTTAAATTCGTTTTCTTCTTTCACGTCCATCTTGAAGGAATTATCTCATGAATTTCATTTATATTCTAATTTTAGGAAAATTTCCTGAATTTCAACATCTTCATCTTACAGATTTATATACAAACATCACTAAGCATACTGTTTAACTGGTTCCTACTGCCTTAAATATATTTTAAAACTGCGGTCCATTAACATTAACAATTACATTAGGTACACATTTATTATACAAATCCATTGATAAAACATATCGCTAAACATAAACACAACAAAACATTTTTTTTTCACCGCCATATGTAAGATAGTGAGGGATACTTTCTTTGGTTTAAGATCCGATTGGAAAATATCGATAAAAAGTATTTGCGTTAATCGATGTGAATATCCCTTTATAAATGTGTTTTATAGTCTATGCTGGCTATAGTCTATAGTGTTATTAAGCGCTTTTATATTATACACGAATCATGAAAAATCTTAAATAGTTACAACGAGAACAGGTCCTTTTGTGTGAAATTTTTAACAGAAATAAATTCATAAATTTTTACTTTGTAACACTTGGTAAAGAAGCCATTTTGTGGTGTCGCAGTGCAGTGAAACATTCTTCATTAATTTTCGTCTATTTTACATGGGAGTATTACTTTTTGTTGTGATACGAAAATTAATCATAACAAATTATTTGTTTTGAAAAAGTTATTGCTTTATTGGATAGTTTTGTATCAGATACGATGGAGCAAGACGTTGATACTGGATATAGAACGATGTGTAGCACTTGTTTGAGTACGGATAGGCACTTATTTTTACTCAATCATATGACACAAATAAATCAAATATTTAAATTACTGATGTACGATTTCGCGGGTGATCGGGTAAGTAAAACTTAATGTCTTTACCATATTAAAAGTTCATAAACTTCAATTATATAAATGTGGCAAGAGTTTTAGATTATACAGTAAAAAAATTAGTACGAAAATGGATTTTTATATTTAAATTTTATACATATGTCCAAATAATTAATATATCTAGAAAAAAGTTATAAATTGCTGATAAAATATTAAATTTAATTAAAATAATTAGTATGAAAGATTTACATAATGTATCTGTTCTACCACCGTTCCTATTCCATAGGAACCTATTTCAGGTTTAAAAAGAGAAATAAAAAATAGATTCAAAGGAATAGTGTAAATAGCAGAATATAAATTTACTAGCTGACCCGCTCCAGCTTCGCATATTTAAGAACCGCATGTCACTCCTATAATCCTGCAAATTTTTTAGTCTTCAAACAATTTATGGAAATCTGCGAGATTAATTGGCATTTATGATCACTGCTCCGCTCCCTTAAATAGTAGCTTGTTGATATATAGCCTAAAATCTTCGTTGATAAACAAACTATTCAATACAAAAATATTTTTTTAATTTGAACCATTACTTCATGAGATTATTGCGTTCAAAGAAACAAAAAACTTTTAGTATTGATTTTTTTAATTCTCGAAAAGAATATTAGTAACCAATATTACTAGCATTCCTGTTATCCCCTCTTAAGCTGAACTACTGACTATATTTGTTTCCCACATAGCGGTGCGGTTGCTGCAAAATGTGACCATGCATTTTATCTGTGTTGTCACAAATCTAACCAGATGTTTATAACATTTCAGTTAGGAGATACTGTACTGGATTTGGAGCACTACGTGTGCTGGGAGTGCCTGGCTTTGATGAAGAGGTTCTTTAAGTTTAAGTGGCAAGTGCAGAGCGCTCAGGAACACTTGAGGGTACTGGCTCTTAGTAGATCACAAGAGGTATGGGCTTACACTACAACAATATTTGAAATAACTAGCAGTTGCTCAAGACTTCATGTACAATCAGCCTTGTTTTTGAAAATTACAGACTTTCTGTACAACCATCCACCACCTACTCGTAAAACTTAGCAGGAAAGTTCTGCAAAACTATGTATTTATTTAAATCTAAGAACAGGATTGGCAGTGCAAGTGTAACCAAAACCACTTTTCATCAGTTGGGCCGTAATGTTGTCTGCCACCGCTGACCCACCAACCCTGATCCATTGTGTAGCAGGTGCACCGACTTGAACATGTACTTCCATAATATGTAATAATTAAATAATATGTTTTATTACAAAGTAAAAAAAATTGGTTCGCAAGCGTCAGATGTAATAATAAAAAAATATGTGTCATATGACAATGAAAGAAGTAAGTGTGTAATCTCCTATTTAAAAGAAATATAAATAAAATTGGTTTGTAAGTACATTACCATAAAAGTTCGGGCGCCTTGGAGATACACATGCCTAAGATAATCAGCGGATACTGGAAACTTTTAATCTTCCGGAGGTGAGCTAAATGAAACCAAACTGTGAGGTTTAAGGTTTTATTGTCCACTCCAGTGTGCATTTAGAAATAGTTGCAAGGATACATTCCTAATGTATATCTAACCTTAAATTTAAAATTAGAGTTTTATAAGCTAGGTCAAAATGATCTTATGTCAATATGATTCTATGTCACCAATGCACTTTTAGGTTATTTTGAAGTTTAGATTTAAAATATAATTAAAGTAAGCTCACGGCATCCCTCGGCGAGTATATGTAAACACAGCAGCGAGAAAGCTCGTAGCAGGCGAAGTTTTCAGTTTAAGCCCATGCGGTACATCCATGTTTGAGGTGAAAAGTCCAAACCCTCCATAAGGAAATGCAGATGACCGAAGACAAAGGAACGCCGAAAAAGGTCCAAAGAAAAGAGAAAAGGCCAAGACAAAGGCGGTTCCAATTTGGAAACCTGTAATAAAATTGCATGTCATTAGAACAAACTCCTATATATGAACACGAGGTCCTAATTTTCTATAAATTTGTGCGTCTTACCGCCTTAATTTGCTGGAACAATGCCAATAGCAAAAGAAATCATAACATTTTCAGATTAAGAGCTGAAACAATAGAATTTTAACAATTATTTTTCAAATTAGGAGCGTGGCGAATTTCCATCAAAGGGAATCTTATTAAAAAATAACAACTCACCAGAAATAAACCATAATTCCACAAGAGGATAGTTGTGAGGACACAAACTATTATCCTTTAGGCCAAAATACTCTCATTTTTATGAGATTTATTGAAATCAAGTTACGAAGCCATGAATATCGACCATCCCGTCTCAATATAGGAAAAAAGGTGCTTTTGACAGCGATACGTCAAAATGTCATTCACTCCGCGCTCCGAAACCCTTCGTTCAAAAATAGAATTAAAACAGGTGTGACGACGTTCGCAGAGCGCGTCGTTACATTACATCCCTCCCCAAAAAGAAAAAAGAAAGAAAGAAACTTCCTTTTCTAATGAAAATTATGAGAGTCCAGAACAAAATTCCAGAAAACCTCAAAAGACAAAATGTCTTGCAACATTTTTCAATAAACAAAAAAGGCAATGCGAAAGCATCCTGCATTGGGTATTGCAGAAATAATTATAAATTAAAGAATGGGAAAGCATTCCTAAAAATCAAAGAATGTGAAAACACTCGAAAAGTAAAGAACCAAACTCAGAAAAGAGTAAAAACTTATTTCAACACAAAAGTGAAAATAAATCCTTCAATAAAACAAATTAAACAATCCCTACTCAATTCCATTCCAGATATCGATTAGGCAACCAACGCCGTCGAATCTAATCCTTGATCTTAACCAGCCTTCTAGCATCAATACAAAAGTGCGGTTGAGCTCCTACGCCACCGACTCTATACCAGCTATTCCTGAAACAAAAATATGAAACTAACAAGATATCGGTTAAGCACCAACGCTGCCGAATCTGAAAGAAAATCGGTAAAAACAATGAAGTTTTCCCACTGTCGGTTAGGTTGAAAAGCCGCCGACTTCAAATTCCTATTCCAACATCTAAAACGTCAAAACAAAATCACAACAAAAGTGTCGTAATAATATATTTATAAGCATTGTGATCGGCATAACACCACCAACTTTCCGAGCACAAGCAAAATATAAAGAAAATATGACAATTGTGACCAGTACAACACCACTGACTTTCTGAGCACAACCGCATAGGAAAAGTATGACATTTGCGACCGGCACAACACCACCGACATCCCGTGCGCAAAGCATAAAAAATGTAACAATGTGTATAAAAACACAATCGTACAAAAAGAGAAAAACGGCAATTACGACCGGCTCAACACCACCAGCTTCCCGTGCGCAAAGCGTAAGGTGTGACTATGTGTATGAAACACAATAGCACAAAAAATTGTAAAGTCCAGTAAGACACAAGTTTCCCAAAAAATGGTATAACAAGGTGTGTAAAAAATGCATAAAATGCGTCCAATCCGAGAATCTTAATACTAAGAAAATAACCCAGAACTGTACAAAAATAAAGTTCAAGAAACTTAATTTTCCATTCCCTAAGTGAGTGGAAATAAGTCAAGTGAATTTAATGTAGAAAATGAATATTAAATTTCACTCCTATATTAGAGTAGAAACTAAATTCCTAAATTTGTACAAAATATACAATATTAAATATACAAGTGTATAAAAATATATACAGGAAAATAATCCTATACAACAAAGATAAATAAAAATTATAAGATCTTTTGAGGTGGAACAATTTGTTAATATGGAGTAGAGTTACATAAAAATAAGTCCTAAAATGACCTAAGTTATCTTTGAAGGAAACTAAAATTGAAATTAATAAATTGTTGTGAAGTTCCTAACATACATCTCCTTTCAAGAACCCTAAACCTATCAAACATCACCTTTTAATGGGTTCAATACTTCAAACAAAGTACCAAAGACAAAGATAGACATTGTCAAAACAAGAATAATTTTAATATTTAATTATGTCTTTAATATGATAACGACCAGTATAGTTTTTATTAAGGTCTTTTAAAACATAAACATTAGAGGAAATTTTATCTATTATTTCACACTTAACAAACTTAGGTGCTAACTTAGCCGAAAAGAATGCAGGAGCATTAGACTGCACAAAACTTCTCCTCCACACTATATCTCCCACTTCAAAAGAAATGACCTTCCTTCCTATATTATAATAACGCGCATTACGCTTATAAGCTTTAAGCAATGAAGCTTGAACTTTTATAAAAATATCACTAAGTGATTTAAGTGAAAAAGCAAATGAAGACCTATCAACAACATCAAGTTGATTGAGGTTATCAAAAGAATTACTAAAACGGTGCAATGAAGCATCAAAAATAAGTTCTCTACCGAACATGAGAAAATTAGGAGTGAAATCTGTAGCTAGATTCACACTACTATTTAAAGCTAATTG
Source organism: Eilema griseolum (assembly GCA_963662185.1). Classification (NCBI taxonomy): domain Eukaryota; kingdom Metazoa; phylum Arthropoda; class Insecta; order Lepidoptera; family Erebidae; genus Eilema; species Eilema griseolum. Next base: position 8,909,227 of record OY759257.1, read on the forward strand.
AACATGAGGCAAATATTTTGACCAAGTTCTATGATCATCTTTAACAAAACAAGAAATACATGTTTCGACTGTTTTGTTATATCTCTCTACAGGATTATTTTGAGGTGTATATAAAGTATTATAAAATATTTTACTAATATTATAACTTTTTAGAAAATCTACAAATTGCTTAGCTGTAAATTGGCTTCCATTATCACAAACAAAAATTTTATGTTTAACTAAATGAGTAAGACCTAAGCCTCTCTTTTCATAAGAAATATTTTCAAAAAGTGAAATAATTTTATTTAACTCGTGTTTCTCAGAAGGAGAAAGTTCAGAAACAGAAGTAACTGCATTTACACAAGTAGTGGATTCATATTCAAAAGTAATATTATTCCATAAGTCTTTAGCAAGATTAAATTTCAACCAAAAGTCAAATCCCAAAATAATTGAAGGTTTAAAAGAAGGTATTATCAAAAAATCTACATTTTTAGTTAAGTTATCACAAGTGATAGGTAAAACCATAGTTCCAATAACATTGTGTGCAGAACCATCAGCAGTAACAGCGTTACCTTTATAAGGTTTAAATTTATAACCTAATTGCAAAAATGTTTGATGAATATTAGAACCGAGTACACAACTACAAGCTCCACTATCTAACAAACCTGAATAAAATTTATCATATTAAATGAAGATGCGGCTCTCCGACTATGATCACCAACTTCAGACAAATCAGCCATGACATGAGGCATCTCATGAGTATAAGTACCAACTGGAACATCATTAACAATATTCTCAAACAAAGGCGGGACCTGTATTTCCCCATCCATGTTTGATTTATAAAAGGATGTGAAAATCTAATAAAAAGTTGTATTAAATACACTATAAGTTTCTAATTAAAGTATCAATTAAAGTTTCTAATTAAAGTTAATTAAATTATGAATGAAGTTAATTGTATTGATAGCAAAACGCTAAACTCAAAAGTCAACAAACTCATAGAATGGAATGTTATTGTTGCAAAAATTATTTAGGTCAAATGCCTATAAAGATAAAAATGCATTAGTGATTCACAAAATAAATTATTTATGTCTACTTAAGGTAAACAGCAAATATTCAAATATTACTATGTTTTCACTCATGTGAATAAAGGTTAAGAACTAGTAATTATATAATATTACTAAGTGGAAAATCTTACCTGTAATAAACAAAGGTTATACAAGATAAAACAGTTATAACAATAACCATGTTATACAAATTGAAACATTCACCTGTAATTGAGAGATACAAACAATAGTACTAACTTGTAGTATGATTAGTTTTGCAAAGTAAACAATAACAAAGGTTTACTGTAATACACAGTTATGTAACAGTAAAATACATGAAGAAAACACTGTTCCTAACATGATAAAGTAAAAAATAATGCAAAGGTGACAAGGAATAAAGATATATGCACACTGTCATGTCCCTGTTCGGGCGCCAATTGTAATAATTAAATAATATGTTTTATTACAAAGTAAAAAAAATTGGTTCGCAAGCGTCAGATGTAATAATAAAAAAATATGTGTCATATGACAATGAAAGAAGTAAGTGTGTAATCTCCTATTTAAAAGAAATATAAATAAAATTGGTTTGTAAGTACATTACCATAAAAGTTCGGGCGCCTTGGAGATACACATGCCTAAGATAATCAGCGGATACTGGAAACTTTTAATCTTCCGGAGGTGAGCTAAATGAAACCAAACTGTGAGGTTTAAGGTTTTATTGTCCACTCCAGTGTGCATTTAGAAATAGTTGCAAGGATACATTCCTAATGTATATCTAACCTTAAATTTAAAATTAGAGTTTTATAAGCTAGGTCAAAATGATCTTATGTCAATATGATTCTATGTCACCAATGCACTTTTAGGTTATTTTGAAGTTTAGATTTAAAATATAATTAAAGTAAGCTCACGGCATCCCTCGGCGAGTATATGTAAACACAGCAGCGAGAAAGCTCGTAGCAGGCGAAGTTTTCAGTTTAAGCCCATGCGGTACATCCATGTTTGAGGTGAAAAGTCCAAACCCTCCATAAGGAAATGCAGATGACCGAAGACAAAGGAACGCCGAAAAAGGTCCAAAGAAAAGAGAAAAGGCCAAGACAAAGGCGGTTCCAATTTGGAAACCTGTAATAAAATTGCATGTCATTAGAACAAACTCCTATATATGAACACGAGGTCCTAATTTTCTATAAATTTGTGCGTCTTACCGCCTTAATTTGCTGGAACAATGCCAATAGCAAAAGAAATCATAACATTTTCAGATTAAGAGCTGAAACAATAGAATTTTAACAATTATTTTTCAAATTAGGAGCGTGGCGAATTTCCATCAAAGGGAATCTTATTAAAAAATAACAACTCACCAGAAATAAACCATAATTCCACAAGAGGATAGTTGTGAGGACACAAACTATTATCCTTTAGGCCAAAATACTCTCATTTTTATGAGATTTATTGAAATCAAGTTACGAAGCCATGAATATCGACCATCCCGTCTCAATATAGGAAAAAAGGTGCTTTTGACAGCGATACGTCAAAATGTCATTCACTCCGCGCTCCGAAACCCTTCGTTCAAAAATAGAATTAAAACAGGTGTGACGACGTTCGCAGAGCGCGTCGTTACAAATAACTCCTATTTCTATATTTCCAGACCATGGACCACACATACATGTCGCAGTCCCTCTCTACCCTAGAAATGGAGACCAAGTCAGAGTACGATAAGATCTACTTTGACTTCTCGAGCGCCCCTGAAGAACAGCAGTATATAACTATTAGTACGGCCGAATGTATTAAGAATGAACATTATGACGTGGCGCAGGTTGTGAGGGATAATATAACCTTGGATATTGATGACAATATGTTAGAAGGTAAGACTGTTTCTATAGCCTCGATTGCACCATGGGTTTGCACAAAATTGTGCAAAAAAGTGTATAGGTACAATTTGCATGTTGTATACCTTTTTCTGCACGGATTTGTGCAAATCTACCAAGCAAACACAGGGAGGAGGCCATTTAAGCAATGGTGCACTGTGAATTACAATGACAGCAGGGCCTAGCCTGACAGTAGGCGTGGCCGTAGTCTGTGTTTATCTCAGCCTGAGTGTCTCCAAATATAATTCTACTTGATGCTAGATGGCGACACTTTATATCGTCCATCACAATTCGATTTAGTGACATCTAGTGTGAGATAAATATACTGATGCTATTGACGGGTAGATGAAAAATAACCCCTTCCTACACAGGACAACATGTGCAGGTCTTAGATGTCATCCGCACACGGTGCAAAACATCCGATCAAGAACCAAGCGGTTCGGAGACTCTTTCCTCTGTCGCACCATTAAGGCCTGGAATTCATTACCAGCTCACGTGTTTCCTTCTTCCTACAGTCCCGGGTCCTTTAAGCGGGGCGTGAAAAAGCATATGATGAGGCTGTCAAGCTGAGTGCCACCATTGTCACACGGTATGTGTGGGTAATGGTGACCCTCTTTTCTGGGACTTTGCCTTCAGCTTACCATCAGGCAAGGCGAAGTCCAATTGACGTGTCCTATATAAAAACAAAAAAAAAACCCCCGTCTGACCTCCCAGGCCGAATTATAGTTAGTGACCAACCGCTGATAGATTCATAATAATATAATGGTTCGTGACTTTTCGCGAATAAATCATGGTACTTACTATTTCGCGAAAAGTTCCGAACGGTCATATAATTGGAGAGTTTTTGTGCTGTCAGTGTGAAGACCAAAAAGCTTGTCCTGCTTTGTCTTTTACACTGACGGAACAGAAGGCAGAAGAAGAAATAAGGAGGTAGGACATGGCGGTATTTCCGCCCGATTGAGCAGTCCGACTGGGGAAGTACCTCCGCCTTACAGAATACCGCGGCTTTTTCTTTTTTTTTTTACGTGCGCAAAATCCCCACGGATACCTCCCCACCGGAGCCGGTGGAGGAGGTTATGTCGGACTCGAACCGACTAAAACGCACGCCGCCTGTGGGTCGTTTTGGTTGCCGAAGGTGAGGTTGACAGGCATATCCCTCGCACCCCGGCCGAATACCGCGGCTATAATAACTTCGTGTTGTGTTCCCAGCGGTGAGTAGGGTAGCCAGAGCTCACTGGAGAATTTGTGCTGTCAGTGGGAAGACTAAAGGCTTGTCCTGCTTTGTCTTCTACTGACGGCACAGAAACTCTGTACTTACAGGGTTGGCAGCGCGACTGTGACTCCTCTGGTGTTACAGACGTCCATAGGTCACGGTAACCACTATTCATCAGGTGGGCCGTGTGCTTGTCTGCCAACTAAATGGTATAAAAAAATAACAGAAACTCTGTGCTTACAGGGTTGGCAGCGCGAGTGTGACTCACTGGGTTTTGCACAGTAACCACTTTCCATCAGGTGGGCCGTGTGTTTGTCTGCCACCTAAGTGGTATAAAATAATAATTATTATTATTATGTATTATTGTATATGTATGTATTTACCTCGCGATAGTTTAAAAATAACGCTGATAAGATTGTTCAAGCCTCTGTTTTGACCATTGACAGTTAGATTGCTAATATAACTGTAACGTTGATATATTTCAGTGCCCGAAATAGTGTTAAAGAACCCAGTGACGGGAGTGATGTCTCACATTGTGGTTGGAGCTGATGCTCTCGTGTCTTCCTCTGAAACTATGACTGCAAATGAGATGCCGCACCTCACGATAGAGTAAGTTTATCTTATTCACAAACTAAGATGTGTGGGGTAGCGACTTTTTTATAAAAAACAAATAAACTAGGCTAACTAACTGACTAATTAGTGGTTCAATTTCGGTATTTAGTCTTTAAAATCAGTTTCTAAACAGATTGTATAGCAGGTAGGACACGGCGGTATTTCCGCCCAATTGAGCAGTCCCACTGAGTAGGGCCAGAGCTCTCTGGAGAATTTGTGCTGTCAGTGGGAAGACTAAAGGCTTGTCCTGATTTGTCTTCTACACTGACGGCACAGGAACTCTGTACTTTCAGGGTTGGCAGCGCGACTGTGACTCCTCTGGTGTTACAAACGTTGTCTGCTTCCTAAGTGGTATAAAAAAAAGGAGAATAACATGTAGCGCTGACTACTGAAATTGTGACAAGGGCAGGTAGATGATGAGTTTGGCTGTTAATCTGTCCTTCCACCCCGGAAGAAAAGCCTGGTCAGAGGCTCGTCCATTGGATAGGTGCACTAACTAGCAGGCAAGGCGGGATTGGACCCCAAAGGTAGGATCATATACCCTCTGAACACCCTATAATTTATTTATATTTTTTAGGCCTCTCCATACTCCGAAATTAGAAACCGTACTTATTTGCAAAGAAAAGAAAGAGAAAGATGAACCTAAAGCTACTTTTGTCACCGAGTACATGACCGACGCGGAGATGCTGGCCACAAGGTGAGTTAGCAATAGTATTGTTAGTGGGGACGCCGTTGAAGGACGTTAGATCAGCCCTTCTGTTGTTGTTGACCTCTGTAGCGTGGCGGTAGAGCATTCGACTGCTATGCAGGGGGCGCGTGCTCGATTCCTGCTCAATGCAAATGTTTGTATGCATGAATATGTATATTTGCATTGGTCTGTGTGCTTCTATGTATAATATGTATGTATATACAAAAAAGTATCTAAATATGTTTATTCGCTGTCTAGATTCCATAACACAAGCTAGTTAAACTGTGCTTACCATGGGTCTAGATAGCGTTGTGTAGAATGTCGAGGAATATTTTTTTTTTTACATCCCCACGGATACCTCCCCACCGGAGCCGGTGGAGAAGGTTATGTCGGACTCGAACCGACTAAAACGCACGCCGCCTATGGGTCGTTTTGGTTGCCGAAGGTGAGGTTGACAGGAATATCCCTCGCACCCCGGCCGACCCAGGGCCATCTCTCACGATCTGGCCCTCTCCTCGGGTGTGTGGGGACTACACAGTCCCCAACTCGTCCCCGGAAAAAGGGGAGGCGCGCCGCCGCCGCGGCCTGCTTCTGCCAGGGTGACAGGCGGCTCCACCAGTCACCCCCAGGCCTGCACTACCCCTCATGGGGGACGGAGGTCGTTCATCGACCTATTTCGTGGAATATTTATTTATTTATTCTGTATTGGCCATTTCACATATTTCCCCTATATAACGATTGCTATAGATGTTTGTTACAACTTGGACCGAATGCTTAACTGCTCTCTGAAGCACAGAAATACCCAGGTCAATGAAAATATACATTCATGCATATAAATATTTGCACTGAGTGGAAATCGAACTCGCGCCCCCAACGAATCGAAACAGTCTTGCACTACCACCACGCCACAAAGGTTCAGGATGACGGAGGTAGGACACGACTATTGAGCAGTCCTACTGGGGAAGTACCTCCGCCTTACAGAATACCGCGGCTATAATAACCTTGAGTTGTGTTCCCGGCGGTGAGTAGGATAGCCAGAGCTCACTGGAGAGTTTTTCTGCTGTTAGTGTGAAGACCAAAGGCTTGTCTGACTTTTTCTTCTGACTGCACAGTCTTTGATCTTATAGTGTCGACAGCACACGTATGACTCCTCAGGTGTTGCATATGCCCATAGGCCACAGTAACCACTTTCCATCAGGTTGGCCGAGTACTTTTCTGCCACCTAACATACATACATATATATAATCATGCCTTTATCACTAGAGGGTTAGGCAGAGGTGAATTAACACCCACCAATCATTGAATTCAATCCCACGTAATAGGGGGTGAGCCTATTGCTGTCTTCCGGGCACTATTGTTGACTCAAGCCATGCATTTGAGGCTGAGTCTGGACTGTATAAATCTGTCTGATGTTAAACAGCCCTATCCATTAGTCGACTTGTACGACATGGGAAGAGATAGGGTGGTCCAAATTCTACTCTGTCGGGAACCACGCGGCTGTCACCTAAATGATATATAAAAATCTGTTTCTGTAGGATAGGATGCAATAATTACAATGTCCGAGGTATTGTTTCAGAGAAGTTGCTAAAAGCAAAGTGCAGTACGCGGGCTCGGCGTACAAATGTGAACTGTGCGTCATTGGGTTCTACACGCAGCAGCAGGTCGAGGACCATTTCGAAGCGGCGCATAGAGCGGTGAGCTAGCAGAATACATAAAATCACGCCTGTTCCCCATAGGGGTAGGCATAGACCACGGATCTCCATTTGCTACGATCCTGACATACTACTTTCGCTTCATTCACTCTCATTACATTCTTCATGTATGCTCGTCGGTTTAGGGTACTCCTGACCTACCCCTTTTACTAAAACTTCCCCGATTTGGTCCGGGAATGTGCGCCTAGGTCTTCTCCTTCCGGCGGAACCATCCACACTCGCCTCATACATGAACCGTCTTAACATTCCTCTCTCAATTCGAATCACTACATCTTCTATCACTCTACATTGCTCTTTTATCACGCTATTTCTCACTTTATCTCTCAAGGTGATATTCTGTATGTGTGGATTGCCACACATACAGAATATCAGTTTAAACTAGCTTTTATACCTGACCTTATGAACCGTCTTAACATTCCTCTCTCAATTCTCATCACTACATCTTCTATCACTCCACATCGCTCTTTTATCACGCTATTTCTCACTCTATCTCTCAAGGTCAATCCACACATACAGAATATCAGTTTAAACTAGCTTTTATACCTGACCTTATGAACCGTTTTAACATTCCTCTCTCAATTCTCATCACTACATCTTCTATTACTCGAAACTCTCAAAGTCTCAAAAAATACGTTAGCACAGCTACTTGCTGACATCACTGTCTCGGACGAGGAACATTTTACTGACTCGCCACTCTACTCGGTGCTATTGACCGGTAGATTAAAATAAAGAAATGATAGAGGTCTGACCTAAAGGTACCTCGCCCTCACTGTCTTAATGTGTTATGCGTTCTTTCATATAGTAATTGAATTACAGCACCTCCTCTCTGTATATGCTCTGTGCTACACTTCAGACTGCCGATAATGTTATAGACGACACGCTAACTTGGCATGCAGGATTCCCCACCATATTTAATTTCACCATGTACATATTTATGTAACGCATTCCACAAGCGAACAACTCAAACTGTAAACATTTTGTTCTAAGAACTTTGTGGAATGCATCTCCAATTTAAAATTTGTAGAAGCCGGGCCAAGTGGCGTGCAAGGTGTGCTACTGCTACGTGGGCGAGGGCAAGCTGTCGGCGCACACGGACGCGCACTACCTGCGCTACTCGTGCAAGCTGTGCGCGCACGTCGAGTACAGCCACAAGCTGATACAGCAGCACGTCAAGCGGCACCTGGCGCGCGCGCTGCCCAGCGCCGTGTTCAACATCGGCGACGTGGGGCCCACCGCCCACAAGGTGAGTCACTCACCGCCAGCGCACGTCGAGTACAGCCACAAGCTGATGCAGCAGCACGTCAAGCGGCACCTGGCGCGCGCGCTGCCCAGCGCCGTGTTCAACATCGGCGACGTGGGGCCCACCGCCCACAAGGTGAGTCACTCACCGCCAGCGCACGTCGAGTACAGCCACAAGCTGATGCAGCAGCACGTCAAGCGGCACCTGGCGCGCGCGCTGCCCAGCGCCGTGTTCAACATCGGCGACGTGGGGCCCACCGCCCACAAGGTGAGTCACTCACCGCCAGCGCACGTCGAGTACAGCCACAAGCTGATGCAGCAGCACGTCAAGCGGCACCTGGCGCGCGCGCTGCCCAGCGCCGTGTTCAACATCGGCGACGTGGGGCCCACCGCCCACAAGGTGAGTCACTCACCGCCAGTGCACGTCGGAGCCACAAGATCAATTTGGCTTGGGCTCCAAACATATTGCAGGCTCAGCAGTTACTGATTGAAATTACATTTATCCTGATATTGGACACAAAAACGTTACTTAACACTTCGGTGCGCCTCAAGCCTACCAACCTACTATAACAAAACCGAAGTGACTTCATGGCACCTACATGATTACTCATTCGGTCTGAGTCCGACATAACCTCTCCCATCAGCTCAAGCGGGGAGGAGGAGTATGCGAGGGTATATTATCCCGTTTCCAGACCTACTACAGACCACGACTGTGGGTTTCTTCTAGAATTTTAGACATCTAATCTATACGTCTTTCTTCTTCAGAGTAGAAAGAAAAAGGAAAAAGGTACTCAGCCAATAGCTGCCAAGCCCGGGGATCTACGAAAACTGCTCTCAAAGACCACCATCGAAGGATATCAGTGCCTGGAGTGTGACATGTTCTTTAAGTAAGTTATTCACGTAATTGCAGCAAAATGGAGTCAGATGCTTACTCTTGATAGGTCAAATCTCGGAGCAAGCACAGAGAGGAGACGGCCTATAGTCCAAAAGGCCTAATAGTTGGCATAGTCATCGTACTATGAACATTCGTCCTAAGCACAGTTCTCTTAGCCTCAGCGTCTAAATACTCGATCAGCGACACTGTATCAGAATTTATCCTTATTACATTCAGTGCCATCTAGTGTAAGATATTTGTATTACATAGTAACATTGAAATAGAATAAAGTGAGTAGTTTTGGTACTGACCGGTAGATGGAAAATAAATATAAATGGTCAAGTGCGAGCCGTACTCGCACACGAATGCTCCTTACTACCGTCTGTATAATATTCTAGTCTTATGTCTAATCAGTAGTGATTACTATCTGATACCGTTATTAATGCCGTGCTACAAAAAAAAAGGTTCTACTTCAGCAGCTCAAATATGTTAGTTTAGCTGCATAAAAACAGTGAGCAAAATGCGATTTTGGTTACTGCGTGAGACAAAGTAACTTTTAAAATATTTTTTTTAGTTTTTTCAAAATTTGTGTGCCAAAGAATTGTTCCGCGAAGAACTTTCAAACTATACTGCACTCCGTCTCTTTCCCGTCCTTAAAAAAGAGCGAGTGACAAACACAAGTAATTTGAAGGTACAATATCGAAATTCTGAATTTGAAAGATATTTGTAAATGAATAACCATGTTGTTTATGTATTGTTGTATACGAAAATAAGTAACGCATAAGTATTTATAGTAATTTTCAACATTTGAAAAATGAAACGTCACGGACACTGTTTCTGAACGCACCTTAAAAAAGCATGATAATTGAAAAGAAAAAAAATATTTCAATATTTTCAAGGTACTTTTTTATTTGTTTAAGGAACTCTCGCGCTCGCAAGAACCATGTTGACAGATATCACAGGGAGGGTTTGCAGTGTGACCACTGTAAAAAGAGATTTGTGAATAAAACTACGCTGACAACACATCTCAGGTATGTTTTTACAAGCTTTTATTCAAACTTTAAACACGTATGTTGCTATTATACAAACTCATAATTACTGTGATGAAGGGTAATATTATATACAAGCTCAAGATCATATTATACAGGCTTAAAATAAAATATAATAAATTTAATTTAAACAACTCTTCTCAATATCTCATATGTCGAAAAATTCAAAACCCGACTGCTGTTTAAAAGTTCTAAACAAGTTTGGGTGGGTACCGCCTGCTATCAAACTTGGTTTGATCTTTTAGACAGCAGTCGGGTATTTATTTATTAATAATATTTTATTTTAAACTTTTTAGTGATGATATGACATATACTTATATATATTTTGTAATCACTATCTAATTCCCTTCATTTCGATACCATATTCGAAAAATTAGTGATTTTTTTTTTAAAACACGCATTTTATCACCATAAATCTAATGTATACTTTTTATTGACATTTTATGTACCCTATTATACTCGGGAGAGTAATAAATTCTATTTGAGATCACATTCATTGAAATTCGTCCAGCCGTTAGGCCTGTAGAGGAGAACAAATAAAAATAAATATATGCACACGCGCTTGTAAAACATTACTCTCACTGGCGCAGTCGGGTAAAAACTATCCTAATGTCAATGAAAAGACAATTCTCGTAAAAAAAAAACAATTCACAATTCTCGTAAATCTCGTTCCTGGGGCAAAGGTTGGCTATTGCGATTCAGCGGGGCAACGCGGCCAGCATCATGGGCACTTTTGCGCCGGGAACGATGCGGAGTGGGTTGTTTGACGCGACATGATCGCGAGTTTGTGTCGTGTATTTATGTTCTAATTATTTTGTCTATTTGTAATGTGTAAAAAATAAACTATAAAAAAAAACTATTAAATAAAAAAAATTCTCGTAATAAAAAAATATTCTTTAACTTTGTCTTTATCTTATGTTAAAAACGATCACGATCTCAATGTTTTTTATTCAAAATCGTTTTACGAGAATACTTTTTTTCGAATTTCAAAACCAAATCAAATGTGATTTAATTTTGACAGATTGAGACTGAATTTGGAACATATTTTTACTAAGGGAATTTGGAGGCTATGCCTATAGGTTCACGTGGGAGTACCTCAATAAAAGATGGCGTACACTTATAACGTTTATTACCGATCACACAAATGTCTCTCTATATGTAGGACTTACTATCGAGTAATTAGAACACTTGATATTAACTTAGAACATCTATAAGTGAGCGAGTTCATATGTGGCTGACTGTGGCAAGCCTTACGTACGAACTGGCTTCACAGAGCGCAGAAGCTTCGTCGCTGCCGGGCGAGGAACTCGCTGACATTGCGTATGCGACGCGATGCCGCTAAAGGGAATATACAAACTATAATAACGTTCCTTTGTCCCAGACTTCACGAGGGCCCGCTACCCCGCGAAGAATGTCCCATCTGCCACAAGATGGTGCGGCTCATCCAGCTGAAGTACCACGTGCAGCGGCACGAGAACAAGAACCGCATCGAGTGCGTGGACTGCAACAAGATCTTCTCGCACTGGGCGACCTACCAGGCGCACATGAAATACTCCAGGGCACACGCCTCCGACCAAGTGCTGAAGTGAGTACCTCCGCCCTCTATACAACACCGCGGCCATAATATCCGGCTTACTAATGAAAAGCATAAAATATATAGACATAAATTACATTGGCATAACGAAATTCAGCATAATGATCATAACGCATAATATTATTAAGCATAAATGTTTTGGCATAATGCTTGTTGTCATAAATGATATAAACACATAATGTTCTTTAGGTTATTATTATGCTAATGAAAGTTATGCGAAAACGTTATGCCAAACTATATTCTGCCTTAAAATTTTATGCCAAGAGTAGGGATCCCATAATAACCTTGTGTTGTGTTCCCGGCGGTGAGTAGAGTAGCCAGACCTCACTAGAGAATTTTTGTGCTGTCAGTGGAAAGACCAAAAGCTTGTCCTGCTTTGTCTTTTACACTGACGGCACAGAAACTCTCAATGCCTGCAAGGTTGGCAGCGTGAGTGTGACTCCCTTGGTTTTGCACACGTCCATAGGCCACGGTAACCACTTTCCATCAGGTGGCCCGTGTGCTTGTCTGCAACCTAAGTGGTATAAAAAAGGGCCCGTTGATTTTTAGTTACAATACTAGCTATAGTGCCACATACAGAGGCCTTATTAGGCGTCCGTCCAGCTTTAACCGAAGTCACCTCGGGAGTCCGGAGACCGACCTTCTTTAATACATAAACTCACGCCTATATCCCCGAAGGGGTAGGCAGAGGTGCTAGCACCCACATTTCGCCAGTTTATGTTTAGGTCCCAATGTAATAGGTGGTGAGCCTATTGTCATTAACCGGGCACATACAAACCTGCAATAAATACAAACATAACTTCGAAAAGCATCGAAAAGTCATTGGTGTGTGCCATGGTAAAACCTGGGATCGAACCCGAGATCTCGTCTCATCAATCTGTTACCCATACCACTAGACTACCGCGGTGTGCTTTTTTTTAAAATACATACATATAATCACGCCTTCATCCCCGGAGGGTTAGACAGAGGTGAATTAACACCCACATTTCACTAATCATTGATTTTTGTCCCACGTAATTAATTGCGTATTTGGCTGAAATCTTACATTTTCTGTGAAGCGATGGCACTCATTAGACGTTACCAATTCATTGGCAATATCGAATTATTACAGTTAGAAAGGCAGATGTCTATTACCACCCACATAATAGGAGGTGAGCCTATTGCCGTCAAGCGGGCACTATGTACGTGCTATACGTTTACTGTTGGATTTAGAACAGTCCTATCCCTTAGTGTAGTGGTCCATAGTGAGGACATGCTCTAGAGTATTCCATTAGTATGTTCAATTCTTTTCCGATGTTAATGTATGCAGATAATATTGTTACCCCATTTAATAAGTGTGTACAGATTAATTAGAAAATGTAATATTATTTGGTTTTTATAGATTTCCTTGTCCAATGTGCAATAAAGGTTACCCCACTAAGGAGGCGATGCAAGACCACTTCAATTATCAGCACCTCGGCAAGACCTCCCACAAGTGCCCCGTCTGTGATAAGGTAATTTTTTTGTACTACTTAGGTAGCATACAAGCATACGGTTACCACTTTCCATTAGGTGGGCCCTGGTAGAAACTGGTTAACGTGCTCTATCGACGCGTGCAACTTCAGGGCAGTATGGGTAAAATAATGTCTAAAAGATTGAAACAAGTAAACCCGACAGCTGTCTAAAAGAACGTAATAAGTAAACCTGAGTGCTGTCTAAAAGAACGTAATAAGTAAATCAGACTGCTGTCTAAAATAACGTAAAAAGTAAACCTGACTGCTGTCTAAAAGAATGTAAAAAGTAAACCTGACTGCTGTCTAAAATAACGTAATAAGTAAACCTGACTGCTGTCTAAAAGAACGTATTAAGTAAACCCGACTACTGTCTAAAAAATTTAAACAAGTAAACCTGACTGCTGTCTAAAAGAACGTAATAAGTAAACCTGACTGCTGTCTAAAAGAACGTAATAAGTAAATCAGACTGCTGTCTAAAAGAACGTATTAAGTAAACCCGACTACTGTCTAAAAAATTTAAACAAGTAAACCTGACTGCTGTCTAAAAGAACGTAATAAGTAAACCTGACTGCTGTCTAAAAGAACGTAATAAGTAAATCAGACTGCTGTCTAAAAGAACGTATTAAGTTGTAACGACGCGCTCTGCGAACGTCGTCACACCGGTTTTAATTCTATTTTTGAACGAAAAGTTTCGGAACGCGGAGTGAATGACATTTTGACGTATACCTGTCAAAGGACCTTTCTTCCTAGCATTGAGGCTGGATGGTCGATATTCATGGCTTCGTAACTTAATTTCAATAAATCTCATAAAAATGAGAGTATTTTGGCCTAAAGGATAATAGTTTGTGTCTTCACAACTATCCTCTTGTGGAATTATAGTTTATTTCTGGTGAGTTGTCATTTTTTAATAAGATTCACTCTGATGGAAATCGCCACGCTCCTAATTTGAAAAATAATTGTTAAAATTCTATTGTTTCAGCTCTTAATCTGAGAATATTATGATTTCTTTTGCTATTGGCATTGTTCCAGCAAATTAAGGCGGTAAGTCGCCCAAATTTATAAAAAATTAGGACCTCGTGCCCATATAGGAGTTGTTCTAATGACATGCAATTTTGTTACAGGTTTCCAATTGGAACCGCCTTTTTCTTTTTCCTTTGGACTTTTTCTTTGGACCTTTGTCTTCGGTCATCTGCATTTCTTTATGGAGGGTTTGGACTTTTCGCCTCAAACATGGATGTACCGCATGGGCTTAAACTGAAAACTTCGCCTGCTACGAGCTTTCTCGCTGCTGTGTTTACATATACTCGCCGAGGGATGCCGTGAGCTTACTTTAATTATATTTTAAATCTAAACTTCAAAATAACCTAAAAGTGCATTGGTGACATAGAATCATATTGACGTAGGATAGTATTGACATAGCTTATAAAACTCTAATTTTAAATTTAAGGTTAGATATACATTAGGAATGTATCCTTGCAACTATTTCTAAATGCACACTGGAGTGGACAATAAAACCTTAAACCTCACAGTTTGGTTTCATTTAGCTCACCTCCGGAAGATTAAAAGTTTCCAATATCCGCTGATTATCTTAGGCATGTGTATCTCCAAGGCGCCCGAACTTTTATGGTAATGTACTTACAAACCAATTTTATTTATATTTCTTTTAAATAGGAGATTACACACTTACTTCTTTCATTGTCATATGACACATATTTTTTTATTATTACATCTGACGCTTGCGAACCAATTTTTTTTACTTTGTAATAACACATATTTTTTAATTATTACAAAGTAAACCCGACTACTGTCTAAAAAATTTAAACAAGTAAACCTGACTGCTGTCTAAAAGAACGTAATAAGTAAACCTGACTGCTGTCTAAAAGAACGTAATAAGTAAATCAGACTGCTGTCTAAAATAACGTATTAAGTAAACCCGACTACTGTCTAAAAAATTTAAACAAGTAAACCTGATTGCTGTCTAAATTAACGTAACAAATAAACCCGACTGCTGTCTAAAAGAACGTAATAAGTAAACCCGACTGCTGTCTAAAAGAACGTATTAAGTAAACCCGACTGCTGTCTAAAAGAACGTAACAAGTATACCCGACTGCTGTCTAAAACATCTAAACAAGTTTGACAGGAGGCGGTACCCATTTGCCAAACAAATACCGACAGAAAAATTAATGACTAAACTAAAAATAAACTTGTTTCGATCTTTGAAACAGCAGTCGGATTAATTGCAATTAAAATAAGTCCAACACTACACCAGGGGCGTCAAACTTGTGAACCTTCTAATCCCCTTGAAGAACGCCATATTGTAGTCGATAAGAAAACCCACAGCAGGGAGGTTGTTCTACAGTTTGAGCGTGTGTGGGATGAATTCCTTTCAAACCGCACAGTGAGCATCGTTTCCGGTCGCAATATGTGGGGATGAATCCCCTGTTCACGGCGAGCGGTGATAGAATGTAGCCGTGGGTAACTTTCGTTTTCTAATGTATATCGTGTCCTGAGGGAGCCATTCCAAAGCCAAATATGACTCAGAATCAGCCGGGGTGGGAAGGAAATACCCTATTGGAGATGGCGTGCGGTTTTAGTCAGTATGACACGCGGTTATGTCGGACGCGAGGCGGGGAGGTGGTGTCAGGGGCAGTCTGTGTTTCCTAAAAGCATCTGATGAGGCCGTCAAATTGAGTGACACCATTGTGATATCGAGTCTATAATGGTGACTCTCTTTCTTGAAACTTTGGTTTAAGTTTACCATCAGGCGAGGTGAAGTCAAATTGGCGTGTTCTATATAAAAAAAGCAATTTGATATTTTTTTATATATATTGTTATACAACCGTCTTCTCACGTTACGACTGGGTTTGAAACTCGATGTCACTTGGAATAATGCCCCAGGACGAGATTTGGACTACTGGCTAAAGCTGAGCCATTTCCTTGTTGCAGCCGATAGCGTCTCGAGCGAACGTGGAGAAGCACATGATGCGCGTGCACGGCGAGAAGAAGGAGAAGCCCAGGAACCACGTGTGCGCCGTGTGCCGGAAGGGGTTCACGGTGAGCAGCGAGCTGTGTATGTGCGCGTGTATGCGTGAATGTGTGTGTTGTGTGTGTGTGTGTGTGTATGTATGTATGTGCGCGCTTGTGTGTGCGTGATTGTCTGTGAGTATGTATGTGCCAATGTGTATGTGCTTGTTTGTATGTGAATCTGTATGTATGTGCGCGTGTGTGTATGTGCACGTGTGTGTGTTTGTGTGTGTGTGTGTATGCGTGAATGTGTGTATGTATGAGCGAGTGTGATTGCGTTTAGGTTTTACTGTTTATATGACCTGCATTTTGCTTGTGTTTGTTATGAAAATATTGCTATTTCAGGACAGAAAAGCGCTTACACAACACGAAGTCATACACTCTGGCGAAAGGCCGCTCACCTGCGACATCTGCGCACAGACGTTCAAACAAAAAGCGTCCTTGTACACACACAAGAAGAGAGTCCATAAGGTGTTCCCAGCGAAACGGCTCGTCGAGTATATGGACGCTAAACCTTAACGCAAACTCCGAGTTGTCAAATTTTGATCATGATTCATCACCATACATCATATGAAGGTTAATACAGTGAAATTTTACGTTTAGGCCGCCATGGTAACCACTGTTTCGTAACCAGTTGCGATCGAAGTATTTTTGTCCTTGATCGTAACCAGTTGCAATCGAAGTTATTTATTACCCGACTGCGACTGCGGCAGTGAGGGTTAATGTGTTGCACCCGTATGTATCTAGTTTTCTTTGTTCCCATTAACAGGCCTACCAGTTGTACGGATTTCGATAAATAGGGTCTAAATGAAAGGTGTTCATCTCCGGAGTGTCATAGGGTACATAAAATGTCAACAAAAACTATGCGGTGGATTATTGGTGCTAAAATACGTGTTGTCAAATCTTTTATTCAAATTTATCGAGTAGGTTGTCAAAATGAACGGAATTGGAAGGAAAAGTACCAAACAACAACAAAAAAAAAACAAAAAAAAATGTATATGTCATCATAACTAAAAAGGTTAAAATAAAATGAACTATTAAACAAAATCCGACTGCTGTCTAAAAGTTCGAAACAAGTTTGATAGCAGGCAGTACCCATTAATTTTCTTTCGGTCTACGATAGTGGCCAGCCACCCACATTTCACCAATAATTGTATTCGGTCCCACGTTATTGGGGAGGGGGGAGGGTGAGACTATTGTCGTATTCCGGACACTTGTTGTTGACTCGAGCCATGCATCTGAGGTTGAGTAGTGGCCTGCGATGGGCTAGTTGATTGATAATAGGGGATGAGCATATTGCGGTTTTCCGGGTACTATTGTTGACTCAACACATTCATCTGAGGCTGAGTCTGGGCTGTAAATATCTGTCTGATGTTAAACAGCCCTATCCCTTAGTAGCCTTGTACAATACCGCATGGGATGAGATGGGGGTGGCCCTAATTCTATTACGCCGGTAAATATGATATGTTTGCCAAGTAAATATATTTTTTAATCTATCGATTGATTGAATTCTTTTATGTTTTTCTCTGATCATTTTCTTTGATTTTGTATGAATCTGGAACAATATTTTTAGGTTCCTTCCTATTATTGGCGTTGATTTCTGCGCCACTGTCTATACTTCAACAGTTCTCATCGACACAATCTGCATTTGTCTGCATTGTGTTTCTTTTGCTCCAATAAAGATTATAATTTTTTCAATCTTTTATACAGCAGTCGGTTTATTTAATAATTTAATTTATTGTATTGTAATCTGTATTACAGCTCACCGTTGCTGATAGAGAAGTTCTTTTGCTGTACGAATTCGTTCGTTACGTAAAGCCAACCTATAGTTTAGATAGAAGACATTGAATGGATGATCAACATTTAACATTTTACACTGTATAGACACAGTAACAAGATGCATCGCAAAAAACGACTTGACATACACATTGAACTAAATTTTATTCAAATCGATAAAAAAATAGAGAAAATTAAATCGCTTCAGGCAGGATTCAAACCCGCGATCTTTCACTTACAGGGGAACGCTCTGACCACTAAGCCACAGGAACCTTTGTCCGAAACCATCCAAATTCTTCTATACATCCGTCTTACGGCGACAGTGGGAGCCATCTAATGATACTCGTTTGAACTATTGGAACCAATGAATGATGTTACAATCATTTTTAAACATTGATTTTTGATGACTCCGCCGAATTTTTTATATTTAAATCGATTTGACATACACATATTGAAATACTTGTACTACAATTGTATTTTTTTAACAGTATTTTTTATTATTACACCTGCATCCTCAAAGGTATTTCAATATGTGTAACAACAAATTCCCCCAAGTCCCATCAATAAACAGTATAGATAGACTCCTCCTCCACCGGCTCCGGTGGGGAGGTTATGTCGGACTCGAACCGACTAAAACGCACGCAGTCTGTGGGTCGTTTTGGTTGCCGAAGGTGAGGTTGTCGGCCGGTGAAATACGCGTTTGTCTGTGAGCTGTAAGTAAGCTAATGTCATCACACATTGATAAGTTTAAATATATTGTTTAAACTTCTCAATGTGTGATGTGATGACATGACATCACATCACACATCATCTTTTCTACGCCGCGTTGTAGTGCCGCTTCCTGTGTCTATAGAATTTGTATATCTTGTGTACCTTATCTCGCGGACACAATTTTACGTTTTATCCATACTAATTATTTAAAAGCGAAAGTAATTTTGTCTATTTGTATGTTACGCCTTCACACCTAAACCGCTCAACCGATTTTGATGAAATTTGATATAGGGGTAGATGAAACCTTGAGAAAGGACATAGGCTGCATGTTTTGTCGTGATAAACGACATCCTCATGGAGCCGCGGGCAACGCTAGTATTGTCATAAAATCTGCAGAGGAATGAGTATAAATCCTGCAGGCACATGCTGTGAGAACATTTCAAACGATCGGACGAACTCGACAGCTGAATCCGCGGCGAGATTTTAATCTCGCACGCTGTAAATTTGATGACGTCACGTTATCGAGCACATAAACATACGTCACTATCGACTTGTGCTCGACGTCACCAAATTTACAGAATGAGAGATTGATATCTCGCCGCGGATTCAGCTGTCGAGTTTGTTCGATCGTTTGAAACGTTCTTACAGCGTGTGCTTGCTGCTTCCAACTAATATTATAAATGTGAAAATTTGTGAAATGTTTGGTTGGTGGATGTTTGTTGGATGTATTGAATGCAATCACGCTCTAACGGCTGAACGATTCTGGCTAAAATTTGGTACAGCGATAGGTTTATAGTCTGGAATAATACGTAGGCTACTTTTTTAGGATTCCGTACTCAAAAGGTAAAAACAAATCCCTATTACTGAGACTTCGCTGTCTGTATCGCTGTTTATTACCAGGCTGTATTTCATGAGCCGTGATAGCTAGAAAGCTAAAATTCAAATTCATTTATTTATTTGCTTGTAAATAGTAATCAAGCATATTTCGCCGTAAAGTTGGCATGTATACACAGATAATTAGGTAGTCGAAAGTCAAAAATCATTTATTCTGTATAGACTATTATATCGGAACTTACAAAACGTCAACAAAAAAGGAACATGAATATCAGTTTAGTAAATGGACCACACCGGTTCGAAACGCGGCCCCGACCTGAGAAGACTCCGACAAGAAACTCAGTGGGCATTCCTTTTTTTTTGGTCTATTTACAAACAGACAAAAGCAATATCTACTTAGTTATCTATATCGCAGTCACAATAATAGCGCAGCAGACAACGCATTTTTACAGTGGTACGAATGATATGCATATTTCATTAAAAAGTCTTCCACTGTATAAAAAGTCTCGTCCACCAACCATTTATGTAATGTAACACAATTTTTTTAATGAGGTCGATCTATAGGTAATCGATGCTGGCAATGAGTTGTAAATTAGTGGAGACACAGATGATGTATTTCTATTGCTGCTATTAACAACAAATACATACATACGTATATATAATCCCGCCCTTATCCCCGGAGGGTTAGGCACAGCTGAATTATCACTCACATTTCACCAATAATTGTATTCGGTCCCACGTAATAGGGGGTGAGCCTATTGCCATATTTCGGACACTATTGTTGACTCGAGCCATGCATCTGAGGCTGAGTCTGGCCTGTATATATCTGTCCGATGTTAAACAGCCCTATGCCTTAGTCGCCTTGTACGACACCTCATGGGAAGAGATGGGGTGGTCCAAATTCTACTCTGCCGGGAACCACGCCGCATTACATAACAACAAATACTAAAATATAATACGTGTGCTTGTCTACCACTTAAGTTGCATAAAAAAAAACCGTGGTTACAGATGACAGAAGAACCTGATACAAGAACTATAATGTAATGTCTAATCGTTGGGTATTGTATAGTACGGAACCCATCGTGTGCGAGTCCAACTCGCACTTTGCCATTTATTATCCCTTTCATGCTTTCACACGGACGAAGCAGCGGGCATCAGCTAGTTGTATACATATTTAAGAAACTATGTAACTACTCTCAAAATGTATACATCTGAATTGTAGCATATTTAATTGATAAGTATATGATGTAACATAATGAAACAAGTGCATCTTATGACGGCGTGTGACGAGATTATATTATATTTACAAATAAAATTATTATAATAACGATTTTTTGTTTTATTTCCAATCTTTTACTTCAAGAAAGTGGTTTGCTAAGGGTCAATTCATACTAGCGCAGAGTCGAAGCGAAAATTATTTCAACAACGTAACTTAACTGCCCCCTAGAAAAGTGGTGATTTGTCGCTCAGCCACAAGTGGCACTTGTGGCTGAGCGACTGGAACACGATCGGTGACTTGGTTTTTACTGTGAACGTTCGTTCACTGTGGTACCATTATACGGGTGTTACAGAAAGGAGTGGTCATAATTAACTTAAGGGTCGTTACACATTCCTGATAACCAGTCGATATTCGACATGCACCGACCAAAGTACAAATAGTAATAAAGTGATGCCATCGTTAATCATCTTACAAAATTGTAAAATTCGTTAAATTTTTCAACGGTAGGTCACAACACTATTGTATTTTGTCCTTTCGCGATAAGTTCAATTGAGTCCAATAACCTCTGCAAAATCTCTTAGCTCAGCTGTACGCCTAGTAGCCAGCCTACCAAGCGTAGGTACAGTTAGAGATAGATACATCAGAGATATTTTGATTTTCACTTACCGGGGAGTGTTCTCCTTTTAGCGAAGCGGTGATGTACCTAATTTGGTACTGGCAAGTGTACAGCCATAGGAACGCGCTAATTTATCACTTTGGAGTTTAAACTATCAAAGTAGGTCACAAAAACATTACGTGATGAAGAGTTCATGACGCCACAATATGCTTGAACTCCACGGCATACGTTTAAAAAAATTATTGCTGCATATTGAAAATGACAACCTCGTTGCTCAATGCATAATTGGGTCCGTCGTAACATGATAACAGCTGACGAGCTTCTCGCAAGCTACCAACCACCAGCTGCACCAACACAAAGATCATGTCATAATATTCGCTATTACTATAAAAAAAAGCCTACATTTCTGATACTAAGAATGAAAATTATTTCAGGGTACCGTAGAATTTCTTGTTTCAAAAACTTTGAAGAAATCGCTCTTACATTTTATGTTATCCTGGTACTTGAACATGTTTTTGTTCACTTTACCATGCTTTTTTGTGCTATAAGAAAGGTTTTGTACTAAATAAGAATAGGTACGGAACCAATCATAATAAGGGGCGTGGCGTTTTGGAGTGAAAGAGAAGATATTTTAATATTATGAAATATTTTAGGGTACCGCAATGAATGTTCTTGTTTCAAAAACTTTGAAGAAGCCGCTCTTACATTTTATGTTATCCTGGTACTTGAACATGTTTTTGTTAATTTTACCATACTTTTTTATGCTTTAAGAAAGGTTTTGTAACTAAATAAGAATAGGTACGGAACCAATCTTAATAAGGGGCGTGGTGATTTGGAGTGAAAGAGAAGATTTTAGGGTACCGCAATGAATGTTACTTTAACGAACACTTATGAAGGACCTTCACAGTCTATGTTATCCGGGTACAACGACATGATATACCTTAGTACCGTATAGTTAAGTTCTGTGTGCAGCTTTGTACAGCGCCGTTATTTTATGGCCTAGTATTAAGTCAGTTCACCTTATTTAGGTATAGGAAACAAAAAGAAATGATTCTTTTCTTATAATTATTTTAAGGTACCGTAGAATTTCTTGTTTCAGAAACTTTCAAGAAACCGCTCTTACATTTTCTGTTATCCTGGTATTTGAACATGTTTTTGTTCACTTTACCATACTTTTTTATGCTTTAAGAAAGGTTTTGTAACTAAATAAGAATAGGTACGGAACCAATCTTAATAAGGGGCGTGGTGATTTGGAGTGAAAGAGAAGATATTTTAATATTATGTAATATTTTAGAGTATCGCAATGAATGTTACTTTAACGAACACTTATGAAGGACCTCTCACAGTCTATGTTATCCGGGTACAACGATATGATATACGACATGGTATGTGCAGTTTTGCACAGCGCCGTTATTTATGTTGTGCGCCATTGTGCGCATTAACATTGGCACCTGGCTTCCCAAACGTAACAGTAACAAAGCTCAAATAAAATAACTACAAAACTCAAACTAAGGCAAACGTGCAACAGTCACAGTGTTGTGGATACTGCTGGTCTCGAAGGACGAGAGTTAGGCCTCGTGCGGATGCGATAGGAGGGTTGTTTTTGAGCCAGGTGCTATGTTAATTCGGTATGGGAAAGTACGGTATCCTCATCTTACCCTGGATAGAAGTGGCTTTCAACCGCTGCCGCGGGAAGCTTCTGCTGGGTTAACAGGTGGCCGCACTTGTCACCCCTACTCCTGTGCTCGAAGAATCAACCTTCCATAAGGCTTTGCCTGTTGTCCACCTTATCCTATACTAATCAGGCACACGTGAAGAGTGACCCAGCAACCCGTTATACGGTCATTCCTGCCTCGGTCGGGATTGATAGTGGAGAGAGGTGCTGCCATCTCCACGCGCAGTTGCGCTGCGGAGGTTCGCGACCAAGCACCACTATGTATCGTGTACCTACCCAACAGCTTAGAATTTTCTATTTGACTAATATTTGTAATATTACCCAAGTGAAAATTTGCTAAAGACTCAGAGGAAAAATATTCTGCTAGTAAGTAGTCATTTCAATTCGAATATTTATTTTTTCCATATAACATCAAGTACACTCATAGAACTCTGTCCTCCCTTTACTAAGGAGGCTTCGGAGGGGCACGTAAAACGCCTCCGAGGATCCCTCTACAGAAGAACTCTCTAGGCTAGACAGTGCAATTGACCTAGGAGACATTCCATACGCCAATCCTCAATCTAAAATCACATGATATTGCTCGGAGTCTTCTCAAGTTCTCAAATTCTAGGTTTTGAGGTGCCTCTAGAAACTCGGACAGAATTGAGTTTTTTCTCTATTTATTTTTATGGACTATATATACAAAAAAGTACATGTGATCCTAATTACGTAGAACCGGTAAGGACCTGTCGTCGTTGACCAAACTTAAAGAAAATGTGATGTAAATAAAATACGAATATTAAAGTATGTATTTTTAATAGTTTGTTTTAACATGCAATCTGGTTACGTAGTTACAAGGTATATTGAACAATACTATCTCATTAGTAATACTATTTACACATAAATAATATCGAGAGTTAGAACAGATTGTGGTTTAAAAATAATATAAGATAATTTTTTCATGTTGGCAATTTTTTTCGGGTAAAATTATTTATTTTTTGAATATTCAATTCTACGTCATTCTTATAGATATATAAGCTTAAATTTATATGTACTGCATGTCTAAGGGACTTGTATAAAATTGATATAATGAATGACTGAAACTTTGCAGTAGACAAACAAGCGACTGACTATCTTAAGGAAAAAAATGATCGGTTCAGGCGGAATTCGAATCCGCGATCATTCCCTTAGATGATGAATGCTCTGACTACTGAGCCACAGAACCACCTCTGAAGCTATCAAAATCTTCCTTTACATATCCGTTTTGAGGAGACGGTGGCAGCCATCGTACTGTCATTCGTACGAACTTTGGGGGAACCATTGAATGATGTTTCAATAATTTTTGAACATAGATTTTTGGTTATTGAATGAAATTTTAAAGCATTTATTGGGTTGGAAAAATGGAATCAGTCCTGGCGGAATTCGAATACTCGATTCCCTCATACGGGGAATGCTCTGACCACGCCTAAAGCCATCTAAATCCAAGTCTTGGGCCAATATAACCTGTTTCCAGTGTGGTATTAATAGCGATGGACAAAGTTATACTAAATAGTACAATGTTTGCATTTTGACGAAATTGATAAATTATTGTATAAAAGTAGCTAATATAAATAGGATTCAGCATTACCTTTATATTTCAGTAATTACAATGTATTGTAAAGTGTTGCCACCTCTAAAGATTGACATAATGTACTGCTTATGTTTTCGTCAGTTAATTTACTCATTTGATGATTTCCATACTAATTTATTACTTGTAATCGCTAAGGGGTACTATAATTTTGGCCCCAGACATTTCTATAGCTTACAAATATATGAGTATATTTATATCAGGTGTAAATTTATTATCACTTTATTATTTATCAGCTGTCATTCACTTCATTGCCACCAAAAAGCACGTGTTTCTTGAAACTACATTTTTAAACCACATCCTGTATAGTTTTAAACATTAGTTCTACATAAAACTGGTCCATTGCTCATAACCAAGGCACTTAGTATATTGCTTAATAGTTTTAACACATTAATATAAACAACAGTGTTAGTTTTTTATCACAGAAATCCATGAACTATTCTTACATCCACAAAATTTAATTAATAAGATTCTTTGCGTCGGCTGCTCTTGAACATAAAAATACAATGAATAAAATTTGAAAGCATTTAGTATGCTAACTAATCAAATCGTTTAAGATATAGAAGAAAAAAAATCGGTTCAGGTGGGATTTGAGCCCGCGATCTTTTCCTTCCAGAGGGAACGCTTTGATTACTAAGCCACAGTACCTTTACCCGAAACCATTCAAATTTTTCTATACATATATCCGTCGTGGGTTCGAATCCCGCCTGAGACCGATTCAATTTTTTCTATATCTTAATCTATAAAAAAATGCCTATGTCAAAAATGATGTCATTTTTTTTTGTATACCACTTCGTTGGCAGACAAGCACACGGCCCACCTGATGGAAAGTAGTTACCGTGGTCTATGGACGTCTGTAACACCAGAGGAGTCACAGTCGCACTGCCAACCCTGTAAGTACAGAGTTTCTGTGCCGTCAGTAGAAGACAAAGCAAGACAAGCCTTTAGTCTTCCCACTGACAGCACAAATTCTCCAGTGACTACTAAACTGAAATTAGTTAGATTAGATTTCAATTTTAACTCGGTTTGTAAAATTAACGCGTTAATTCGAAGCTACTGAACTTATTTATCTCCGAAAAGGGGGAGACAGAGGCGATTATTACGCAGGTCCCTCTGTTAACCCCACGTAATTGGTGGCGAGCATATTGCTGTTTACGGGGACTGTGAATATTCATCAAAGCCTCCTCAGTTTGTCAGCAGGTGCACGTCTTGAGTCTTGGGCCCTGGAGATATGGGGGCCATGGGTATGGCCTCTTAATTCGTAGTTAAACCTATGTTAAACGTTCATTATCGCGATATAATATCCATGAGAATGGCCCTAACAAGAGCAGCCGATTTTTTCTTGAACACACAATATTTTTTTTATTAAATTGATATAAAGCTATTGTATTATAATATTTGTACTATGTTAGTTGACAAAGATATATATTTCTTATATATTAACTACATTTCACTTATTTATCTTCTAATGAACGGATTTCGTTATGAAATTCAGCTACGGGCAAAGTTGTTTTATAAACCAATTACAATGACCCTTAATATCTTATTTTTATTTGTAAATGTTTCGTCAAAAATACAGTTAATATCTTGTTTTTTTTTTAATTTTTGGCTCATCAATGCGGGTTTACCTCACCAGAAAAGGATTTCTGTGAGTCTTCTTCTAAAGAAAACTTGTCTTACAGTTTTAACTTAATCTGTAAAACACTTAACATTATTTGCTAGTTTTGCTACAAGCAAGTGTTTCATTCGTGGTCGACAGAAAATATAAATATTACGATATTTTGAATTTCCTCAATTTTTAATAATATCAATGATATTATATAATAAATTTAATCATTCAATCACTAATTTTACACATATCGATTGCCGTGGGCAAAGTATTTATTTGTATATTTTTCTAAAGGCAAAGTAACGACGACTGGCAAAGTAATCGAAATTTCATTTGTGATACTTACTAAAATGTTTTTAAACAACTTTGTACCTTATAATTATAGTCTTTAAATGCAAAATTACATTTAGTGACAAAAAGCACCTTTGAATACAAAACAACTAATAACTAAATGAGAATACAATGAAATAATACATTTTAGTTTTAATTCTAAATTAGTTTGCACCTGACGATAATAAACCACATTATATGGTACAGTCAACGACGGATGACTTAAGAATAAATAATATCATCATGAATTCAGAAATAACATAAGCTTGAATGATAATAACATACCTTTTCCAAAAATATTTGAGTTTTTTTTTATAAAGCATATTAGAACTGAAATTACTAATATTCCCTCTACCCCCTCCAGCTAAGCTAAATTGCTTTTGTTAGGGGTGGGTTCACGTCGGTAGTGTAATTGTCAGGATTCGAACCCGGGACCTCTCAATCATAAGGCCGACTCTTTTACCACTAAGCTACCGACGCATTTATATATTTCTATATATTCTACAAATTTTTATGTACACGCTACAAGTGTATCGTAAATTGTAATGTTTTGTCGATGACTGTACTTGTTAAATTATTTAGACTGCTCTATGCAAAGAGCACATACAGAGAGGAGATGTTGTAATGAGTTTGCCCTGTGAAAGGACGCGTGACACTTTGAACCATTCATGATTGCCATTCGAGAAAAGTATTTGATTCGAAATTCAACAAATTAGGTATATTTTGTTCAACTATTTCCGATAAAACTACATACGAAAGCCATAATAGGTATATGTAGGAACATTCTGTTATTGTAAATTAATAAAGCAATCTTATCAGATACATCTAAATATTTTCGACTGTTTAACTTGATGACAGTGATAATTGAGTAATCAATAGATAACATATATAAACAAACATGTAATAAAATAGATGGAGCATAATAAGTCGATGTACTTTTATTTTTAACGTGCGGCAATCTCCTCGGATACCACCTCGTCGGGCTCGGTGGGGTGGGACCCCCAGACCGACTAAAACCGCACGGCCGCCTTAGACCATCAGTTGCCGGGGGTGAGGTAGCCCTTAGCATATCCCTCGCGCACCCCGGCTGACTCTGGGCTATGGAAGGCCCTCCCGGGTGTGGGACTACAGCGCCGCGTCGCCATCTTTCCCCGCACAACCGCCTGGGTATACTTCTGCTAGGGTATCAGGCCGCTCCACCTGTTACTCCCAGACCCGCATAAGTCGATGTAGGTACTTATTTTTTCATATCACTATTGGAATCGTATGACAAAATATTATCCTTTAGTATTTTGTCATACGACAATATTGACATCTGCTTAGTGGTGCAATTATTGGGATTCGGTTCATATAAATGACCATTTAACGAATTTTTTAGAAATCTATTAGATGTACTGGCAATTCATAAAGTTACTCGTTTTTAGTAGAATCGTCCAATGTGGCCTTCATAGACCTGCAAGTGTTTCTATTTATCAAACTTGTCACTTATCTTTTTTTTTTTTTTTTTAAACTTTCGCGGTGTGAATTCATAATTATACTAAGTATCGGGACTTCTCGCGAATTATATTTTGGAACTTACTATTTCTGCCGACGTTTCGGATGCGTTGAGAACAAAAGAACATTATCTTTTTTAGACATAAAGTTGATGGTGAGAACTGATGGCTCCTTGGCCCACACTGTGTATCGTAAACCCACTCACACAGATAGATACCTGCACGCCTCCTCGCATCATCACCCACTTCACTTAAAATCCGTAAGTTCGACGCTCATCAAGCGAGCTAATGACCTGTGTGACCCTGAGCACCTACAGCAGGAGTTGGATCATGTTCAGGAGGTTCTTGAGGTGAACGGGTATGGTACGAGTGCTAGAAAGCCGCGACGTGCACCGAGGAAGATGTTGCTGGGTGTTGACCGCCAACCGGCATACATGCCGTATGTGAAAGGTGTAACGGACAAAATCGGATCTTGCTTACGGAAGTTTTCCATCAAGACGATTTTTAAACCGTTCGCCAAAGTAGCTAAATATGTGCGAACATCGAAGGACGTCATACCTCTACAAACACCGGGTGTTTATAAAGTGGATTGCAGCTGCGGTAGTTCCTACATAGGCCAGACCAAGCGAACCATTGCAGAGAGAGTCAGAGAACATATCGCAGCTGTGAAAAACCGTCAGTTCAACAAATCGGCAGTAGCAGAACATCTTGAGTTGGGTACCAATCACTGGATTGAGCTTCATCAACCCAAAGTCCTCTCCACTGATCGCCACTACTATTCACGGATTGTGCGTGAAGCCATTGAAATCAAAAAATATAAAAATTTCAATAGGGAAGATGGATTCAAGCTATCCGGAACGTGGAATCCAGTGATTAAGATACTAAAACAAAAAAACACAGTGCCGTTAAAAACTGACATAGTGAGTGTGGTGTGTCGCCAGCCTAACCATTCATAATAAGTGTAATGGTGGGTAGGCGCTCAAAAAATGTTCCCCGCATACATCTCGACGCTCCAAGACTAGTCAAGTCGTGACCACGGGTGCTGCAACGCATCCGAAACGTCGGCAGAAATAGTAAGTTCCAAAATATAATTCGCGAGAAGTCCCGATACTTAGTATAATTATTGTCACTTATCACCAAAACAAAGACTTTCGATTACATTGACAAGTAAAGCAATCAGTGAGGAATACAGATTATTTGCATAATAGATATAACATATCTCAAGTGGGTTTATGTGTATTTTTAAGATTATTTAGTAAGCCTTTGTGTTAACATTCTTTCGTTATGCGTTTAATTAATTTATAAAATACGACGTAATAATACAGACATGGAATAAAGGGAGTAGTTTTACTACTGACTGATAAAACTATATAATATTATTTTTAAATGACAAAAATCGAGTCAGTTACACCATTTATAACTCGAGAATGGCTTGACCGATTTTGTTGATTCTTATTTTGTTTTTTCGTCTTTGCCTGGGTTAATATAACGGGGATAACCGATAACAATAACTAAAATGTAAAGTAGAATTTACGGAAATACGCTAATTGTTCGCGTAAAAGTCAATAACAACTACACACAACCCTCTCAAATACACACCTTTTCCGTCCCAAAATAGTACGTGTTATTTTATTGGGAAAATTATTACAACACCTCCTCTCTGCTTTTGCTTTGAAGGTATATTTTTAACAGAACAAACCTAAAGTAAATATCAGTAGCCATCGCTTTGCGAATCACGAGTGTGGTATTTCGCCTTGAGTACAAATTCCATGTTTAGAACAGTACCATACAATTAAGTATTATTTATAAATATAATATCAATATATGTCTCTGCCTGCCCTAATGGGATAGAGTCGTGACTGTTTCTGATATATAATAGCAAACGTGTTCATTTTATTTTTAATCAAGAAAAGTCCAATAGTATTCGAGAATTTTGAAAAATATACTATTCTTTACAGGTACTGGTTTTAGGTGCAATTGAGATTGCAAACAGGTATGCGATCCGTCGGCGACACGTTTACAATAACGGAGATAATAAAACTCACTCGTTCGAAACCTTAGAGTAAGCTAAAAGGTTTAAGAGAAGTTTTTGATCTACTCACGTTACAACAAAAATGTATATCAGCTATTGGACACGCTATAACATACACAACGATTGTTTGGCCGCATTTTTTAAAGGGTTACAGTACAGTCAGAAACAGTTAGCTTCAGTTTTACCACTTAGGTGACCTCGGAACTTAAGAACCTTATAATGCTCTTGAAGAACCCCATTTTGTAGTTGCTTGGGAAAAACGGCAGGAGTTCATTCCACAGCTTAAGCGTGAGGGGGATGAAGTTCCTTTTATACCAGCCTGCGTACTATTTTTATTTCAATCAGGCCTATAAATCCCCGAAGGGGTTGGCAGAGATGTATTTAATACTCACATTTTTAGCAGCACGCAGTTAAAAATCAATTTTCAATTAGCACAAGCCACTATTGCATTTTGTTAATCTACTAGGGTTGTTCTCCATCCAACAGTAAACATGTATGTTTACATCAAACAGGATGTAGCCCATAATAAAGAACCCGTTTGACGGCAAAAGGATCACCTCTTATTACGTGGGATCGAAAATCATAGTTGGCGAAATGTCGGTGATAACACACCTCTGCCTACCCCTTTGGGGATTTACAAGCGTATATGCGTGAATACAATCTAATATACTCCTGACAGTTCCTACTTTTTTATAGGATGGCTCCAGTTTGAGCAGGAATAGGCCCCATTATTGTAATAATGACGTCAAAATAACCCTAACTAAACTACGTTAATAAGATTCAAAAATGTGTAAAAAATAACTACGAAACATTAAAATTTGTACTGCAACTATTACAGTTTTTAGTTTTTGTTTCTAATTCCGCCAGTCTCTTCTGCAAATGCATGATAGTTGCATCTTTCTGTTTCAGCTGCATTTTGAGGGTAGTTATAGAATCTTCTAGAGCTCCATACACTGCTTGCACTTCCGGCTGATAACTAAATACCTGAGGCGGCTCATCTAGACAGAAAAACTCCCTAATAACCGGATGGTTAGGCAACTTACTCAGAATTGCGTTCACGAAGATCTGCAGCCCCCTTACTCTGTCTTCCAAAAACGCTGGTTCAAAGTTATCTCTGAACCATCTTTTACCAGGTAAGGGTAGATTCACATTTGGCTGTTCAGCTTTTATCCTTGAATACAGTCGAACGAAGTCCGTATATCTCCGGAATACTAACCAAGATTGGTCTCGATTATCATCTTCAACTTTTAATTTGTATATCGTAAACCTTGCCCTTTCCTCCATAATTTCGTATCCAACTATAGGAATTTGTAGTGCTTCGTATTTCTTAATATCATGCGAGTGTAAGCTCAAATCAATATTGCTAATACTGTTTGGCATGGCTGTGCGATCTCGGTAATTCTCGTTCAAGTTGCCCATGCTCTTGTAGTGATTTCTTGGTTGGATGTTTCTCGATCGTGGTTCAAATTCGGTATCAGACATTGCTGTGTCGTTGTAATGTTTTTTGTACTTCGCGTAGCGTTTCACTGGCTCGTGTGTGTCGTCGCTCGATGTTGAGGAAACCTCGTTGTTCATACCATCTCGGTTTTTCTTCGAATTTTGTACCATGTCCATTTTTGTACTATAGTTTCTGAAATTCAAAATTAACAATATTATAATTAATATTTATACTGTTGGTGATAATTGGTAGAAATTGCTACACATCAATACTAATATAATAAAGTTGAAGAATTTGTTTGTTCGTTTGTGTGATTGAACGCGTTAATCTCAGAAACTACTGATTACATACATACATACATAAAATCACGCCTGTCTCCCATAGGGGTAGGCAGAGATCACGGATCTCCATTTGCCTGACATACTACTCTCGCTTCATTCACTCTCATTACATTCTTCATGCATGCTCGTCGGTTTAGAGTACTCCTGACCTGCCCCTTTTCTAAAACTTCCCCGATTTGGTCCAGGTATGTGCGCCTAGGTCTTCCCCTTCCGACGTTACCATCCACACTCGCCTCATACACCTGTTTTGTTAGTCTTCTTTCATTCATTCTCTCAACATGACCAAACCATCTCAACATTCCTCTCTCAATTCTCATCACTACATCTTCTATCACTCATCATCACTACTGATTAGAATTGGAAAATTATTGTGTTGATTAGTCCGTTTATTGAAGAATTGGCTATATATCATCACGCTAACACTTATAGGAGCGAAGCAGTAATATCAACAAGTCCGGCAGATTTCCATACATTATTTGAATAATTACGGGCTCAAATGGTTTCTAAATAAATATGCCACGGGCGAAGCCGTGGTGGTTCATATTGAACAAGACACTAGTACTTTTCCACAGTATTATATTAAACACTGTGGATAAACACAAATGTTGTGCCTTGTACAAGTAAGAGTTGTACAAATAAATATTATGGTTGTTTGAGTTTAGTACATTGTTCTTAATGTCTAATTATATGTGTACTAGACAAGCAATTAAAAGTAAAATTTGTAGCATCCAGTGTAAATATTTTAGGACATTATAAACAACACTATCTAGACCTATACTTAGTCTGGCCATAAATTCTGTTACAATTAAAATAAGAAAGATATTACATTTGAATTTGGAATCTGTCATTTTTATACGATTGTTCATTGTGTTTTCTAATGTTGGCGCCAATACATTGTACAATATTTTGCTATATTAAAATGGAGTGGGGTGATAAAGAAAACCGAATCGCTGTGATTGCATTACACAAAGTTGGTATGGAGCCGAATGTAATTTTTAAAACTCTCCATACGCTTGGTATTAGTCAAATGTTTGTGTACCGGGCTATTAATAGGTACAATGAGACCTCCTCTGCTTGTGACAGAAAAAGATCTGGCCGTTTACGTAGTGTTCGTACGAAAAAGGTGGTCAAAGCATGTCGCGCATTTTAAAAGATGACTTAGGACTTGCAGCCTATAAGAGACGGACTATTTAAAGGACTGTGTTGCAGCCAATGGAGACCACTTCGAATAAGCTTTTTATATTTTAAATTGTTTTATATTTATGTATTAAACTAACACACTGTAAAAGTAATAAATATTATTTGCAATAAAAAAAAATGTTTTTTCTTCGTAACAATATTTATGGCTAGACTAGGTATATAAAAAGCATAATGATGAGGCCGTCAAGCTGAGTGTCACTATTGTAACATGGTTTATATATGTAAATGGGGATCCTCTTTTCTGAGACTTTGCCTGCAGCTTACCATCAGGCAAGGCGAAGTCTAATTGACATGTCCCTTTCTTATTTAAAAAAAGACCCAAAGTAAGCATAGTCTAAATAAATTATGTTATAAATTCTAGAATGTGGACCATTGAGTGCAAGGTTTTAAACATAATTTTAAAATTGGTTCGATATAGTTTTACAAGAATATGGTGTTTATTATACAATATATACGTTATTTTGAAAAATAAAATAAATAAAGAGGAATAATAATACATAATAATAATGGCGCAAATATGTATTTAACCTTCAAGGTTTCAATAATTAAACAATATCAAAGAATGCCGTTTGACCTACTTCAAATAACTCCACTGCCAGTATTTTAATTATAAGCAGCAAAAAAAAAGCTAAGTTTATTATAATAACCGGCAAACTTCTTGATTAAAGTCTAGCTGCGCAACTGGTTTATAGAACTCTTTAGCGATTGTGGGAGATGACGGCCGAGGTGTGCCAATTAACCAATAGCCGCGTCCACACAGAGCAAGTAGCCTCGCGATAAAACTGAACCTGATAGACCTATCCGGGTTAGGTGTTTTCGCTCGCCCTCGGCGGTTCGCGCGCTTAGACAGCATAGATCGAGCAGCCTCGCGCGGCATATGTTTCGCAAGGCTGCTCGCTTTGTGTGGACCTGCCTTATCATGGATTACACTAAACGCGTATAGGTTCCCGTCATTGTTTGACGAGTCCTTTTATTTATTTTTGGTTGATTCGTATAGGTTTTACCATGGCACACACCAATGACCTTTCGATGCTTTTCGAAGTTATGTGTGTATTTATAGCAGGTTTATAAGTGCCCGGTCAATGGCAATAGGCTCGCCACCTATTACATTGGGACCTAAACATAAACTGGCGAAATGTGGGTGTTAGCACCCCTGCCTACCCCTTCTGGGATATAGGCGTGAGTTTATGTATATGATTCGTATAGTGCACTGCACATCGCACATGAAAACACAAAGGATAAAATTTCTGGTATATACATACATACATACATATAATCACGCCTTTATTCCCGGAGAGTTAGGTAGAGGTAAAATTAACATTTCACCAATAATTTTATTCGGTCCCACGTAATAGAGGGTGAGCCTATTACCGTATTTCGGGCACTATTGTTGTCTCGAGCCATGCATCGGAGGCTGAGTCTGAGCTGTATATATCTGTCTGATGTTAAACAGCCTTATCCCTTAGTCGCCTTGTACGACACCGCATGGGAAGAGATGGGGTGGTCCAAATTCTACTCTGCTGGGAACCGAGCGGCTAATTTCTGGTGTTGTTCCAAATATCAATTCACACTTCGGTGATAACCCGACACAAACAGATAGGCAACCTTTTTAAAAAGCCGATCAAGTGCGAGTCGGACTCACGCGCCAAGAGTTCCGTAATTTATGCTGCATAAACAGCAACATTTATTGGTTTTGTTGTCTTAGAAGTTTGACTTTTGCACAGTTGCAGGTCGTTATAGACCTGAGTATGTCGTGGTATGAATTTCAACTTGATACCTTCAGGCATTCCTGAAAAAAGGTCTTGACAGACAAACGGATAACGCAGTGATCCTATAAAGGTGTCCTTTAGAGATACGGAACCCAAAAAATGTTTTTTTGTTGTAGATATTGAATATACATTCATTTATTATAACATAACATAAACTCACACCTATATCCCCAAAAGGGTATGCCATGGTGTGGGCCATGGTAAAACCTGGGATCGAACCCGAGACCTCGTCTCAGCAGTCCATTACCCATACCACTAGGCTATCGCGGCTATTCATGTATACCTTTAATTAAAATCTGTTACTTTAACGTTACAAACAGCACTACAATATTATTTATTTATATAGATTTGGTTTATTATTATAAACACTGTTCTGCTTTCTTCATTAAGACAAAGAATTAACACTTTCGTTAGAAAGTGCTTTTGAATTAATATGTATAAACAAAAAAAAAATTAAAATATGTGTACATTGTAATGTTAAGTATGTATAAATAATATGAATTATGTTGAATGTTCCGCCCTCAAAGGCACGGAACACTGTACATTTCATTTATATAAAGCCTGTCATTGGCATAACATTAACATAGACTATCCGTGTGGTATCCGCCGCATGGTTCCCGGTAGACTAGAATTTGGACCACCCCATCTCTTCCCATGCGGTGTCGTACAAGGCGACTAAGGGATAGGGCTGTTTAACATCGGACAGATATATACAACCCAGACTCAGCCTCAGATGCATGGCTCGAGTCAACAATAGTGTCCGGAATGCGGCAATAGGCTCTCCCCTATCACGTGGGACCGAATTCAATTGGTGAAATGTGGGTGTTAATTCACCTCTGCCTAACCCTCCGGTGATAAAGGCGTGATTATATGTATCTATGTATCAGTGTGGAGACGGAGAAAGAATACAAGTATCAGCAATCACCCCATCTCATTCGAAGGGTGTCGTAACTAATGTTCTTAGCGACTATATAACGGAAAATACGCAGACGATGTCACTGCGAGAGAAGGAAAACTCGAAATAAAACCCTGTGCCAGCTCGTCTGGTATAGCGCGGAACAGTAGGCGAAAGCCTCCCAACATTGGGAGAGGCCTATGTCCAGCAATGAACTGCGTTTAAGCTAGTGGATTGATTGAACGATAAAGTGAAAATCATTTTTGATTCGTAATATAGGTATGTCCTCGACCAGAAGGTACATCTAAAGGTTTCCAAGCGGGAAATAACTATTTGATTATTAGTAATGTTGAAAAAAAATGTTTACTAATATCTATATTTTATACTTATATTATTTATACCACCTAGGTAGGATACAGGTGACAGGTTCACCTCTGTCTAACCCTCCGGGGATAAAGGCGTGATTATATATATTTATACAACATTGGGAGGCCTATATCCAGCAAGCAGTGGACTGCACGTAATTCGTTGATTTGATGGATACATAATATTACAATCTTTACATAATGTGAGCATTAACAGACTCAAAACACGACAACGGCTCGACAATGACAGAGGAGGAGGTGGCCTAAGTACTACAATTTACTTACTAATTCAGGGACGGGTGATATGACCTTCTGTGTGGGTCATTTTACAGATTTCCTCTTAAATTATTACTGCCATATACGTTCGTATGACAACAGGGACTTAACGCGTTCTCTGAGGCACACTAAAAATTAGACCAATGTAAATGGACATAGCCGCGGTAGCCTAGTGGTATGGCTAATGGACTGCTGAGACGAGGTCTCGGGTTCGATCCCAGGTTTTACCATGGTACACACAAATTACTTTTCGATGATTTTCGAAGTTATGTGTGTATTTATCGCAGGTTCATAAGTGCCCGGTTAATGGCAACAGCCTCGCCACCTATTACATTGGGACCTAAACATAAACTGGCGAAATGTGGGTGCTAGCACCTCTGCCTACCCCTTCGGGTATATAGGCGTGAGTTTATGTTATGTTATGTTAAATGGATATATTTATGCAAACAAATATTTGCATTGAGCGGGAGCCAAACCGCGCCCCTTGCATCAAAGCGGCGGCCTAAGTAACTGTACACTGTGACTCCCGGCCTAGTAAAGACATGAGGGTAGACTCATGTCTTTAGTAGGCTTGGCCTTAGTGTATTGTCGGCGTTTTTATGTAGAAATAGGGTGAAAAGATTCTTTTTTTATTCACTTTGGATATGAACAGTGACTTCTGGGTCTAGACCTGTGTGGGACCCTCGCTGTGGAACTTGCTCATGGATGACATGTTCTACCTGCCATACTCACACACAGATATCTAGTTACATATGCCAATAACGTAATAGTTCTCATTGAGTTGAAATCAAAATGTCTATTTTTTTATTATATAACTTAGGTGGGAGACAAGCACACGGCCCACATGATGGAGAGTGGTTACCGTGACCTATGAACGTGTGTAACACCAAGGTAGAAACACCCGTGTTGCCGATCCTATAAGAACAGAGATTTTCTGTGCCGTCAGTGCAGAACACAAAATCAGGACAAGCCTTTGGTCTTCCCACTCACTGACTGACTGCACAAAGTCTCCAGTAAGCTCTGGCTATTCTACTCACCGCTGGGAACACAACGCGAGATTATTATAGCCGCGGTATTCCTGTAGGGTGGAGGTACTTCCCCAGTCGGGACTGCACAATTGGGATCGAAATACCGTAGTATCCTACCTCCTACAATGTCCTGTCTAAAGACATTTACACTTTGTTCAATAAAGGTACTTTGTCAGGCAGACAAAGGCTGCGGTCGGCGCCTCCTTCAGCGAGCAAGTAATGCTTGTGAAGGAGGAGGCGGGGCGGGAGCGGCAGCGGGAGCGGCGAAGGATCGCAAGCCACGCTGCCCGCGTACGGAGGCAACTCGGGCGTCTGAGGTCGTTGAATGGCCTCCGCCCTCCATGAGCGCAGGCCTGGGGATGACTGGTGGAGCCGCCTGTCGCCCTGGCAGAAGCAGGCCGCGGCGGTGCAGCGGTGGCGCGCCTCCCCATTGAGGGGATGAGTTGGAGATCGAGAGAGATGGCCCTGAGTCGGCCGGGGTGCGAGGGATATGCCTGTTAACCGCACCTTCGGCAACCAAAAACAACCCACAGGTGGCGTGCCTTTTGGTCGGTTCGAGTCCGACATAACCTCCTTCACCGGCTCCGGTGGGGGGGTATCCGAGGGGATTTTGCGCAGGTAAAAAAAAAGGCAGACAAAGGCATAAATAATATAGAAATAATATAATCTGACTATCCTATCATATATTACAAGTTAAAGTTACATGTGGAAAATATACATATATTTACATGTGTGATAATATAGCTTCTGCCCACACAATGCTATCAACTACACAAATAAATATAACATATTGAACAGCAGTATTCATCCATTTGTGTGCTAATGGCCAGTGACCTTCGTCATTTGTAGAAAATAATTGCAATGTCAATGTTAAATGTCTAGCATTTGTACAAATAAAGGTTGGTGTACTCCAAAGGACCAGCGCACATTATTGGTATAGGTAAGGAAAAGGATTCTTATTTGTCGAGTAAGAATAGGAGGTAGCGCACACGACGGTATTTCCGTCCAATTGAGTAGTCCGAGTGGGGAAGTACCTCGGCCCTACAGAATACCGCGGCCATAATAACCTTGTGTTGTGTTCCCGGGGCGGTGAGTAGAGTAGCCAGAGCTCACTAAAGAGTTTTTGTGCTGTCAGTGGGAAGACCAAAAGCTTGTTCCGCTTCGTCTTTTACACAGACGGCACAGAAACACTCTGTGCTTACAAGGTTGGGAGCGCGAGTGTGACTCCCTTGATTTTACACACGTCCATAGGCCACCGTAACCACTTTCGATTAGGTGGGCCGTGTGCTTGTCTGCCATACAAGAAGTAGGTATATAAAAAAAAGACCTTACCACTGTCGTCATAACATTGAAGTTCTATAACGATCATCGACGATCATCACTATCGGGATCAGTATGATGACCATTTAAATTTCTATTTTATGGTGATAGCGATAAGGTCTTTACTTGTGGGGTGGTCCAAATTCTGCTCTGCCGGGAACCACGTGGAATAAACTTATGTAAATGGCAATATCTTTTTATTGCGTTGATAAAGAAGTTAAGATTATTTTATGGCTGTAAGAGGTTGCAGACTTGAGTACTTGGTAAAAATACAAACATAAGCCATTCACACATTCTCGCGAAAAGGCCTTGACAGACAGGCAGACATGGAGTGACTCTATCAGGGTTCTGTTTTCTACCTTTTGAGGTATTGAACCCTCAAAATGATTGCAACTACTAAGTTTGATAGCAGGTAGGACAGGCAAATTTTCACAATTTATGATTTACAAACAGGTCAAACTCAGGTAGGTTCAATGGAACATGGCAATTGTCCAATATTCCACATCCTCCCCAAGGGAGTATCAGAGGAAATGAGTAAATGGTCCATAGCGAAGGGCAGATCACCTGCCAGATCGCAGGCATCCCCGCTGGAAAGGAGACTGTACTGACTCCAAAAGGTTGAGACATTGGGAGAATGATGATTAGCAAGTGTGGCTTGTCTTTATAAGTGAGAGTGAAATACTAAATGAAATGTGCATCTACCACATCACAGCAATGTTGGGCAATGGAATGGAATGGAATGGAAGGGGGACTCCCTTGTCCGCACTTAGCCTCCCTTTTGGGCCATTGTGCGTGTGGAGTACTGGCTAGAGTAGCCAGCCTAGCTCCGCCCAGAAGCGCAGAAGCTTACTGGGGGCTTCACAGGCTTCGCGGAGCGACCTCACTGTACCGAGGATTTGTGATCGTTGGTAGGCTACTGCCTCACATTCCAGTACTACGTGGGCGGCCGTTTCCTCGGCAGCAAAACATCCCCTGCAAAGGGGACTGTCCGTGACACCAATGGTGTATAGGTGCTTGTGGAGGGGGCTGTGGCCCGTTATAGTCCCCATTATTGTTCTTAGACTTGTTCTGTCTAGTTTTAGGAGACGTTTCGTGAGTCGTTTGTTTACTGATGGCATAACCACTTTTGACTGCTTGCAGTCGGTGGCTTGTGTCCATCTTTGGTTATGTAGTTCCGCGGATCTCTCGCGTGTCCAAGTGCGGAGTTGCGAGAAAGGGATTGGTAGCAATGGTAGCGGGCCATCGACGCTCATACCAGAGCCTCTCTTCGCAAGTTCGTACGCGGCATCATTGCCGTAGGACCCGCTATGCCCCTTTATCCATTGCAGCGTTACTGCATTTGGGGTGGATAGCCTGTTCAGGGCTGTTTGGCACTCCGCTACTAGTGTGCTGTTGGTCATTTGCTGTTCCAGCGCTTGCAAAACTGCTATGCTGTCGGTTAGGAATCTTATATTTAAGCCCTTCACCTTCAGTTCGCTTATTGCTGTCGCAGCAGTTGTTATGGCAACACATTCGCATTGAAAGATCGAGCTGTGCTTGCCTAGTGGTAGGTGGATGTTCAAGCCAAGGTCTAGGGAGTGTACGCCGGCTCCTGAGCCATTTTTTGTTTTGGAGCCGTCAGTGTATACGCGTACCTCTCCAATACCGGAGTAGTCCTTTTCCTCGGCCTGTTTTGTTATTTGGTATTTTTTGTTCCAGAAATATTGTTTAAAAGTTCTATCGCAGGGGGCGGCCATCAGTGGCCGATGTTTTAGGGCTCGTCCAAGGATTGTGGTATGGGGACTGTCGTAATAGTTGCCCCAGAGTCCCAGGTGCCACAACCTAATAGCGTTGATGGTGGCCTCCTGTTGGATGAACAGGTCAAGCGGTACTATGTTGAGGGCAATCTCCATAGCAGCGGTAGGAGTGGTTTTCATGCATCCACAGATTGATGAGCAGGCCAGCCTCTGGAAGGATTTTAGCCTGGCAATCACGGTAGACAGCTCTGTTCGAGTCCACCATACTAAAGCCCCATAGGCTAGCATGGGTCTGATCACTGCTGTGTATAGCCACAGAATTATTTTGGGTGAGAGTCCCCATGTAGTGCCCATCATTCTTTTGCATTGGTAAAAGGCTATTGTGCACCTGTTCAGCTTGTGTTCAAGGTGTTTGTTCCAGAGCAATTTGCTGTCGAGAATAACCCCTAGGTATTTGACTTCTTCCCTAAGTGTTAGTTCGGTTGCAAAGAGTTTTGGGAGCTTGTATGGGCCCAGTACTCTTCGGTTTGTGAACATTATTAGTTCCGTTTTCTGGGGGTTGACCGATAGGTCGTGCTTTTCGCACCAGCTTTCGATTATTTTGAAAGCCTGTCTCATGCGGTTGCATATGGCACTCTCGAACAACCCCGATACCAGGATCGTAATGTCGTCCGCATAGCCTATAGTGAAGAGGTTATTTGCGTTTAGATCCGTTACAAGCTCGTCCACCACCAGGTTCCATAATAGGGGAGAGAGTACTCCTCCTTGTGGACATCCTCTGCTTACGATACCTCGTGTGGTGGAGTTGACTGTAAGTTGCACCGCCCTCTGTTTAAGCATATTGTCGATCCATTCGACAAGCGTTGAAGGCACGTCGAGAAGTGATCTGTTGATGCTGTTAAAATTGGTTTTGTCAAAAGCACCTTCAATGTCAATAAATGCGCCAAGAGTAGGTTGTTTTGATTTTAGTGCTCCACCGATTCGGGACACCACATGGTGAAGTGCCGATTCTGTGGATTTGCCTTCGCTGTAGGCATGTTGATTAGGATGTAAAGGTTTGAGTGTTAGTATCTGACTTCTAATCACTCTGTCACCTAATCGTTCGAGTGTTTTTAGTAGAAATGAGGTCAGGCTGATGGGTCTAAATGACTTTGCCTGAGTGTAGTCACTTCTACCTGGTTTGGGGATGAATATTTGGGTTATCTTTAACGTTGGGCAAATTTTAATTGCAATTAACACAACTGCCATATAAAATATCAAAACAAGAGGCAGTACTCATTAATTTTTCTTACTGGCAATAGAGTACAGCCTGCTGTAAAACTTGTTTTGATCTTTTCAACAACAGTCAAGATTACTTTTTACAACTCTAAAAGAACGCAGAGACAGAGGTGACATGATAGAGACTTTCAAGATCTTAAGTGGACATTACGACATTGAAGACTTTGACAAATTGTTCACACGCAACAATAATAACCACCTCAGAGGCCACCACCTAAGACTATCCACCAGCTTCTCGAATAACAATCCACACAAAAACTTTATAAGTAATAGGGTAGTGAGAGAGCGGAATAAGCTACCACATGATGTTGTGACAGCCCAGAACATAAACCAATTTAAAAATAGACTAGACCAACACCTTAACCAAAAAAATAAACACTAGTGGGCATAAGCAGGATACGGGCATTATCAGTTGCTTCGACTGCCTGCCTGTTAAAATAATAATAATAATAATAATCTATGTACTATGTTAGTAATGTTTAGTTTACAAACTAGGTATGTTAGTAATGTTTTATTTTGTGTAACTTTGCTACCGTCCGGGTGGATCACCACTTGGCAATTAATTTATTTGCATATAGTTTGGTTCTTGTATTTTTTTTTGTTTTTCTATTATAGCATGCATGTCTTAACATAACTGTTGAACACTTAAAATGCTGTGTATGGATATATGTGGACATCAAATTTAGAAAGTGTAAGCAAATAATGTATCTGTATTTAATCTCAATCTGTTTTCTGTTTCTCTACCTAATAAAATAAAATAAATAAAATCTTTCAGCCCGCAAGATGGAATTTTTATTTAGGAATATTTTTTAACTGTTTACGTAGGCCACGTCAATTAAACTTCGCCTCACCTGGAGGTAAGCTGAAGGCAAAGTCTCCAAGAAGACAATCACCATTACATACATTTATCATGTTAGAACAGTGACACTTAGCTTGACGGCCTCATTACATGTCTTTTCACAGCCAGCTTAAAGAACCCGGGACTGTAGGAAGAAGGAAACATATGAGCTGGTAATGAATTCCAGGCCTTAATGGCGTGACAAAGGAAAGAGGTCCGAACAGTTTGGTTCTTGAACAGATATTCTGCACAGTATAATATATAACATTTCAATTCCAATTTGAACAATACTGCATCACAGATATTTAAATGTAACTTTAATTATTCACATAATAAGCTAGTCACCAAATAAATAAATTAAGTACATTTGTGCACTAATTGTATGACTTAACATACATATTCTAGGTATGTGTAATTACAGTGTGTCTGGAGTATGTGAAAGAATATATTGCTCAGCTAGGAGTAATTGAGGATTTGGCACAGCTGGTAGTGATTGAGGAAATGAGATCTGACAGGAATGCATAGAACATGTGGAACCAACATCAAATAATTAGCATAAGGGTAGGCAGATGATGGTTATCTACAGTGCATTAAAAAGTTGAATAATTGAATTCTAATTTATAACATAATTTTGATACAATATTTTAAAATGTTGACACATAAGTGTTGCTTAATAGAAATATTTGGTCTCTTATATTTTAAGTTCCTTGTACATCACTTCTAATACTAAAAAAAAGTTTTGTTTTAACCTTAGATTAATTAAAAAAGTAAAATTGGAAATGCTTAACAAAAATTGTAGAAAACCATAAAACATTGTATTAGAACATCAATATACTGTACTCCACACACGGAATAGTCGGGAGACAGCCTTCAAG
Source organism: Eilema griseolum (assembly GCA_963662185.1). Taxonomy (NCBI): domain Eukaryota; kingdom Metazoa; phylum Arthropoda; class Insecta; order Lepidoptera; family Erebidae; genus Eilema; species Eilema griseolum. Next base: position 8,952,869 of record OY759257.1, read on the forward strand.
CCAATTAAAATTCAATAACTTACCTCGCTTGACGTAATTTGTAGCAATAATCCCACAATGCCTATAGCATATTGTCAACAACTACACTTATAGTTCAAGTTTAATTTTAATGTCGTTGTCTGACTATAGCACCATACTTTGTAACACAAATTGAGCAATATTTAATGTAAATCGTATAGTTTTACGCAAGCTTCATCAAAACGACCGTAGTAAACAATAGTTTTAAAAGTTTAACGAAGTGTCGAGTGCACTCAAAGAGTAAGAGGGAGTGGAGTGCACTTGTGTACGAAATAATTTAACAAAGTAATTTAATAACATTTATTTGACATTTATTTCATTCGTTCGTTTGAAAGTTTTTTTACTCTTTTATACTATTTGGTTTTTTTCAAGTTTTTTTGAGCAACCAAGCGTGAGTTGCACTTGGTTGCACTTTTGCCCTTTTAAAGAATAATATCTTAAATACTCTTTGGATTACATTATGCGAGGGTTAGAGTTAGTATTTCTAATAATTAAAAACAATTAGAAGATATCTGTCTGACCATTTTTTATTACTTAAGCTATACTTATTTTAAATTCGACATTAGTAAAAACTAAGCAAATTAGATCCATCTGAATAATAATGAAATTTGATTTTGTTTTATACATAAACAAAATCTTTTTAATAGATCGCATCGCCCTGATATTTTTAAAGATTAATTTGATTATCAATTAGTACCTGGGCCGGCAGTCTGTACATTCGTCGTTAATACTTATCTTACGAAATCGTAAGCAAAGTTAACAACAAAATTCGGTTTCTTTGCGTCAAACCCAAGTCTGTACATTTTGAGGTAGCGACTAAGCGAGCAATAATGTATGGGGGATGCAAGTCTCTACATGTATCGGTGCGAGTTAACGACGGTATTTGGTACGGTGGCAATATTAGCAAGTCTCGACTTCCAAGTTAACAAAAATTGTCGGTTTCTTAACAAATTTCGTCGTAAAGAATGCGAGCATTCTTGAAGGCCCGCAAAGTAGTTAACGTCGTTAACTATTTGTTTGTTATTATTTGTCCACATTTTGTTGATGTTTTTAATAGAATATTAAATATGAAATTGGGCAACATTGAGGAAATAAGTATTATATATTATAAATGGAGGCTAATTTGGTGAATTTAGTTGAGTTTCAAGTTATTATTTGGATGATAATGATGTTTTATTGTTCAATTTTACCTTTTAATAATCTCTAAGGTTATGAAATGGATGATAAAACACAATTATAAGATGATGGATGTTTATTTAGTGAATTTGGTTGAGCTTTAAGTTATTATTTAGATGATAATGATGTTTTATTGTTCAATTTTACATTTTAATAATCTCTAAGGTTATGAAATGGATGATAAAATACAATTATAAGATGATGGATGTTTATTTGGTTGAGCTTCAAGTTATTATTTGTTAACTTTTGGTGATATGTTTATGTTAATATTGTTAAATTTTATGTTTCATAATCTCTAAGGTTATGAAATGGATGACAAAATAGAATTATAAGATGATGGATGCTTATTTGGTTGAGGTTCAAATTATTACTTGTTGACTTTTGGTGATATGTGTATGTTATTTTGCTCAATTTCATATTTAATAATCTCTAAGGTTATGAAATGGATGATTGAATACAATTATATGATGATGGTTACTTATTTGCTGAATTTGGTTGAGGTTCAAATTATTATTTGTTGACTTTTGGTGATTTATGTATACTATATTGCTCAATTTCATGATAAAATACAATTATAAGATGGTGGATGCTTATTTGGTGAACTTGGTTGAGCTTCAAGTTATTATTTGTAGACTTTTGGTGAAATGTGTATGTTATGTTGCTCAATTTCATATTTAATAACTTCCCAAGGCTATGAAATAGATAATTATATACTGATGGATGCTTATTTGTAACTGTCATGTTCATGTAGGTATGTAGGACTAGTAACTAACACAATATAAGTTATTGCAGAGTTCATACAAAGACTATCGGTAGGTAGTAAGTAGATTTCTATACAGGTAAATTAAATAAAACAAATATATATAGGTTCATATCTTGTGCATTTATTACTTCATAGTACTTAATACAAAGAGTTTCTATTAAGTCTTTACAGACAATAAAATTTTCTCAGTCTTCATTTTGTAACATTTTGTTATGACTTCGGCTATGGGTATCCTCTCCTCAGGCTTGAGTTGAGTGACAAACAACGGCTGGCATCTGCAATGAAAAGAAATAGATAGCAATAGGATTACAATATTTTCATTTGATGTATTGGTTTAGCTGTACCCACATGGATTCAACCTTTGATTTGGTTGATTAAAGACAATAAATCCCTAAATAATATTACTTTTGGGAAAGCTATGTTCAGTTTATTGCAATGACAGCTTCGCTGGGGTGGAGATATTCAACTGGGTAACCAGCAGGAGGTTTTGAGGCAACAAATGCCTGTGGGTAATACATGCTTGGCAATGGGGCTTCCGCCAGGTCCATGTAAAGAAAGTAGACTTGGCGTCGTGAAGGAGAAAGAGCCGAAGGCGGACCCTGAACTGCGAGGTAACAATGCAATCAGTATAGTATGTCTACACAAAGATGATGATGACAATGTTCAATTTCCGTTCAGTGAAAATATGTATATGCATCAAATATATCTATTTGCAATGGTTGTGTATCTGCCTATTGTCTGCCCCGGTTGCCATACTAACATCTATGGCAGTCGTTATATATGGCAAAAGCCCGTACAGAAGGGCTAACCATCTGTCCGGTTAACAGCTTCTCTGCTGGAAGGATCCACCACTTGAGCTTGAGTGACAGCTGCTGGCATTTGTAATGAATAATAATAGATAGCAAAAGGATTATACAATTTTCCTCTGATATAAACTGTAGCCTCATGGATACAACCTTTAGTTCCATGAAAAGCAGAAAATGCCTGCAGAATGTTGGTTTGGGATTGTTAGTTTATAATATATTATAGTAGTTACTAATTTGCAAGTGCATAGCACACATCTTTTTTTTTTTTTTTTTATATAGGACACGCCAACTTGACCTCACCTCGCCTGATGGTAAGCTAAAGGCAAAGTCTCAGGAAAGAGGGTCACCATTACAGACACTAAGTGCTACAATGGTGGCACTCAGCTTGGCGGCCTCATCAGATGCTTTTTCACGCCCCGCTTAAAGGCCCCGGGACTGTAGGAAGAGGGAAACACGTGTGCTGGTAATGAATTCCAGGTCTAAGTATGAAAGAGAAGAAACCACTTCCTACTTCACGTAGAACATTACTGTAGTGTCTTGCATGTAAGTTACATATTTGTGTGTCAGTGGGGTATATTTATATTATGTACTACTATGGTACTCGCAAGGTTACTTGTACAATAATTACCATTTTCAAGAACTGGGTCGGCACATTCTTGTAATATGGCACCTCTGAAGTGTTGCTGATGTATGATTTTGGCCACTTGGTTGACTTGCAGTTGACAAGGCGAAAACAATCGAAAATAATGTTTCTGAATGATTCTCTGGGGCAGTGGAATGCCACAGATGTCCACCATAGTGTCAGTTCAGTGTAATACATAGTCTTCAGTGTATACTTGTCGTTAGGCCAAGGGGCTGGTTCATCATTGGGGTCATCGGCCATGGTTCTAGTGGATATCCATCATCACCTGTGGATTAAATCAAAATATAATATATGTTATAATTGTTATATTGACACATTGACAGCCTCTGTGGTGTAACGGTATTAAATGCAGCTGCTGCTTTGTGCAAATATTTGTATGAATAAGGGTATTAGCATTGGTTTGGTTGTGCGTCAGAAAAAATATTAAGCCGTTGGTTGCAGTTAACATGTATGACAGTCATTATATAGGAGAAATAGTCCACACAGAAAGGGTGATCACTCGTCCTGTCAACAGCATCCCCACTGGCAGTAATAGTATATTGACACATGGGGTGTTCAGTTATTTGACTCAAAACTTACCAAGTAACCATGCATGGTGGTCTCCGTTATTAACAAACGTCTTCATGTGGCATGAACTGGGGAATTTTCATATGATATATGTGGCTATCATGAAGAGCTCCTGGCCATCGAGTATTTATATTGAAAATGAGCAGAATAGTGTCAAACACCTAAAATGATAAAAAGCACATAAATTATACAAATACAATATATTAAATGAGATGAAGTACTTCTAGATAAATAATAATTTTTAATCATGCCAACTATAGGTTAAACAATGTACAAGTTATACAATGAAACTTACATAGGACTCCACAGAAAGCCCGTAAAGGCGTTTTCTTTCAAGTGATAGCACTATTTCATCAACAAGTTCTTACATTGCCTTTGTAATGCGATACAATGATAGGAATTCACCATCAGCCAAATTCAAATAATTTTCACTAGCGCACAGAATCCATGCACCTTGCCGTCGCATTACCATTTCCCGCTTCCCGCCTATATTCTAGAGTAAACTAATCCCATGCTAAACACACTTCAGCCATAATATTTCTCGTATTTCCCTACAACCTCCAAAAATATTCAATCTTCTTGCTTGTGTGTTATGTCACTTGTGTCAACTTGCCATGTCAGAGTCTATGTTTGGTCTATATTTATGTATAATAATCTATGGTAAGGGTGTTGTGAAAAATCAATCAGCGGAGAGATTTTTCTGTTTGATGAAATTGTACAGTCAAAAAAGATACAATTACAAATTCATAAAGCATAATTGTACAATCATAATAAAAATGTCAACAAATTACACAGTTAACCAAAGAGAATCTAAGGGTAAGAGTGACAAATTCTATGCTTGTCTATGCTATTAAGGTACTATCCGAGAATTTGTTAAGTTAACGACGAATTTCGGTACGGCAACCGACAAAAATCGTAACTTTAAGTACAGACTTGGGAATTTCGGTTAGTTTGCGTCGCTACGTACTTAACATCCGAATTCGGTCGCTATCTCATGTACAGACTGCCGGCCCTGAGAGTATAATTAATACATATCGTGTCGTACGTATGTACCGTTATTAAATAGTAAAAGCACTCATCCAAGAAAATTGCACCACAGATTACATATCAACTATAAGTTGGTATGTAATAGGCTACTTGACTGAATTTGGAAAACCATTTTAAATGATGCCTTATTACATTATCAACATACTACATTAATATTTCTGTAAAAAAACAATGCATTATGTTTAAAAATCAATGATAAAGTTTAAATTTTCAAGAGTGCGCGAAAAACGCTATTCTTCAAAATGGCGTCGTGTGAGATTCATGTGACGTCAATCACAAGTAAATAATATTCACTATAGAAGACGTTTGATAACAACAGGTGCTACGTAATTTCAAATTTTCAACATTTAAGTGGGAAATGGGGTGTAGTGCCCCAGTGCACAAATATATCTATAAGAACCCCAGAAAAAATGTTTGTTTTTGTTCCCAACGATCCTAAGAGGCGAAAAATGTTGAATAACTTGAGAATTTTTTTAATTTATAGTATAATCTCCACTCGTCTCAGTCCGAAAGAGTTATGTTGTTGAGCTAAGTTGAAGTGTTTAGACCAGATTATTTATTATGACGGGCGTGTCATTGGCGAGGGGTGAAAATTTTCAAAAGGGAAGCTGGTGGAAAACAGTCTTACCTGTTATAGAATGTCCATAGCAATTTTGTATGGAATTATCTCAATTTTAGATACAGAATGTAAGACACTTTCTATTTCAAATAATGTGTATTATTTATTAGACTATTAAATATCAAAATGTCTACCAGCTTGTCTCTGTAGAGCAAGCCGGCAAGAATCTAGCTATAGGGACCCCTCACCATTTGTGTGTAGAAGAGACATAAATGTGTGTGAGCTTTTATTTTGCTGAATTTTATCGTTACTTAGTGGATCAAATTACTATTTATATAAGGCATTACAAAATGATATTTTGTGAAGTGTACATAAATCAAGTTTTGTTATTATATTTTCTAAATAAAACGAATACATAAGAAATATAATTGCTTTTTATTTAAGTACACAATGGTGATAACTAGTAACAACATTCGCCAAGATGTTATATTTGACTTCACCTCACTTGATGGTAAACTGAAGACACACAGCATGTTTTTCTCAAATCAAACCATTGTGGTACTGTACGAAATTAGAATATGTTTTTTTCTAAAAATTAACTAGCTTAGGAATTAAATTATTATCATAATCATTGTCATATATTACTAATATTATGTCTACATTTTTGTTCTGTTCGAACTGGCTATCGGTCACACAAAAATAGCACTTTTGCTTGCCCGTTGCATACATTTGTTATTGTTCCTGTGCCTTACATTTGTCTGCAATGATACCATTTTTTATATAATTCATCTTAGTTTTTGCCTTGTTAAGTCCTTTAATTTCAATGACTGCATTTTCAATTAAGCCATCAGGAGATGATGCAAGTATTGAATTTGCATGGCATAAATAAAGCCCACATGGTGAAATCTTTTTTAACAATTTTTTACTAATAATCTTTCTGCCCCCTTGTTGCTTCTTCTACTGTACTTATGGTATTGGCAGTCAATGTTGTTTTTAATTCCTTTAACAGTTTGTCTGCATCTGCTTGAATTTGTTTTGGTTGGTTCATTTTAAAATGATGCAATGAACTCTTCATAACTTTGTTAGGACAAAAATCTTCTTGGTGTTTTACTAATTCACAACTATCAATTTTCCTCTTCTTGGCTACTAAAATAAATTCAGTATAAACTATTGGATTACCAGGTCTAAACAAGTACCACACTTGTTTGGTATCTCTTGCACAGTAATATATTTCAGAGTAGTTGTTATTTTAGACAAAGTAGGCTTTCTCCAATAGCAATCAACCCGAAGTAGATGCTGGTTCTTCAGCGCGACGATGGACCCACATTAAAAAAGGAATGGCATGCTTACAACCTCCAGCAGAAGTAGCACAGTTATGGTAGTGACAGCTAACGATTTCATTTTCATTTTCATTAATAATCAACGTCACATTGTACGGTTTGTTCCTCACTTTATACTCCGGGTACACTTTACACTAACTGTGCAAACACCATACTCTCGATGCAATTGAACGTAGCCAATAACATCATCTCCATAGGACTCCCTTCCAGACCTGAGTAACAAAAGAAAACATCATAAACATCATCAACAAATAAAATATTACTATGTTTATGTCAACATAACCTAAAATTTCATTTTAAATGATTACACATTAAGGTTTGAAAATGAATACGAATTTAGATACTACATGATACCTACTTACTTGGCTATTTTTATATTTTTAAGTTCAGCAGCATGGAAATCAGTATTGTTTTTGAAGAACAGTGCAATCATAAAGGCGTCCACTTTAGGAAGTTGCTGTTATCTGCTCGCGCAAAATTTGTGTCCATGTTGATGATTAAAACAAACTATATTATAAACTTAATCACAAATGACCATAAAACTCTCGATAATTAAAGTAAAATCAGAATTATACACCGAAACAACGAAAAGCGCGTACAAACGAAGTGCTGTTTATTGGGCAGTGACGTCAACAGTACTTCTGCCCAATCAAGAGCGTTTTCATCATAGACAATGAATCAACAAAATATTATATTTTTATATTCGAAATTCTCAAATAATATACATATTAGAGGGTAAATTATAGTCTCATAGGTCTTTTTCCGTTATTTTCTGATAGGATGACCATAATTTGTGGTATATTTTGAATGTTGTCAAATAGCCTATTGGTTGATTGTACGATTATTGTCATTGTGTCCGCTGCCTCATGTATATGTATGGTCATTTGGATCATTCATTGACGAATTTTGAATATTTTAATGCTTGCATTGCTGAGATAATCTTAAAACCTTAACATTTTCAATTATGTTAGTTTACTTATAGTGGATGTAGTGAATAGATATAAGATTGATATCTCTGTAGGTTTAGTGGCATAAGTGGCTAAGATCTGAGAATGTCGCAGGCTTCGCAAATTGTGTCCGAAGAATTAAAAGATGTTACAAACAAATCGTTATTTTGTGTTTGCTGTATGGAACAGTCCGGTACATTTATTAGACTTGCAAGCTGTGCACATAAAGAATATTTGGAGTCTTTTCCGATACCCGATGTAAGTTTATTGAATAATGCAAATTAAAATGAAAATAAAGGTACACAAGCTTACAAATTTTCATGTTTTAGATACTTTTATGAAAAATTTATTTCCTTATACTATTATATCGTTACGAGCAGGGCAGCCGGCCGCCTCGTACAATATCAAGTCATTAACTAGCCCATCGCAATCCACTGCTGGACAAGGCCTCTCCCAATGTTAGGAGGCTTTGGCCTACTGTTTCCACACTAGCCAGACGGGTTGGTACAGGGTTTATAAATGAATTTTGATTTTTTGATTTGATTTTTTTTATTTGAGACACTGACCAATTAATGGGATATTGAAAAAAGTTCTTCAGAACCATTCTGAAGAACTCGAAATTCAGGCTTGCACAAATAGTGATAGAAGAGGGAGCTTGTAAAGTATGTAAAGATGCCAGGCTTCTGTTTCTGCCTATCCTAAATAGAAATAGGTGTGAGCATGTGGATGTAATATATCTTACTAATAAGAAACATTTAAAAAATGAGGGAGAAATAATAACTATTTCTAAACCTACCTAGCCAACTAATAAGCAACAGCTAGCAAATTTCTTTCAATTTCAGCTCAACCTCGACATACCTAAAATAGTGTGTTCCAAGTGTCATGATATACTAAAAACAGTTACGCAGTTTAAAGAACAAGTACATAACAGCCTCAATATATTACTAAAAAAGGTAAGTACTCACACTTATAATAATCTACAAAAAAAACATAATGTCAGTTTGTAATGTTAAAATTACTGTCTTTTGCTTGATACTGACAATAAAACACCAATTTAGTAGTTTATACATCTGCCTTTCTAATTTGGCTAATTTCTATAATGGCTTTAACAACCAAGGTAATGTCATGGATAATGGACTGCTGAGACAAGGTCTCAGGCTTGATCCCAGGTTTTACCATGGCACACACCAATGACTTTTCAATGCTTTTCAAAGTTAGGTGTGTATTTATCGTAGGTTTATAAGTGCCCGGTTAATGACAATAGGCTTGCCACCTATTACATTGGAACCTAAACATAAACTGCCAAAATGTGGGTGCTAGCACCTCTGCCTACCCCTTCGAGGATATAGGCGTGAGTTTATGTTATGCTTTAACAGTTATGACAGATTTTACTAGCAGGTGGCTGATATTATAATACATAGCTTAGGTACTCTTAATTTAGAATCAAATCTCTTAAATACGAATCAAATTAGGGTACTAGTCTATAAAAAAAATTTACTACACTACCTAATACTAATAAATATACTGCAAAACATGTTTGTTATTCAGCTCTTACATAATGATTATTGAATATAATGATAACTTTGTTACTAACCTTAGAGATAAGAAAAATTGTTACTAACAAATTGGACCAAGTTGCCATCTATAAATGATTATTATTATTACTACCATACCATTACTACCGGCTGTATCTAAGGCTCTTTTCTTTGAGCTCAGGGTCCACAATCTATATTATAGGAGTGACTACCATCTGACCTCCAAACTCTAAAAGAAATACCTTTGCCAGGAATTTTTCATCAGAAAATATGAACAGATTTAAACTCAATAGGTGCAATACTTCTATTTCCAGGTCAACCATTTAGAAAAATTTGAAAGTAAGAAATCAACTCTAAAAATATCAGAAACACTGCATTGCAATATAGAAGTCATAGATCAAGTTGATAGCAAAGAACATGTATCAGACAACTCAAGAAAACTTAAAAACATTTCGACTGCCTTAGGAATTATCAATTCTAATGCTGCATCAATGGCAGCACTGACTTCCTCTCAGAATTTCATAGGTTTAACCGAAACAATACTTCAAGCTACAACTTTAGGTTTTAATTTGCCTTTAAAGAGAGAAACTATATTACCAGAAGTAAGAACAAACAAATTAGCCGATAATAGTACAACAACATCCACAGTGAAATTAATAGACAATAACACTACTGATGTGAAGTCTACTGACTTTAATAAAGACTTACATAAATCAAACAATATTTGTGAAAATAATAAAATAAAAATTGAAAGCAAAACAAAAAATGAGTCTGTCTTAGAGATTGTTTATGATAATATTAATAGAGTACCAGATAACAACGAAGATCAAGAAACGGGAAACGCAAATACAGTGTTACAAGAAGATAATAATAAATTACCAAACACCAATATTATCTCAAACAGACATAAAATTAGATCTGAAAATATTGAAATGGAAATTGAAGAAATAAAAAATGACCCTGACTTAGATATTGTTTATGAAAAGTTCAGAAAGCCAGTTATCAATAGAGAAACAGTAATCGCAATACATTTTGAAGATAAAAATACCGCTTCACCCATAAATATAAAGCAAGAACCAGAAACTAACGATCCACTTAGCATAAACAATGAAAATCACTATCAAAAAATAAAAAAGCCAGAAATTAAAGAGGAGATTGGTGATGTTGATACTTATAGTACAGCTGTGTTGCCAGAAGCAATTAAGTTTGAGCCAGAAGACCAAGAAGAGGTTGAGGATAGTTATATGGACTCAGATACAGCAACAGAAACAAATAAAAATGGGCACAAAAATGTAAATGGTAAGATTCTATTAATATGATAAATGTCTTAAGTTTGGTAGATTATTCCAGTGTCATAATCTACTCCAGCACTGGATGGGACCATCTAATTTATTCCATTCTTTTAAAGCTACTGGAAACTTCATTGTTATAAAAATGAATCAGAAGAAAACAATGTGTTTTCACTGGTAAACTTTCAATGCAGTGCTGGGATGGCGTGTACATTAGTGGTGTTGAAATAGGCGAACTGGAATAAAAAGTAGACCACCAACCCAGTCACTGGACTGGATTACTCACTGGAACTTAACATGCCAGTGCTGCTCACATTGTTCCACTAACATTCTAGCGCTTTCGTTCGACTGGAATGCTACTGGAATAAATATCAACAACATTTTTAATAGTCTTAGAGGTAATTTAATAATGTTAGTCTTAAAGATATTTGATGCATAACTGTATGGACGTCTATTAATTTCAAATTGATTTACACGAAATTTCATATAGCTGCGTCAATCAGCGTTTCTAAAACTGACAAAGAGGTTGTATTGGGGGGTGCAACTATGCATTGGAAATTGACCATGAAATTTAAATATTAAAGCTTCTCATGGTCTAGACTACATTCACAATTGAACCCGCAGGTCTAAAAAGGCCACTGCATTGGCATTGTATTTCGATAATATTTTCTCATGCGGCAATTATAATTGACTTAGTCACTGAATTATTGTGTTTATGCTCATATATGAGTGTGCTCATATGTGAGTGACAATTTGACGAATTTTATAGGTATTTATGAAGAAATTGGTTAAGTGACTAGTTTATATCAGAATCGCTGAAAATGGCCGGTTTTAGACCTCCCGGAACATGGCTCTGCACTCGAGTTAGGTATAGATATAGTATAGATATATTTTTAGAAAATTATAGAGTGAAGCCAGACACTACACTTAATACCACGGCGTTTAAATCCGCGACGGAATTCGAAGCACATATGGAAAACAGTAAGAACTTGCGTGTGAAACTTTTAAAATGAGCTGTGCAATTCTTCAAGCATATAGCGCGGCGTCGAGCACAGTGCTGCGACAGCCTTGATAGAGAATGTTATTGGTCGGGCTGGATGACGTCACTTGAGATCGACCAATGACAATCGCTATCAAGGCTGTCGCAGCATGTACTCGATACTGTATGCTTAGAAATTTCCACAGTAGTATTACTTTTGTTTTAATACATATTTTTTTTTATAAAACCGTATTTTTTTTAAATTTTGACTTTTAGTATTAATTAAATTCTATTTGTTTTATATCACAAAATGAATCGCGAAACTACCTCAGTGAGAGCAGAAATAGTGTTTTTGCACAAGCAAAACGTTTCCATCTGGGAAATAGCAAGAAGATTGAAGATCTCGGTAAGCTGTTGAGTTTTATATATATGTATTTTTTTATCAAATTTATTATTTTTATAACAATGGCTTCTATGCAATCCTACTACTAAACAAGCTTTTTGGAATAAAAATTTCATCGTTCCTGGGTAAGGCGAGCACAAATTTTGAATTTGTAACAGTATCCAAAGTTGCATATTGTCGTTTAATGGCCAGTCCCATGGTATTCCTCGGGACATATATCTAGGACCTGCTCTATACGCACAGTACATGTTTCTTGGGTGTCTTTTGAGGATGGCACGTGGTGCTATGGCTGTAGACGAGCTTATTACAAAACATACCGCGTGCGTCAGGGACTCGTTTGTCTAGGAACAGGTTCAATATATGTCCTGAAATATGTACACAGAAGTCATTAATACTTATAATATCTGTATGTTTTACTATATTATCTTTGATTACAGCGCGAAACTGTACAGCGCTGGGTTCGTCGTTTCGCCAAATCAGGAGTTTTAGACCGCCTCCCACCTGGCCCTAAGAGCACCGTTTATACGGATGCCTCCCAACTGCACAAGGAGGTAGTGGCAGCACATGCAACCAACCCTTTCGTATCCACCCGTACCACTGCTGCGGCACACGGCGTCACTTTACAGACGGTTCGGAACCACTTACGGGCAGCGGGCATGCAATGTCAGAGACATAAGAAAGAAGTAACAATTTCCGAAGTGCAGCGACAAAATAGATTAAACTTTGCAAGGAATTATATAGATTTTGATTGGTTGAATAACGTTGTAATATTTATTCACGAGAAGTGCTTTAAGTCTGATAGGGATGGACGTAAGATATTGTGGCGAAAAGCTGGTGGGAGGTTAGGGAAAACTATTGTTTTACCAAATAGATCTATTGACGAGATTGATTTAGAGTACTGTGGCTGGATGTCGACGATGGGTCCCGGAGAACTGGTCGAAGTAGGGTTATACTCTTGTAATGATTACTTGGATGTATTAAAAGAGGTTATGATTCCAACCGTACGAATAGCGTACCCAAACGAGCATATATATTTCGTACATGGCAACACTACTGTGCATCGTGCACGAATGGTTCATGATTGGTTAAACGCGCAAGAAAATTTAACGGTAATCAATTGGCCTTCCAAAAGTTTTGATTTGAATCCAGTTGAAAATCTATGGAGGCATATGGTGCATAGTTTTGACCTTTCGAACGTGAGATCGAACTATGATTTTGTAGCAGTGGTTGATAAAACATGGGACTCGTTTCGCGGCACGAACCTATGTGCGGATTGGATAGCGAGCATGCCGCTGAGGTTGGAGGAAGTGATAAAAAATGACGGGGCTCCACCTCAGTCATTGTAATACTACTACTACTACTACTACTAATACTACTAAAACCGCACGCCGTCTTGGATCATTAGGTATCAAGGGTGAGATTCCCTATAGCATATCCCTCACAACCCGGCTGATCCATGGCTATAAAGATGGCCCTCTCAGATGTGGGACCACGGTGTCCCCATCTTGCCCCGAATAGGGGGAGGAGGCTCAAATCGCGCTGCCGCTTCGACCTGGGCCTCGATTCTGGTAAAGCAAAATCTCTGCCAGACCTCGGCATCTGCTAAAAAATCCATTTCACTTTAGACTTTTAACAATGCTGCTAAAGTCCAAAATAAAAGGCTTTTGCGAGTGGAATAAAAAAGTGAAATTAAACTCTTCTAATTCAAGTTTAGACTTTAATGGTATACAAATAAGGTCTAAAATTGAATGCTATTATTTGCAGTGTGACAGTGGTTTTGCTTTAGTGGATTGAGGGCCTGGAGGACGGTCATTGATCGACCTTCGACACCCGAGTCGCCTCAGCGCATTCTACTTCTACCCCTCAACCCCGAGAGGAGAGCTTGCGGCAAAGCCTTATTTGTTAATCCTTAATTCCTTCCTATTTGCTATTAAATGAAACATGATTGATGTGACAGTTTATCCCCTAGCTAGGCCATAGAGACTACAGAAAGATTTCCACGATATTTTCATCATTTAATAAATTTTAAACGCGGTAATTTCTCTTTCATACGATAGCAAAAATAAATTTGGGACTCCACATTTTTTGATCTAATATCCGTTATATTGATGTTATTCATATGAGTAGTAATTAGATGCTAAGCCCTAGTATATGTTATTACTATAAAGTAAAACTATTTGCTACGTACATTACTAGAATATTACTAGGTATATTACTAGGTATATTAATAGGTATATTACTAGGTATATTACTAGGTATATTACTAGGTATATTACTAGGTATATTACTAGGTATATTACTAGGTATATTACTAGGTATATTACTAGGTATATTACTAGGTATATTACTAAGTATATTACTAGGTATATTACTAGGTATATTACTATCTATATTACTAGGTATATTACTAAGTATATTACTAGATATATTACTAGGTATATTACTGTACATGTTGAAACTGTCCGAAAGTTCGATCCTAAATGCGGATGTTTCATAGTAGGTTTTCTATTTTATACTGCTATCATAACATTACAGGTGTTGTACAAGCATGGAACCACTTCCCATCAGGTATCAGGGTTTTAAAAAATGTATAAGTTACATGGTAGTTGTAATAGGTATCTATGTTGATGTACATATTATTATTATAATTATATAGTTGAAACAATACCGTGGTTTTATTTTCACCCATGTTATTTTTGGGACCATCAGGACCCCGACCCTGCTAACTGTCAAGTGTCAACCACTGTCATACCACTGACATTTCATAAAATGCCATTAAGTAAATTTCAGACTTTATTAATATAGACTTACTCCAAAATGAAATGAAAAACAGTTAATTACAATTTTACCCGATTGTGTCAGTGAGGGTAATGTGTTACGCGTGTATGTATATATGTAGTTTTCTTTGTTGCTCTCTACAGGTCTAACGGCTGTACGAATTTCGATGGACGGAGTCTCAAATGATAGGCATTATGCAGATAACACATTTATCGAGTAGGGTATCAAAATGAAGGGAATTAAAAGGCTATTATTGTACTAAGATCAAAAGCACAGTAAATAAAATTCTGAAATTAGCATTCAAACAAAAAATAAAACTCTTCAGCTTTATAATATTAGTATAGATTACAAACCATGTTGCTGTTTTTCGTTGTGTTGACTACAAAGGGGGTTCTTTAAAGAGGGCATTAGAAGGTTCGTACAGGGTCAGCAGCATGAGCCTCTGGTTACTAGTGTAAAACTCGCTGGGATATTTACCATGTTTATTGTTTTTGTTGAATAACCGATATTTCGGCGCTGTTACAAGCGCCATGGTGACGGTGTACTGACGACCGCCGAGCTAGTTGTTATTGTGCAGACCATATCTGCCTACCCTCTTCCGTACTTGTTTGTTACCCGCATCACACGGTCCGCTTTTTCCCGTACTCAATCACGTTCACGACACAACACTCACTGAGTCAACTCGCACAGGTTTTGAAAATATGGTTTGCTCAGGTCTTGTAAACATACGGATCACTGGATGCCAGACACTCGACAGTTGAAACCCATCTTCCTGGTTGAAGTTATTGTATTTCCCGGCGAGTTTTACACTATTAATTTGAATGACCGTGTCAATTTCCAATCATACATTAGCATCTGGTGTTGCGCACGTCCGTAGTCTCTGTCTCCTTGGCAGACATATAATAATAATATCATTTTATTAATGGCAACAGGGTCCAATTTGTTAGTAACAATATTTGTCTTACATCAATGGTTAGCATACAAAATGTCAACAGTATAAAATTAAATCAGGAAATTATTATCAATTGATATTATATTATTGCATTAGATTTGATGTCAGTTAAAAATTATAATTCACAAAATTAAAATATTTCAATTATTAATAAATTACGTATCACAAAAGTCGATAAAATGTAAATACATAATAAAATATAACTCAAATATAAGTCAAATTATCGACATAAATCAAATCAAATATATTAAGTCAATTAATATTTTTGATTTGATTGATAGACAGTGCTATATATAAAAAACTTCAATTCAATTTGATTTGTAGACTAGCAGTGGCCCGCGGCTCCACTTGCGTGGGTATCGGTTATCGCGACCAAATATAGCCTATGTCCTTCCCCAAGGTTATTCTAACTCTGTACCAAATTTCATTGAAATCAGTCTCTGTCGCATTCATAATATTAGTATGTATTTAATTTCCCTTCACAGACGACGAATATAACATCCCAGGAAATCGATCTCTCACTGAACTTAGCGATGAAGAGCTGACAAAAGGGTACGAGGAGTATCCTTATTCGACAGAGTCCCACAGGTGGAACTATCCATGCAACCACTGCACCATCGGGTTCCAGTATAAAGAGAATTTCATTGACCACGTTAAAAGGAAACATCCCACGGCGACGGCGACGGTGAGGTTTTGGACATTTCTTTAGGCGCTACGAGCATTTTTGAAATGTAATTTAAGATGAAATTCGAAAATAAGAAATAAAAACGTGATTACAAGCGAGACAGCCCTGAATCGTAGTACCGAATAAAATGTATGGCTACTCGGTACGGCCCCCCATCCCCCGCCATCCCGTTCACCCCGCACGATTGCTCTGTCTAGACGGCTTCGTAGACAGACTGTTTGAAGTATGAGTCGTTAGACTGTGTTAGTATGGATCTTGATCACTTACCAATATAAAGTCAAACCGAGTGGGTAAGCAGTAACTATATAGGTATTTAAACTATCATGGTCACTCACATCAGTATCAAAATAAACGGGATATTTACTATGTTTCATTGTTTTGAGTTTCCGATATTTCGGCGCTGTTGCACCATGCACCATGATCAACAATGAAACATGGTAAATATCCCGTTTATTTTGATACTGAAGCAGTAACTATGTTATTTGTTTTTTCAGGCTCATCCCCCCCACAGGTATCTGATATGTGACGTTTGCCAACAAGTGGTGCCTGTCACTGACTTCAAGGAACACCATTTGAGACATTATAACGGGTAAGTCAGAGAAGTTAATATGATATAAATAAATAATGATTTTAATACCGGTAGGTACTTTTTATATTGCGTAATAAAGAATATCTTACCTTATCTTAACCGGCAATCTTTTTTTTAGAGTTTATGTATGTTATAATTGTAAAATGGTCGTGTCTGTACATTGGAGATTTATATATTTAATCCCAGTCAAGTACGAATCCGATTCGCGCACTATACTGCATTGAGAGACGAACTTATGTTACATAATCTCAACTTGATCCGTCCACACATTTGCGAGAAAAAGTCTTGAAAGACACACGGACAAACGGACGGAAATGGAAGTGATCTTATAAGGGTTCCGTTTTTTCCTCTTGAGGTACGGACCCTAAAACAAGCGGGACAGTCTTTGGGACTCCCAATAGAAGTGAAAACTAAATAACAAGTTGTGAATCGTTGAGATATACTGCTTCTGGTATATGTGAAACTTTTAAATGATAAATACTTTTTACTTAATTTTAGATTTTACTCTATAACGGAAAAAATTACGGACGATTCTCAGGATGAAAGAAGCAGAAAGAGAAAGATTGATGACACGGCTGATGATGAAAACAAAAAAAGGGAAAAAAGATTACAAAAAGATAGAGAAAGATCTCAAAGATACAGAGAAAAGAAAAGGAATGCACTGGTTGTCGATGGGTCTAACGATGGCGATAAAGAAAAACGAGAAAAAAGATTACGTTATGACAGAGAAAGGTCTAAACGATACAGAGAAAAGAAAAAGATTGAAGATGCTGCTTTGGTTATCGGTGGCCTTACTAATTCTGATAAAGAAAAGCGAGAAGAAAGATTACGTTATGACAGAGAAAAGTCTAAGAGATACAGAGAAAGGAAAACGAATGAATTCGCTACTCTGTCTATGGACGCTGTTTCTTCTAGTGATATACCAAGTGATTCCTCCTTTTCAAAAAAGAAAAAGGAAAGACAAAAGCATAACTCTAAGCGCTATCGAGATAAAAAAAGAACATTAAATTTACTAACATCAAATATTTCTAGCCGAAAGAATTTATCACATACCATTCATATTTCTCATATAGCTGGCCCATCCACCAGAGATGTGATCTCTGCAATTCCAGCCATTGATGCTTCACAACTTGCAGGCACGTCCACGAAAGATGTGCCTTATGCACTACCAATTTTCTATAGTTCTCAAATTGAGGGTATATCCACAAAAGTTGTACCTTATAATCCATCAACATATTCTAATAACAATTTTACTGAAAATATTGTAATACAAAGTCATCCTTTCTCTGAAGTTGTTGATCCACGTCCATCTAATATTGATCTTCAAACATACTCTGCCTTTTATCAGAATTCGTCTGCTCATCGACAATTTGAAAAAGATTTTGTTGAAAATTAATTTGGACATGCTTGTGACGTTTGCGACAGATTATGGTTTAAAAATGATTTGAAATATTTACAGAATGACGATACGACGCGAAATATTGAATTTATAAGAACATTGCTCTCAAATGCTTTACAAGAAATAAAAGTATGTTCGACTTGCTACACAACAATGCAAAAGCAACGTATCCCACCGCTAGCAGTTTGCAATGGATTCAAATATCCACCACTTCCAGACTGTCTTAAAGGCTTTCCTTTGGACTTGGTAACTGAAAGGCTTATATCCCCAAGGATTCCATTTATGCAAATACGTAGGCTTCGGCATGTTCGCGGTCAATATGGAATTTACGGGCAGGTGATAAATGTACCAATCGAAAAAAATACGATGGTGAATCTGTTACCAAGACGAGTGGACGACGATCACGCTACAACTGTTCATATTAAAAGGAAAAAGATCCACAAATCCAGCGACGTGTATGGCGTAGTCAGGAATAGAACAATAAAAGTGTGGTTACGATATTTAAAAGATACTCCTCTTTATAAATCCTATGGCGTTTCAGTAGACGATAATTTTTTGATCGATAGAAATGAAGTTGAAAATGAAGTAATCTTTGATGGAGATGGTGATAATGATGTTTTAGAACAAATACCTATAGATGAAAGTTTAATGGCACAGCAGCAAACATTAATGTGGAACGACCATATTTACTTGAAAACCGCTCCAGGAGAAGGTAGTTTTTTTTTCATGCACCATTTCTTTGTTGCTTTATTTCCTGGAAAACAATTTTTTTTTTTATTATTTTGGTTTATTTTTAGGTATTTCAAGGAGTTTTTTATTTGATGAACATGTTGAAGAATTATCTTTTCCACAAATATATTTGGGGCAATTCAGAGAATTCCGGCAAGGGCTATCGGTTACGCTCTTTATGATGGCTTCAAGTGAAATTAGGAGATCTGACAGACGAGGAGTAACCCCTCAACACTTGTTATACATGGCTATGAATGTAATGAGAATTAGGATTAAGGAGTCTCTTAATGCATTAAGGCATGTTGGCCAAGATAAGATAACTAAACAGCAAGTACAATCTGATGATATATTTCATGGGTGTGTTGAAACTAATTTGGCATTTCTTCGTTCGATCCCAAATTCAGCACACTATTGGGCGGAAAGAAAAAGAGATCTTTTCTCCATGATTCGTCAGTATGGTAAGCCAACTGTGTTCTTTACCATAAGTGCAAATGAAATTGAATGGCCTAAATTATTGCAATTGCTGTATAATTTGAAAAATAACGCCGAAATATCGGCTGAAGAAGCTGCAGATTTACATTTTATTGAGAAAAGCACTCTTGTCAATGAAGATGCCGTGACATGCGCTATATACTTTGATAAGTTAGTCAATATACTCTTAAAAATTCTGCAGTCAAAGAGATACAGTCCGTTCAAGAAATACAGAATTTTGCGTTATTTTAAAAGAATTGAATTTCAACATAAAGGTAGTCCAAGTGTGCATATTCTAGCTTGGCTGGACAATGCTCCAGAAGACGCTCTTGGTAGAGATTACAATAAAGCTATCGATCTGATAGATTTTCTAATATCAGTATCGGCCGCAGAAGCTTCTGACAATATCCGATTACAAACTCATAAGCATACTTTTGCCTGCTACGAGGGTAAAGCATCAAAAAAACAAAAATGTAGATATGACACCCCCTTTATGCCAGTTAAGAATACCATGATTTTGACGCCTATGCCAGATACAGAAAAAAGTTTCCAACAGTACAAGGCTAGATATATCGCAATCCGAAAAAATTTGGAAAATTACGAATACAATAGTTTTCAATCGTTATATCCACTGTAACGTCCACGGGAACTGTAGTCACCAAAAAAAATATTACATTACCTGTCCATGGTGACTACAGTCACCAAACGACATCATCCACTTAATACGTGTACAGCGCCGCATTCAGTTGTTAATAGTTCAATAGAAAAATACTAGATGGTGGTGTATTAAATTTGCCATCTGTAAGAGTGAATACTATCGGTGGAATCGAAACAAAGTGTTTAGAAAAAAAAAGTTCAAGTGACAGTTCGGCATTCTTGTGTGTGAAGTTGTGAACTTTGTGGACGAAGAACGAAAATGTGGTAAGTTTTCTGTTTTTGTACGATATTCATATTAACATGGTACATTAAAAGAATCGTAAAGATATTCCTTATATTAAATTCGTATCAAACGCCAATTCCTAAAAGTTTTCGTAGAATACTCTGATCGAAAAATTTACATGATTACGACGCCACCATTGTTTGATGATTGTACATCGAATAAAATATATTTAAAATGGATGTTCTTGTTAAATAAGTGCTAAATATAAGATAGTACTTCACTATTAGCAAGTTGATGACCCATTTGCAAACTAAATATGGTGAGATGTGTCTAGAAATGATCAAAATGAAACTCGTTATTCATGATTTTAGCGGTGGTGAGTGCAGTCCCCATGGACATATCTACTTACGACGCAAATAACGGTTTGTGCACACGGAGTTTGTGATCAATTTTTTTAATGTTTTGCGGTTTTGTATTTATTGTGCTTTATGGATGGTGTGGTGTTTATTAATTAAGATAATTTCGTTTTTCAGTATTAAATAATTTAATTAAAAATTAAAATATATTCAAATGTGTATTTAAATAAAGATTTTTTTTTCACTTTCATGCTGAAGCAGTAATTAATATCTATATCTAAAAAGTGAATAAAAGAAAAAGTAATAATATTTTTTATTTATATTAATATATTTTTTTAAATAGTTAATGCTGAAAGACGAATGAAAATCATTAATACCATATTTTGAAATAAAATTAAATATTATCATAATATCATATCCACTCGAAACGCACGAAAATATAGCTATGCATTAGAATGCCAGAGAGAGAAGAAAGTAAGCTAATTATAATAAATTACTATTATAATGAGCTTACATGAACTGTTATTATTTTTCATTTGCCACTTATTTGCCTGCCACTGGTGTTGGTTTTTGGTGTGTGGTATTATAAAAGGTTGATGGTACTTAGTATACGAACTGATAGGGAGTCAGTAATATGGACAACTTTCACATTTGGCACTACTAAATATAGAATAAAAAACTGCTGTTGCTCAACTTGTTTACCTTCACGAAATATATAAACAGCTGATTCTTCTTCTCATTCTTGAGGTCAGTCTCATGGTAAAAATGATTCATAATACTATATATAGGGCCAGTCATCCACTAATTACCCGTCGTCCCATATGTATGCGTTAAGAATATCAAATATTATGTGTTATGCTGTAACATTATCATTTATAAATTACAGTGACGAAAATGCCCAAGTAGAGCCGCAGCCGTAAGTAAACACTTTATTTGCTCTTTCAATTAGTTTTACCTCTATTGAATATAGGTAATGAATTGTCATAAAAAGTAAAAATAATTATTTTAGTTCGACAAGTCGAGGAACTGGACGTGCAAGAGGACGTGGACGCGGACGTGGACGTGGACGCGCCCGCGGGCGCGGACGTGGTACATCCAGGCCGGTGGAGACTCAGCCGTAAATATTATTATTGTTTTGTTGTGTTACGAATATGTTTTTCGGTTTAAATTAGGTATCTATATTAAGTTGTCTTATTTTAGCAGTCAAGAGTTGATTAATATCAGGGCGCAGAATGCGCTCACTAAACGCCGCCTGAACACCATGTCCGCTGAAGTTCGAAAGGACTTTATACTTCGCAAGCGACAAGCTGAACTTCAGCGAATTCTCCTGCCTGATGCGCCCCCGCGAAAAAGACAAGCACGGTATTTACTATTGTTATAAATGCGTTCAATATTCTTGTTCAGTTACATCCCATGTATGCTATTTTTAATGATAAAATTATCTAACAGAAATCCATCCCCGCCGCGTGAAGCTTGCCCCTTATTGGAGGAACTCGAGCTCGCCCCCGAGCCTCAACTTGTTCCCGCTCCCGAGCCTCAGATTCAGCCCGCTCTCGAGCCTCAGTTTGAGCCCGCTCCCGAGCCGCAGTTTGAGCCCGGTCGTGAGCCCGCAGCCGAACCACACCTTGAACCTGTACCGGACGACCCCGCAGCTATCCCCTACGACGACGACGACTATGGAAATATGGGTACGCCAGAGGCCGATACAGTCCCAAATTCCCCCTATAGTTCGCCTAGCCGATTATCAACGGCGCTAAATTTAGAATGGGCTTCCCGCACACCTAAGAAGAGGCAACATTATTCTTCATCCTCGTCTGAATAAGTAATGCGCCAACGAATACGTAATCATTTATCATCTTACTCACGCGGATGTTATAATAAGTCTTATTATTTTTTAATAGATGTCATCATCGTGGGAGAAGAGGTTGAAGTGGAGGCAGTGACTGAGAGAACTACCGAAACCTCAAAAAAAAAGTCTACTAGTAAGTACTAGCTGCCTCTCGCGGCGTAATATACATAGTTTAAATCCACGCCAAACATAGTAATAATCATTATTATGCACCTATTCTATTTGTTCGGATTAATTACGTATTTTATTTGTTTCAGATATTACAGATAAAAATTATGAAGATGTCTTAGAAGACTGGCTGCTGGCAGAGAACGACAGTGACGCTGACCTAGACCTGGACTTGAACTTGGACTTAGACTTTGACGACGGTGGTATTCTGCCGGTCATGCGTAACGCTGTGACAGAACCAGCATGTAACACTGACATGACGGAACTACAGACTCAAGTGTTTCAGACTGAGGACGAAATAAATGACAGAGTTCTACGTGACATAGTACCTAATGACGACTATTACCAATTTGACTGGAAGAAGGACAGGACACATTTTACTGGACGACGAGAGACTTTTACCGGACAAGCCGGACCGACATTTGACGTGACGGACAAGACTCCTGTCGACGTTTTTCAAAAAATGTTCGACAGTAGTTTTTTTGACCGACTTTGTAGGGAGACTAACCGCTATGCAGAGCAGAAGATAGCTCGCTTAAAAGCGGAGAACAAGCTGCTTCCGACATCGCGTTTGCATAGATGGACTCCGACTAACTGCAACGAAATGATATCGTTTTTAGCAGTGTTAATACTGCAAGGCCTTTACCCATTACCAGAGGAGGAAAAATACTTCTCTTTTAACGGTTATGGGACTATGCCGTATTTTTCCCGTATTATGTCGTATAATCGGTTTGCACTGTTAAAATCGGTATATCATTTCGTCGACAACGAGACTTTGGCTGACACTGACAAGACAAAACTTAGCAAAATAGTACCGGTAATTAGTTATCTGAATGACAAATTTTCAACCTTATATATGCCTGCCCAAGAGATAGCCATTGACGAGTCTCTGCTAAAGTGGCACGGGCGATTAAGTTTTGCTCAAAAAATTGCCACTAAAGCCGCCCAAGTTGGTGTAAAAACCTATGAGCTTTGTGAGTCTCGCAGTGGCTATCTTTGGAAGTTTTTTGTATATGTAGGGAAAAATACTCAAGCTGCACCGACCAATGATCGACCTACTGAGATAGTTGACCGACCCGATGACATATTACATGACCAGCCAGAAAATGAGACGTTTGACCGACCTCAGGACGAGACTGTTGACCGGCCAGATGACAATTTTGCACGTCCTACTAACGCCACAGCTAAAATAGTATTCGATTTGGCAGAGCCGCTACTTGACCGTGGACATACAATAATAATGGACAATTTTTATAATAGTCCATTATTATTGCGATGTCTAAAAAGACATCGAACCGACTGTTATGGAACATTACGTTTAAATCGTGAATTCGTGCCCGACTCACTAAAGACTTTAAATAAACCTGACCTTCGACCGGGTGAGGTAGTGGCAAGCTACTGTCCCGACTTGTCGGTGATGGTATGGCGACATGCTAATTTGGTAAGTATGATCTCGACATACCATCACTTACAAGTGGGGATTCAAAATAAACATAACCGGTTAACGTGTAAACCTAAAATTGTACTTGACTACAACAAATCCATGGGTGGAGTGGACAGAAAGGATCAATTTCTGTCTGCTCAGCCCGTGGAGCGACTTAGAAATAAGGTGTGGTACAAAAAGGTTTTCTGTAGATTATTAAACACTGCTGTGTTTAATGCCTTTGTGATATTTTCAACAAAGAACCCGAATATATCACATAGGCAATTCCGAGTCATTATGGCACAAGACCTTCTTAAAATATATAAATACATTGACTTGACGACTGAACCTAGACTTATTACAAACAGGACTGGACAAGAATTGACTATACGAAGTGACCAGCGGCCAAAACTTGATCACGACCACTTTCCGATGCGATCTAACATTAAAAAAGCGCGTTGTTGGATGTGCACACGCCGAAAAAGAAACACCAGGACCATCTGGAAGTGTATTCAGTGTGATATAAGTTTATGTATCGAGCACTGCTTTAGAGAATATCATAAACAATTATAAATAATTCTCTACATGTACATATATATATATATTTATATATATAGAAATATATATATATAAATACCACCAGGTACGATGAGGGGCGGGTTAATAGATTAGACTGTCACTCTGACTGTACAAAAATGTGGACAATATTTTAATTGTATAATGTAATAATTAATTTTTATATATTGGCGTACTCTAATTTCTAAATTATTGTAAATCTAATTTTAAGTGAACTTTATGTTTATTATATATATATATATATATAT
Organism: Eilema griseolum; assembly: GCA_963662185.1. Taxonomy (NCBI): domain Eukaryota; kingdom Metazoa; phylum Arthropoda; class Insecta; order Lepidoptera; family Erebidae; genus Eilema; species Eilema griseolum. The sequence goes on from OY759257.1 coordinate 8,978,044, forward strand.
ATTTCTAAGAAAGATAATATTTTAAACTAATGTTTACTAGATATTAAATTTCAACCGAAATTACAGTGCATCTTTTATTTCACCCATATTCATTATTAATAATAATTATATTTCATATTAATACAAATATTATTAATATTCATATTCAATATAAATATTATTAATTATATATTTAATATAACTTCACGTTAATTAACTTAATCTCGTAACCGTCTGTGCGCGCCGTTAGCCGCCATCTTATCACATGTTTACGTATAGCGAGGCCACTTCACCTGCGTGGAGTACTTCGATTTGTTTTTTTTTTTTGGTTGTCCAAAATCTTAATATTTGTATTATAATTCTGGTGTCATTTTAAAGAGTATATCATGTAGTTTGTAGTATAAAATAATTGTCGCAGTTACTTTCATATTTTCGTGTAAAACTCGGAATAAAAACAAAATATGTATTTTTTTTTGCATATCCCTAACTTTAAGCTTTATTTTCTTCCCTTATGGTTAATTAAGGAAATTTATTTTAAACCTAATTAAATTCTAGATTTTACGAACTTTTCAGGAGTATTTTTTAATCGAGTGTAGCTATAGTAGTTTCTTAGTAGTAATTGTTTTTGTAGAGAGGGACTCGCGCGATTGTAATAACGAAAGGGACGTTTATCGCGCGGACAGGTGAGGCGAGTGTCGTTCGCGCGGGGTGGACGCATCGCTTCAGATGAAGAATATGTCAATATTATTCGTGCAGGAATCAATAGGCCACAAGTATTTCCAAAACGCGAACCTTGTGAAACTTGGCATAGCCCATTTAACCCATTCATATTTAACGTTGTCAGATCCAACACTGATTTCCAATTTATACCTGAAGAATATTCATGTGCCGCATACGTGGCAGAATATGTTAACAAAACTAACAGAGGTGTTAGCAATATTATTCGTGCAGGAATCAATAGGCCACAAGTATTTCCAAAACGCGAACCTTGTGAAACTTGGCATAGCCCATTTAACCCATTCATATTTAACGTTGTCAGATCCAACACTGATTTCCAATTTATACCTGAAGAATATTCATGTGCCGCATACGTGGCAGAATATGTTAACAAAACTAACAGAGGTGTTAGCAATTTACAAAGAGAAATAATTTAAATAATGGACGAACATCCTGAGTTTAATTTGTTTGATATTACTGAACATATCGGCAATAAACTTTTGAACCAGACTGAGATGCAAGAGAGCAAGTGCAAGAGGCAGCGTGGTATTTGTTGAGAGAGCCTATGTCAAAAAGTTCAACTGCCATTGTCTATATACCAACAATACAACCGATCGAAAGGAAAAGAATAAAAAAGAAAATGAAAGAACTTGAACAAGAAGATGATTCAACTAACATTTGGAAGGGAAATTGGTTCGATAAGTATGAGAAGAGACCTGTGGATTTGGAGGAAGTTTCTCTTGCTCAGTTTGTTGCAAAATATTATAAAAATAAAAATGGTGAATATGCACTTAGAGAAGAACCAATAGTTATACGATATCGCAATTATGATATGACTACAGACAATAATGAATATCGGAGAGAAATGGTTACTTTGCACCTTCCGTTTCGTAATGAAGAAGAAGAAATTCTTGAAGAATCGCGATATATTCAGTTATACAAAGAAAATAAGGCACTCATTGTAGAGAAAAGGAAAGAGTTCGAATCAAATGTCAACATTCAAAATATATTGGAAATCTGTAGAGAGTTATACCGTGAAAATCTTCCCATTGATGGAGAGGAAATAACCGAAGTCGTTGATAGAATTCGTGATGAAAATCCATTTACTGAATTATATAAAGTTGATACACAGTAACGGCGTTCATTGAAACCACTCAAGCTGTGGAATGAACTCCCTGCCGTGGTTTTTCCAAGCGACTACAATATGGAGTTCTTCAAGAAAGGCATTAGCAGGCTCCTACAGGGTTGGCAGCACGTGTGTGACGCCTCTTGTGTTGCATACGTCCATAGGCCACGGTAACCACCTTCCATCAGGTGTGCAGTGTTTGTCTACCGACTAACTAGCATAAAAAATACTATACCCTATTTCAAGCTGTACACAAAAAATCAATCACATCTGGTACCTATGATTTGTCACCCTCATAATGGACCTGTATTGTGTTTTTGAAGTGAAAACTTCTTTAGCGGCGCTGTGTACTTTTTTTGGAATGGGTAAAAATTTCTAAACTCGCGTCAGGACACGTGACCTGATCGAAAATTCGTAAGACGGATGGAGAGAGGACAGGCGGCGCAGGGCGCTTGCGAGAATGTTCGTGTGTGTTAATGTTACAGCGTGCCACGCGCATCCATGGATGGTGATAGCTGATGACTCGACCGTCAGCGTAGTGGCCACACTGCTGTGTATTCGTGAAATTCGTGTATATAAAGTGTTTAAAATATGGAAATTGAACAAAGTGCATCTATTAATGAAAAAAGTGACGAAGAAATAGCGAAAGAAAATGAGTGAGTACTTTATAATAATAAACACCTCAACAAAGTCTAGGGAACAAGATGACCCCAATTTTATTTTTTCGTGTAAATCTTGTTTTGCAAATAACTGGCAGCAAATAAATAAAAATAGAATAAAGTAGCTTACAGAGTTGTTCGAAATTTAAAAATAAATTTAAATAAGTAATGATTTTCGAATATGGAGGGAAAACTTTTAAAAGTGTTTGATTGTGCAGTTTCTCTGAGGCAAAATAAAAATTATTTTTTTTGATTGTAAATAACGTTTATTATCAATAATACGTATTTTACGTATGGTTTGTGCATTTTTGTGACTGTAGTCATCATGTCACGTCGTCATTTAAGTCGCGAAGAGATGTTAAGGGCTGTTGGTATGCTGCAAGCTGGACGAACTCAACGCGACGTAGCGGATGCTGTCAACACCCAACCAAGCGTAATTTGCAGATTATGGGCACGCTACAGGTCTACAGGGGATGTTGCCGAACGTCACAGGGGACGAAATAGGGTTACTACCCCGCGACAAGATCGTTTCTTGCAAAATTCCGCAAGGCGGCAACCCACGATTACTGCTCGTCAGTTGGTCGCAGGCCTCCAGTCTCAGCATCAAGTGGTTATTAGCGATCAAACTGTCAGAACAAGACTACACGAAGCCAATCTTTATGCTCGCAGACCGCTTAGGGTTCCAGCTCTTCGACGTGGAAATCGAGGTCGTCGCTTATTGTGGGCTAACGCACATTTACAGTGGACCGACCATCAATGGGCACGGGTTCTGTTTTCCGACGAATCTTGCTTCGGTTTTCATCCTGATTCGAGAAGAGTGCGTATATGGCGAGTTCCTGGACGTCGGAGTCGTCTCCAGAATCCGCAAGAAGTTCATCCTTACCAAGGTGGAACAATCATGGTATGGGCTGGAATTCGCCTTGGTGGAAGGACCGACCTCGTTTGGATACGGGGCAATTTGAATGCAAACCAATACATTCAGGAGGTTATACACCCCATGGTAATCCCTCATCGACAGCAGTTCGGTCAAGATTTTATGTTCATGCAAGATAATGCACGGTCACACACCGCGAGGGTAGTGGTCAATGCGTTAAGCGAGCACAATATGACGACGTTGGAATGGCCTGCTCAGTCTGCCGACCTCAATCCCATAGAGCATGCCTGGGATTTGCTTGGGAGAAGAGCTTTCAGTGATTCTTTGGAAAATCTGAACACTGAAGAACAACTTTTTTTACACCTTCGCAGTGTATGGAGCCATATTCCACAGACGATGATTGACAATCTCATACTAAGTATGCCACGCCGTTGTCGAGCTGTTGCTAATGCTTTAGGAGGTCCTACAGATTATTAAAAACGTTTAAAGTACGGTTAATTACTGTATTTCTTACTACCTCGTTATTTTTGTGCCTAATCATAGAAGGTTGTAATACTCAATATTGGCACTATTCAATTCTTTCTTAAAAAAAAAAAAATTGGTATTAAAATGTTTTTATTAAAATTAAAATTAAAAACGGTATAAAAATACCCTTCTATTGATATAAAACACTCAATATTACAAGAAAGGGTTTTTAAATAAAAACTAGAAATGTCCTTGTTCCCTAGACTTTGTTGATGTGTGTACTACATAGACAAAAATTTAATTAATTTTCATTTTTTAATTAATATAATTTTATTATTCAGGTTAGGTTAGGTTTAATAAATTTTCATTTATTAATTAATATAATTTTATTATTAAGATTAGGTTTCCATCGAATCTACCGTACTGCTTGACGAAATTATTAATATAGATACATTTATGTACTTACACATTAAAGATGTAATATTTGTATTATGTTAGTACTTTATAGCATTAATCTATATTTTCATAACATCACAATATGCAAATGTGCGGTGTAGGTTTACCAAACAAATAATTTCCAATGAAAATAAATGAAATAAGATAATAATAAATAATCTCCGTTTTTTCAGAGAAAGAAAAGAAAAGAAAAAAGAACGAAATCGAGAATACCAAAGGGCATGGCGTCAGCGTAAAAAAGATTTGAAGAAAAAAGATTCGAAGGAAGAAAAAGAAGAAAAAAAAAGAAAAAGACACCGTGAGAATCAAAGGGCATATTATCAACGTACAAAAGATTTAAAGGCAAATGACGAAAATGTAGAAGAATTGTTCCCAAAGAAATTGGATGATTTGCAAATGTAATTTAATTTCATATTTTAAATATTGTAATGTATATGTATGATTCATATTGTTATTATTTTATTTTATGATTTCTTTGTTTTTTCGCAGGAAAAAAAAGAAATTGGACAGTAATGAAGACCTTGAAGACCTGAATGTTGTGCAATACGGGACTTCTCAAAATTTAAAAAAAGGACAGCTCGAACAAAATCAAATCCTCACCCAACAACTTCGTATATATGAAGAGAGTCACGAATGCATTACCCCCAAAGTCATTCTACACAGAACTACAGATATTCCAGGTGATGGTAATTGTCTTTTCCACTCACTCATACGTATTCTGCAACTTCAAATTTCGACTTGTGATTTGAGAAGACAGTTACGTGATTCACCTTATTTAAACTCCTGCCACAATCCACAGGAAGCATACAACATACTCTCAAGTGACAATGAATATGGAGATTTGGATTGTTTATACTTGTTTGCGAAAAATTACAATCAAAATATTTGTGTGCATTACCACTATTTCAACGTAATTTCTAAAAATGAAGACACTCGTTTCTGTCATTTTAAAGCTAATGATACACATAATTGGATTCATCTTGATCTTCGTGAGCTGCACTTCACGCCTTACTTCTCTGATGATGAAAAGAAGAAAGAAGATGAAAGAAAACAAAAGCAGAAAAACAAAGAATATTCTAAGCGGTATAGAGATAAAAAAAGAACATCAAATTTACAAATAGACCCGTCCGCCAGAGATGTGTTGGATGTACAACCAGTCATTCATACTTCACAAATTGCAGGCCCGTCCACCGGAGGTGTGCCATATGTTCCACCAGTTATCTGTAGTTCCCAAATTGCAGATTTATTGCCGAGGGATGTACCTTCAAGTCTATCAATACATTCTAACTACAATTCTATCGAAGATAGAGTGCGTCAAAGGCATTTTCCTTCTCAAGTTGTTGAATCATCTCCACCTAATATACATCTTCAAACATACTCTGCTTTTCAACAGAATTCTTCTGCTCATCGACAATTCGAAAATGATTTTGTTGAAAATGATTTTGGTCATGCTTGTGACATTTGTGACAGACTGTGGTTTATAAAAGATTTGAAATATTTGCAGAATAACGATGCAACTCCAAAAATTGCATTTATAAGAACATTGCTCTCAAACATTTCTATATTGAAAATAAAAATATGTTCGACTTGCTTTACAGCTATTCAAAAGGAACGTATTCCCCCACTATCAGTTTACAATGGATTCAAATATCCACCACTTCCAGACTGTCTTAAAGATTTTCCTTTGGACTTGGTAACTGAAAGGCTTATATCCCCAAGGATTCCATTTATGCAAATTCGAAGGCTTCGGCATGTTCGCGGTCAATATGGAATATACGGGCAGGTGATAAATGTTCCAATTGAAGTAAACACAATGGTGCATCAGTTACCGAGGCAAGTGGATAATGATCATGCTATAACAGTTGACATTAAAGGGAAAAAAATTCACAAATCTAGCTACGTGTATGGTATAGTGACCAAGAGAACAATAAAAGAGTGGTTACGATATTTAAAAGATACTCCTCTTTACAAGTCCTACGGTGTTTTAGTTGACGATGATTTTTTGAACGATAGAAGTTATGACGTTGAAAATGAAATCATCTTTGATGAAGATGGCGACAATGACATTTTAGAACAAATACCCATCGAGGAAAGTTTAATCGCACAACAGCAAACATTGATGTGGAACGACGATATGTACTTGAGAATCGCTCCAGGCGAAGGTAGTCTTTTATTTTCATGTCTCTTTAATTTATTGAACAAGAAGATACATAAAATATATGATTTACTTTTGCTTTCATTTTTAGGTAATGCTCCAAAGAGTTTGCTATTTGATGAACATGCTGAAGAATTATCTTTTCCACAAATATATTTGGGGCAATTCAGAGAATTTAGAAGTGCAGTCACACCCTTCATGATGGCTACGAGTGAATTAAGGAGATCTGATCGACGAGGAGTAACCCCTCAACACTTGTTGTACATGGCTATGAAAATAATGAGAATTAGAATAAAGGATGCATTCAAACATGTCGGCCAAGGTATTGCAATAACTAAAGACCAAATACAATCTGATGATTATATTCACGGCTGCATTGAAACTAATTTGGCATTTCTTCGCTCGATCCCAAATTCAGCACACTATTGGGCGGAAAGAAAAAGAGATCTTTTCTCCATGATTCGTCAGTATGGTAAGCCAACTGTGTTCTTTACCATAAGTGCAAATGAAATTGAATGGCCTAAATTATTGCAATTGCTGTATAATTTGAAAAATAACACCGAAATATCGGCTGAAGAAGCTGCAGATTTACATTTTATTGAGAAAAGCACTCTTGTCAATGAAGATGCCGTGACATGCGCTATATACTTTGATAAGTTAGTCAATATACTCTTCAAAATTCTGCAGTCAAAGAGATACAGTCCGTTCAAGAAATACAGAATTTTGCGTTATTTTAAAAGAATTGAATTTCAACATAAAGGTAGTCCAAGTGTGCATATTCTAGCTTGGTTGGACAATGCTCCAGAAGACGCTCTTGGCAGAGATTACAATAAAGCTATCGATCTGATAGATTTTCTAATATCAGTATCGGCCGCAGAAGCTTCTGGCAATATCCGATTACAAACTCATAAGCATACTTTTGCCTGCTACGAGGGTAAAGCATCAAAAAAACAAAAATGTAGATATGACACCCCCTTTATGCCAGTTAAGAATACCGTGATTTTGACGCCTATGCCAGATACAGAAAAAAGTTTCCAACAGTACAAGGCTAGATATATCGCAATCCGAAAAAAATTGGAATATTACGAATACAATAGTTTTCAATCGTTTTATGATGAGAATGATATCGCTTCAGATGAAGAATATGTCAATATTATTCGTGCAGGAATCAATAGGCCACAAGTATTTCCAAAACGCGAACCTTGTCAAACTTGGCATAGCCCATTTAACCCATTCATATTTAACGTTGTCAGATCCAACACTGATTTCCAATTTATACCTGAAGAATATTCATGTGCCGCATACGTGGCAGAATATGTTAACAAAACTAACAGAGGTGTTACCAATTTACAAAGAGAAATAATTGAAATAATGGACGAACATCCTGAGTTTAATTTGTTTGATATTTCTGAACATATCGGCAATAAACTTTTGAACCAGACTGAGATGACGAGCCAAGAGGCAGCGTGGTATTTGTTGAGAGAGCCTATGTCAAAAAGTTCAACTGCCATTGTCTATATACCAACAATACAACCGATCGAAAGGAAAAGAATAAAAAAGAAAATGAAAGAACTTGAACAAGAAGATGATTCAACTAACATTTGGAAGGGAAATTGGTTCGATAAGTATGAGAAGAGACCTGTGGATTTGGAGGAAGTTTCTCTTGCTCAGTTTGTTGCAAAATATTATAAAAATAAAAATGGTGAATATGCACTTAGAGAAGAACCAATAGTTATACGATATCGCAATTATGATATGACTACAGACAATAATGAATATCGGAGAGAAATGGTTACTTTGCACCTTCCGTTTCGTAATGAAGAAGAAGAAATTCTTGAAGAATCGCGATATATTCAGTTATACGAAGAAAATAAGGCACTTATTGTAGAGAAAAGGAAAGAGTTCGAATCAAATGTTAACATTCCAAATATATTGGAAATCTGTAGAGAGTTATACCGTGAAAATCTTCCCATTGATGGAGAGGAAATAACCGAAGTTGTTGATAGAATTCGTGATGAAAATCCATTTACTGAATTATATAAAGTTGATACACAATAGCGGCGTTCATTAATGTAAGTTTTTACTTTTAATGAAACTTATATAAAAGCAACTAGACAAAAGTAGGTAAAAATGTAGGTAGGTAGATATTAATGTAACATTAACACTGCGCACTTCCTATTGCACAACACTGCACACTCAGTCAATAATTTTTTTTTAAATTGCCTGCATCTCTTATCATTTTAAAAATGCATTATAATTTATATAACTATATATATATATAATTTATATAACTATATATATATATAATTTATATAACTATATATAAATATATATAACAATTTATAATTGTGCATGTGGGACATCTTTAATTTAAGTATATTCTATTTTATAAGTAATTGTTAGAATTCAATTCAATTTAAAAAAGTTAGTTGTCCTATGTAATGTTTGCATGTCACGATGGTTGACAAAATGTGTCTTATGCTCATAAATTGTTTATCACCTTTGTACTTACCACATTTTATGCAAATAAGTAAATAAATATTTAATATAATTAGTTGTTGCCCGCGGCTCCGAACCAACATCCACGCACCCGCGTGGATGTTGGTTATCGCGAACAAATTTCATCAAAATCAAAAACAGACCTCTTCTTCTCTTTGAGTTCCTTTCGCATTTATAATATCAGTATAAATTATCAGCACATTGCAATAACGCAATGTAAATATTATTTTAAACAAATATATATAAATAAATATTTAAAGTAAGAATAACTATTATCTGTCGTATAAGAAACTACTTAAGCATTAAACTATTATAATATATATGCAACTACTTATAATACAAAAACTAGTTTAATGGCGGTAATAATATTAAATTATATGTAGAAAATAAGATACTGATGTTAAACAGTTTTCTGTTACCAATTGGAATTAATATTACCTGTATCTTAAGAATGTTGGGGTTTTTTTTTATTAAATGTTATAATGATACCAAAATGCCGTTTTACTTTTATGTCCAAGCTGAGCTGACAATTTGTTAATTGTATCGTCCAAGCTGTCGGTGTCGATTAAATTAACGAATGACGCTTCTACCATATGTTTTTGTTCCAAAAAATGCTCAACGCACTAAAATACTTTTTCCGTCCAAAACATGCATCACAAAGATGTTCCTTTATCTATGTCTCACAAAATCTAATGTATACCATATTCCATGAAATAAAGTTTGAAGTTTGAAGTGAAGTTTGAAGTTTGTGTTTTTAAATGATTAATTTTTAATTGAAACTACTTATCGTCATGTACGCTGTGATAGCTCGCAATTATATGTTCACATTGCTACTAATTGTTTTCCTTTCATATTGGTATGTATTGCTTATTTTATATTTTATTATATCTACTACTTAGTTTATTTTATATATGTATTTGTGTTGTGGTTGTGCGATTATGTTTGTAATACTTAACGTAAAGCTGTATATTTTATTTTATTTTCTTTTCTCTGTCTTTCTTTTTGTTTTAGTACACCTTTTATTTAGTTTTATATGATAACACAAAACTATAATTACTATAATAACACAAACTATAATAACACAAAAAGAAAGACAGAGAAAAGAAAATAAAATAAAATATATTTTATTTTCTTTTCTCTGTCTTTCTTTTTGTTTTAGTACACCTTTTATTTAGTTTTATATGATAACTACACCATATATCTTTAGTCTTGTCGCATTACTGTCCATCCCAAGGTTGCCTGGAAAAGTATTATCTATCTATCTATCTATCTAAAGTGTTAATTCAAAAATATTAACAATACACAAGTTGTAATACTTACTTTTCACTTCTATCGGCAGCACCAAACACTGTCCCGCGTTTTTATGTAAATTTTCAATGTGCTGTCACGACCACTTTACAAATATACAATACGGTGGTATTTCCGCCCAATTGAGCAGTCCGACTGGGGAAGTACTTCCGCCCTACAGAATACCGCGGTTATAATAACTTCGCGTTGTGTTCCCAGCGGTGAGTAGGGTAGCCAGAGCTCACTGGAGAATTTGTGCTGTCAGTGGGATGACTAAAGGCTTGCCCTGCTTTGTCCTCTACACTGACGACACAGAAACTCTATGCTTACAGGGTCGGCAGCGCGAGTGTGGCTTCTCTGATGTTACACACGTCCATAGGGCACGGTAACCACTTTCCATCAAGTGGGCCGTGCGCTTTCTGCCGCCTAAGTAGTATAAAAAAAATTAGATTCAATAGATAATGAGCATTATACTTCGGTAACGTTACTTGAGATATTCTTGTATCGATTATAGAACACTACAACATAAGGTAAACGTACAACTTTTAAATAATCTTTACTTTTGGTTTTAGATTTACGAATACGGACGATTCTTCTGAAGAACGAAAAAGAAAAAGACACATAATGAACAAAGAAAAATGTAAGCGGTACAGAGAAAGGAAAAAGAACTCTCTCTCGCTCGCTCGTCTCATCAATGGCTCTTCTGATTCCGATGAAAAAGAAAGAGAAGAACAGAGGAGACAAAAGAATAGAGAGAAGACTAAGCGATACAGAGAAAGGAAAAAGAATGAGGTCACTCCAGTACCCGTCGGCCCTCTTAATTCCGATGAAGAAAAAAGGGAAGCGGAAAGGAAACAAAGAAACAGGGAAAAGACTAAACGATATAGAGAGAATCAAAAGAGAAAGAAGGAGATGGGTGTTATGTCTATGACCACCGCTGATTCTTCTAGTGATTTTTCTAGTACAAAGGCAAGACAAAAGCAGTTAAACGCAGAAAAGTGTAAACGGTACAGAGATAGAAAGAGAACTTCTTTACTAACACAAAATATTTGTAATAAGAACGTACCACAACAGACACATAGATCTCAAATTTCGACCACGTCTACAAGTGATGTGCCAAATGAAGTACCGACTGCTGGCCCATCCACTAGTACATGGCACGTGCCTTGTACCACCAGCAATGCAATTATCTAAGCATACAGCGTCGAACTCAGCGCTGCGAGCGACCTTGATAGAAATTGTTATTGGTCGATCTTCAGTGACGTCATCTAATCCGACCAATGACAATCTTTATCAAGGTCGATCGCATCGCTGCTTGCTTAGAAAATTGCACAGCTGTTCTCCATAGTTCAGCTTCTAAGTGCTGTGCATAACGATTATTTCATATCGTCCACAGACTATTAATAGTAGGTTGATGAAAAAAACAGATCAATGTATTTTTTATAGCGCTGACTCGCACTTGACCGGTTTTATTTATTTAAATAATATTATTGTGATGAACTATTTACAGTATAGGCTCACCCCCTATTACGTGGGACCGAATACAATTATTGGTGAAATGTGGGTGTTAATTCAACTCTGCCTAACCCTCCAGGGATAAAGGCGTGATTATATGTATGGATGTATTTACAGACGTTCACAACTACAGTGTGTAGTGATACTAGTGATCATTACTGAACATTATATGATTGGGACCCAAAGCCGTAAATAATGGCAACAGAGACGTCAATATTGACAATAAAATTGGAAATAAAATAATTATGTTAACCGCGGTATCCTAGTGGTATGGGTAATGGACTGCTGAGACGAGGTCTCGGGTTCGATCCCAGGTTTTACCATGGCACACACCAATAAGTTTTCGATGCTTTTCGTAGTTGTATGTGTAGTGTGTATGTATCGCAGGTTTATAAGTGCCTGGTTAATGGCAATAGGCTCGCCACCTATTACATTGGGGCCTAAACATAAACTGGCGAAATGTGGGTGCTAGCACCTCTGCCTACCCCTTCGGGGATAAAGGCGTGTGTTTATGTTATGTTATGATTATAATACAGGTGACAATGATACATACACACATATAATCGCGCCTTTATCCCCGGAGGCTTAGGCAGAGACGAACTAACACCCACATTTCACCAATCATTGAATTCCGTCCCACGTAATAGGGGATGAGCCTATTGCCGTCTTTCGGGCACTATTATTGACTCAAGCCATACATCTGAGGCTGAGTCTGGGCTGTATATATCTGTCTGATGTTAAGCCCAATCCCTTAGTCGCCTTGTACGACACCGCATGGGAAGAGATGGGGTGGTCCAAATTCTACTCTGCCGGGAACCACGCGACTAACGTGACGATGATATTGTAGCGAAAATATGAAATTAAAGTAATATTGTATCATTTCATAATACCCACAGATCAAATAAGTTAAAAATTTAAGTTTTGTTTAGTTCTGTTGCTACGATGTTAACTTTATGGTTTTCTAGCAGATGGTATTAGTTGGGGACTCTGTAGTCCCCACACCCGAGAAGAGGGCCAAATCGTGAGAGATGGCCCTGGGTCGGCCGGGGTGCGAGGGATATGCCTGTCAACCTCACCTTCGGCAACCAAAACGACCCACAGGCGGCGTTTTAGTCGGTTCGATTCCGACATAACCTCCTCCACCGGCTCCGGTGGGGAGGTACCCGGGGGGATTTTGCGCACGTAAAAAAAAAAAACCGATGGTATTATGTTAGTAGTATAACAATATTCTATCCAATGAAAACAAAATTTTAAAAATCGTTAGTTGGTATCAAAGTTATCGGGATATTTACCATGATTGTATGGTGCTATATTATGGGAACAAGCCAAAACAAAATCGCAAGTGGATACAGTTAGCATCGTGTGTCATGAACGTGATCGAGATCGGGTTCAAGTTTGTAGTGAGAGTGAAACCAGTGGTAGTGCAGATACGCGTAGTAAAAGAACTCGAAAGAGGGTTTTTTTTTTATACCACTTAGTTGGCAGACAAGCACACGGCCCACCTGATGGAAAGTGGTTACCGTGACCTATGGACGTCTGTAACACCAGAGGAGTCACAGTCGCGCTGCCAACCCTGTAAGTACAGAGTTTCTGTGCCATCAGCATAAGACAAAGCAGGACAAGCCTTTAGTCTTCCCACTGACAGCACAAATTCTCCAGTGAGCTCTGGCTACCCTACTCACCGCTGGGAACACAACACGAAGTTATTATAACCGCGGTATTCTGTAGGGCGGAGGTACTACCCCAGTCGGACTGCTCAATCGGGCGGAAATACCGCCGTGTCCTACCTCCTTAAAAAAGGGTAGATCGATATATTTACTTCTTAAAAAACTTTTTTCACTGTTCACCGGCAATACTCCAGTTCCTCCGTGATCATGTTGCTTGCAACAGCGCCGAAATATCGGAAACTAAAAACAATACAACATGGTAAATATCAAGATTACTTTTTACTGATGTGAGTGACCATGATAGTTTAAATACTTAAATTACTACATTAAAGCACAAATCTGGGAACGGTCAGGGGCGATTTATTTGATTTATTTATTAACAAACATAAAGAATGACGTAATGTATTATTTTATTTATTGAATAAATGGCAAGCGACGTTAATTCAAAATGTATTATTAAAATAATGTAAATAAATGATAATTGTAAGAATTTGAAATGATTACTTTTTCTTTAAACGGATTAGACACTAATGTATTCTTAGAACTTCCACGCGGTGTACTTCTGGGCAACGGAGACGCACATTAAGTGCTTTGCCCAAACTAATTTTAAGTCGTTTACCAAATTAATGTTGTTCTCTCGAGCTCTGATTGTCTGAGGGAGCAAAGCGGGAGAGAGTCTGTTTCGAAAAGCTGGCCGATTTTTTTTTATACCACTTCGGTGGCAGTATGCACACGGCCCATCTGATGGAAAGTGGTTACCGTGGCCTATGGATGCTTGTAACACCAGAGGAGTCACACTCGCGCTGCCAATCCTGTAAGTACAGAGTTTGTGTGCCGTCAGTGTAGAAGACAAAACAGGACAAGCCTTTAGTCATCCCACTGACAGCACAAATTCTCCAGTGAGCTCTGGCGTCCCTACTCACCGCTGGGAACACAACACGAAGTTATTATAACCGCGGTATTCTGTAGGGCGGAGGTACTTTCCCAGTCTGATTGCTCAATTGGGCGGAAATACCGCCGTGTCCTACCTATTTGTATTGTTATATTTATTGAATAAATGGCAAGCGATCTTAATTCAGAATGTATTATTAAAATAATGTAAATAAATGATAATACAATTATCATTTATTTACATTTCACATTACTTTTCTTTAAAATGGATTAGACACTACTGTATTCTCAGAACCTCCACGCGGTGTACTTCTGGGCAACGGAGACGAACGTTAAGTCCTTTTCCCAGTAACTAATTTTAAGTCATTTACCAAATTAATGTTCTCTACTAATGAACTATTGATTGACCGAGCGAGCGAAGCGAGAGAGAGTAGTGAAACATCCAAGAACTATTTAAAATAAGAAGTAAAGGAAATATCGTTTTTTTATAGAAGTAAGGGTATCGTTTTTTTTCTTTTTTTATAAGGGTAGGTACCTATTAGAAAAATGTAGCAAAGGATGCTCGCGAAGTCGACTGTTCACAGAACTACTAAGAAGTTGTGTAGTACCTAATTTGTTGACGAAACGACCTATTGATCTAATGAACTGACACTACATATATAGGTACATAGATGTGCTGTAGACATAATGATCTCGTAACTTATTGATGCAGTAAACATGATAATGATATTCTAATCTGTTCGTAGCCTTGTCGGGTTGACATATTGATTATTGATATACTGTTAATCCCGTAAACCCCGGGTTCCGAGGTGCAAGCCTTGGATGCAACCGAAAGCAAAGATGATAAGGGTGAAGAACGTACAACAAGATGTAACAAAATGATGAGGCTCTATAAAAGAAACTGGATAGCGACAAATATATTTGTACGAAAAAAATATCGGATTAATATTATCTAAAATTCAGGTGCAAAGATAACTCTTTATTGCACACAATACTAATTTATTAAGACAAGATATTCATAGTGTAGACATCGGAACAGACAGCAGAATGTGCAATAGACGGCCATTTCACTAACGAGGATCTCTTCCAGGCGACTTTTGGATGAACAGGAAAGTACAGAGAAAAGACAAAGTATGTAAATGTATAGGTATATCAAGGAATCAAGGAATCAATTTCATTTATTCAGTTTAGGCACACAAGGAGCACCATATGAACGTCAAAATTTTATATTTACTTATGTCAAGAAAAAATATATATAAACAATAAATAATGTAAAAATAAACCATTGGAAAATGATTCTTTCGCTGGTTCGGTAGGTTAGTTCTACTGAGAAGATACCAGCAAGAAGTGCTACAACCGTACTGCTACCATAGAAAGGTGAATTATGGCATTTCAGATCCACGGTAAGTCGGTACCCCTGGCCATACCCCTGGTGGTTCTGTGGGTCTGATCATATTTGCATAGGTGGTACTACTGGGAATATGCCAAACTTTTGAAAAACGCTGAATCAAATTGGTCCGGTCAGAATTCCAGCATTTAATATTTTATACCAACCTACTTACGCGTCTGCAGTAATAATCATTGTTGTCACTTCATCACTTGTTTACAACTGTTGTGTTATCTGTGCAGTAATCTAAAGCAGTGTTTCTTAACCCGCGGTTCGCTGACCCCCTGGGGTCCGTCACCGCCAGTATGTATGGGGTATGCAGTCATATATGAAGCATTTAAGGATTTTAGGATTTAGAGAAACAGATTGAGAGTGGAATCTATTTTAAAATTCGTTCGTTTTGCGATTCATAGTAACATCTACTCAAACATCACTAATTTGGTTACAAATACGGTAAGCAGACACCAACCTTCATAATATTAACGTAAATAGGTAGTCAGTATCAAAATAATCGGAATATTTACCATGTTGCAATGTTTTGAGTTTCCGATATTTCGCGTCGAACTATCGGAATACAATATGGTAAATATCCCAATTATTTTGATACAGATGTGAGTGACCGTGATAGTTTAAATACCTGTAAATAGGTAGTTTTAAAAAGTTATTTATATATTTTTAATATTGAAATAGGTAATTAATTTATTCATCGTCTTATGACTCTTTATACTGGGTGGCGCAAAAGTAAAGACCCTATTTGGTTCGGCTATAACATTTTTTCTAAATTAGAAAACTAGATTTAGGTTTTTTTAAATGTATATTTGTACCATTAAATTTCGTACCATTAGGATTTAAAGATGATGTCTTTTAAATGGTGACCTCCAGAGTTGATACACATTTGAGCCCTATTTATGACATTTTGCATAACTTGCCGTGACACTTCCTGCGATATGTTCGTTATTTCTTGACGAATGTTTTCTTTTAGAGCTGCGAGAGTCTGTGGCTTGTTCACATACACCCGAGATTTCAAAAAACCCCAAAGAAAGAAGTCTGGACTGGTCAGATCGGGTGATCTTGCAGGCCAAGGCAAATCGCCAAAACGAGAGATAACTCGGCCTGGAAAAGCGTCCACTAAGAACATTGACACAATTATTCCACGTTCTTGGGGAGTAAAACGGTCCATGTTTATTTTCAGTGTATTTTACATTTGTTCACTACACAATTTTCAACAACAGAAGTACAGAAAATGTCATATAAAAAAAATAAAGGTATTTTCTTTAGTGCCAGTACTTTTGCGCCACCCAGTACTTAGGGGGTCCTTGAATGAAACCTTATTATTTCCTAGGGGTCCGTGGACTGAATAAGGTTAGGAAACTTTGTCTTTTTAACCTTTCAGTGAAGAATATTTATATATGTAATATTAATCTATGAGTGCGGCAATAGCCACAGTTCGACGCGGTCACGTTATTTCCTATTCTTTGGTTAATACTCTTTAGAATTAAACTATCTAGTCTGTGCTATAGTCAAATACAGTGTAATTAAAAAGTTTAATTATTTAAAAAAATGGCAGTATTTAAGTCAAGCGGTAAGTTAATGTTTCTTTGCAATTTTAATAGTTAAAGTATTGTGAGGTTATGTTTATTATTTTGATAAGATACGTAAAAACACTCATGGACAAAGTTCTAAGGTCATAATCTACACGCATAGTATACACGTTTAGTATTACGCGAGTATGTGTTTGTGAGAGAGAAGGGAAGTATTTATTTATTGATTTTAGATAAAACGTCATGAATGACATGGCATGTCACTTAAATAGTAGTATTTTAATATTTTTGCCGTGGTTACAAGACCTTTAAGCCAAGTTTTATTTGGTTATCTTGGTGGGTATGATTATTGATGATGATGAAGATAATAATGATGATGAGTTGATGATGATGATAACGATTAATGATAAATTGCTGCCTCAGTAAAGTGGTGGTACTAGAGGTTTCTAGGGTCATTTGGAACAAACACGAAAAATCACCATTTACTGTAATATATAATGCTACTTACTTTCCTACTCTTGAATGAATGAATATAATTAATCAACACCTACATAATGTAACAGACACTACAAAGTAGGAGTGGGGTTGGTTTGACTTCAAGAGTCTTATTAGGGCAGCTGTCCTCCGTTAGTGTGACTTAGTTAGTATGCTTTGGTAAAAATCTATCATTTTTTATACTACTTAAGTGGCAGACAAGCACGCGGCCCACCTAATCAAAAGTGGTTACCGTGACCTATGGACGTGTGCAACACCAAGAGCGTCGAAATTTTTGCTGCCGACTCTAAAGAAAAGGCTTGAAAGTAGAAACTTTGGAGGGACCGGGAAACTGCCCGAATGACAACGCTGATGGCCTAACTATCTTGTTACTTGTATCTACTATTCTAGAACACCAACACATTCGCTACAACCCCCTCAAAGACGACTGGGTTCTGATCTCGCCTCATCGCTGCCAGCGACCCTGGAGCGGCCAGACGGAGGGCGACGAGGAGGAACAGGCTCCGGACCCCAACAACCCACTCCTGCCCAACGCTGTGAGGCCAAATGGACAGGTAAAAGGCACAGGAGTCGACTTTACAATCGATAGGTCTCAGGATCGAATCCTGGTTGACAGCGACGTGAACATACTAAGCGGGAATATTAATAATGTTGTCAACAAAATTAAGTTTGAAAACTAAAATTTAAATTAAATTTAAGAAAAGAAAATATCAAGGATAGCCGTGGTCGTATGCTACTTTCTCTAACAAAATAATAGGTACATTCTAATGAAAAGTGGTATACAATCACGGCTATCCATGATATTTTAACAGGCGGTAGTTTCCTTTGCAAGTTTAAGGGTCGATTTTCTCACCAAGACCTTCGGGGCCAAGCCAACCTGCTAACGAGCGGTACACCTGCTGATAAATTAATGAAAATCTGGTGGAGGATAGCTCCTACCAGAGCTATTGTGGAAGGGACGAAGGAGCATCGTTTTCTTAAAAATCAAATCATTGGTGAAAAGAAAGAATTGGAGAGTTGACGATCCAAGCTTTGCGCCTTGAAGGTCAGGCATACTCTACCTCTTGATTTGGCTGGATCCTCCTACCTCGGAAAGCCTGGGCCAGAACCTCGTGCGTCTATTAAAACGAATCTGTTCACGATTTGCAGCTCCCTATCTAACTATCCGTATCAGATCGAGCTCTACATCGTTCTCTGAGCCCATTTCTCAACTCAGTTGGGAGTCGCCTTTCCAGTCTTACAGGCTACTAAAGCAAAACCACTGTCATACCATAGACACTGCAAAAAATATCATAAAATTTTAGACTTTATTCGCATGCGTTTAAAGTTCAAAATTAAATGAAATGAGTTTCATTACACTTTTCATTTACTCTGCAAAAAGACTTTAGTTTTTGGACTTTAAAACGCATTGCATTAAAGTCTAAAATTCAATGAATTTATTAGCAGTGTCTGTGGTATGACAGTAGTTTTGCTTTAGCAGAATTGAGGTCCTGTGCGTCTGAACTTCGATATTTTCCGTGGAGCGACTACCATATGACTTCCACAAACAATCTATATATATGTATATATATATGAATGAAATGTTATGTTGGTTTGTATACGCTTCAAAAACTCAAAAAGTTCTGCATCGATTGAGCTGAAATTTAAGCATGATATATAATCCGCATCAAGGATTGCTGTTATCAAATTTTTGCATCAGTCGCAAATCCGCGACCACGAAAAAAAATTTTTTTTATACCACTTAGGTGGCAGACAAGCACACGGCCCACCTGATGGGAAGTGGTTACCGTGGCCTATGGACTCGTGCAGCACCAGGGGCGTCACACTCGCGCTGCCGACCCTGAAGAAACCTCCTAATTAATGCCCCTTTTGAAGAACCCCATATTGTAGGCGCATGGGAAGACCGCAGCAGGGAGTTCATTCCACAACTTGAGTGTGCGTGGGATGAAGTTTCTTTCATACCGCACAGTGCATACCGTCTCAGGTTGCAATGTGTGGGGATGAACTCCCTGCCTACGGCGAGTGGTACGATGATAGAATGTTGCTGTGGGCATCATGTCAAATTCTTGTCAAATGTATTCTTTGTTTTGTTTCTCATTTCGCAACCATTCAATCACAATGTGCCACAGCGCAGCTTGGCAGGGTACAGCTGGTTGGCAATATTTTTATGGCTACAATTACCTACATGCATGAAGAATGTAATGAGAGTGAATGAAGCGAGAGTAATATGTCAGGATCGTAGCAAATGGAGATCCGTGATCTCTGCCTACCCCTATGGGAGACAGGCGTGATTTTATGTATGTATGTATGTACAATTACCTACTCGTAACGACTACTGTAAATGGTCCTATGATAACCGCACTCCGAGGCACGGAGATGTTTGAACGAACTCTAATAGTCACTGTAATGTTAACAGAAAAATCCTAACTACAAATCGACGTATGTCTTCCCAAATGATTTCCCTGCGCTGTTGGAAAGGGTACCCGAACCTCCGCCCTCGGAGAACCCGCTGTTCAAGGCGGCGGGAGCGAAGGGCCATTGCAGGTGAGTGCTATTATTACATACCTACACGTTTTACTTCATCCATTGAAGACATTTTGATAGGTGTGGACTTAGATTTCGGCGCTATCCTCTCCTCTGTACTCTCTTGTGCGATATGTGCCTCCCTTTCTAAGGGCAAGATGGAGACTCCGTGGTACCCTCATCCGAGGGGGGCATCTAGAAACCAGAGTAGGCTCTGGGTCAGTCAAGGTTGCCTTAGGCATCTGAAGGCCCAAGACGGCGGGTGGACGGTTAGTTGGTTCGAGGCCGACATAACCAACTCGCCTGGGGACGTTGTGATAAGTACCTACTTATCCAAGGGGATTTTCACACTTTATGAAGGGTTATTTCTACTGTCCTCCACCGACTTCGTCCCCACTGGGGGGAACTAGGAATACTTCTGAAAAAATTGAACTACCAGCTGTCCCCACAATTTGTCGACTTTTGTTCAAAATGTTTGCTGGCACGTACTTAGGCGACGTAAAATTCGTTCTGATATTTTCAGAGTGATGTGCTTCCACCCCGATTCCACCATGAGGATTGCGCTCATGACTGTGGACGAAATTTTGGCTGTTGTTGAACAGTAAGTATTACTTATATTAAAACCATCATGGTCACTCACATTGGTATTAAAACTATCGGGATGATTATCATGTTGTATTGTTTTAAGTTTCCGATATTTCGGCGCTGTTGCAAACACCATGATCGCGTAGGAACTTGCAAAAGCGCCGAAATATCGTAGTATTATTATTTGAAAGGAGCTGATAGATTTGAGCATTCCTTGTAATAAAACATCGAGAATTTCGCCGGTTTTAAATTTGTCGAAATTAACAACAATCCAAGCATAGAACCAAACATCGTTACAAACATATTCATGATCTAGCGAATACTTTAACTAGTCGATTTTTTTTATACCACTGAGGTGGCAGACAAGCACACGACTTCCCTGATGAAAAGTGGTTACCGTGACCTATGGATAGTAGGGGAGTCACACTCCTGCTGCCGACCCTGTAAGATCAGAGAGTTTCTGTGCCGTCAGTGCAGAAGACGAAGCAGGACAAGACTTCCCACCGACAGCACAAAAACTCTCCAGTCACTTCTGGCTACCCTACTCATCGCCGGGAACACAACATAACACAACACAACGTTATTATGGCCGCGGTACTTCTCTAGTCGGCTTGCTTAATTGGTCAAGTCGATGCAAATTTAATGATCCCGAAAGGAGAATGCTCGCAAGAACGCTCAATAGAAAGCATACTAAAACGCTCTCGCCACACAAGCAGTCTATCGAGCATTTCTGACGAGTATTCTCCCTATTTCTTGTCGTGATACCGCTAATCTCATTCCAGATGGGTGAATCAGATCAAGGAGCTGGGTCGCCGGTATACCTGGGTACAGATCTTCGAGAACAAGGGCGCCATCATGGGCTGTTCCAACCCTCACCCGCACTGCCAGGTGTGGGCGTCCAGCTACCTGCCAAATGAGGCCAGGGTTAAGGAACGGTGAGATTCTTTGACTAGCTGGTGCCTGCAGTTCCGCCCGCGTGGGTATTGGTTATCGCGATTTTCTCCTGATAGTCATGTACCTACACCCGTGCAATCATCATTATCCTTGAATTAGACTCGGTCGCATCTGAGGTCTTCATCTCGGAGTCCGAGATCTGCTTTTTCCAGATCAACTGCGTCGCGGTTGAACTTCGAACTTTTGTTGAAGCGACCTCCACCTGACCTCTACAATACAACCTATTATCGATATCGAAAGTTTGTATCATTTTAAGTCAAAGTCAAAGTCAAAAATCATTTATTCTGTATAGACCATTATATCGGCACTTACAAAACGTCAACAAAAAAGGAACTTGAATATCAGTTTAGTAAATGGACCACCAGTTTGAAACACGGCCCCGACCTGAGAAGACTCCGGCAATCAGCGGGTATAATTTTTTTAGGGTTCAAACTACCATAAATATATTTTTATGGCAACTGTTACCGACGGCTTAACTTGCTCGCCGAAGTTCGGAGGGATCTCATTGTTTTAAGAATGGTCGCCCATCCTAAGACCGACTTGGCTAGTGTTGCTTATCCCGTACAATGTTCGATAATATATCATCATAATAGACAGCTATTATGATGATTTATTATCGAATAGCTAAGACATGGAGCCGCCTGTCACCCTGGCAGTAGCAGGCCGCGGCGGCGGAGGCGCGCCTCCCCATTTCCGGGGACGAGTTGGGGACTCTGTGGTCCCCACACCCGAGGAGAGGGCCAGATCTAGAGAGATGGCCCTCGGTCGGCCGGGGTGCGAGGGATATGTCTGTTAACCTCACTCACAGGCGGCGTGCGTTTTGGTCGGTTTAAGTCCGACATAACCTCTTCCACCGCTTCGGTGGGGGGGTATCCGTGGGGATTTTGCGCACGTAAAAAAAAATATTTGAGACTAAAAATATTTCTATAAAAGTAATGAAAGTATTTAAGAAAAAGATTTATGATGAAATGAATTATTTATCATCATCATCATAAATCTTTTTCTTTTGTGCTTTGATCTCGCCATAGAAAAAACTAGCTGACCCACCCCAGCTTCGCTCGGGGTATATTTTGAAGCTTCATATCCCTTTGAGCCTGTTAGTCTTCAAAATATGTATGAAAATTGCCGGATTTGTTAACATTTATTATCAATGCTCCGCTCCCTTAAGTAGTAGCGTAATGATATATAGCCTAAAACCTTCCTCGATAAATGGACTACCCAACACTGAAAGAATAATTCAAATCGGACCAGTAGTTCCAGAGATTAGCGCGTTCAAACAAACAAACAAACTCTGCAGCTTTATAATATTAGTATAGATTATATTGTTGTAATATTTGTAGAACACAGAAGGAGTATTACCTGCAGTACAAGAGACCCATGCTGGCGGACTATCTGCGACAAGAGCTGGAGAATAAGGTAAGATGTTCTACTGACAATGTGAGGCGTGAACTGATGTGCAATTGGGTATTTGACGAACTCTTCAAATTAGTTACTTTTTACTAAACGTCAAAACAGTACGTTATAAGGAAACTTGTATCAAATAATTTATTGTGACGTCATAATATCCAATAGTCAAATAATTTACTATTGTTCGTTCGTTGGATGATTAGTAATCGCGGTAGCCTAGTGGTATGGGTAATGGACTGCCGAGACGAGGTCTCGGGTTCGATACCAGGTTTTACCATGCCACAGACCAATGGCATTTCGATGCTTTTCGAAGTTATGTGTGTATTTATCGCAGGTTTATAAGTGTCCGGTTAATGGCAATAGACTCGCCACCTATTACATTGGGACCTATACATAAACTGGCGAAATGTAGGTGCTAGCACCTCTGCCTAGCCCTTCGGGAATACAGGCGTGAGTTTATGTTATAAATGTTATGTATGCAACGGTTACCGCTCTTTTACCATTCTTAATTTAGTATGCTTAGTTAAATAATTTAATTTCAAAAAACAGGAAAATACCGAATTCTCTAAGCATAGGTTTGCCTTGCCTACTTTTACTGACCGCACAGAAACTCTGTGCTTACAGGGTCGGCAGTGCGAGTGTGACTCATCTGATGTTGCACACGTCGATAGGTCACGGTGACCGCTTGCCATCAGGTGGGTCCTGTTCTTGTCCACCTAAGTGGTATAAAAAATATACAGGATGTTACAGAAAGGTGTGTCTATATTCGGGGGAGCCATTACATGTGATATAAATAAAATTTCCGCAAGTATATAAACACCGATTAACTTTGTATGACGTAAAAATAATTTTCTTTTTTATCGATCATGTGTAAGCTTCAGTGATCATTCACACCTCGTGCGATTAATACGCGTTCTTTGTGGTTAATAAGTAGTAAACAAGAAACCGGTTTCTTATCGGCCGGCGCATCGCTCGCGACGCCCGGTCGACTATTCTGTGAAAAGAATAATGAACCTTGTTCCGAATGGATAGTGATGATATTCAGAATGCATCGGATGATACAAATAATTTAGAAGTTACGGTCGTAGATCTGACAAATGTAAACGAGAATATGGATACAAATGAAGAACTAACAAATAAAAGGCTAAGAAGGAGCGATAGCGAAGAGGGTTGGCAGAAGGCTACAAGGAAAAGAAAATCTATAGACAATAGCAGCATGCAATCTGAAGAAATTACGTGGCAGGTTTGTGTCTACTCTAATGAAAAGTTTCCGAAACAATTCACTATGGCAAAATTGCTTAATCAACATAAAATAACAGGTGTCACAAAAGTTAAGTATGTTAACCCACATAAATTAATAATAACTTTCGATAAAGAAATGAATGCCGAGGAATTTATTTCGTGTTCGGGATTGAATGAACTTGGATGGCGAAGACAAAAAGCGTGGGAGGTGAGTTTATGCTACGGAATCATTAAGGATATTGATGTAGACTTGTCGGAGGAGGAACTCTTGAAATGCATTCGTACTGACACGGAGGTGGTTGTCGCTAAACGGCTAAGTAGAAGAGATGAGCAAGGGTGGACTCCGAGTGAAACGGTTAGAATAGGTTTTAAGGGTACTTATTTACCTAATTATGTTTATTTGATGGACTTACGAGTCGTTGTTTCTCCATTCGTGTTTCCTGTGACACAATGTTCCAGATGCTGGAGATACGGACATACATCGAAGATATGCCCCTCAAATAAACCTATCTGTCCGAAATGTGGCAAGAATGATCACGCAAACTGTGATATATCTATTTATAAATGCGTCAACTGTTCTGCTAATCACATATCATTGTCAAGGGACTGCCCGATGTACGTAAAAGAAAAACGCATTCGAGAGATTATGTCACAGTTAAAATGCACATATCAAAGAGCCTTGACTTATTATACGCCTGCACGCCGCGCATTTCATGTAAATAAGCCACCGGTCAATAACAGTCAGAGTACTGGGCAAGGACCGCCTAGCACCAGACCTTCTAGTTGCGACACACTTATAAGGAACGAAACATTAGTTGAAGACAACGTGCGTCCCAATATAACAGCTTCACAAAAACCTCGTAAAAAGAAGAAGAAAATAGTACCACTCCGCTTAGCAGATAACGTGGTGGCTAATATGTCTGTAACTGACTCCGAAGTTTCAGCCGATCCAGAAACTTCTTTACCCAACGATGTTGAAAGTCACCGTGAAATATCGTCACTCCGGCGCTTATGGGAAAAGATGAAAGAGATGATAGAAAACATAAAAAATCTGATACAAATACAATTTAAGGACGGTTTGAAAATATGCATGGATTGGCTAAACACCTTTTTAAGTAACTTAATACCTGATATGTCTGTGTTCAAAAAAATATTTACATCTATTAATGGATAACGCCCCCAATGTTGCTGTTAAGCTAAACATTATACAATGGAATGCTTGTAGTATCAGGCCGAAGCTACAATTATTTGAGCAGTTATTAATCCAAGAACATGTACACATAGCAGTGGTAGGTGAAACATGGCTTGAACCAGATTCTCTTATCAATATTCAAAATTATTATTTTTTCCGCCAGGATAGGGATCGGCATGGTGGTGTGGCAATTATAGTACACAACTCAATTCAGGCACAACGGGTTGAAATACAAAGAACTTTTCGTTCCATAGAAATAATTCATATCAAATTATTTAATTGTGATCAATTAGAACATATAATCGCTATCTACTGTTCTCCAGACGCGTCAACAAACCCTCAGACTTGGGATTATCTATTCTCTATGGTAAATGGAAAATCTCTGATTTTGGGTGATTTCAATGGCCACCACACAAATTGGTCTTACAAGACAGATACAAGGGGAAATCAAATTTTAGATTCCATATTAGATTACAACTACATTATATTAAACGATGGTAGTCATACTCGTTCCCAAATAGTAAACAACGTATGTAAAAATTCTTCGCCTGATTTATCTATAGCTTC
This sequence comes from Eilema griseolum, assembly GCA_963662185.1. Taxonomy (NCBI): domain Eukaryota; kingdom Metazoa; phylum Arthropoda; class Insecta; order Lepidoptera; family Erebidae; genus Eilema; species Eilema griseolum. The sequence goes on from OY759257.1 coordinate 9,004,227, forward strand.
GTTTGACATATCTTTGACTATTAACTGGGTAGTATTAAATGAAACATTGGGTAGCGATCATATGATTATTAAACTATCGACCACATTCTACTCGAATGTCCAGGATCTTAAAAAAAGGAATTTCAAAAGGGCTAACTGGCAAGGTTACGAGAGTTACCTTGATGAAAAATTCGTTAGTTATGATGTATCTATTTTTGATGATCCACAAAAAGCTTATGACGTTTTCTTAGGTCATTTAAATGAGGCGGCTGAGAAATTTATCCCGTATATAAAATTTGATCTCAACCCTACAGGAAAGTTCCGACCTAAACCTTATTGGAGTCCGGAATTATCAAAATCAGTGGCAGAACGAAGGCTAGCTCTGGCTAGTTTCAGACGTAACCCCACGCCAACCAATTGGATTGCATTAAAAAGGAAAATCTGTATTTCGCGACGACTCCTTAGAAAAGCTCAAAGAGAGTCCTGGCGACAATTTTGTACATCTATAGATCAGACGGCGTCCGTGAGCGATCTATGGAATAAAATCAGATGGATTAAAGGGTACAAAACACGTAAACAACCCATTGACCCACTAATGGCCACCCGCCTTCTACATAGTCTTACCCCCGACGATGTTCCCCGCCGCAAACCTACATTCACATCACATAATGCGAAGCTAGAAAGTCATATAACGTTACAGGAGCTAATTAAAAGCATAAAAACAAAAGATACTGCTCCCGGTGAAGATGACATTTCATATAGCATGATTAAAAAATTACCCACTAACGCTAAATTATATCTAGTTACATTGTATGACACTTTGCTAGTGACAAGTATTCTACCTACTCAATGGCAAAATATCAATATTATACCAATACCTAAACCTGGGAGAGATCCTAATTCTCCTTCACCATTGAGACCAATTTCGTTGATATCGTGTTTATGTAAAATATTTCATTCAATTATACAAAAGCGGTTGGAATGGTATTTTGAAAAAAACCTTTTTTTTTCCAACGACACTGTGGGTTTTAGAAAATGCAGATCCTGCCTAGATAATTTAAGTCATTTAGTAACAAGAATCCAAATGGGTTTCTGTAAAGATTGCATAACAATTGGTTGTTTCATTGATATCGACAATGCATATAACAACATTGATATTAATAATCTACTTTACAAACTAGATTCCTTAGGGGTGGGACACAGAATATGTAGCTATCTCTGGGAATTCCTTCGGGAGCGTTTTCTGACTATAACTATAAATAATAGGTCTGTCACCCGAGGTGCGGGCAGAGGCTTGGCACAGGGTGACCCATTGTCACCCTTACTGTTTAATGTAGCCACAATAGATATTTGTAAAAGACATAACACCGATTATATCCACGTCTCACAGTACGCTGATGATTTCGTAATTTACTGTACACATAAAAATATAAACAGTGCCGTTGAACAGTTGCAGACATCCTTAATGCATATTTTGATTGATTTATCTGAGCTAGGTTTAGAGATTTCACCGTCTAAAAGTCAAATATGCATTTTTAAAAAGGGTGTAAATAGACAAAATATTACTATAAGATTAAATAATAGCAGCCTGCAAATTGTTGAGAATGTTAAATATTTAGGCTTATGGCTCGATCGCTCACTGAGATGGGCGAAACATATTAACGAACTTAGCGAAAGAGTATCAAAATATTTGAATATCCTCAGGTTTGTAGCGGGTGCAAATTGGGGCATTCATCCAAAACATTTGAGAAAAATGTACATATCTCTCTTGAGAAGCCGTTTGGATTATGCTAGCTTTTTGTACGGTGACAGTGCTGCCACACATCTATACAAATTGGATAAGATTCAAAATCAGGCCATGCGAGTTGTTGGTAGTTTTATTAAAACGACACCTATTCACGTAATGGGCAGTGAACTAGGCATACCGCCATTACATACGCGTAGATGCTACCTGGCTGGAAAATTTTTACTAAAATGTAAATCGGTATTAAGTAATAGCAAAATGATTAACTTATTAGAAAATTTAACAAATTGTTTAAACTCGTGGCGTAGGATGAACAAACCCGTTTTAATTATAATGTACGAACACTTGAAACCAGTGAATGTACACTGCAGTAAAAATTTAGAAATTTTCGTAAATCAGGTATGGATTAGTCATATAGATCTCTCAAATAACTTAATTTGTAATATAGATAGTATAAGTAAACCTAAACAGCAATATAAAGCGTCCGCTTTGAAAGAATTATGTTCTCGATACATCGAAACACGGTTCCCAAATTATTACCAGATATTTACCGATGGTTCTAGGGAACGAGGTGAAGCTGGAGCGGCTTTCTTTGATCCCCAACAAAATACATATGCTCGCTTTAATGTCAGAGCAGACATGTCTATTATGTACATTGAATTGCTGGCTATTAGTGAAGCCCTATCTTATATACATTCCATAAATCGCGACAAATTCGTTATTTTTACTGACGCTAGGAGTGCCCTCCTTCATATAGCTCGCTGTACCTCGACAATTCGAGGAACACCGATAGCTTATACTGTTGTTAACCAAATTTTAGAGCTAGAACACAGCTGCAAAACGGTGCAGCTTCAGTGGATACCGTCACACGTCGGCATAGCTGGTAACGAAAGAGTAGACATACTAGCAAAAGAGGCTTGCTCCGAAGGCATACCTATCTCCTTACTACCTTACTTCTCAGACTGCTTGTACCTGGTAAAGAGATATTGCTACCAACTTTGGAAGGAATATTTCGATAAGAGATCATTAGAGAAGGGTATCTGGTACAAAACTATACAACCTAAACCATTGACTATACCTTGGATTGATAAATGTTCCTATAGTAGGTCTAAACTAGTGTTGGCTATGAGATTGCGGTCCGGGCACATTCCATCTAGAAAGTTCACTTTCCTTATGGGTTTGTCACCTTCGCCAAACTGTGAAATATGCGGCGTGGTTGAAGACGTACAACATATTCTGATGGAATGTGTTCGGAACCAACAGCGGAGAGCAGACCTAACGCAAACTAACGTAATGGATATCGGAGGATGCAATAGCGTCCTTGCGAGACCTCTTTCGGATGCAGCTCAAGACATGTATCTGTTGTATCATGATTATGTGACATGTGTGTATTAATATATATAAAATTACTGGTACTGTATACAAAATGGCTATGATGGAGCGACATAGTCATGTTGTGGCTAAGCTCCGTAAATAAAGATTAAAAAAAAAAAAAAAAAAAATGTGTAAGCTTGTGGAAATTGCCGACAAACGCACAACACTAAAAAATTACCAGGGCTGCAGCAGCTGCAGCTGCTATTACAAATGAACTCTATGGTTTAAACCCGAGTAGGTTTACCAAACGATCTGAATTGATAGGCCCTGTCTCAATATCATCCTACTTACTTTCTAGTTAAACTATTATTTTTATATCGGGCATAGAAATTCTGAAACAGCTTATAAGTTGTTAAAATAGTATTAAAACAAAACAAAATTGACTTTAAGCAATAGTAAAACATTTTTATGTTCCTGAAATCTACCACGCTGAATGTGGGATTTGTCTCAAAGATACCTTTACTTAAGGTTAACCTACATTCAATACCAGGAGCCGTGGACAACCGAATCTCCAGCCACGCCCCTTAATATTAAACTAATTAAAATTGGTTCCGTACCCAATTTAAGACTCCCGATGACACCTTCTACATCCATCATTTACGTTTTTTTTTTACAGAAATGTTATGCAAAAAAAATGACTATCGTTTTTTATACCACTTGGGTGGCAGACAAGCACAAGACCCACCTGATTGGAAGTTACAAGTATTAGTCAAATAGTACAAAATTCCAAGCTGTTGGGTAGGTACACGATACATATTGGTGCTTGGCCGCGAACCTCCGCAGCGCAACTGCGCGTGGAGTTGGCAGCACCTCTCTCCTCTCTCAATCCCGACCGAGGCAGGCATGACCCTGTAATGGTATGCTGGGCGACTCTTCACGTGTGCCTGACTAGCATAGGACACAGTGGAGAGCAGGCAAGGCCTCAAAGGGCTGGTTGATTCTTAGAGCACAGGAGTAGGGGTGACAGGTGCGGCCATCTGTTAACCCAGCAGAAGCATCCCGCGGCGGCGGTTGAAAGCCTTCTATCCAGGGTAAGATGAGGATGCTGCGCACTTTCCCATACCGGATTAACATGGCACCGGGCTCAAAACAACCCTCCTCTCGCATCCGCACGAGGTCCTACTCTCGTCCTTCGAGACCAGCAGAATCCGCAATCCGCAACACTGTGACTGTTGCACATTTGCCTTAGTTTGAGTTTTGTAGTTATTTTATTTGAGATTTGTTACTGTTTGTTACGTTTTGGAAGTCAGGTGCCAATGTTAATGCGCACAATGGCGCACAACATAAATAACGGCGCTGTGCAAAACTGCACATATCATGTCGTATATATTATCGTTGTACCCGGATAACATATACTGTGAGAGGTCCTTCGTAAGTGTTCGTTAAAGTAACATTCATTGCGGTACCCTAAAATATTACATAATATTAAAATATCTTCTCTTTCACTCCAAATTGCCACGCCCCTTATTATGATTGGTTCCGTACCAATTCTTATTTAATACAAAACTTTAACAAAACCTTCCCTTAAAGCATAAAAAAGCATGGTAAAGTGAACAAAAACATGTTGAAGTACCAGGACAACATAAAATGTAAGAGCGGTTTCTTCAAAGTTTCTGAAACAAGAATTTCTACGGTACCCTAAAATAATTGATAAGAAAAAATCATTTCTTATTTTTTCCTATACCTAAATAGGGTGAACTGACTAATACTCGGCCATGGTCACTTTCTGCATTCTTAGTATCAGATGTTCTGTTGTGGAGTGAAAATGTCGGTTTTTAGTAATAGCGAATATTATGAGATGGTGCTTTGTGTTGGTGCAGCTGATGGTAGCTTGCGAGAAGAGAAGCTCATCGGCTGTTATTTGATTGTACCTACGTTTGGTAGGCTGGCTACCAGGCGTACAGCTACAGTTGGAATCAATTGAACTTATCGCCAAAGGAAAAAAATACAATAGTGTTGTGACCTACGGCTTTTGCTAAAGTATCGTAAAATTTAACGAACTTTACAATTTTGTAAGATGATTAACGATGGCATCACTTTATTACCATTCGTACTTTGGTCGGTGCATGTCGAATATGAATGGACTGGTTATCAGGCAACGACCCTTAATTTTGCCCACACCTTTTATTCTTCCTTTATATATGATAGGATTTTACATAAAGGTGTATTAAAAAAGATTATATAATTCAGTAGGTAATACATGTGATACTAAGACTGCAGAAAATAATGAGATTGTGACCATGGCCGAGTATTAGTCAGTTCGCCCTATTTAGGTATAGGAAAAAATAACAAATGATTTTTTTCTTATCAATTATTTTAGGGTACCGTAGAATTTCTTGTTTCAGAAACTTTGAAGAAACAGCTCTTACATTTTATGTTATCCTGGTACTTGAACATGTTTTTGTTCACTACCATGCTTTTTATGCAATAGAAGAAAGGTTTTAGAAAAGTTTTTCATTAAATAAGAATAGGTACGGAACCAATCATAATAAGGGGCGTGGCGGTTTGGAGTGAAAGAAAAGATATTTTAATATTATGAAATATTTTAGGGTACCGCAATGAATGTTACTTTAACGAACCTCTCACAGTCTATGCTCTCCGGGTACAACGACATGATTTACCTTAGTAAGTTCTGTGTGCAGTTTTGTACAGCGCCATTGTGCGCATTAACATGGCACCTGACTTCCCAAACATAACAGTAACAAATCTCAAATAAAATCTGACAATAAATGCGGTACCCTAAAATATTACATAATATTAAAATATCTTCTCTTTCACTCCAAATTGCCACGCCCCTTATTATGATTGGTTCCGTACCAATTCTTATTTAATACAAAACTTTAACAAAACCTTCCCTTAAAGCATAAAAAAGCATGGTAAAGTGAACAAAAACATGTTGAAGTACCAGGACAACATAAAATGATAACGACAACATATACTGGTGGTAGAGATTTGACGGCATTTCGGTTGGATTGCGTTCAGGGATCAGCAAATGCATAGCCGGGTAGGGGTGATGGTGGTCGCAGCACTAGTGGGACCAGTGGGTCTTGGCGTAGTCTAGTGAGGATGGTGCGGGGTGACGCGCCGGTCAGGGAGACCCGTAGAAACGGTGGTGCCGCTGGCCGCCCGCGGTATAGTACAGAGGCCCAACTGGGGCTAACCACCCTGGAAGGCTGCCTCACCAGACCGCGCATAATCCCGGTATGGCTCGTCGTGCCGGTTGGTGACCGGAAGTGGGGGCCAGGCGACCATATTCGGGGGGGTACGGGGGCCCTTCCGTACGGCGTGTCGGCTCACGCCATGCCTCATAATCATAGACAAAACCAATATCCCGCACTTTGTCACGCGGTGCTGCGACGACAATCACCTCTTTTTTTCACGCCCTTTTCTCCTTTTCATCATGGCAGCGCATTTAAGAGTATTGGGCAACACAGCGGCTCTGCAAACTCCCACAAGCTCGCTATTTGAGGTGGAGTCCACTAACATCTGTGGACTCCATGCGAACCTCAACGCCGTCCACCAACACCTTGAGACGGCGAAACCAGATATGCTCTTTCTCACGGAGACACAAATAGGCCGCCCTGATGACACGACCTACTTGCTTTACCCCGGCTTTGCGCTGCCTTGAGGACCCATCCTTTTCAACCCTATGGGTACACGTAGACCATGGCTCTACGAGTCAGATCTATGTGTGCCTCTACCGTTCCCATACAGGAGATGCTGAGACAACTCGACTCTTTGAATATCTGAGTCAGGCGGCAGATGATGCGCTGGAACGGTTTCCGAACGCCGAAGTGGTATTTTTGGGGGACTTTAACGCCCACCACGAAACCTGGTTGGGCTCCTCCAAAACAGACCATGCGGGAAGAGCCGCCCATGCATTTGCTCTGGCGCATGGCCTGACCCAATTGGTACACGAGGTCACTAGAATACCAAGAAGGTCGGGCCTAGCACCCTCTCTGCTAGAACTTCTGCTGACGAGTCACCCAGACCTGTACAGTGTTTCGGTACAAGCCGCTTTAGGCAATTCCGACCACTGTCTGGTCTGCTCCAAGGTGCCAATTATAGCGCCTTCACGACCCGTGCAGCGGAAGCGGCCTCTGGCACTACTCGTCAGCAGATTGGGATGGGCTGCGCAACTATTTTGCATCCATCCCGTGGGTTGAACGCTGCTTTGAAGGTAAGAAACCCTCGGATTGTGCTACTGCTGTTGCCGGTGAGATCGGTCTGGGTATGGAATACTATATCCCGTACACTGATGTCACCGGTGCCCGAGGAGTGCGCCCTTGGTTCGGGCGCGAGTGTGCGAGGGCTGTTGATCAAAAGCAGTCCGCGTATCGCGCTTGGGTAAGGGCGCGTGCCACGCACGATCCCAATGTGAGCCACTTCAAGGCGGCGTACAACAGAGCCACAAAGGTCTGCAAGAGGGCTTACGTCAGAGCGGATGCCCTGCGCATTGCGCGGCTTGGTCAAGAGCTAGTGGCACATCCCACGGGCAGCCGTGGATACTGGCGACTGGCCAAAGCCGTGCAGGCCAACTTCTGTCAGCCTTCGCTGCCACCGCTGCGCTACCCTGATGGATCCCTGGCCCATGGACCGCAAGAGAAAGCCAATATGCTAGTAAATCTCTTTGCGGCCAATTCCCGAGTCGATGATTGCGGTATACAGCCGCCGACACTACCCAATGGTGACCACGTAATGCCTGAAATACGTATCAGGCAATGCGATGTTCGTGCGGTGCTTCAATCACTCGATGTCCGGAAAGCCGGAAGGCCCGGATGGTATTCCAGCGGTGGTCTTACAAAAATGTGCAGCGGAGTTGTCTCCGATGCTTACGCGGCTGTACCGACTGTCCTACAGCTCGGGTACAGTGCCTTCGGCTTGGAAAGAGGCGAATGTACAGCCGATCCCCAAGAAGGGGGATCGCTCAGAGCCAGCCAACTATCGACCCATAGCCGTCACCTCAGTGCTGTGCAAGGTCTTCGAGCACATCATTAACAAACAGCTCATGCGTCACCTAGAGGATCACTCCTTAATTAATGACCGGCAACATGGCTTCAGGCCGAAACGGTCAACGGGTGATCTTCTAGCATACGTTACCCATCTTTGGGGTGAGGCTATGGACAAGCACGGCGAGTCACTGGCAATTAGTCTTGATATCGCCAAAGCTTTCGATAGAGTCTGGCACAAATCGCTTCTCTCCAAGCTACCAGCCTTTGGTCTGCCTCCTAGACTGTGCAACTGGAATGCTAGTTTCCTGCGGGAGCGCCGTATCCGCGTCCTCTGTGATGGACGGGCTTCGGAGTTCTTGCAAATAAATGCTGGCGTACCGCAGGGGTCTGTATTATCTCCCACTCTCTTTCTTCTGCATATCAACGACATGCTGTCCACCGGCAGCATACATTGCTATGCAGACGATAGCACCTTACACGGGAGTTATCACGGACAACCTGCGGCCAAACAGTCTGATATCGTGGAAAAAAGACAGCTTCTTGTCACTGAACTGGACCGGATCTTGAATCACATTTCTCAATGGGGCTCCGAGAACATGGTCGAGTTCAATGCCAAGAAGACGCAGGCTTGTGCGTTCACAGCAAAGGTATCTTCTTTCCTTCCCCTTCCCACTCTTCAGAGCACGCCACTTCCACTGCAGGACAATCTCTATATCCTAGGCATGGATATTCGCTGCAAACTGAATAACAGAAATTACATCGAGAGCATCATCAAAACAGCCTCGCGGAAACTCGGACTCCTAAACAAAGTGAGACGTTTTTTCACGCCGGAGCAGCGGTGTCTTCTCTATAAGACACAAATTCGCTCCTGCGTGGAATACTGCTCGCATCTCTGGGATGGCTCCGCGAAATACCTACTAGATGCTCTCGACAGGTTGCAGCGACGCGCGGTCCGAATTATTGGGAACCCTGAGGTCACGAACACCCTCGAGCCTTTGCAGATGCGTAGAGATATTGCTTCCTTGGCTGTATTTTACCGTCTCTACCACGGTGAGTGTTCTGACGAGCTCTTCCAACTAATCCCACCATCTCCTTTCCTACATAGGACAACACGTGCAGGCCTTAGATGTCACCCTCACACTGTGCAGAATATACGAGCAAGAACCAAGCGGTTCGGAGACTCTTTTCTTTGCCGCACCACCAAGACCTGGAATTCATTACCAGCACACGTGTTTCCTTCTTCCTACAGTCCCGGGGCCTTTAAGCGGGGCGTGAAAAAGCATCTGATGAGGCCGCCAAGCTGAGTGCCACCATTGTAGCACTTAGTGTCTGTAATGGTGACCCTCTTTCCTGAGACTTTGCCTTTAGCTTACCATCAGGCGAGGTGAGGTCAAGTTGGCGTGTCCTATATAAAAAAAAAAAAATAAAAAAAAAAAAACTACGAAACTCAAACTTAGGCAAACGTGCAAAGGTCACAGTGCTGGGGTCTCGAAGGACCGAGAGGGGGGTTGTTTTGAGCCAGGTGCCATGTTAATTCGGTATGGGAAAGTACGGTATCGTCATCTTACCCAGGATAGAAGTGGCTTTCAACCGCCGCCGCGGGATGCTTCTGCTGGGTTAACAAGTGGCTGCACTTGTCACTCCTACTCCTGTGCTCGAAGAATCAACCAGCTGTTTGAGGCTTTGCCTACTCTCTACTATGTCCTATGCTAATCAGGCACACGTGAAGATTCACCCAGCAACCTTTTATAGGGTCTTCCTGCCTCGGTCGGGATTGAGAGAGGAGAGAGGTGCTGCTGTCTCCACGCGCAGTTGCGTTGCGGAGGGTCGCGACCAAGCACCACTGTGTATCATGAACCTATCCAACAGTAACCCACTACCCAACAATATGTGTAAGTTCCCATCAGGTGGGCCGTGTGCTTTTCTGTCACCTAAGTGGTATAAAAAACGAAAGTCTATTTTTCGCATAACATTTCAATAAAAAAAACGTAAAGTATAGATGCAGAAGGCGGAATATAGCGTGCCGTCACAGATTGGGAGTTTTGAATTGGGTACGGAACCAATTTTAATAATAATATTAAAGGGCGTGGCTGGTAATTCGGTTGTCCACGGCTCCTGGTATTGAATGTAGGTTAACCTTAGGTAAAGGTATCTTTGAGACAAGTCTCACATTCAGCGTGGATGATTTCAGGAACATAAAAATGTTTTATTATTGCTTAAAGTAAATTTTGTTTTATTTGAATACTATTTTAACAAGTTATAAGTTATAATTTCTTTGCCCGATACCTATATAAAAAAATAACCCAACTAGAAAGAAAGTAGGATGATATTGAGACAGGGCCTATCAATTCAGATCGTTTGGTAAACCTACTCGGGTTCAACCGTAGAGTACATTATTTGTAACAGCGCGCTGCAACTGCTGCAGCCCTGGTTATTTATAGTGTTGCGCGTAATTTCCACTAGCTTACACATGATCGATAAAAAGAAAATTATTTTTCTACGTCATACAAAGTCGGTGTTTATACTCTCGCGGGATTTTTATTATTTTTTTATATAGCACACGTCAATTTGGACTTCGCCTTGCCTGGTGGTAAGCTGAAGGCAAAGTCCCAGAAAAGAGGGTCACCATTACCCACACATATCGTGTGACAATGGTGGCACTCAGCTTGACGGCCTCATCATATGCTTTTTCACGCCCCGCTTAAAGGATTATTTATATCACATGTAATGCGTCTCTCGAATATGACCACACCTTTCTGTAACATCCTGTATAAATATACAGCGTCGAGTGCAGCCCTGTAACAGGAACTCGCGTCATCATCACCCCCATGCTAACGTAATTTTTTTTTTAGCACTTAGGTGGCAGACAAGCACACGGCCCACCATGATGGAAAGTGGTTACTTGGCCTATGGACGTGTGTAATGCCAGAGGAGTCACACTCGCGCTGCCAACCCTGTAAGCACAGAGTTTCTGTGCCGTCAGTGTAGAAGACAAAGCAGGATAAGCCTGTAGTCTTCCCACGGACAGTACGAATTCTTCTCCAATGAGTTCTGGCTACCCGACTCACCGCTGGGAACACAATACAAAGTTATTATGGCCGCGGTATTCTGTAATACGTATATTTCAAAGGCCCCCTAGAAGTAAATAATAATTATTTTTTAGGAACGTATCGTCACAAAGAATGCGGAATGGGTGGTTTTAGTACCCTACTGGGCATTCTGGCCCTACGAGACTATGGTGCTGCCCCTGAACGGGTTGCCGCAGAGACTGTCCGACTTGACCGACGCCCAGAAAAGGGGGCTGGCAGAGATCATCAAAGAGCTGACCACGAGATACGATAACCTGTTTAAATGTAACTTCCCATACAGCATGGGATGGCATGGTAAGCGAACTGACACTCATTTTCTAATGCCCAAAGGGTGCCAAACGTCCATATCCCAGAATATCCAAATACATAGGTACCAGATTGTCCAAATCCTAGAATGTCCATATCCCAAAATGTCCAAATGTTGCTATTTGGAATGCGTCAGTTGCTTCGTGCTTATGGAGTCGACTTTACAATCAAGAGGTCCTGGATTTGAATTACCACTAAGCTACCGAAGTCAAATAAATAATACAATTTTACTTAAAAAAAATACTTATTTGTTTTTAAAGAATATTAATAACCGAAATTACTGATATTCATGTTTTTGTGGTTTTTTTGAGGTTTTGTGGTTCATAATTGACTTTTCATGCAGGTGCCCCTACCGGTCCCAATACAACCGTAATGGACTCCCCGCACTGGGTGCTCCACGCTCTCTACCTACCTCCCCTGCTGCGATCTGCTACCGTGAAGAAGTTCATGGTGGGGTACGAGCTGCTGGCGCAGGTGCAGAGGGACCTCACGCCGGAGCTCGCCGCCGAGAAACTTAGAGAGTGTTCTGTCGTCCATTATATGTGTAAAGAATAAAAGATTTAATATATTTGTTTACTTTTTTGTCATAATACGAGTATGTATACTTTAGGACATATATCTTGGATGTGAAGTGTGGTGTCACCAGCCTAACCGTTCATAATAAATGTAATGGTGGGTAGGCGCTCAAAAAATGTTCTCCGCATACCTCTCGACGCTCGAAGACTAGTCAAGTCGTGACCACGGGTGCTGCAACGCATCCGAAACGTCGGCAGAAATACTAAGTTCTATGATTTGATTCGCGAGAAGTCCCGATATCTTGTATAATTATATATCTTGGACCTAGTAGGCGCATGGGAAAACCGTAACAGGGAGTTCATTCCATAGCTTGAGTGTGCGTGGGATGAAGTTTCTTTCATACCGCACAGTGCGTACTGTCTCAGGTTGCAATGTGTGGGGATGAATTCCCTGCCTATGGTGAGCGGTGAGAGTGAATGAGATTGTCGACCAGCCTCAACGCCCGTCTTTGCACCAAGACGAAGGGGTCAAGCTGGTATGCAGGGGTTCATGCAAAAAGGTGACAGCAGTACTCCATGTTGGGCCGGCCGGATATTTCCAAACGATTTCGCTATCGAAATTGTATTCAAAATCATTTTATCCGAAATGAGTATAAAATTTGAGTGTATACAAGTATACTATAAAGATGTTTGGTATAAATAAAACTAATAGTATACAAATAATACTATATTTATGAAATAATTACTTAAAATAGTAAGTAAGGCATAGATGTATTTTCTTCAATGGCACTGTCACAAATTGACATCACTGTAAGCATAATTGATACGGTCGTTACACAAAACTTAAAACTAGAATTTTTAATATACAAGATAGAATGTATAATGTATTATACAAGATAGAATGTATAATGTATTATACAAGGTAGAATGTATAATGTATCTTGTAAAAAACTTCTTAACGCTAACTCTTATTTCAACACGTATGGGCTATTATTGCTGCATCGATACAAATTAAAAAAAATACACGTCAAATTGAGAACCTTCCTTTTGACGTCGGTTAAATTGACTTCTATGTGTACTACTAGACTGGCGGCACAAAAAATTGGTAATGATTTATGAACTGAAGTGAACACTTTTTACCCGACTACAGCGAAGTAAAAGGAGGGTTATTGAAGTGAACGCTTCAGGCGCTATAATGGAAAAAAATATTGGAATATGTCACACTGTTACAGTTACCGACACCTCTGTATACAAGTATCTACTACATATGTTGTTACAAATAATATATATTGTTCAAGTTCTAACTGCTGTCGGCACTCCCGAAGTGCCACTGCTCATTCCAAATTCAAAATTCATTCGTCCATCAATCCCGGTAACGTGAAACAATTTATGTTCTAAAAAACTCATCTAGTATACATAGAAGTCATTGTAGTAAACTGATTCTTATTTTAAAATAATGATTGTGTTTGTATTTGTATTTCGATACAAAATGCGTTAGTTTGTACTATTGTTTAAATTAGCGCTCATTGTATACATCACTACATTTGACATACCTTTCACATCTCCTTTTTATTATTAAAAATAGTAATTTATAGTCTACAAAACAACATACATATTATTTTAAACTTAATACTGGTTAATACTACGAAATATTCATACTTGTGTCCGATACAAAAATTATCACAAATACAAAAGTTTTTTGTATGTGTTCCAGTACTGTTTGTATCAAAGCGGGGTTTGAGAAAGAAACATGATTGAGATTATTAATAAATTCGGTAACTATTTTGTAAATAATTAAGATTTAATAATATTAAAGTAATAAAAATTAATAAAAATGTAAATATTATATCTACGCACGTGTAAAAAATAAAAGTTACTAATATAAACATGGGCGTATTAAGCATTTGAAATATGAAACAACATTTTGAATCATTCTTGAGATAGGATGTAACATTTCAACTAAAATAAATGATTTTGAAGTACATCAGTCAATGAGATAGTAATAAATTAAAACCGAAGTTAAAGTTTGAATATTTTCTAAATAAAATAGTTTTAACAACTCTATATAAGTATCCGAACTACGATAGACTCTAAAATTGTTCTTTCCGACATGCCATATCAATAATTGTGTATGTGTACCTAAACTCAGTTTAGTTAGGTCCTTTACTAAAAGTAAAAAAATCTTGTTGTGCCTTCTTACACAAATATATTTTAAACAAATAAACTACTGCTTTAACTAGTGGTTTAATTTCTGATTTTAGTTTTAAACTGGGTTTTCAAAAGAAATAAAACATTAATAAACTGAGTTTGTAAATGAAATATATACATCAAGATAATTTACTTTTAGATAAGTGCATTCAGCATCAGATAAATATTTACTAGCAAAGTGCTTACAATGATCATAATCACATAAGCTCACGCCTATATCCCCGAAGGGGTTGGCAGAGGTGCTAGCACCCACATTTCACCAGTTTATGTTTAGGGCCCAATGTAATAGGTGGCGAGCCTATTGCCATTAACCGGGCACTTACAAACCTGCGATAAATACATACTCTGCTATCTTATATTATAATGGAGTATTGATTGCTAAGATGTTTCGACTACTCTGGATGCTTACCCCTCGTTTACACCTAAGTATAAAACATGTATTTGACAAGTTGCAATATGTCACTGTCAACGCAAATGTTGTACTTTTTTACAACTCCTGTGAACGAAAAAGTATCTGAGATACATATATAAATCTAGTATTGTGTTTTGATTAGTCCTCAACAAGTTCTTTATGAACAAATTTACAACTTGTTTCATGGCGAAAACGAGGGGTTACAACTATTTGAGCTTTGTGATAGCTCATATAAAATTGGAATTTTGGTGTTAAGATCATTTTAAGTACTTTGCTAGGTCAGGTGTTGACTGAAAGAGCCAACGTCTGAGTGCCATCACTGCGACGCGAGCGAGGACTCGGGGCCGCACACGCTCACCGAGTGTCCGGCGTGGGAGACGCCGAGGCGGGGTTTTCCGGGGACGAGTTGGGGACTCTGTAGTCCCCACACACCCGAGGAGAGGGCCAGATCGGTAGAGCCACAGATCAAATAAGTTAAAAATTAAAGTTGAGTTTAGTTCTGTTGCTACGATGTTAACTTTACGGTTTTCTAGCAGATGGTATTAGTTGGGGACTCTGTAGTCCCCACACCCGAGAAGAGGGCCAAATCGTGAGAGATGGCCCTGGGTTGGCCGGGGTGCGAGGGATATGCCTGTCAACCTCACCTTCGGCAACCAAAACGACCCACAGGCGGCGTGCGTTTTAGTCGGTTCGAGTCCTACATAACCTCCTCCACCGGCTCCGGTGGGGAGGTATCCGTGGGGATTTTGTGCAGGTAAAAAAAAAAAAAAAACCTCAGGTGCTGACTGTACTTAATCAAATGGGGTATATATTTATTGTGATGTCTCTTTCACCCGAGCAATATGCTTTAAATTAATCTATATATCCTACAATATGAGCTCCTCGATTATATTTATCAACACTATGACCATTATACTTATTTGTTGCCCCGGCTTCGCTCGAGATAATTTCGTAAAAGGAAGAATACTGTGATACCCACATAGCCAGAAGGAGTATACATATATTATAAAGCCACAGACAGCGGTATAATTCAGTAAAATTATGTTTAGTAAGCCATATTTTTTTTATACCACCTAGGTGGGCAGACAAGCACACGGCCCATTTGATGGAAAATGGTTACCGTGGTCTATGGACGTCTGCAACACATCCACGCGCTGCCGACTCTGTAAGCATAGATAGTTTCTGTGCCGTCAGTGTAAAAGACAAAGCAAGACAAGCCATTGGTCTTCCCACTGACAGCACAAAAACTCACCAGTGAGCTCTGGCTACCCTACTCACTGGTGAGAACTTAACATATAAACCTGGTACTGCCCTTGGACTAAAATAATTTCCCCCCTTTCCGAGAGCAAGGCGGGGACACTGTGGTTCCATTTTTTTTTATACCACTTGGTTGGCAGACAAGCACACGGCCCACCAGATGGAAAGTGGTTACCGTGGCCTGTGGACGTGTGCAACGCAAAGTGAGTCGCACTCGCGCTGCCAACCCTGTAAACACAAGAGTTTCTGTGCCGTCAGTGTAAAAGATAAAGCAGGACAAGCTTTTGGTCTTCCCACTGACAGTACAAAAAATCTCCAGTGAGCTCTGGTTACCCTACTCACCGCCGGAAACACAACACGAGGTTATTATGGCCGTGGTATTCTGTAGGCCAAAGGTACCGGGGTACGAGGAAAATGCCTTATACCTTACAGTCTGGCATCCAAATACCCGATACAGCGTGCGGTTTTAGTCGGTTCAAGTGTAGGGGTTAGGTGTCCGAAGGGGTATACGCACGAAAAGGACTATAATAATTTACTACTAGTAGACCTAATAGGTCTGTCGAAAACCTCTGTCAGGAAATAATATACATACCGACAGCAGCGCCAACTACAGGACCTATTTTTATTTACCTACGAACCATCCCGAAATTTATTGAAAAATACACAATTTTTCGGATAAATAATGTAAATAAAAAAATTTAAAATATTCAGTTATGAAAGCATTTGTAATCTAAACGTCACTTTTTGTACAATATTCAACAAATAAAGAACTTGAACTTAAAGCGTTTATTAACCTTAATATATAAACTAACTGAACATTGTTCTCCGATTTAATTATTATTCGATATAGTTCAATTTTATTCGATTTAATTTCATTTTATTTGATTTCATTTCATATTGTTCGAAATATAAAAATTATAATTGTATTGTCTATTATAATTTATGTTTTGCGTTATTATATTAACGTCAAAAACGTTACATATTATTGTAAGATAACGATAAATATACCCGTAATTGTATAACGAAAATATTGTGAAAAATTGTGTGTGACCAAGAAAAAAATATTTTTTGTTTAGTTTGTAATTTGCAACTGACGTTTACCATTTTGACTGCTGTCAAACATGACACCTGTCAAAGCACTGTCATTTTAAAATGAAAGTAGATAATTACTAGTACACGTCGGTGCTGGTGTAATGGCCACGAGAGCCCGAGATATTTCGATCATAAATCGGTCTTAGCCACTGAGCTACCGTCGCTTATTAACAGGTTTATGTTTAATTAATTGAATAATTTATTGCAGTGATGGACATATTTTATGGCCTTTTTGTTTCTTTTTGATCACAACACTGTATCGACTTTTTTATGAGTTTTCATTTAAGTACATAGTTTTTGGGTTACATTTTTATAAAAAAAACCTAAATAGAAATAACATGGTCTATGAAAGTTGGATAAATATCTTTTTTTTTTAATAGAACCATAAGATCTATTAATTATTATATTAGAATAATAATGTAAAAATATTAATATACAGCGATATAAGAGCTTAAATATGGACCCTAATTTTTATAAATTGCTATCGAATCGTACCTAAGGCCTATCACAATATTTTTATGAGATAACCAAATGACTTGATCATTTCAAAAACCACAAGAATCACCTATTTTTCCAACTTGCAACATTTTTTACTATACCACTTACTACATTACCGCGTAAAGGTACATTCAAATCAGGCGGAAAAGCACTCGAGCAGCAGGAACATGATGTAAGAATATTTCGAGCGACAGAATCCGGGGTGATATTTCGACTTTGCAAGCTGTAAATTTGATGACGCCACAATTTCGAGCACAAGTCGACAGTTAATTATATTTATGTGCTCGACAACGTGACGTGACGTCATCAAATTTACAGCATGCGAAAGCTGTCGATTTCGTTCGATCGTTTGAAACGTTCTTACAGCAAGCAGCAAGCACTTTGAATTAAATAATTGTAATTAAAATGGTAAGTAAATATCAACTTTTGTGTGTATTAGTAGTAATTAATTCGTGGCAAGCTCTATATCCAATGAGGTTTATGAAATGACCGATTCAATTTATTGCGGCGTTTAAGTTATTTTAAAAATAGATGTATATCGCAGAGGTAAACATTTTATGCCTTCCTTAAGATATTTAGTATAAGCGATACCGGCAGAAGCAGGCCGCGGCGGCGGCGGCGCGCCTCCCCATTTCTGGGGTCGAGTTGGGGACTCTGTGTTCCTCACACACGAGGAGAGGGCCAGATCGAGAGAGATGGTCTTGGGTCGGCCGGGGTGCGAGGGATATGCCTGTTAACCTCACTTTTGGCAACAAAAAACGACTCACAAGCGGCGTGCGTTTTGGTCGGTTCGAGTCCGACATAACGTCTCCCACCGGTTCCAGAAGGGAGGGGGGTGGGGGAGGTTATCCGTGGGGATATTGCGCAAGTAAAAAAAAAGTATAACTGATACCGCGTATGAATTAGAATGACACCATTGAATAGTAAGCGCGTTATCGACAGATTCGTCGGTCAAAGAAAATAGTCATTACTATTCCACAACATTCCACACAACGCTATCTAGACCCATGGTAAGCATAGCTTAACTAGCTTGTGTTATGGAGTCTAGAATGCGGATAAACATACTTAGATACAATTTTTTTTTGTAGATATATTCATACATAGAAACATCTAGACCAATGCAAACATACATATTCATGTATACAAATATTTGCACTGAGCAGAAATCGAATTGCGCCTCCTGCGTATCTAACGTTCTACCGCCACGCCACAGGGGCCATGCACTCATTTATGGTATGATATCATTATGGGCCATAAATCAATTCTCTATCTTGTCTATGTCATTGACATAGAGAATTGTTTTTTTTTGACCGACGTCCCACTTAATAACCCGCTTAATGTTTTAGCATTATTAACATCTATGATAATGATCTTTATTTCGGAGACTTGCGCCATAATTAACACCTACATAATATAACACTACAAAGTACGAGTGGGGTTCGTTCGACTTCAAGAGTCTTATTGGGGCTCCTCTGACGCAGCTGTCCTCCCGGGGATAGTAGGTCAGGCGGCAGTCGCTTTCCTAAAAATCTACAAACCAATTGTTTATACTACTTAGGTGGCAGACAAACACACGGCCCACCTGATGGGAAGCGGTTACCGTGGCCTATGGACGTGTACAACACCAGGGGCGTCACACTCGCGCTGCCGACTCGTGATTATAGTCTGAAGGCATTTACCTCTACGATTTTATTAGGCGAGTATTTAAATTCTTAAAAAAAGGCAATAATACAGACCATTCACATAATCCTTTCAGATCTTAACGATAATATAACTCTTTCTTATTATAACAGCATTCGCTGCCTTACGGTCAATTCACATCAGGCGGAAAAATACTAGAGTAAATTTTAAATGTTATTTAAATATCAACCTTATTCCATTTAGACAAAGCTGAAAATGGTGTGTAGCGATAAATCTCATTCCACAAGAGTTGTTGCTTACTATTTTAGACTTTATCTTAATAAAATAAGGTTAATATTTAATTATACCTTAAAACTGCTCGAGTAATTTTCTGCCTGATTTGAATTAACCCTTATACGTATACACAAGCGGATGCTCGCACTGCGTATTGTTTCATGCAAATATATAGAACAGCGTATGTATTTTTGCACAAAATAAGCACCCATACACGCATAAGGCAGCGGCCAGCTTTAAACCACCAGGCATAGATATATCTAATTTTAACTTTCTACTACGCTTTTTCATCAACACATTTCTGCGCCAAACGCCTCCTTCTGTGAATGAAGGGCACAAAACACCATAGCGATGCGCCAAACATCAACACGATACCAAGAGTTACGAACAACGACTTGTAAGATTTGGTATATTCGAACCATAAACCACAAATCGGTGGCCCTAACAACTGCATAATACCATTGACGAATAAACTAATGCCGTACGAGGACATCAGCCGCTCGGTACCTAACATTTCTGTCATAACTAGTGCTGTGACACCAACGTTGATACCAGAAGCTATGCCAAATATCGAACAAAATATGCTTATAGAGGAATAAGTATGCATCATTGGTACAACAGTTAAGCTTATACCAGATAATACAAGTCCGAATATAAAGAAATAACGTTTGGGTGTTTGTACGAAGTCGGAAAGTGCGGACCCGCCAAGTCTGCCGGCTAAATCAAAGACTGATATAATTGATAGTAAATAAGCACCTTTGGATTTATCAAAGCCCAGCTCTTGAGCGTATGATGGGACTAATATTATGAAGTTTGTATACGAAATAGCACAAGTAGAGTTTGATATCAATATTACTAAGTATATAGGATCTTTCAAAAGTTGAATATCGAAGTATTTACTTGGTTCCTTTTTGGTATCGTCTTTCGGTCGCTTCTTGCAACCGCAACAATATGTAATCGGCGCCAAACTGTCTGTTACCGATTTCAAGCTGAATTGGGAAGCGAATTCGCTTGGTTTCTCGAAGGCTGAAAGCGTAGAACCGTGGAAAGGGGTTGACATGTATTGGAAGCTCGAAGTTGAGGGGCTACGTTTAGGCGTTTTTGGTACGCCTAATTTTTTACCAAACGCCTCTTGGGAGTTTACACGTCCACTCCTACCTTCTGGTACCGATTCTAGTAACGAAGGGTTACTAGGTAGGTGATTTTTACTAGATATGTGATGAAGACCGTGCCGAGAACTCGCTGAAGTATTTTTTCGGTATCTTTCGGTCTCCTTCATTGTGACTTGTACAGCACTAGCGGATCTGGCAAACTCTTGTGGGTTACTCTCTTCTAGGTTTGTGGTAGTGTGGTTTTTGAATATTGGGGGTGAACCGTTGGCGGCTAGAGGCGTGGCTTCGTCGGGGGTGAACGTGAGCCTGGGGTGGGTTGCGTCTTCCAAGTCTTCGGGGTCTTCTTCTGCAAATGGCTCCAACTGGAATAAAAGAAAAAAATATATTTAGGACAAATTAGACATGAAATTCTGAAAGATTCTGTCGCTTTGATTGTTTTTTTTTATAACACTTAGATGGCAGACAAACACATGGCCTACTTGATGGAAAGTGGTTAGAGTGAGTTAGGGTTATTTCGCTACGGTATTCGACTATACATGCAAATTAATGTGTCCCTTGGTGTTTCACACGTCCATAGGCCACGGTAACCACTTTCCATCGGATGGGCTTGTCTGCAACCCAAGTGGTAGTGGTAAGCTTCACTATATCTTTTTTTTATACCACTGCCACCGAGGCAGAAAAGCGCACGGCCCACCTGATGGAAAGTGGTTACCGTGGCCTATGGACGTGTGTAACACCAGGGAAGCCACACTCGCGCTGCCGACCCTGTAAGCACAGAGTTTCTGTGCCGTCATGTAGAGGACAAAACAGGACAAGCCTTTAGTCATCCCACTGACAGCACAAATTCTCCAGTGAGCTCTGGCTACCCTACTCACTGGGTAAACCACTCGTTGGGAACACAACACGAAATTATTATAACCGCGGTATTCTGTAGGGCGGAGGTACTTCCCCAGTCGGACTGCTCAATTGGACGGATATACCGCCGAGTCCTACCTCCTCACAAATATACATAAACAAAGTAGATTGAGATTGAAATTGACTGCTTCAATCAGTACCCCTAACACGAAAAGTTATTGTAATTGCGATTTACAATTGGCCTTCATTACTGTGAACCTGTGTATTTCGTACCTGTGAAAAGTTTAAGGAAATAGACATTATCACCGTAGTGTCACAATATATTTTTGACCACTTAATAATGTAAGAAAAAACATCTCAAAATTTTCAAGAGTTTATGATAGACATAACATAAATACCAGACACAAAAACAATCTTGTAGTCTGTGATAGTAGACTTAAAAAAATTCATTCTTTCCAGGGCAACTGTATACGCTTTTTTAACAAGCCTCTTTCCCTTGTGCAATTAGGGATATCCCTGTGAATAAATTTAAAAATGTAATGAAGAGTAAATTGTGCCAGAAAGGAAATACTTGTGCCAAATATATTTGGCCGAAATTTTAATTGTACCAAAATAAAATCCAAGAATACATGGATGATAAACAAGCTTGGAAATGAGCTGTACGCTTAACTATGCTACTAAAGTAAATTATTGTATTTAGACTAAGTAGACTTAGTAAATGTTTGTAAATAGACAAAAAAAAACTGTCCGCTGAGTTTCTTGCCGAGGTCTTCTCAGTTTCGAACTTATTTCGAACCGGTGGTAAACTAGTCTTTCATATTTATTTTTATATTGACGTTATGTAAGTGCCGATTTAATGGTCTATGCAGAATAAATGATTTTTGACTTTGACTTTGTGTGTGAAGCCGGCCAATCGCAATGCTCCGTTCTCTCGATACGATTACTTCCGATTTGACGTTAGTGCCTTACGTTGACGATTGTCATATACGTCAGATCCCTTACATTTGTCATTCTGCAATATTCTGCTAACAAATTGCAACTTGACTAAGGGGGTAGAGAGGCCCAGCGCCAATAAGTGCGCTGATAGATCTACGCCGGCTACGTGCTTTCTTTCTTTATGCGACCTAGCTCTGGACCTCAAAACCCCCACCATCAAGTTATAACACAGTAAACTTTATATAAATATCCCTTTATCCTGTTGGACCCCTTAGTGGAACTTAGCAGGGGAACCAACAGTCCGGAAGGGTAATGTCAATTACGGAAAAAGAATACAAGTATCACCACCCCATCTCATCCGAACAGTGTCGTAAGAGTCGACTGACGAAAAGTCTGTGCGAGAGAAGGAAAACTAAAATAAAACCCTGTATCAACCCCTCTACTCCAGCATGTTCAACTATCTGTTCAACCGGTTGTTGTTCAACCGGTTGAACAAATTGGACAACTTTTCTCCAGGTTTATCAACTTCAAAATGTAGTTGAACTAGCTGGACTGAAAATTACAATAAGTTTAATATGTTCAACTATCTGTTCAACCGGTTGAACAAATTGGACAACTTTTCTCCAGGTTTATCAACTTCAAAACCCGTCTGGCCAGCGTGGAAACAGTAGGCCATTCCTCCTAAAATTGGGAGGCCTATGTCGTTTAGTCGCAGAAAGTTCAATTTGCAAAATGTCAAGTGGCAGCAAAAAGTCAAAGTCGCAAAATGTCCGGGTCTCAAAATGTCAAAGCATTTAAATTTCAATAAGCACTTGCAGTGCTCTTTTAAAGGATATGTAAGCTATGACAACGGAGCCCTATATCTTCTTGCTTTAACACAAGCAACGGGGCGCAAAAAAACCTATATCTATCCGTGTCGGGGCACAAAAATAATCTTTGAAAATATTGGACATTTTGGGAATTGGACATTTTAGGAACTGGACAACCAGGGCATTGTACATTTTAGGAATTGGACAATATGGGAATTGGACATTTTGAAACCGCTTGACATTTTGAGAATTGGACAATCTGAACATGAACCGCCTATGTCCAGCAGTGGAATGCGATGGGCAACTTGATTGATTGATTTTGAGTCCACTGCTGGATATATGCCTCTCATATTTGCTCCTAATTCTCAATCTTCCGCTTACGTTAGATAATTTCATCGCTCTCATGTACTAGCCTGTACCTATATGTCGATTGTGGGAGGAGGCTCTGGCACAGGCTTTTATCTTTTTTTTTTTTTTTTTTATATAGGACACGTCAATTTGACTTCGCCTTGCCTGATGGTAAGCTGAAGGCAAAGTCCCAGAAAAGAGGGTCACCATTATTTACACATACCGTGTGACAATGGTGGCACTCAGCTTGACGGCCTCATCATATGCTTTTTCACGCCCCGCTTAAAGGACCCGGGACTGTAGGAAGAAGGAAATACGTGAGCTGGTAATGAATTCCAGGCCTTAATGGTGCGACAGAGGAAAGAGTCTCCGAACCGCTTGGGCAGCTTAAGCTTGACCAATAAACTAAGTATGCTAAAATTACTCATAAAAAAATTATAAAAAACCTTGTTACAAAAAACATTCTCCAAAAAGTTGAAAATAAATTATATTGGTTAGCCCTATAACTTTGATATACCTAGTAATATTTTGATTCTGTATTATAGTCTTATCGGAATTATACAAGGTCCTCCGACACCGATTTTTTTTTCAAACAGTTAACAAAACTCCCGACTAATATACCTTTCAAACAAAAAAACTAAATCCAAATTGGTCCATCCATTCAGGAGCTACGATACCACAGAGACACACACACACACACAAATACACAGACACGTCAAACTTATAAAACCCTTTAATGAAATTTTAAGCATTTAATATGCTAACTATTCAAAATCGAATAAAATAGAAAAAATTGAAACGGTCCTGGCGGGATTCGAACCCGCGATCTTTCCCTTACAGGGGGAACGCTCTGAACACTAAGACACCGAATTCTTCTATACATATATCCGTCTTACGGCGACAATGGGAGCCATCTACCGACATTGGATGGTTTCGGGCGAAGGTTCGGTAGCTTAGTGGTGAGTATTTGAGAAAAAAACGAAACCCTTACAGGATCGCTTCGTTGTCCGTCTGTCTCCAATCATGTTAATAAATAAATAAACATTCTACAACATTCTGCACAACGCTATCTAGACCCATGGTAAGCATAGTTTAACTAGCTTATGTTATGGAATCTAGAATACGGATAAACATACTAAAATATTTTTTTTTTTTGTAAATACATACATATTATACATAGAAACACCCAGGCCAATGAAACCCATATTCATGCATACAAATATTTGCACTGAGCGGGGATCGAACCCGCGCCTCCTGCGATGCAGTCGCGTTCACTACCGCCACGCCACAGAGGCTGTCAAGTTGAATTCATACCATATACTCAGGTCTAGAACGTCTTGAAACTGCAAAAGTCAAACTATTAAGTCAACGCAATAAAAATATATTGCGGTTTATGTACCTTATGTTCGTCCCTGCATGCAATTTTGTACAGAACCCTTGGTGCGAGAGTCCAACTCACACGTGTGCGTTTTTATACCACTTAGATGGCGGACCCTGGGCCCCCAACTGCCGTGTCAGCCCCCGCCGTAGCCCCCCTCTCGACCCCTCCCACGAAACCCCCTACAGAGATCGCAGCTGAGGATTATTGAATTTTGCTATGATATAATGTTACTATTTATATGTGGCTGTTTCAATAGTTTTGCTTTATTGAAGTACTTACCTAATATTATTAATTAAATGGTTATACTAGCACACGATCCACAATGATAGAAGATAGTTACCGTGGCCTATAGACGTGTGCAATACTAGGATCGTCACACTTGCGCTGCCCACTCCGTAGGAACCTTCTAATGCCCTTCATGAAGAACACCATATTGTAGTCGCTTGCAAAAACCACATCAGGGAGTCAAATCTGCAGCTTGAGCAGAGGTTCAATATAGCAGACGGACAGACCCAGAGCTCAGAGATGCAAGCTTCAGACGTAAATGGGTTGGCGCAGAGATGATGATGACAAAGGCTAATAAATACAATAAATACAAAAATACATAATTTATTGTTAAAAATACAATTAGGTACTTAATAGCTAATATTTGCTACTTAATACAAATAAAAGAATTAATACAAGTAGTTAATTCGGTTCTCACAACTAAGGCTGAGCGCAGATAAGTGACAGAGGTCGTTGATCAACGAAACGCTTTTAGTAACCGTGTTAACCGTTAACTATTTACTGAATCACGATATTCTGTCTGGTTAGGTACTTAACTAAAGTTATACAATCTTGATGTGTAATACAAACAAATAAAACTAGTGATTCAGTTTCGTTTTTTAGTCGCATTTTATTTTTAAACGGAGATTTTAGACTCAGTTTTTAAATTAAGAATATTGAAAGGCACAACAAGATTATTTAACTTCAGTTAAATACCTAACCGAACGGAGTTAACGGTTATTAATTTCATCGACTGTTTTACGATAATCTAACGATAATACATACGATAATGATTTAATATCATACGATAATAATAACGATTGAAATAAAATATTTTACTTTTATACTATCGCGGTGTGAATCCATAATTATACACGCATCCGAAACGTCGGTAGAAATAGTAAGTTCTATGATTTAATCGCGTAAATCCCGATACGTAGTATAATTATAAAATATTTTATTCTTTTGACTCTGTCAACGGCATTGACGTCTGCTTCGTTCGTTTGTCGTGAAACAATTCATTAAATCAACTAGGTTTTCAGTAAAGATATAACGGTTAACGCGTTGATAGTAGAAAACAGTTAATAAAATAGGTTACCGCTTTCATTCTTTAGGTACGGAATGTTTCTTGGGTGTCTTTTGAGGTGCTACTACGGTGGACGGACTTATATTCACTGAGCATACAAAACAATTGGCGCTCGTCTAGGCCTTATTTTTCTCGTGATTTAGGTCCAAGATACAAGTCCTGAGGCATACCTTAAAACTGTCCTGTCTTTAATCAAAGTCTATCACTTATATGTCTTAAAACTGTCCTATATTTAATCTGCGCTCAGTCTAATTTAACACAAACACAGTAATTGGCTAAGGAATGACGTGTCTTTTTTGAAAGTGTTAATAGAATTAACGTAAATGAAAATTTTTGGGCAATAAACACCTTTTTGTATCGCAATAGACGCAATACTAAAAAATAAATCCCCGCAAACCCCAGACTTCAAGGTGAAGGCTTCCGGGAATGCCTACAGAAGTGAAAATAGTCTGTATAAAAAATAAAAAGTATTTACTAACAAAAAGTGCCCAGCACGCCTAAAAACATTTATCACTTCAAAGAAGTGTGAATTTCTTAAAAATGTTCTGCTGGCCGTACAAAATTTAAAAGAAGACTAAGTAACTTGTGAATTGTATCATCGTGACACACTGACGATGATGCGAGTTTGATGATTTTTATTTAAGAACGAATCATGGTGATTTAACACAGGTTATTGTAAAAAAAAATAATGACTCGAAAAACGAACTTCATTATGAAAAAAAATTAGAAAAAGTTGACTGTAGCATTTCTTGAAGAACGTATCGTTTTTATTTTTGGTGAAACACCCAGGCCTGTTTAAAATAAGAGGATACGTCTCTTTTTTTATGATATCAGATTCGACAAATGATACCAGACAAATGAGGCAAAGAGTACTCGCGAGGTCTACCGTTCACAGAACTACTAGTAATATACAGTTATTACATTAAGCGTCTCTTGGTTCAATGGGTAATTTTGTTGCGTACTGCTAATTTAGTAAGCCACTGGGACTGGGCCTTTATACTAGAGTTTCTGCATAAGATGCAGTCTATCTTTCTCCAAAAATTATAAGCCCGAAATTGTATTATTCTGCAAATTATACGAATGATTTAAATGAAACTACTTTGTAACGGATTCTATTTTATTCCGATTTATTTGGTAATTATTCACATTTACCTTGACGTGTACTTTTCAGTAGCCACAGTCGCGACGTGAATGAAGTGTTTGTTTAATTTCATGTGTGATCATGATATTAGTATTTAATACATTCGTATGTATTTAACGGAATCTTTGAAATTTTGGAACACTTCAAAACGTCGGATTAATTTGAAATTTTGCACACTAAGGGCAATTTAACTAATACAAATTAATTTGCTGTTGTATTTACAAGATTTTTATTGAACTGGAGAATCGTTACGAGGATGATGATGATTATCATAGAATGTACCATAGCCTTCACAAGTAATAAGTTAGTATAATAATATTATATTATAATATGGTAACTATTTATTTTAGTAAAATCGTAATACTTAAAAGTATTTATTCATCACTTCAATAATGCTCAGTCATGCATACCTAATAGGCAAATTAAAATTAAATAAAAGTTAAAAAATATTGCTAGCTATATTAGGTCGAAAATTATATTAACCGTTGTGAATGTATTAGTTTAACGTTATGCCGATTTCGTTATTTTGTGCGATAATAAACATAGTTTTATTGTGTTAGGTATAACGTTATTCATTAACTTTGAATATTTCGTACATACTGTTAATAGCATAACGTTATTTATTAGATTGTAAAATCAATACTTAACGTTACAAATATATTTTACGTTTCTATATAGGTCTCAGCTATTACACAGTCTTTAATACACCAAAAATGAAAGTAAAAAATATAAGTAACGTTATTAAGCAACGTTAATTAATAATAATTAATTAACATTATACTTACGGCGATATTTTACTGTAAGAACAGATATTTTGCTAAGCATAATGTTATATGTTCAATTATAACGTTATTAAGTTAATTTGCGATGTTGATTTAATCATAGGTTATACCATTGTTTATACCAAAATATAGGTAAAAATTATATCTATAACAAGTTATAATAATGTAAATCATTCATAACCATTGAAATTTACAATGACATAAAATATTACACCACTGACTTGTCACGAATACCGACCACTATGCACTAACGATAACAATGCTACATGTTTTGGTTAAACCAGAACATAATAGAGCAATTATATATTAATATCCTTTTCAAACATAAGAATACAGTTTTGTAAGAATACAGCACCATATTTTTTTCTCCTTCATACATTTTAATAAATTTAAAATAACTATACTAAATTCAGAATAACTTAATAGTGTATAATATGTGGTAGAACTGCCACTGCGTTCGCGATAGATAGCCTCTTATATTGGGATTTTTGGAAAGCGTATTTCGACTCTCCTTACGTATATAGTCGTAACTACACTTGAAGAATTGCACGGCAAATTTGGTCAAATGCAGTTACGACAATACGAAGAATGTATCTAAATGTAGCGCACTATCAATATCAATCAATTAATGTTCAAATTATTTTTCCTATAGATTTAAATCGGAAAATGTGAATAACCAAGTTGTGACTTAAACTCGTGACCACGGTGGTCAGAGGTTTCCTAAGAGGAACGCTCTGATCAACTGAGCTGCACGGACATGTCTTAGAAATTCGACTCGTAAAACGCAGTTAAAACTTTATACGCAGGGAGTTTCGAGTTTTGCTTTATGTCTACCTAACCTTTTTTTGCAAATTATTGTACAATCTGCTGTGCATTAGCAGCATGTATCTACTTAGTTTTGTCATAATATTGTGCAATTTAATGACCCAGCGATGTAGATGTTTCAATAGAATAAAATTATTGTAAACTTAATTGTAATAGTGTAAGATTTCACAAAACTAATTTTATTTTTTTCTCATTAAAAAAATTACATAATTAAAATAAGCATAAAATTAGTCGATCAATTGTTACATTAATAAAATATATTGCCCACAAAATTTTGAGGCCAGCTTTCACCTGACGATGTGAAGATGATAATCTCAGCTATCCAGGACACATCAAGATAGATCAGGGTATACACCATAGAAACAGACTGTCACGGCTTCAAGTTCTGAACATTTCCGTTTAAATTTAATATAACATAATCAATTTGTTAAGAGAAAAACTAATTTGATAGCTACTAAAAAAACTTAAAAAATAATTATGAGACAAACATTATCGAATAATTTAGGGTTTAATAACATCATTGGACAGTTTTTTAGCGTGATCCCTCTTCCTTTTGTTAATTATTGGCATAAAGAGCCAAAGGGCAGCCCCACATATGAAAATCACACCAAACGTTAAAAACATTCTCCTGTAACTTTTTTCATACTCGAACCAAATACCACATACAGGTGGCCCTACTAACTGCAAAATTCCGTTAACAAACAAACTAATACCATAAGTCGACATAAGTCTTTCTACGCCTAAAATTTCAGCCATTACTAGGGTTGTCACGCTATTGTTAACTCCAGAGGCAAGCCCGAATAACGCGCAAAAAACGCTTATAGCTATATAAGAATCCAAGAATGGAATGATTGCTAACATTATACCCGAAAATAGCAAACCACCAACGAAGTAAAAAGTTTTCGGTATCAAATTTAAATCACATAGAGCGGAGCCACTTATACGTCCGACAAGATCGAGTGCTGATACAGTACTGAGCAAATAAGCACCTCTGGCTTTATCGAATCCAATATTTTGAGCGTGTGAGGGTAGGAGGATAATAAAATTTGTGCATGAAATAGCTACTGTACTACTCGATATTAAAATTACCAAGTAAGTTGGATCTGACAAAAGTGATAGATCAAAAAATTTATTGTTTTTAGGTTTTTCTTTTGTGACTTTCTTTTTACAGCAGAAGCAACAGTATGCCACTTCAGCTACGCTGTCGGTGACAGACTTTAAAGAAAATTGTGATGCGAATTCGTTTGGTTGTTCGAAGGCTGATAACGTTGACCCATGGAAAGGGGTCGTATGTACATGGGCGAAACTTGACGTCGAAAAATTTCTTTTAGGACCTGCAGTACTAAGTCTTCGGCCAAATCCATCTTGTGAGCCTAATTTTTTCAATGTACCGTCATTTATTGAATTTGAACTATAGGTGCTTTTTGGCATTGGTCGCGAATAAGACAACTTTCGCTTCGATGGGTTATGACGTAACTGCTGTGATGACGTCATAGATTGAATATTAGTAACCGATGGCTTCTTGTCAGGCGTGTGTCCGTTTTCGACTTTTTCTGCTGCCATCACAGTTGGTGGCGGAATTTGGAAGTTTTCAATTGGCTCTTCTTCTTCAAATAAAATGTCACCCTGAAATATAGATATTCGATGTAACATTACTTAAATATCAGATTTATATTTTGAGGTTATGTGAATTAAAATCTGTACAATACTTTACAATCTCCGGTGCATAAATAAATAAGAACGCAGTTATTTTTAAACTATATATGATATTAATACATCGTAATTGTTGTGTTCAACTTTGCCTAGGACCTAATTTTATGCAAGAGCCAAGCTCGACTTGGAATAATTAGTTAGTTAAAATACCTATCAAGAGTTCCTACTTGATTACTTATATAAATATTGCTAAGCTTAAAACTCGATAACGGCTGGACTGCTGGCTAACTTAGTTTCGTAAGTTATATTTTTTTTTTTTATTTATTTATCGTCTAAACAATTACATACAGTAAAAAGATTCATAAACATTTACAAAACAAAACCTATGCGGTTTATAATCAATGCCTCAGCGGTTAAAAAAAAAGTTAAACAAGTGATTTTAGGAAATTCAACATGGGAGAAGCTGTGGACCACACCTAGTTAAATATAATAAAATAATAAAAATCGTTAACTATCTGTATCGACATATAAAAATACCATATCGAATTTGGCTCTTGTACACGTTATTTTGGTCCACACCATATTATATTTTTATTTATATTTCTAAATATCAAGCAAATAAAACCTATTTAAAAATATACATTTTATTACAATCACATATTAACAACAACCACTTGCAACGTTATTAACGATAATCACTTTCGTTATTATTAAATATCGTTATTTGAATAGCATTAGCACGGCAACTGTTATTTAGCGGATGTTATTGAAAATGAAACAAAATGCTCGATAGCGTGTTAAGGAAAGTGATTATTAAAAAGTGAAAATGTTAGTTCGTGAAAGATATTTATGATACAGTGAGCGCATACGGCATATAAATATACAATGTAAAGTGAAAATGTGTACAATGTAAACTATACATAGAAGTTTTGACCATATACTTTATAGACACATCCTTAACAAAATGAATCGCAGCAAACGGCGAGAAAAACAAGTTACGTGTGAGTAAACTAATGTCAATATTGTTCTTTAAACTGTCAATGTGTGCACTGTGCATGTCAAGAGATGTCTGTATATGTCAACTTGTACTGAAATTCAGAAGAAACATTTTTACGCTCCATTTTAAAGCCACTGGCTGCGTCTAGGTATAGAGTTTGTATATAGTCTAAGCATAGTAGTTATTAAAATAACCTAAAGAAATTTCAACGTCTTATTTTTCTTGCGTGTTTGATGCTTTTTTGTTCTATGCTGATCAAACATTATTTTACTTCATCATATTTTTTAATGTGTGTATTATGTTTTTAACTTAAAAGTGAACAGTTAGTATATTCTACAGAACAAAGAATACGCCGCTACATACAAACAAACAGAAATACAACAACACAACATATAAGGTCATAGTTTCCCAAACTTTTCTGGCCGCCAATTACTAATTGACCCCAATAGATATGTAGGTATACACGTATACTGTCGATCGCCAACCTAAAAAACCTTTCTGAAGAAATTCGTATTGAGTCAGCTGCTGATAATACCCAGAATTATTTTTTCGGGCTGACAAGAGACTATCGTCTTTCGCGCGTTTCTATTACCGGGTAACTTCAAAATGGCTGGGAGCATTGTGACAATCGATGAATCGTTAGATTTGTTTTTCAAACCCTAGGGTTTCGGGATGTCCTTAGACAAATTTTACCAACTTTTTTTATATAAACTGTAATATCATTTTATTGCGTTAACATAAAAGATTGATTTTTTACAGCTGTAAGTGATTGCAGACTTGACCAAATGGTATGAATTTCAACTTGATTCGTGAGTGGTGTTGACAGACCAGACAGACTAACTATACCCACTCTTTCAATGGGATTTTTTTAGGATTATAATCATCTTCAATTGTGTCCGTAGTTTTTACTTTGGAGTTCAGGCACCACTTTTTAAATGGTATGTATACTTTTCCCAATCCAACTTCCCCAGGGAAGCCTGCGCCAGAGAAAAGTCCTAAAAGGTGTTGGTAGGGCATTGTTAGGCAGATAACGATGTGATCCTATAAGGGTTCCTCTATACCTTTTGAGACGGAACCCTCATAATAAACTTATTTTTTATATAATTATCATTGATTCGAGTATTATTTTAAGTATAATTTCAATCTCGAAGCAGTAATAGTAAAACTGTTACGCGATAGCTTTCACCTTATACAATTAAAACCGCATTCCCCAAGCGTTATTTTGCTGTTAATAAATTATCTGTTCTTATAAATCAAGATTAGTATTTTTTTATATGTTCAATTTCAGGGCTTTCTAGCGTTGTAAGCTTATAAGCTGAGTCTACAGATTGCTAATGTCACTCAATAGTACCAAAATATTTCGACCTATTCATCAAATAAAGACACTTACAAAATCACTAGATTACAGAACAGCGATAGGAAGTTCACAAAAGTTGCAGTAAATATTTTATCTAGTAGAGAAATAAGCTTTACATAGATATTCAGAACTTTATTGTAGACCGACCGTGACTGCTGTAACACGCCGTAGATCCGCGAGCCGTGGCGGGGTATGAGGTTAAGAAAGAACATGAGTCGAGAGCGAGCGTTCGTGGCGTACTGACCAAATCTGATAGTCGATTAGTCGATACTCCCCCGTCTCGCCGTGCACATAGATACCCAAGGCGCGGTACAGTGATTACAGTCGGTCTATAAGTATGGATAAAATTAACTAGATCAGTTCAGATTATTATTACAGGTAACTTTATTCTATGCATAGGTCGAATTGTCTCTATTAATTTTAGCAATACATCATTAGCAGGCACATGCTGTAAGAACATTTAAAACGATCGAAAGAACTCGTAAGGTGAGTCCGATTTGATATTTCAATTTCGCATGCTGTAAATTTGATGACTTGAGCTCGACTTCACCAAATTTTAGCATGAGAAATTGAAATCTCACCGCGGATTCAGCTGTCGGGTTCGTTCGATCATTCGAAACGAAAACGAAATGTGCCTGCTGAATTTGCAGTAAGATTTCAATAGCACATGCTCTAACGTGACGTCACCAAATTCACAGAATGCGCAATTGAAACACGAGTTTTCGAGTTCGTCAGATCGTTCGAAACGTTCTTACATGTGCCTGCTGGTTTTGCACACACAAAACAAGCGCTTGATAGTACTATTGAGGTACATTTGCAATCTAGACACACGTATATATACATTTTGAGCTTAGCATAGCAAATAAAATAGCTTTTTACAAACCCGGCTCCTTTGGGAAACTAAGGCCACATATACATACAACATACATAATATAGTAATGAATTATCGCTTACTTTAATGTGTTGATGTCACCGACAATGCTCTTAGAGACATGTTTCATTTTCAAATAACACTCCACTCAAATCATTTTAAACGTTAAAGCTTAGTAATGATTTATGTAACGACACAAGCTGTATGGTAAAGATAGATGCATAATTATTTGGCAAAAAGGCAAATATTTTTAAGAAATCTTTGGAATTGTTTTTGTAAAGCCACATTTATATAGGAATACGGTGTAATAAACTTGTAAAATATTACAATTATCGTAGTAGAAAAATAGAAAAACCCTTTTCACGAAACAAGAAACCAAATGAAAAGAGAGTAAAACATATCGTAACACATAAAAATATTTTTAGGAGTATTAATTTCCGGACTTATGCCCTTTCCTACCAAGGTATTGAAATAATTTCTCTCTAGTTAAATATTTGCCTACACAACATGACCCCCAATTTAGACCGCTGGACCTCCTATTTTTAACCTAACCTAAAAAACTAGTGTGTGAAAAAAATGTAGCCGTATTGTAAGCAAGATATAAAGAGAAACTGTAAGTAAATGCTATTGTATGCCATAAAAAATTGATGCCAATTTTATTTAAAAGTGCCAGATAACGAAGAATATAAGTATTTGTTAAATTGACAATGATTTAGAAATGATATTCGCTTGAACATTTTCCATGATTGTAAATGTGTTTTAGAACAAAATGCATCGATAATTTGAAGCGATTATCGTTCAAAAAAAGAATTCAACTTTTAGGTTTGTATTTTAGAATGGTACTGTTCTAAATCTCGATTTATCTATGGACAGATTGTATAGACAAACTGACATATTTGTCAGATTGTCTATAGTATACAATCTGTCCTCAGATAAATTCAGAACAGTGTCGTTCTAGAATACAGGTTTAGTCGACCGCTTAAGTAAAAGCGGCGACCGGTATTTCTAAATAATAGAATGAAATCAATTTTAATAATTATTCCCCGACTGTCCGTTACTTTAAATACAACCTACATCCTTCATTCACTAGTGGAACATAAAAGTCATATTTAAAGTAATTGCAGCACAATGTTCGTTGAAATGAACAAAAGTCAATCTTGACTTTTAATTTTGACATTGAACTGTTCAATCAAAATATTAAAATAAATTGGTATACTGAGAAGAACTTGATAAAATTCATAAATAAATCTGAATATACACACCAAAAATACAGAACTGTACTTTAGTTTATCCATAGAATCATCTTGCCTGTGTGTTAAAAACCTTACATTAAAAGATATTAGGTTTTTAAACTCGACTGTAGCTGATAACAACAACAAACATAAAGAGCTCTGCTCAATATACCAAGAATTTTAATTGTTTCTCAACATTATTAAGTGTACGCTGATTAATGACCAATTAATCTGGGGGTCTACCATGTAACGTATTTCTGAAACCACTCGAAACGAAGGAAACTGAACGAAGTATCACATATTGTTTACAAGTCTAGATACGGTATATTTATGCTATATTTAGGCCCGAATTCATTGTACCGATTGGCATTCAATTTCTCAGAGGGTCAACATCACACTCAAGTAGGTTGAGAAACGGTGTCTTAATCACAAAGCTTGAATAAATTGAATAAATGCAAGCATTAGCTGCACAGCTTAACAATCAGATGGTCACGCCACCCTATCTTCAGTTGTCAATATTTATTATTTGTAGTTACGACAAAAGCCTTCGGTCGCCGTATTATTAACACAAATTATATCGATAGCGTTGAATCCCATCATATTGTAAGTGATTGAAATTACGACTTTGATAAAAAGATATCCTTCCTACGACTTTGATAAAAAGATATTTTTCTACTAATTTTCACTATTATTTGTGGTATAAAGGGTCGTTGGTTTAGTAACTTTGAGAAACACTAGTTAAATTACAGGTAAATTAAAAAAAAAACTTAAATTTGTTTACATTTAGTGAAAATATCGATTTTTTAAGAATTGTATAAGAATTCGCTCTGTCTCCTTTCAATCAAATGATATATCACATTACAAGAAAAGAACACAACGCTCTTTCAACAGTTCAACTCGCACAAACATTTAAGAACAACCGTGTATAGACAAGAAGTACAACAGAAAAACATGTCTGTTACTCAGTATCAGAATAAACGGGATATTTACCATGTTTCACTATTTTGAGCTTCCACTACTCCAGTTCCTCCGTGATCATGGTGCTTGCAACAGCGCCGAAATATCGGAAGCTCAAAATAGTGAAACATGGTAAATATCCCGTTTATTCTGATACTGATGTCAGTGACCATGATAGTTTAAATACCTATAATGTCTGTTACTGTCAATTCTGTTAACCTCAGAGGAAACCCTACACGTAAGGGACAATTATCGTCTGGTCTGGGGGTGACGGGAGGAGACGCCTGTCACCCTAGCAGACCCCCATACTCGGGGACGAGATGGGGACTCCGTGGTCCCCAGACCCAAACAGGGCCGGCTCATAAGAGACGGTTCTGGGCCAGCCGGGGTGCGAGGGATATGCCTTCGGCAACCTACGATCCCCAGACGGCGTGCGTTTTAGTCGATTTAAGGCCGACATAACTTCTCCCACCAGCTGGCGGGGAGGGGAGGGGAGATATCCGTGGTGATCTATCGTATGATAAAAAAAGATGGATCCGAAGTTACGCACAGACAGCGTCAGATCTATCTTCGAAGTAAGGTTGGCCATCTTGATCGATCAAAACAAACATGTTTTTCCATCGTCTCCTATTATATCCGCTCTACTCTCACCTGAGGTCCGTCCTCGTCTTCTTCAGGGTCCTTGTACTTCCTCACCATGTGTTCCTCCACCGGTTGGAACAGCAGGGCGGCTGCCCATACGTTCAGCATTATACCGCCTAGGATTAATACAGCTCCCCTGGAATATGGAAAATTACAATTGAATGAAATTTTAAGCATTTAGCGGTAAAAACGAATTAGCGGATAAAATTAACGGATGTATATAGAAAAAATCGGATGGTTTCAGGCGAGGTTCAGTGCCTCAGGGGTCAGAGCGTTTCTTTTCCCTATTAGGAAAACAAGGAACCGATTAAATTTTTTGATTCACGCCAGTAAATTCTCAACTATTAGCTGGCGCCACTTGCCGCCAATCTAACAAAAAGAAGAGACCTGTAACTTTTTTTATACCACTTAGGTGGCAGACAAGCACACGGCCCACCTGATGGGAAGTGGTTACACCAGGGGTGTTACACTCGCGCTGCCGACTAAGGATTCAAACCAGCAATTTTAAACTGGCCATTTTATATTAAGACTAGCTGACCCGCTCCGTACCCGCTCGTGGCTTATTTTGATACCTCATTTCACCCCTTTGGGTCCGTAATTTTCTGTCTTCAAATAATGTATAGAAATCTGCCGGATTTGTATGATTGCTGCTTCACTCCAAGTAGTAGCGTAATGATATACAACCTAAAACCTTCATTGATAAACGAACTCAATACAAAAATAATTTATCAATTCGAACCAGTAATTCCTGAGATTAGCGCGTTCAAACAAACAAACAAACAAACTCTTTAGTTTCATAGTTTTAGTACAGATAATAAAATCTTTATACTCACTTATATCCATAAGTCTCAAGCAGATACCGCAAGAACGGCGGTAGAATAATACTGCCAAAAGCGCTCCCCGACATACAGATCCCGTTGGCGAGCCCCCTCAACCGCACGAAGTATGACGTCA
Organism: Eilema griseolum; assembly: GCA_963662185.1. Classification (NCBI taxonomy): domain Eukaryota; kingdom Metazoa; phylum Arthropoda; class Insecta; order Lepidoptera; family Erebidae; genus Eilema; species Eilema griseolum. Next base: position 9,041,770 of record OY759257.1, read on the forward strand.
CTATGTACACGGTAGGCGGGAACGCCAACCCCGCCCCCGTGCCCACCATCGCACCGAAACTTTAAGAAAAAACAATTAAAAATAAAGTTCTGTGGAGAAGATAAATTTATATCAAGTAAAGGTATAGTCATTTTTATAGAGTCGGAGGTCGATGAACGACCTCCGCCCCCCCATGAGCGCCGGCCTGAGGTGGAGCCGCCTGTCACCCTGGCAGAAGCAAGCAGGCCGCGGCGGTGGCGCGCCTCTCCGTTTCCGGGGTCGAGTTGGGGACTCTGTAGTCCCTACACCCGAGACGAGGGCCAGATCGTGAGAGATGGCCCTGGGTCGGCCGGGGTGCGAGGGATATGCCTGTCAACCTCACCTTCGGCAACCAAAACGACCCACAGGCGGCGTGCGTTTTAGTCGGTTCGAGTCTGACATAACCTCCTCCACCGGCTCCGGTGGGGAGGTATCCGTGGGGATTTCGCGCACGTAAAAAAAAAGTCATTTTTATAGAGGTACTAAGCTCATGCCCACGTTTATGTCGGACTTGAACCAACTAAAACCGCATGCCGTCTACGTCTTCAGATGATGCCAGGGTGTAACCCCTCGTTTATGTTTTTGACAAGTTGCAATATGTCACAGGCTGCAGTGCGAACGCAAATGAATTCTTTACTTGTTAACAACTTGTTGTTTACTACGTGAACGAAAAAGTATTTATTTATTTAAGCTTTTTGCACGAACAGAATGTACAAAGGCGGACTTAATGCCACAGGCATTTTCTACCAGTCAACCTGAGATACATGTTTAAAACAAGTATTGTGTTTTGATTAGTCTTCTACAAGTTAGGTCGATGAATGATCTCCGCCCCTCATGAGCGCAGGCCTGGGGGGGGGGGGGGGGGAAGGGGGCTGTCACCCGGAGCAGAAGCAGGCTCACGGCGAACCTCACGCGCCACCCCATTTCCGGGTCGAGCGATCGGGATCGAGAGAGATGGCCCAGGGTCAGCAGGGGTGCGAGGGATATGCCTGTTAACCTCACCTTCGGCAATCAAAAACAACTCGGATCGAGTCCGACATAACTTATAACTTCTCAACTTATTTCGTTGCCTGAGCCATATCCCCCGAGCCCGAGAATGTCACCTGCAAGTCGGTATACATCCTTTAAGTAGAGGGGTCAGACAGGAGTCAAAGCTAAGAGTCTGGATGAAAGTAGGATACTGGTCTCAAGGCTCAAGGTGATTTCGATGATGATCACTCACCTAAAATATAAGTACGTGATGGAGAAGGCATAACTGCTGAGGATCATGCCGAAAGCTGCAAAGCTGCCACCTATCAGTGTCACCGTCCGATACGACCACTTCACTGAGAGAATCGATGATAATGGACCTGGAATTTGTGAAAATTATGATTACAAATCTTAAAAATATCGGTCTATTCGTCTACTGGTCTATTCGTCTACTGGTCTATTCGTCTACTAATTTTCGGGTCTATTAGTTTAATTAATCTATGAGTCTGCTGACCTTCTAGACAAGAGGCGTATTGACTTTTTAGAATAGAATAGATTGACCAATGTATGGGATTGATATATATGTTAACGACTGTCATAAATCAACTAACATACATACATATAATCACGCCTTTATCCCCGAAGGGTTAGGCAAAGGGGAATTAACACCCGCATTTCACTAATAATTTTATTCGGTCCCAATTAATACGGGGTGAACCTATTGCCCTATTTCGGGCACTTTTGACTCAAGCCATGTATCTGAGGCTGAGTCTGGGCTGTATTTATGTGTCTTATGTTAAACAGCCCTGTCTCTTAATCGCCATGTACGTCATCACGTGGAAAGACATGGGGTTGTCCAAATTCTACTCTGCCTGGAACCACGCGGATTAAGTTAGAAGAAATTGAATCGGTTCAGACGGGATTCGAACCCGCAATCTTTCCCTTACAGGGGGAACACTCTGACTACTGAGCCATCGAGCTTTCGTCTGAAACCATTCAAATTCTTCTATACATCCATCCGTCTTCCGCCTAAACCAATTCATTTTTTTCTATCATAATAGATTTGAATAGTTAGCGTACTAAATGCTTTAAATTTTCATTCAATGGACTGTCCGCTCCTACTTATTTATCATTCTATTCCTTCTTCCTACAGTCCCGGGCCTTTAAGCGTGAAAAAGCATCTGATGAGGCCGCCAAGCTGAGTGCCACCATTGTAGCACTTAGTGTCTGTAATGGTGACCCTCTTCCCTGAGACTTTGCCTTTAGCTTACCATCAGGCGAGGTGAGGTCAAGTTGGCGTGTCCTATATAAAATAAAAAAAAGGAATTCTACAATACACCGGAAAACAAAATTGCCAATAGACTATTGGCAATTTGTTGGCCGGCCCCTCCTATACTATTGGCTCTGGCCTGGAATATTAGTTCACTAGTTTAATGGTGTGAAGCCAGTGTATCGAAGCAGTCTAACTGAAGACTCCCATTTTAGGATTATTTCTGTAATTGTGTTCATTAGTCTTTAGGCTGCACTAATATAGCTTATCAGTAGACGGGGCAGTTGTATACACGTGTCTTCATATCTTTTCTCTCTGCATTCTTATATCTACTAGTCTGCTAGTAGAATGGTATTTTCATTTACTGGTCTACTCGTCTACTGGACCTCGATTCTGCTAAAGCAAAACCTTTGTCATACTACAAAAACTGCTAAGAAATCCATTTAATTTTGAACTGTAAAGCAATGCCGTCTAAGTCCAAAATTAAAAGGGTTTTTTTGCAGAGTGAATGAAAAAGTGTGATGAAGCTCTTTTCATATAATTTTGGACTTTATGAATATGGAAATAAAGTTTAAAATTTAATATCATTTTTGCAGTGTCTGTGGTGTGACAGTGGTTTTGCTTTAGTTGAATCTAGGGCCTGGTCTACCGAATACTCACCAAGACTGCTGTAAAGGAAGTAGCACAAGGCTACAATTCCTGATGAGGCTGAGGCACTCGACTGGAACACGTCATTGAACTCAACCAGGAGTACTCCAAAAGATTTGATCGTACCAGGGATGAGGATGTTCACCAGAGTCGCTCCTGAAATGTACACATATTTCGATTAATAATTATTATATTAAACGCTTTTAAAAGTCATCACACTTCAAATTATCCAGGGCCACCCGCGGCTTCGAGATGGTGTGGAAACCAAGGTGTGCCCATCTTGTTCCGGAGAGGGGAGGGAGCGCAATACGATATAGTGATATAAAAATTACTTATAAATAAATCGAGAAGCGATGAGGGAATAGATGAACATACATACATAGCCTGTTAAGAAGTACAACATTGTAATGTAATCTAGATAACTCACTTTGGTTTCAAAAATAAATTTAAAACTAAAACCCAACTTCTGAAAAATCAGGCTCTATAAAGTATTAAAAAAGAAAATATCAAGGATAGACGTGGTCGTATGCCACTTTTATCTAGAATGTATTGTTTTGTTAGAGTAAGTGGTATGCGACCACGGCTATTATTGATATTTTCTTGTTTAATACTTTATAGAGCGTGTTTTTTTTTTTATTTATATTGTTTTGGAGCAAGCAATAGGTATAATTTATACATATTTGAAATGTGTTAAGTTAGCCCTTTCAGTTGATACCCAACTCGACATTTATCTCTAATTATTTTTTAACACAGAACTTCATGGCCGCTAGAGGGCGCCACAATAGATTCAGAAACACATTATATAGCCTATAACCAGCGGACGACTTAGACGCTTCTAACGATACCTCATTTGACTAGATCTAATAAGTGGTTGAGGAGCTATGAAGTAACAGATGGACCTACATACATATATAACATACAAAGCCAATTAAAATCATAACCCTCCTTTTGCTTCGCCGTAATCGGGTAAAAAATACCAATAACTAAATCGAAGAGCGATGAGGGAATAGATGAACATACATACATAGCCTGTTAAGAAGTACAACATTGTAATGTAATCTAGAAACTTCATGTCGGGAGTTTAAAAATGAAAAATACATCAATATGGCTTACAATTTTTATCACCGAAATTTAAAGAGATTGATTGATTGATTGAATTGAAGCTACAAACGAACGAAATTAGTAGTTTTGTAAAAAATATTATATTGTCTAAGTAATTTTCAGTCACAATAAAAAAGGTTGAGAATCATTGTATCTTTTACACTTAAGTCTCAAAATCACTTGAATAAACTACAGCTGTTGAAGACTTATGCATAATAAATGGTGCAGTATTTAGTTAATATCCTTTGTACGAGTATGTTTGTTGTGCAATCTATAGCAATAATACATAATTGTATAGCAATAGAAACAATAGAAAAATAATAATCTAACTTAAGGACAAGTAAAGGAAAAGTCGGTAAACCGCAAATATATGTAGCTGCTAGCTATATCACAGAAATATGCGAAGAATTTATTTCAATCCATTCAACTCAATGACGTATTATTATATAGATACGCCATGCAGGAAGATGGCGGCTTTCAAAAATTGTTTTTTTTTATATCACTTAGGTGGCAGACAAGCACACGGCCCACTTGATGGAAAGTGGTTACCGTGGCCTATGGTCGTTTGTAACACCAGAGGAGTCACAGTCGCACTGCCAACCCTGTAAATACAGAATTTCTGTGCCGTCAGTAGAAGACAAAGCAGGACAAACCTTAGTCTTCCACTGACAGCACAAATTCTCCAGTGAGCTCTGGCTACCCTACTCACCGCTGGGAACACAACACGAAGTTATTATAGCCGCGGTATTCTGTAGGGCGGAGGTACTTCCCCAGTCGGACTGCTCAATTGGGCGGAAATGTGTGTAATTAAAGCTACTTACTTGCTTTAAGAAATGATACGTCATTTTTATTAATTTATATGTATAGTGGTATGTGTAATAAACTGCTGAGACGAGGTCTCAGGTTCGACCCAGGTTTTACCTTAGCACACACCAATGACTTTTCGATGCTTTTCGAAGTTATGTGTGTATTTATCGAAGGTTTATAAGTGCCCGGTTAATGGCAATAGGCTCGCCTATTACATTGAGACCTAAACATAAACTGGCGAAATGTGGGTGTTTGTACCTCTGCCTACCCCTTCGGGGATATAGCCGTGACTTTATGTTATGTTATATGTATTATACTATTATTTATACTAGCGGCCGCCCCGTGGTTGAAATTCGACTATAATTCATTAAAAAATTACTTAATAAAATAAACCAAGGCAAATTACTTAATTTTATATCTTGAGATTTTATTTCAAAAAGAGCGGTTTTTCAGTATGTAAGACTAATAATATTCGGCAACCAAAGCGACCCCACAGGCGGCGTGCGTTTTAGTCGGTTCGAGTCCGACATAACCTCCTCCACCGGCTCCGGTGGGGAGGTATCCGTGGGGATTTTGCGCACGTAAAAAAAAAGACTAATAATATTACTTATTATCAAGTTAACCATGAATGTATGAACACGTAAGGGCCCAGTATCCCTAGAATGTATTGTTTTGTTAGACAAAGTGGCATACGACCACGGCTATCCTAGATTTTTCTTGTTTAATACATTTTACAGCGTGATTTTTCAGTAGTCGGGTTTTAGTTTTAAAATATTTTTTTTATAAGTTTTATATAAAGACTGTTTTCACTTCTTTCGGCATTCCCGGAGTGTCACAATTTGTATTTATTATTTTCATTATGCTAACTGTACCTATACGTTCAATAATAAAGTACCTAATAGTAACAAGACAAAAGATCTACTAAGTACCTACAGTTTTTCATTCGCTAGCATCATTGTACGAGTAATAATTTTAACACCTACCCAATTAAAACCGTCTATACTTGGTCTTCTTTAGACAGAATGCGGAAGGTACACACTTCACACAGGTATCAAAAACAATTCTACCTGCTTCGAGAAAAAGAACAAATTCTTTCGAATATCTTAAGAGGATATTAACCTGTAAATGCTTCACCTGCAAGCCGGTACACCTGCTGATTGGCGGACGAGATTCTGACGCAAGGTTTTCTCTAAGTTTATACGGCAGTTGCTTATATAAAAGCCAAAATAAATGAAATTGTGGAAAGGAGACAAGTTGTAGTTGCTATGCAAACCTCTGTGGCATTTATTACAGGTAGTTAAAGCCTTAACCGATAATACACACGTAGTTAGGACACGACGGTATTCCCGTCCGAATTGAGCAGTCCGACTGGGGAAGTACCTCCCTACAGAATACCGCGGTTATAATAACCTCGTGTTGTGTTCCCGGCGGTGAGTAGGGTAGCCAGAGCTCACTGGAGAGTTTTTGTGCTGTCAGTGGGAAGACCAAAGGCTTGTCCTGATTTTGTGTTCTGCACTAAAGGCACATAAAATCTCTGTTCTTACAGGGTCGGCAGCACGGATCCACTGGTGTTACACATGTTCATAGGTCACGGTAACCACTTTCCATCAGGTGGGCCGTGTGCTTGTCTGCCACTAAAGTTGTATTAAAAATATATAAAAAAGAAATTGGTCTAACTACAAAACTTTGATATCGTTACCGACTAACGATATCAAAGTTTTGTAGTTAGACCAATTTCTATTCTTTCTAGTGTAGGTTAGATGGACAGTCACTTTATGAAAAATATCGATATTTCGCAGTAATTGGTCGGACTGGGTGACGTCACTGGTAATCGACCAATAACAATCTCTATCAAGGCTGTCGAAGCACTGTGCTCAACGCCGTATGCTTAGAAAATTGTACAGCAGATAGCAGTCGCTTCACGGAAAATATTGAAGTTCGGCATTTTCGTTTGACTCTCGACTCAAGTCATGAAAAGGTCAGGAGGATAAGGCTCTCGTTAAAAACTATAAGTACCACCAATAAGGCGGTACCCGGCGGATTACCTACGAGAACGCACCATCCCCACTTGCCATCGGGTGGGACCATCTCCCAGTCGCGCGCAGGTGCCGGGCCGATGGTGAAACGGCCACCGACACCGACGCTGTCTTCTGGCAGCTTCACTGTGGACAAGAGAGAAAGATATATATGATAGAAAGAGGATAACTATAAACTAGCTATTACATGCGGTTTCGTCTCGATTCTGATCCCGTTTACGCTTCAACATCAGTTCAGCTACGCCCGTGGTATACTTTTAACTTATATCTTAATATAATTGATGTCAAATAATGTATGGGAATGTACTGGACTTATTGACATTTATAATTATTGCTCCGCACCCTTGTATATTATGTACTTAGATAGTAGATAAGTAATTCATGAATTGTCTACCTGTACTGTGTCAAAATTTCATCCAAATCTGTTAAACGGTGTTTTAAACGCGTGATTAACTAAAATTCATTTCAGATTTAAGGGGGGGGGGGGGGGGTGTCTAGATAATGATTACGTATAATATAGCATGCATTACCCATACACTACCTTAAAATAACGAACATGAAAAAAAATGTATATAAGTACCAATGTTTACGTAAGCTTTTGGGGAGAGCTTTGATTACATTTGCTGACTGACTATTATAATTAATTCATCCCCCACCCCTCCCCCTTGGAGGGGTGGGGGAAGAATTAATTGTAATAAATCTGCATACTTAATACTTGAACGGCCCCTAAGTCGCAAGTAACGTGGCCCTGGTGCGAGCGTCCTGCGTGCCCTGGGGTCAAGATATATGCCAGTCACTATACATGAATTAGGGCGGTCAAAGCCACATAAGCTTTCATTCTAGAGAGGATATAATATAACTAAATATAGCAGGCAATACGCACAATGGCCCAAAGGAGGCTAAGTGCGGACAAGAGTACTTTTTCAATTCAAATAGCAGGCAATACAAAATGGTTGACTCATCCAATGTCATTATGGAAAGTCTTCAGACGGCTTTACGAACAAATAGGATTCGGCGCCGGCCCTAATCTGTTTCGGATAAAAAATATCAGTAAAGTACGAGTCCGGCTCGCATTCAATGGGTTCCGTACGCTCGGACCAGATAATATTTTGTGTATGTTTTATTTCTATCCTGATAATCCAACCGGCACAGAAGTGCTCATTTGGGGGAATAATACCTGTGTATATGAATTCATCCATCCTTTCCTGTAGGTGTCGTAGAAGACGACTCCATTTTCATCTGACAGTAAACATACAGCCAATGATTAAGTGCCCGTTTGATGACAATAGGCACGCTCCCTATTACGTGTAACCGAAAATCACAGTTGGCGAAATGTGGGTGTTAATACAACTCTGCCTACTCCTTCGGGGATTTACAGGCGCTAGTATATGTAGGTATATATGTATAAATCCAGGGCATTACACAACTGACGTGAATCCATTCCTAACAAACAATTTAGCTTAGTTGGAGGGGTTGGAGGGAATACTTAGTCTGGCCATAAATACTGTTACAATTAAAATAAGAAAGATATTACATTTGAATTTGGAATCTGTCATTTTTATACGATTGTTCATTGTGTTTTCTAATTTTGACGCCAATACATTGTACAATATTTTGCTATATTAAAATGGAGTGGGGTGATAAAGAAAACCGAATCGCTGTGATTGCATTACACAAAGTTGGTATGGAGCCGAATGTAATTTTTAAAACTCTCCATACGCTTGGTATTAGGTAGTCAAATGTTTGTGTACCGGGCTATTAATAGGTACAATGAGACCTCCTCTGTTTGTTACAGAAAAAGATCTGGCCGTCCACGTAGTGTTCGTACGAAAAAGGTCAAAGCAGTAAGGGAAAGAATTCGAAGATATCCTGTCCGAAAGCAAAAGATTTTATCTCGGGAGATGAAGATAGCACCCAGAACCATGTCGCGCATTTTAAAAGATGACTTAGGACTTGCAGCCTATAAGAGACGCACTGGTCATTTTTTAACTGATAATTTAAAAAAGAATAGGATGGTAAAATCGAAGCAACTACTGAAGCGGTACGCAATGGGAGGTCACAGAAAAAAATTGTTTACGGATGAGAAAACCTTTACATGTTTTACATGTTGTAATTTTACCGTGAAGAGGCCGAATATCACGTTGCAAGTTCCTCATCCACGTGACTACGCAGCTGTTACGGCCAGCACCCCTACAGCCGTACCAACAAAGAGACGACAGTGTAGTATCACTCAGTGCAACACTGCATCCGTCAAGGCGCCGGGGAAGGAGCCTTGTAATGTGGAGGACTTCAAAGTTGTTGAGAAGAAGAAGAAGTCCTCCCGCAAGAACCAGTGTGGTACTGCAGCGAGGAGCATTGAGCAGCAGTTCCGCGCAGAGGTCCCTTCGACGATGGTCTACGTATCTCGTGTACATCACAGCGTGAAGATCGTAGACGTCGCGAACTATCTCCAAAAGAAAACCGGGATGGGCTTAAGGGTGGAGAAGCTGGACTCTCGTCACAACGTGAGCTTCAATTCTTTTGTGGTGCGAGTTCCAAACAGCCACACCGCTACCATCCTGCGTCCTGACTTTTGGCCGACGGGGGTGAAGTTTCGGCGCTTCCGAGGACGCCTGCCGACACGCGACATCCCGCCCCGTGACACGTCAACGTCATTACGTGTGCTTTAGGTTAAGATATATTATATGTATTTTTAGTTTTAAGGTATATATTTATGGGCCGTAGAATAAGTTTTTTAACATCCTGTAACTTTTCTATTATTGCCTGAAATAAATGATTTATTATTATTATTATTATTATTTACAATTGAACAACATTTTAACAAACAAAATGACCGTATTTATGCTCAAAGCTCTAAGGAAGTTTCCCAATTAGTCGACAGAGTGCAACGTGGGCATTATCCGACTTCAGTGATGGTTTGGTGGGGTGTTAGCTATGAAGGAGTGACTGAGTCATATTTTTGTGAAAAAGGTATCAAAACATCGGCACAAGTGTATCAAGATACCATTCTTGAGAAGGTAGTTAAACCCCTTAACAACACCATGTTCAATAACCAAGTATGGTCCTTCCAACAAGACTCAGCGCCGGGTCATAAAGCTCGGTCCACGCAGTCTTGGTTGGAAGTGAACGTTTCGGACTTCATCAGAGCTGAAGATTGGCCGTCGTCTAGTCCCGATCTTAATCCGCTGGATTATGATTTATGGTCAGTTTTAGAGAGTATGGCTTGCTCTAAACGCCATGATAATTTGGAGTCCCTAAAACAATCCATACGATTGGCAGTGAAGAATTTTCCCATGGAAAGAGTGCATGCTTCTATTGATAACTGGCCTCAACGTTTAAAGGACTGTGTTGCAGCCAATGGAGACCACTTCGAATAAGCTTTTTATATTTTAAATTGTTTTATATTTATGTATTAAACTAACACACTGTAAAAGTAATACTCGTAAATATTATTTGCAGTAAAAAAAAATCTTTTTTCTTCGTAACAATATTTATGGCTAGACTAGGTATTAGTAATTTTGGTTCTAATATTCTTTTATTTTAAAGCTGGTTTTTCTTTTGCCAAAAAAAATTTATCTATTTTCAGTTCAGCATAGTCCCATGGGCTTACCTACAATCGGAGGGTAGTGGCTGTGACTGTGGTGCACCTCCACAGGACCACATCATGTCGTGCCCACTGTGCCCCTACATCTGCACAATTGCTAACCTGAATGAAGCGACAGTCAGAAATGCGGTCGATGTCACCGAGTTTTGGGCTGGGCGCATTTAGCTTTTTTAAATTGTTGCCATTGACACGAAGAAGTTCGGCATAAAAAAAGTAACGAACGTTTGTTCAAGGTTCATAAACCGTATAGCGGAGTTCGCTGGCCCCATTATACCATAATCACAGTCCAACGATAGCTTAAGGCCACCGGCTTCTTCTAAAATAATTAGAAACACGCCACTACGAAACTTGAAAAGATAAAGCTATGTGCTGACCGGCGGCATAAGGTGTAATGTAACTTTCGTAGGGAGCTTGTCATTACAACGTGGTGTACGTATACGCATGGCGCTTTGAGTGTTTAAACAGGTTCACCGCCTGTTACAGCAATTATTTTCCTTCTAGACTACGTTTCTGCCGTTTTCGGCCGGGGCGAGTTACACTATTATGCACACTTATGAACAAAAATTTCTTATACCGTCCCATGATTGAGATAATACCAACACTATCAAAACTGGCATGTAACTTGGCGAGAGAGAGACACACTTTCTAGACATCTTTCTAAGTTAAATAGCCAAAGTATGGGAGGTACGTTACGCTACGTAACGTACGCTCGTTTGTTTCCTCGGACTGATTTCACAAAACTAGCTTTATACAGCAGCCCTTTGCTGAACACCGCCCATTTGAGCAGTCCGGCTGGGGAAGTACCTCCACACTACAGAATACCGTGGCTATAATAACTTCGTGTTTTGTTCCCAGCGGTGAGTAGGGTAGCCAGAGCTCAATGGAGAATTTGTGCTGTCAGTAGAAGCCTGTCCTGCTTTGTCTTCTACTGACGGCACAGAAACTCTGTACTTACAAGGTTGGCATCGCGACTGTGACTTCTCTGGAGTTACAAACGTCCATAGGCCACGGTAACCACTTTCCATCAGGTGGGCCATGTACTTGTCTCCCACCTAAGTGGTATAAAAAAACACTAAGAAACTGCTGATTAAACATACTTCGATTTTCAGCACATCGTGTAACGAAATTCTTGCAATGAATGTTACATTACATCCCATGAGCACGCAGCTTTAGAATATTTATAAATACTTTACTCACAGTTGGCAAGGAGCCAATTTTGGAACTGGAGATGTTGATACAGAACAGAATTTGGGTAAACTGTTTCAGCGTCATGGAAGAACTTTAATGTGAATAATATGATACAGTTAAATAATGTGGCAAAGTGGTATGTGTTTGGCGGAAAATTTCGACGTTCAACCGTGGTACGCAGTAGTTAGACTACAAAAAAGCTAGTAAATGCGAGTCGGACTCGAACTCAGAGGGTTCAGTACAAAATTACGAACTTATGCTACAAAAACCACAATATAATATATTTTGATTGCGTTGACTGATGATTGAAAGGGTGTATCTCGAAGTTGTTGGTGCCCCGTTGTATATCTGACATGTGTGGTATGAATTTCAACTTGAAACCTCCACGAATTCCTGAGAAAAAGGTCTTAACAGACAGACAGACGGAAAACGAAGTAACCCTATAATGGTTCCGTATTTATCTTTTTGAGGTACGGAACCCTAAAAAGTGGATCCCGATAACCGGACTTCGGAAACAACAGGGATTAACGCTAAGATGAGGATGTGGTCTGTGTTTGATCCATTAGAGTTCTTTTTTTCTCTCGTCATCATCATCTTGGCATTAACCCGGTTGCAACCACTTTGGAGATCGGGGTCATTCACGTTAGCTACTCTAGAGTGCTAGGGGTGTATAAAATGTAGGATGAACGTCTGGGGACGCCACTAGCACCAGCCCCTAGTGTGGTGGGGCGTCTCCAGGCGTTGTACCTACATTTTATTGTTACACTAGAAATCAGCGTAGCTAACGTGACAGACAGCCGTACAACCAAATGCTAATGACATGGAAATGTACGGTGACGTTTTTTCTAACAAATCATAAATTTCGAGCGCGCAGACATGCTAAAAAAAGCATATCTTTGAATGTGTTTATTATTTTTGGCTCTCATTTAGCCATAATCATAAGTTATTGACCTCGCCAACTCAATGTAATAATAAAAATATAGTAATTAAATATCACCAAAGAACGGTAAATAACGTAAGCCAAGTGTGAGCACAAGATACCGGCAAACATCTTGAACAGAAGTCAGCGTAGTAGGGGAAAGTTTGCACATCATACGGATCAATTAAAAAATATATAAGCCCCGGTCGCATCCTAGAGTCTGGGGTTCGCTTCAGGTATGAATTGGCTCGGTTTTTTTTTTCGAATTGGTTTGACCTCCCAGCTTGCATATAATCTAGTTCTAATGTAGTTCGCTGAGTTTCTTGCTGGTATCTTCTCAGTAGAACTAATCTACCGAACCAGCGAAAGAATCATTTTCCAATGGTTTATTTTTACATTATTTAATATTTTTATATTATTTCTTGACATACATAATTGTAAAATTTTGACGTTCATATGTGCTCTTTATGTGCCTAAACTGAATAAATGAAATTGATTCTTTGATTCTGGTTTTTTTTATACCGCTTAAGTGGCAGACAAGCACACGGCCCACCTGATGGGAAGTGGTTACCGTGGCCTACGTACACTCGACATACACCGACCATGAAGAGACCTTCTGATGCCTCTCTTGAAGAACCCCATATTGTAGGCGCATGGGAAAACAGCAGCAGGTCATTCCACAGCTTGAGTGTGCGTGGGATGAAGTTTCTTTCATACCGCAAAGTGCGCACCGTCTCAGGTCGCAATCTGTGAATGTCTATGACCAACCACTGATAGAGTTGATCAGATCGCCTATATAGGTCTTGACCTAATGACTACTGACGGCCAGGACTAGGACTTTTAAACTGTTCTCGGAAGCACGGAAGAGCTCAGCTGAAATATCACTAAGCGGTCACCCATCCAAATGGCAGTCGCTTCTATGTAGCTTAACCTACTGATCGATTACTGAACGGTGAGCACAACTGCCCCACCAGACAAGTGGCAATTCGCTGGCCGACGTATTATAGAATAGAATAATGAATGAGATTGACTTGTATTTTGACGTTTATGACATTGACAACTGTCACAAACGTCAAAATATATGTCAATCTTGTTGCCAATGTTGACTCTTGTCAAGGGAGAGTGGGGGGGTTGGGCTGGCCACGAGCGAGCGCTGTAATCATCGAAATAATATCAGTTCGACCTTCAGAGTTCAGACCCTGAAGGTTAGCTTGTTAGTTTCCTAATAGCTTTGTTAGGTATACATGTAAAGCACGTAATTATCTACCAAATGTACATTAATTAATTCGAAATAATTAGTTTATATATGCTAGTAATATATATACTAATATATTAAGCTGAAATGTGTTTGTTTGGTTGAACGTGCTAATCACTAGAACTACTGCTTCGAATTGAAAAAAACTTTTTGTGTTGTATAGTCTGTTTATCGAGAAAGGCCACAGGCTAAATATCATCACGATACTACTAAAGGGAATGGAGCAGTAACCATAAATGTCAACAAATCCAGGAAATTCTTATACATTTTTTGAAAATTAATAAATGCAGTAGAATTTGGACCACCCCATCTCTTCCCATGCGGTGTCGTATAAAGCGACTAAGGGATAGGGCTGTTTAACATCAGACAGATATATACACTATATACATACACTGCTGGATATATGTCTCAATTTGCGCCATTGCTCCCAATTCATTGTATCCAGTCTGTCCCAGTCACCTTTTTCAGGTTGTCTATCCATCTGACCAGGAAGCGTCCCACCTTCCGGTTGCCTTCTCGCGGTCTCCACTCTAGGATTCTTTTGTTTCTAACGTCCATCGGTCCATGGTCATATGTGGCCAGCCCACTGCCACTTCAGCTTGCTAATGTACAAATTTTATTCAAAGTGGAACTTCCCTTGTAGTAATACGACCCTATTACGTCATCGGACCTGACCCATATCGCAAATTGTCGTAAGCGACGCCATAAAAAAGTATGTCAGCCATAAATTAAAGATATTACTGAATATTTTATTATTATAGGCCCATTATCATAGCGATGCCTATTGACTGCCTTGGTGGCGCAGTGATGTCTAGTACAACTGTTGAATATAAGGTTCCTGATTTGATTCTCGATTCGGACAAGGTTAACTGTACTGATTATATAAAACTAGCCAGCCCGCCCCGACTTCGCTTGTAACATATTTCAAAACCCCTTATTACGGAGGATTAGGCAGAGGTGAATTAACACCCACATTTCACCAATTATTGAATTCGGTCCCACGTAATAGGGGGTGAGCCTATTGCCGTCTTCATTCTAATTTTTCGTTTTTTTTTTATTTATTTTTTTCATTTATGCACTTAGTTATATCTGGACCCCAGTAACGTCACAAAAAGTACTCTTTATACATAGTACCTACGCGTTTTGGGTGTCTATTCAGGACAGCACGGGATGCTACGGCGGCGGAGAAGCTTAAATCCACCAATCAAACACTAACCAATCCACACGCCAAGCTTTCGTTTCTCTCGCCACTTGGGATCAAGATACATGCCGTATACAGACATAACTATGTCTGTATTTACTTCCTAAACGTTATTCATTATCAGTAACATTAATGCCCCTTAGTATAATAATCTCGTTCTGCTAACCTCGAATTGGTCATTATAATATTGTTGACAGATGTATCTAGCCGAGGTCACGGTCAGGGTCAACTGACGTACCATCGGCACAAATTATTACTTTGAAAAAAAAAACGACGGGTTGCACTCCGGGAGTGCCGGCAGAAGTGAAAACTTGAATATTAACGTTGTGCATTTTTGATATTTTGGAATGGTTAGAGAATAATTTTGTACGAATTGCTTTCATTATGAGTATAAAAGTACTATTATTTATGTGGTGGAATACAATATTCATTTATTGCGCTATCGTACACAAACATGACAATTTATATTACATTAAAAAGTTTATCACCGCCATCACACATGTGAAAGTCGTGTGACATTCGCGCAAGCGCCTGTCCTCTCTCCATCCGTCTTACGAATTTTCGATCAGGTCACGTGTCCTGACGCGAGTTTAGAAATTTTTACGCATTCCAAAAAAGTACACAGCGCCGCTAAAGAAGTTTTCACTTCAAAAATACACCGGATAAGTGTGAGTTGAATGGTTGATAAGGTTCCATAGTTCAACATGAATGTTTCAAAATAAAAATAAAATATATCGCTTTACAAAAGCTCGGGTCGTGCCCTGGAGAGCACGTTAAGCCGTCGTCTTCGGTCCCGGTTGCTATACGAACATCTGTAGCAGTAGTTACTGGTAATTGGAGCCCTAAAAAGATCAATAACTGGTCTAACTGCAATGCTACGATGTCGCCAAAGGGTTATGGAAGTCATATGGCAGTCGCTTAACGGTAAATATCTAGGATTTTTTTTTTTTTTTTATATAGGACACGTCAATTGGACTTCGCCTTGCCTGATGGTGAGCTGAAGGCAAAGTCCCAGAAAAGAGGGTCACCATTACTCACACATACCGTGTGACAATGGTAACACTCAGCTTGACGGCCTCATCATATGCTTTTTCACGCCCCGCTTAAAGGACCCGGGACTGTAGGTAGTCCAGCCAAACCCGCAATAAGACTGGAAAAAGCTGATTCCAGGCTCCGAGGTGAAAGCTTCGGAAGCGACTAAGATTAATACTAGGATGAAAAATATCGCTTTACCAAAGCATCTTCACAACGCGATGTGCCAATACCTTAGATGGATAAGAAAAAAAAAAAAAAATTCATCTAAGGCCAATACGAAAGCTATACGTATGTTAAATGAAATTGTTGAAGTGAAACCTTCTTTAGGCGTGTTGCTCAATTTTCTTAGAATTTTTTTTTGGGTGAATTAAAATTATTGAACTCGCGTCATCGGACAGTGACGCTGACGACGACGATACAATTCACAAGTTACTTGTCCATGTCGTATTTGCTTTCCTGCTCGATGTGCCCCTTCACTTGCACTACCGACAGTGCAACGGAGAGCGCTGTTGCTATGGCCAAGTATTGGGCCAGTAAAATTTAAATACCAGATCATTATATGCCGGACCTAGCCATTAACTCGAAGAAAAAGAGTACCTATTTAACAAATTGAGACCATTCACCTCCTTGGTCACATCGAGGAAATTGATAGGAGGATGATGATTTATTATTGATGTAAGAATAGGTCAAGCACGTAATCTATATGTCAAACGAAAAGCCAGTGAAGATACACGGCACGTGTGGCTCCGAGAATGTTTTCAATAATAACGCAATCAGTGCTTATCACCATCCTCGGGTACCTCGTAAACAAGCCTATGATGATAGGGTAGCGTGTTTCTGCCGCTCGCGAGTCGGGCCTGCGCACTGAGGGTTTCATGCAAAACTGGATTGAGGGACGAAATTTGTGGAGCTAGAAGTTTGACTTTTTACCACCCGAGGCAAAAACGACGGGGTGTTATAAGTTTGGGGGACCTTGGAGCGCTACGAAAATATGATGGAGTGTTTTACCAGTTAAGGTCCCCCGACATGGGAACGCTTGAATCAAATATTACTGGGTATATCAGAGTTACAAGGTTAACCAACACAATTTATTTTTAACTTTTTGGGTGAAGCTTTTGTGACGGGGATTTTTTAAATTTTTAATTTAATTTTTTCACAGCTGTAAGAGGTTGCACAAACAAAAATGTTGCTAAACAGACTGAATGCGGAAAGCGGTGGTTCAGGAACGTATATTGGAAGAGGCCTATGTCCAGTAGTGACCTGCAATAGATAGACTAATTGATATCAAACAAACAATAAAAAACCGGTCAAGTGTGATTCGGCTGAATGTGCTCTCCGAGGCACAGAAAAATCCAGACCAATGCAAATAGACATATTCATACATACAAATATTTTCACTAAGCGGGCATCGAACCCGTATCCCCTGCACGGCAGTCGCGTTCTCTACCGTCATGCGACACAGGTTAGATTGTAAACGATAGTGTCAGTATGAAAATAATCCTATGGTATCGAGTTGTCGTTCCATCAGCTTGTTTGCTCGGAAAATTTGAAATTATATACCGCGTTACGTAACTGTCAACGACGCCAGTGCAATTCTCTAAGCATACAGCGAGCACAGCGCTGTCACATCCTTGATACAGAATGTCATTGGTCGATCTCCAGTGACGTCACCCAGCCGGACCAATTACAAGCTTTGAAAGAAAGCTTTGAAGAAATTACATAGCTGGTACCGTATCGTATACATCAAATACTAGCTTTTTAAAGCACTGTCATTCATCCATATTATATCTGCAAAAGTAACTCTGTATATCTGTCTGTATGTTAAGCTTTCACGTCTAAACGGTTGAACCGATTTTGATGAAATTTGGTATAGGTGTAGATTATACCTTAAGAAAGGACACAAGGCTATGTTTTATCGCGATAATCGGCAACCACGCGGACGGAGCTCAGCTAGTCTATATCATAAGGTATATCATAAAGATTTGACTGTTTGTTTGTATGAATAGGCTCCGAAACTACTAAACCGTTTTGAAAAATTATTATACTAGACTTTAGTGACAACATAAATTAAATAAATAAAATTAATGCAACGGGGATTCAAAGTATGTCACGATAGAAGCTGAACAGAGGGGGCGGCGTCAACGAGATCCGAAGGCTGATTCTGGGCTTTAAATATCTGTGTTAAACAGCCCTATCCTTTAGTCGACTTGTATACAACACCGCAGGGGAAGAAATGAGGTGGTCCAAATTCTACTCTGCCGGGAGTGGATTGACAGTGACAGTGCTTTAATAGTACGTACTCGGCGCTATGTTCACATGTACCGAGAATCGGACGAGTGCACTGTCTCGCCACTCCAATCGGTGCGTGTGATCAAGGCGTTATTCCGGATACAGAGACAGCGTACGTATGCTGTCTGGAATGAAAATTTAAACACTATTGTAGGGACTTTACCTTCTATTACATTACACTTAGGTACGCTTATACTACTCATTTTGATTTTGTTACTTAACCTATTAACTAAATAAAAACTATTTTGTACATATTTCATAAGCCATGTTTCTGCATAGACACACATACACAATGTTTCACTCAACACTTAACACTGAAAATATTATGTATCTGTAACGAATCTAATTATTGGTCTTAATTAAAATAATTATTATTAACATTGGCCATGACGTTCACTTTTATAATAATGTACATACTAATGTCATAAATACAAAAAATCTCTGAATGTATGTCTGTTACGCTGTCAAGCTTAAAATACTGAACCGATCTTGATGAAATTTTGTCCAGAGATGAACTAGAGCTTGGAAAATGAAATAGGCTACCTTTTATCGTATTCATTATCAGTGTAATGACGGAGAAAGAATACAAGTATCACCACCCCATCGAAGGTTGTCGTAAGAGGCGACTAACGGAAATCTACGCAGACGATATCACTGCGAGAGAAAGAACACTCGAAATAAAACGCTGTACCAACCCGTCTGGCCAGAGTGGAGACAGTAGGCCAAAGCCGCCCTGAGATAGGCTAATTTATTAATTGGTATCTATTTGCATTAGTCTTTTTTAATACCACTTAGGTGGCGGACGAGCACACGGCCCAGCTGATAGAAAGTGGTTACCGTGGCCTATGGACGTGTGTAACACCAGAGGAGCCACACTCGCGCTGCCGACCCTGTAAGCACAGAGTTTCTGTGCCGTCAGCGTAGAAGACAAAGCAGGACAAGCCTTTAGTCTTCCCACTGACAGCACAAATTCTCCAGTGAGCTCTGGCTACCCTACTCATCGCTGGAAACACAACACGAAGTTATTATGGCCGCGGTATTCTGTAACCGTACCTCGGAAAGCAAGTTAAGCCGTCGTCGAAACCGGTTATCATGACAGTCTAGGGGAAATGGATAAAATGGTCCACACAGAAGGACTGATCACCGGTCCGTTTAACAGTGTACCCACTGGCAGCAGCAGCAGTACTAGTAGCATACTCGAATGCTGCGTGAAATTGCAAATTGTATTATATATTTATCTGAATAATATCATAAACCCTACCTTTAAGTTTCTTATATCGACGTTTAGGCATTATAACACTTAATAAACACTGCACTTAATAATTTCAAACACTAATACAAAGCGTACCTAATAATCTCACGCACTAACTAATAAATTTTAATGTAAGGTTGTCGAGAATAAATTATTATGGAAGTACCCTCAATTTTGTATAATATTTGTTCGAGATAATGCAGAGAAAAGCTATCCAAAATGTCTACCAAAACATTGCAGGCGGTAGGACACGACGGTATTCCCGTCCCAATTGAGCAGTTATGTTCCCGGCGGTGAGTAGGGTAGCCAGAGCTCACTGGACAGTTTTAGTGCTGTCAATGGGAAGACCAAAGACTTGTCCTGCTTTATCTTCTACACTGATGGCACAGAAACTCTCTATTCTTACAGGGTCGGCAGCACGGGGGTGCGGGTTGGGTAACCTCCACGTTGGCTTACCTGTTTCTTTTCCCTCTGGACCGCGGTCCTGGGGAAAGGAAGCGGGGAGGCTGGTGCACCCTGGACGACGGTTAGTAGACTCTGACTCCAAGGAGAAGGAGCTCTGCTAGCCGTCGACAAATAACCCAACAAGCCCTTTTTAGGGCTAGCGAGCCCAGGCTTTTAAAGTCTGGGCCCTGTCGCTCCCAGTACCCCTCTGCTTTCAGAGGGGACATGGGGGCGACACAAGGATCCTCGGGATCCAGGGACGGGCCGGCCTTCTGCTCGCGCAGTGGCTGGCAGGCATTCGTGCCACCGTCGGTGTTGGGAGAGTTGGCTGATCTCCCGCGTCGCGTAACCTCCAGGATATCGACAACGACCTGAGTGCTAGCCACACTTGGGAAGCCGGTATCCTGAAGGCCGCGGGGCTTGCCTTAATTGGCCGGCCCGCGACAAGGAAAAGTCTTAAAAACCCGACAGCGAAGTCGCTTAAAACCTGTGGACACCTGGGGAAATCCACAGTATTTACCCCGCTTCCTGGAATGAGCGTCACCCAGGAAGTGTAGTTTAAATCGCGTCATACTCGTGGGAACTAAATGGAACCTTTTCACCAAAATCCCAAAAAACCAAGTGAAACAGGTCGCGCAGCACCACGACGCGGAGGTCGCGTCCCAAGCAGGGACGGTGTCGGAGGATTTCGACACCGCCACTGAGCGAAGCAGGGCGAACAGCCCGGTGGGTCTGCAGACCCGAAAATCTGCACCACGGCGGAAGAGGAACCGCAAGAAGAAAGTTATCCCCGCACCGAAGAGCGACTCGGATCTGGATCTGACCCTGACCGACTCGTCGTCTTCTAGCAGCTCCGGTGGGGACGAGACGATGCGCCCTCCTCCGCCCAAGCAGCTGGCGGTTAGCCGCCGAAAGCTGCAGGACGGAAGCACCAAAGCCCCCTCCTCACGGGCTCCGGCCCCAGAGGATGTGAGGGTGCCGCCGAGTTTCTCCGCCTCGGCGGCGCCCTCGCCTCGTATCGAAGATACGACGCCGACGGACGATATAACGTCCAGGGAGGTGATAGAGGCTCTGGAAGGGTGGGCCGGAACCCGCACCGATTCTCCGACGCCGGAGGAGAATCGAGTAACGCAGGCGGCGTCGCGACTTGTCCAACTTTACGACCACCTCAGGGCGGAGCTGGCACAATTGCGGCTCGAGAGGGCTCATATGGGCAGGAGACATATTGAGCTCCTCGACAGCTATGAGCGGATGGCGGCCAATCACCGTAAGGAGATGAGCAAGATGGCGGCGGAGCTGGCCGAGCTCAAAAAGGTCGTCGCTGGACTGCCGAATGAGCGGGTGACGCGTTCGGCGCGGCGGAGGCTGGGGGTGCTGCCGGAACGGCCAATGCCGTCAACGCGGCAGCTGTCGCCGGTGCGGTCGAGGTCGCCGCTGCGGCCGGAACCGCTGGCGCAGCCGGAGTTGCCGCAACCGGAGCCGCCGAGGTCGCCGGCGCGACCGGATCGACCGGAGTCACCGGTGCTGCAGCCGGCTCGGTCTGCGGACCCGTTGGCGCTCTGCATGGCGGCGATAGCCGCCATGGAGAAGCGTCAGGACGCGGCGCAGGCGGAGCAGCGGGCGTGGCGGGTGGCGCAGGAGGAGCGCACCCAGAGGTGGCTGGAGGCCATTATGGACTCCAGCCGCAGACCGCCCCTGGCGCCTTCGGCCGGGTATGCCGGAGCAGTAAAGAGGGGTCCCACCTGTCCGGCGGTGGCGAGGTCCCCGCAGGAGCCGGCCAGCGGCCCATCCGCTGCGTCTGCCGCTCCTGCCGCTCCGGCCGCTCGGGCTGCTCTCGCCGTGGGAGCCGGGAGTCCCCAGGGAGCACGGGGTGCCCGGGCCGGGGGCAGGGGAAAGGGCAAGGGTAAAGGGAAGACGTCCCCGGCCTTAGCCCAGACCCCAACCCCGGC
The DNA here is from genome assembly GCA_963662185.1 of Eilema griseolum. Taxonomy (NCBI): domain Eukaryota; kingdom Metazoa; phylum Arthropoda; class Insecta; order Lepidoptera; family Erebidae; genus Eilema; species Eilema griseolum. Next base: position 9,063,755 of record OY759257.1, read on the forward strand.
CCCGGCTCAACGTCCGGGTCCGTCCTCAGCTCCGGCGCGGGCTGTCTCCACACCAGAGGGGGGCTGGGAGGTTGCCGGAGCCTCCAAAAAGCGGCGCAAGGCGCTCCGGAAGGCAGCCAAAAAGGCTAGGAAGGCCGAGGCTGCTGCGAGGGGAGTGCCGGGGAGGCTGCGCGTTCCCCGCTCAACCGCCGTCGTCCTAACGATGACGGCGGAGGCGGCGGAGAGGGGCGTGCAGTACGCCCAGATCGTCACGCAGGCCAGAGCCTGCGTCGACATGAGGGCCCTTGGGATGCCGGGCCCCATCCGGGTGAAACCCACTCGGACGGGTGCTCGGCTGCTCGAGATCCCCGGTGCTTCGAGCGGTCCCCAGGCTGATGCCCTAGCGGCTAAGCTTCGGGACACGTTAGACGCAGCCGACGTCCGGGTGTCCAGGCCCAACAAATGCGCAGAACTGCGCATTTCGGACCTGGACGACTCCATCACGGCGGAGCAAATCCGCCTCACCGTGGCGGAGGCCGGGGGCTGCCCCCTAGAGGCGGTGAAGGTCGGAGCAATCCGCTTTGCTTGGCGGCAGTTGTCGGCTGCCCCATCGCAGCAGCCAAAAAGGCTGCCGACCGAGGGTTCCTCGCCGTAGGAGGCGTGGTGCGGGTGCAGGTCCGGCTCCTGCAGGCTCGACCGACTAGGTGTTTTAGGTGCCTGTCGGTCGGCCACGTGGGGGTGCAGTGCACGGCGGCGGTGACGGTCGGCGACCGCTGCTTCCGCTGTGGCCAACCCGGTCATACGGCCGGTGGATGCGAAGCTCCGCTGCACTGCTTCAGGTGTGCAGCGGGTGGCAAACCGGCCGACCATAGGGTTGGTAGCAAGGCCTGCACCGGAGGGGAGCCGAAGCCGCAAGGCGGGAGCTCCACCCAAAGTTCGCGGCGGGATGCGGAGATGGTTCCATAATGGATCCCCAGCTCCGCATCCTGCAGGCGAACGTGGGCCACGGTGCCGATGCTCAGGGTCTTCTGCTCCAGAGCATGGCACAGTGGTCCATACACGTCGCCGCTGTCGCCGATCCGTACACCCACCGGCACCTGGGGCCTGCCTGGGTGGTCGACCTGGACGGGTCGGCGGCACTGGTGTACAACGCCGCTATGGGTGCCCCCCCCCCCCCTGTTGTCGTGGCAAGGGAGCATGGCATCGTAGCGGCGCGTGTGGGGGAGATTGCGGTCGTGGCTGTCTACTTCACGCCGAGCCTACACCGACGCATAGGGGAGTACCGGCGGTCGCTGGAGCGACTGACCGACGTCGTCAACGCCTGCTACCCTCATCCGGTTCTTGTGCTCGGGGACTTCAACGCCTGGTCAGTGACCTGGGGGTCCCGGCACACGAACCCACGAGGTGGGGCTCTGGAGAGCTGGGCCGCTAATCACGGTCTAGTTCTCCAGAATCGCGGGGCCGAAGCCACGTTCGTGGCCGCGGAGCGCAGTTCGATTATCGACCTTTCGTTCGCAGGCGCTTCGCTGTCGCACCGTGTGCGGGACTGGCGTGTTGTTGTGGGGGTGGAGACACTAGCGGATCACCGATACGTTCGGTTTGATGTCTCCCCCCCCGCGGGTGATGCGCCGGTCATACCGGCCCCACGCGAGCCACGCTGGGTGCTTGGGAGACTGAATCGGGAGGTCCTCCTGGAGGCCGCCATCGTACAGGCCTGGGCCATTGCGCCGGACAGGCCTGTCGATATCGACGATGAGGCGGTGTGGTTCCGGGAGGCCATGACTCGTGTCTGCGATGCGGGTATGCCTAGGGCTCCACCCTATAGTCCGAGGCGTCGGGTCTACTGGTGGTCTGCGGAGATCGCGAGGCTACGGCAAGCCTGCGTGATCGCGCACCGCCAGTGGACCAGACTCCGTAGGAGGCGTAGCCGAACCGCAGATACGGAGCCCCGAGTGACGGAGCTTCATGTGGGATACAGGGAGGCCAGAGATGCCCTCCGAGCGGAGATTAAGCGGGCGAAAGCCGCGGCTTATAAGGAGCTCATAGAGACGCTGGAGCGGGACCCATGAGACGCTGGAGCGGGACCCATGGGGGCGGCCTTACCTTATGGTAAGAGGAAAGCTGCGCCCCCGGGCCCCACCGTTGACCCAGGTTCTCCAGCCAGCTCTGCTCGGTGGAGTGGTCGAGTCCCTGTTCCCGATGCGAGCGGAACACGTTCCGCCGCAGATGACTCCGCCACCTCGGTCGCCTATGGCGCCCAGTGTGGTAGTTGACGACGATGTCCCCGAGGTCACTTGGGTGGAACTGGAGCTGGCGGTGCGAAGGCTTAGAGCCAAGAAGAGCACCGCCCCGGGACCCGACGGCATTCCAGGCCGCGCATGGGTCCTAGCTCTGGGAGAAGACGGTCTCGAACCCCGACTGAGAGGGTTCCTCAGCGCATGCTTGGAGCGGGGCCAGTTTCCGAAGATGTGGAAGACGGGGAAACTGGTCCTCATCCGAAAGGAGGGTCGCCCGGCGGACGAACCGTCCGGCTACCGGCCCATTGTGTTGCTCGACGAGGTGGGCAAGCTCTTTGAAAGAGTTATTGCGAAGCGCCTCGTCGAGCACCTCTCTGGTAGGGGGCCGGACCTGGCGGATGCCCAATATGGCTTCCGCCGGTGGCGGTCCACCGTGGATGCCATCATGCGCGTGAGGACTTTGGCGGAGGAGGCAGTCGCCCGGGGTGAGGTGACGTTGGCGGTGTCCTTGGACATCTCCAACGCGTTCAACACCTTGCCCTGGAGTTGCATCAGGGAGGCACTCGTGTACCACGGTGTGCCTCTCTACCTCCGCCGTATAGTCGGGGCGTACCTGACGGAGAGAGCCGTCATCTACCCAAGTGCGACCGGCGTCGGTCGGCGTGAGATGTCGTGCGGTGTTCCACAGGGATCGGTTCTTGGGCCGCTACTGTGGAACATTGGATACGACTGGGTGCTTCGCGGTGAGCTTGCGGACGGCGCCGCCGTCACGTGCTATGCGGACGACACACTAGTGACGGCGAGCGGGGCTACATACCGCGAAGCGATCCTGAGAGCCACGACCGCGGTTGCTCGAGTCGTGGAACGGATCCGGCGGCTGGGCCTTGAGGTGGCTTTGCATAAATCCGAGGCCATGTTCTTTCATGGACCTCGGCGCACGCCACCACCTGGTTCCAGTCTCACAGTGGGAGGCACTCTCATCGGCATCAAGCCCCAGATGAAATATCTGGGGCTCGTACTCGACGGCCGGTGGGACTTCGGGAAGCACTTCCGAAGTCTAGGCCCCAAATTGGTGGGCACAGCCAACGCTCTGGCGCGGCTACTGCCTAACCTGAGGGGCCCGGAGGACTCCTGCAGGAGACTCTACGCGGGTGTCGTGCGGTCCATGGCCCTGTACGGGTGTCCCGTGTGGGCGGACACCCTGAATGATCGGCACATGCCCCTGCTGCAGCGTCCGCAGCAGAAGTTGGCGTGCCGCATCATAAGGGGGTACCGCACGATATCCTTCAACGCGGCGAGTCTCCTCGCCGGATCGCCACCATGGATCCTGGAAGCGAGATCCCTTTCGGCGCTATACCGGTTCCGAAAGGCGGCGCGGGAGCGGGGTCACGATCCCGAGCCCGAAGAAATTCGGGCCGTGAGATCCCGGCTCCACAGGGAAATGGTGGCGGAATGGGAGCTACGACTTGGGCGACCAGGCGCAGGGCGCGCCGTAGTAGCGGCGATAAGACCCATCATGGGGGAGTGGCTAGAGAGGCCACACGGCAGCCTCTCGTACCGTCTGACGCAGATGATCACCGAGCACGGGTGCTTCGGAAAGTATCTGCGTCGGATGGAGAAAGAGCCAACGTCCGAGTGCCATCACTGCGATGCGAGCGAGGACTCAGGTCCGCACACGCTCACCGAGTGTACGGCGTGGGAGACGCCGAGGCGGGAGCTTGTGGCGGCCCTGGGAGTGAGAGTTCTCACGCTCTCCACCTTGCTCGCGGCGATGGTCCGCTGCGCGGATGCGTGGGCGGCCGGCGCCTCCTTCTGCGAGCAAGTAATGCTCGTGAAGGAGGAGGCGGGGCGGGAGCGGCAGCGGGAGCGACGAAGGATCGCAAGCCAAGCTGCCCGCGTACGAAGGCAACTCGGGCGTCGGAGGTCGATGAACGACCTTCGCCCCCCATGAGCGCCGGCCTGGGGGTGACAGGTGGAGCCGCCTGTCACCCTGGCAGAAGCAGGCCGCGGCGGTGGCGCGCGTGGCGCGCCTCCCCGTTTCCGGGGACGAGTTGGGGACTCTGTAGTCCCCACACCCGAGAAGAGGGCCAGATCGTGAGAGATGGCCCTGGGTCGGCCGGGGTGCGAGGGATATGCCTGTCAACCTCACCTTCGGCAACCAAAGCGACCCACAGGCGGCGTGCGTTTTAGTCGGTTCGAGTCCGACATAACCTCCTTCACCGGCTCCGGTGGGGAGGTATCCGTGGGGATTTTGCGCACGTAAAAAAAAAAAAAAAAAAAAAGGGTCGGCAGCACGAGTGTGACTCCCCTGGTATTGCAGACGTCCATAGGCTACAGTAACCCTTTTCCATTAGGTGGGCCGTGTTCTTGTCTCATACCTAAGTTGTAAAAAAAAGTGCGAATCGGACTCGTACACGGAGGATGCCGTATTGTTAGGTATTTTTTGTTTTGTATTTGTTGTTATAGCAACAGAATGGATAATCTGTGAAAACTTCAACTGCCTAGACGTTACGTCACGGTTCATTAGATACGGCCTGTGTGACAAGTAGACAGCGGAGTCTAACCCCTCGTTTTCACCTAAGTATAAATCATGTATTTGACAAGTAGCAATATGTCACAGGCTACAGTGTGAACGCAAATGTGTTTTATACTTGTTGGCTATACATACTATGTGCAAAAAAGTATTTAAGATACATGTATAAAACAAGTATGGTGTTTTGATTATTCTTTTACAAGTCTTCTACACGTTTTGTGTAAACAAGTTTACAACTTGATTCGTGGTGAAAACGAGGGTTAAGTAATAGGGGTTTGTTTTTACCCTTCGGGTACGGCACCCAAAAGAGTAAATAATGTACTTAAAATAATGTCATCATCATATTCATAGTGATTTCCTAGTTGCACTTTGGAGCCAAAGTCCACTTATTTGTTTTGATTAGTATGCCGGCTTACCAGCAACTGGGCGATCCCTATGAGGATGATGGATGATGACTTAAGTTTAAAAGGAAATGCATATAATTTACATAATAGGCAGACGTTTGTGGTATGGTAACAATGGTGCATTAATATGATAATTGTGTGGACTTGCTGTTGTTTACAGAGATGGCCCCTCAATAAATTTACATAAATACATATAGATACGCCTTACTTCCTTCAGGGTAGGCTCAGATGTTGCTTCTTTGGCTGTATTTTACCGTCCCTACTATGGTGAGTATCATTCATCAGAACTCTTCCAACTAATCCCACCGTCTCCTTTCCTACACAGGACAACACGTGCAGGGCTTAGATGTCACCCGCACACGGTGCAGAATATACGAGCAAGAACCAAGCGGTTCAGAGACTCTTTTCTTTGCCGCACAATCAAGACCTGGTATTCATTACCAACTATGTATGTATGTAAAATGTGGGTGTTAATACACTTCTGCCTTCATTCACAAGCTTTTTTAGCATCGTCAACTCGCAGATCAAACTTGCTTCGCTTTACTATACAAGTTATGATACAGAAAGCATCTGTTATTGCGGTCACTGTTCTTTGGATTGCACTCAACTTACCATCAGATGGGGTGCAGTCAATTTGACAATCTATTTACTAAAATCGAATGAAGAAAAAAGAAACACTTACCTTTCTTCGAAGACTTCACAGTAACCACACTGCCATCTTCAGCTGGAGCCAATTTCGGTAACAACTGCAATCTATTCTCCTCTAACAACTTCTCCTCCGCCTCATCTCCTTCCTTCTCCTCCAAAACCGTCTTCACCGGCGTCGCCATTTCGAATTTCACGTCTCAACAAATGGCGGACTAACTTTTCATTTGATAGTACAATATTTTAGTACATAATTACGGAATGTTTTAGCTAATACTATTTTATGTTTTCGTTTGTATATAATGCTACATAATATGTAGTTAATTCTTCAGTCTTGTTTGTTGGCTGGCTTTATTCTGTAACAAATGAAAATTAAGATTAGCTCAGGTGGTAGAATACGTACAGAAGTTACAGCACAATATGCACGTTCTGTGAAGTGACAAAGTTATGTGTGTAATTATCGCAGGTGCCCGGTTAATGGCAATAGGCTCGCCACCTATTACATTGGGACCTAATCATAAAATGGCGAAATGTGGGTGCTAGCACCTCTGCCTACCCCTTCGGGGATATAGGCGTGAGTTTATGTTATGTTAACTTCGTACATATACATCGCCCAAAACGTGGATTTCGGGACAGGTGTGGGTCACCAGTCGTGGAATATCAATATTAAAGAAGAATCTTTGTTTCCTAGAATATGGTTGGTTACAGGTTGCAGTTGTTGGGGTGACTTAGGACTTATACAGAATATTCTGCCATTTTTGGCGTGCAAATATTAAATTTCTATTCCTTACCAGATTTTTTTACTTGCATTACCTCCCTCCACACATTTGTAATTAATAATTGCTTCATAGGCTAAGTTCTAACTCGTGTAAACTAAAATTCAATGTTTATTTAATGTCAGAATCTACTTAGATATGTCAAAATATAATAATTGAGAAAATAGAATTTATACATTTAAAAATTTGTCATCAAAATATGCCATAATGTCGAAGTTACATAAAAATTCTCAATTTTTTTGCGGAATAGGCTCATCGGTAGTTTCTTAAGACCATCAGCTACATGGTTATATATTTTAATACACCTGTAGTAAACATTATTTCTAAACATTTCCAGATTGATTTTAAGTACTTGGTATTTAAATTGACTTCAATAGTTAATTACATTTTATAACTACCAGTGGTCTTATTCTATACCTTTTTTTTTTTTATGTGCGCAAATTCCCCACCTGAGCCGGTTATGTCGGACCCGAACCGACTAAAACGCACGCCGCCTGTGGGTCGCTTTGGTTGCCGAAGGTGAGGTTGACAGGCATATCCCTCGCACACTTATTCTATACCTTTTTATTAATCTATAATAATAAATAAAATTATAGTGTTTGTTTGTTTTTTTTAATTAGTCTTTTCCTATGTATGTCTCGGGCTAACCTCCGAAACCACTGGGCCTATTTTGATATTTTTTACTGACAGATAATTGATGAAACAGAATTAGGGTTATGCACAAAAAATTAGAACGCGTACACGGACAAAAGCTACTTACAGTTCAGATAAACGCTAAACACCATTGCAAACCAAATTAAACCTTATTGATTACAACAGTAGTAAGCAATTAGTGTGCCTAGAAAATCCATTAGTAATGATGATCGAAGGTAAAATGCAAGGCTGTGGTGTAGTATGCCGCCTTGACATCACAACAGCTGATCTGATCGCGTGCGATATTCGAATTGACTATGAAACTAACTTACTTTGTAAACTAGCATTTCTGAACGAAATAAAAGGATTTTTTATTTGTATTTATTTATTATGAGTAGGTACCTACTGTGATGACTACTAGACTGGTTAAGGGTTGCCGGATGGTCTGGAGTCGTCTGGATTCTCCCGATATTTAAAGTGATCTCCAGACTTCCGACAAATAGCAAAATCTCCAGATAAATAATAATATAGATTCGTACCTATGTTACCATCATTTGAAAATGCACGCGCGTTGATCGCACCTCGTGGGGCTCGTCGTAACGCGCGAAAAAGTAATAAATACTTGTGACAAACAACAAATAAAAAAAATATTTTTTTTAATTTAAAAATATAACTGCTTAAATTTTCATTACTCCAGGCAACAATTCCAAAATCCCGACATTTTGGTTTTTCATCAAGATATTTAGATTTTTCCATCTGGCAAACCAGTCACACACAATACCAGTCAGGGTATTGTGTGTTTATAATTGTCAAATAGGTACTACTGGCCGTATAGAAAAGTTCATTAAGACATCTAGTTTCTGCGCCGTGCATTGCAGAAGCGGAAGGCAATAGATTAGGTCTTTTCTATGCCTTCCGCGTCTGCAATACTAGAGTGCAACAAAACGCAGAACTCAAAACCGATAGTGATACGGTATGCATGCCCTGTGGATGCCCTCTGTCCCCATATAGAGGCCACAGGATTTTAAATCAAGTCAAAATTAATCAAAGTAAGTCAAGCATAGCTACCACGAAGTGCTTATTTGAGTTTTGGGCAGCTATTTAAGGGGAGAGGTAGGGAGCTGTATATTGTGTATAGTTACATCTCTCTCACTAAAAACTTATATTGGATTGCTCCTCTGTGGCGTAGCGGTAGAACGTTCGACTGCTACGCAGGTTTGATTCCTGCTCAGTGCAAATATTTGTATGTACGAATATGTGTGGCGATGCCACATGTACCCAGCGCCGCGTACGTACGTAACTACGAATCCTACATCGCGCATGTAAAGTTCTCGCGCTGGGAGAACATATGTACATCGTCCCAACGACAATCGTTGGGCCGCGGCCCGCCAGGCGTGATCACCTTGCCTGGTCGGAGGATCCTCCCTCTGTGTTGGAGGAACATATCACCTCGTTCCTCCACAGTGGTGACCCCGACGTGATCTGATCACGTAACCTTCGCTGAACATATCATCAGCATTCTCATCGTCACATCCCATTCACTTCTCCCGCATGAGCGGTAATCAAGTCTTCGCCATCCAGCACTTTCGGCCCTTACAAGGACACCATAGCATGCAGCGACCGCTGCAGCCTGGTTACCCTTCGGCCTCACCTGCATCTAAGGCATACAGTGCACGTACATACGGTCCACGTAAGAAGAGGACATCTCTCCCGTCTACGTGGCACTCGGCCATTACGCAGCATTCGCCCCAATACACGGGGGACTTACCTCGCTTCATCGAGGATTCGCCCCGTCACTGCCGAGGACTCACCTCGCCCCACTGGCGGCTCGCCGAGAATTCATCTCGACGCATCGAGCCCCAACTCAAGGCGTTTCACAGCAGGACCGCAGCACCGCACTTGTCCCGCGTCTTCGGGACCAGCGGTAGTCCCGACTCACTGGGACTAGCGAGGAAGACTGTTCCACTAACGGAATAAGCGGCGTCCAGTTCTGACGAAACGGAACTACCCAAGACTGGAAATGGCATGCTCATCAAGAGAGCTTAGACAGCCGACTCATCGCGAATCAACCTCCGGTCTGGAGGGGAGTGATGTGGCGATGCCACATGTACCCAGCGCCGCGTACGTACGTAACTACGAATCCTACATCGCGCATGTAAAGTTCTCGCGCTGGGAGAACATATGTACATCGTCCCAACGACAATCGTTGGGCCGCGGCCCGCCAGGCGTGATCACCTTGCCTGGTCGGAGGATCCTCCCTTTGTGTTGCAGGAACATCACACCTCGTTCCTCCACATATGTATATTTGGATTGGTATGGGAGTTTCTATGTATAATATGTATGTATTTACAAAAAAAAAAATCAACGGTTATCCGCATTCTACATTCCATAACACAAGCTAGCTAAGCTATGCTTACCATGGGTCTAGATAGCGTCGTGTAGAATGTTAAAGAAAATTTATTTATTTATAAATATCTTTATAAACCGTCATGGCTGCCGTTCTAAATTCCAAATTCAAATATACCCTCGTCTCACCTACTAACCGTGGCCCAATTTATTTCTTAAACAGCTTGTTTTGTACACATAGCAAATATTGTAACAGCATTATTGTAAACTAAACTATTGACAGTTTAGTTTACAATAATAACAGCCAATCAATAATCGTTATCACGTTACCAAGAACTAATTACAAGCGAAATTTCGCTTATCTTATCTATGCACAGTCTGCTATTATCGATTGGATTGCGTAATAGTAGTGTCTGTTATTACGAAGTACTTACTACTAACACTGGAGTTCAATCAAAGCTCCTGGCTAAGTAAACGAGTAGGTTAGAACATTGCAAGATGAATCAATTCTAGTCAAGCCAAGGAAATTTTATAAGCTATTGCATAGCTTTTATCGCGGGCCTTGAGTGTGGGGACCGAATCCAGAAATTCCATAACATAACATAACATAACATAAACTCACGCCTATATCCCCGAAGGGGTAGGCAGAGGTGCTAGCACCCACATTTCGCCAGTTTATGTTTAGGTCCCAATGTAATAGATGGCGAGCCTATTGCCATTAACCGGGCACTTATAAACCTGCGATAAATACACACATAACTTCGAAAAGCATAGAAAAGTGATTGGTGTGTGCCATGGTGAAACCTGGGATCGAACCCGAGACCTCGTCTCAGCAGTCCATTACCCAAACCACTAGGCTACCGCGGTTCAACAACGAAAAAAACCTAACACCCCCCACTCCGAGCACGAATAGAGCCGAGCTGCTCCGAAGTAGCTCCGCTTAACGTAAGTAATTATAATTGCATAAGTTGTTAGTTCTCAAATTCAAATTCAAACTCAGACTCAGATTCAAATTCAAATTCAAATTCAAATTCAAATTTTATTATTATTTATTATAATTGCATAAGTTCATAAAAAATGCTATGCAATAGCTTTACCGCGGCAGTCCCCGAGTGCCACACGTCTTTTTTTTTACCACTTTTGGCAGTTATGTGGCAGACAAACACACGGTCCACCTGATAGAAAGTGGTTACCGTGGCCTATGAACGTGAGCAACACCAAGGGAGTCACACTCGCGCTACCAAGCACAGAGCGTTACTGTGCCATCAGTGTAAAAGATAAAGCAGGACAAGCTTTTGGCCCTCCCACTGTCAGTACAAATACTCTAGTATTGTTTGGATATGATGGACCTGTCCCCAATATAATAGGGATTTTCATCAAAACATTATTATTATTGTTTTTTTTTTATACTACTTAGGTGGCAGACAAGCGCACGGCCCACCAGATGGAAAGTGGTTACCGTGGCCTATGGACGTGTGTAACACCAGAGAAGCCACCCTCGCGCTGCCGACATTGTAAGCACAGAGTTTCTTAGCCCTCAGTCTTAGTAGTCAAAAAAAAAAAAGCCGTCAGTGTAGAGGACAAAGCAGAACAAGCCTTTAGTCATCCCACTGACAGCACAAATTCTCCAGTGAGCTCTGGCAACCCTACTCACCGCTGGGAACACAACAGAAGTTATTATAACCGCGGTATTCTGTAGGACGGAGGTAGTACTTCCCCAGTCGAACTGCTCAAATAGGCGGACTATTTTGGTGACAAGTTCTGTGTAGTCTCTTGAGTTCGTCGACAGGGCACCGCTTTACCTCTATTTTCGTGACATCACAAATAACTTAATACGCAAAGATTCCAAAGATTGGTGGTAAATCTACCATTATGAGTACCAACATTTGGTGACAGATCTACCATAGCAACGATCAATATATATTGTCCTTATTGCTTACTGCAGATGACCATTCTTAACACAGTGAGTCCTTCCGTAGCTTACAACAATAATCGCAAAAATAAACCAGTTGGCAATAAAAGAAGGCGTAATATGAACAACCCAATTAAAATTAAGATAAACAAACAAACGCCTACCCGATTGTTTCCGGGTATCATCTGGTGAGTAAGTGTGTGTGTTATCAATGTTATCATATAATAAACAAATATTTGACATGTGTGTGTACCGAATAGGGTTGCCAACCTTACGTTGTTTGTTTTTACCCGACTACGGCGAAGTGAAAGGAGAGTTATTATGTATTTATATATGATTAGCTGACCCGCACCAGTTTCGCCTATGGCATATTTTGAAACCTCCTTCTTTAAAGGAACCAAGAATGTAGGAAGAAGGAAACAAGTGAGCTAATAAGTAATTTCAGGTCTTAATGGTGCGGCAAAGGAAAGAGTCTCCGAACGGATTAGTTCTTGATCGGATATTCTGCTTCGACTAATTGGAAGAGCTCATCAGAACACTCACCACTCACCTCTATCGCATTGGAGGATCGTAACAAGTAGAAACATACCTAACTTATTGGGAAAGACGCATGACTGCATGTATCATCATTATCCTTGCGATAATCCCGGTCGCAAACTTTCACCTAGGAGTGCGGGATCCGCATTTTCCAGTCTAACTGCGTGTTTGGCTGAACTTCGATATTTCTCGTGAAATGACTGCTATCAGACTTCTACAATACAACGGCGATATCGAAGTATTGCAGTTGACTTTTTAGGGCCCCAAGTACCTGTAACGACTGCCATATATGTGATGTGCGTGACTGCAAGTATGTGTGTGATTTCAGACTAAAAGAATAACATATACGGAACGCATAGAACGCATCAACGCATGTGCAGTCGTGTAAAGTAGTACCATTTCGCTCGCACTCATACGTGCACACAAAGATTGCGAGCGAAATGGCACTACTTTTGTATTACGCGGCTTCACATGCTAATTCTATGTGTTCCGTCTGTGTATAACTTCCGACTATAGAACATTAACTGTCCTGTTTCAGCTTGTTAGATCTGTCTAAATGTTGACACAGGTGGCGACTGATAACAGAGTCGCCATTTACTTGCTATCTCATTAATTAAACATTGACAACCCTGGCACAATGCAATGACATGCGTCATGTGATACAAGGGACATGACATGACACACTCACGGGGCAGATGAAAGAATATTTATGATTTAAATTAAATAAATTAGCACATTTAAATTATTTAACTACGTATCCTACCTGTTATGACTTACGGTGTCAAAAAGTGGACACTGACAGTGTTGTTTGTTAGTCCACAATCTAAAAGTCACGCAGTGAGTTATGGAACGAGCTATGTTTGGAGTCTTTTTCAGGGATAGAATTCGTAAGGAGGTCCTCAACAAAGAAGGAAAGTTCGAATTGACAGTGGGCTGACATTGGTCGAAGGACAGATGGCTGTTGGAGTAAACGAGTCCTAGAGTTGAACCGCGAGAAGGTGAACGAAAGATAGGATGCCCCCTAGCCAGATGGTCTAACGACCTGGCCAATGGCGCGCGCTTATTGGTTTGATATTAGCTAGTATTGGTGAACATGAGCTCCTCTGCCGCCGTAGCACCCCGTGCTGTCCTGAAACCCTATTACCGAGGCTTTGCTGTCCGTCTGTCTGTCACCAGGCTGTATCTCATGAACCGTGATAGCTAGAAATTTTCACAAATGATGTATTTCTGTCGCCGCTATAACAACAAATCATAAAAGCAGAAAGAAATATTTTAAAGGGGGACAGTAAACGTGATTTTCTGCAGATATTTTGCTCGATTTTAATTACGGCAACAGGTAGATTCTTACGACATATTTGTCGCAGTCAACTACCATAATTCACCGTTCAATTAGCAGCCCAGTTTCTTTACTAACCAGCGCCGTTCAACTAGCGGCCTGACCATTTAATAAACTGGGTGGCCAATGCTTAGGCTTAATGTGACATTGTAAAAAAGAAGATATTCTATACGTATTTAATGTATTTAAAATAACACATAATACTGTTTTAACCACTCAGAAACAGGACAGAAAGTTAGTGATAGATTCATTGAGAAAAGGAGCGCAATCAAACTTGGATAGATCAGGTTAGAAGATTAATGTGGAATCGTACTAGGCTAGGCAAGAAATGAAACGACATCTACTCAAGTCATTTGCCTATCTTTTCGCTCAACTTGTAAGCTAAAGGCTACTAGTTGAACTTCGCTGTTTAGTAAAAAGGCTATGCTGTTGTTTCATTGGTTAATAGCTAGTTGGTTGCAACATTTTCATTTCAAAAATAAATAATTTAATTAAATCAAGGCGTGCTAGATAATGGTAAGTACGGAACCCTTCGTTTGCAAGTCCGATTCGCACTAGACTGGTTTTTTTATTATTCAGATAGTGGTATGTAAGTACAGACAAACCGTACACCTTAGTAATGTCTGTGATAACGTGCTGATTAAGATAACGAATTGTAATCATGCTTCAGTTTATGATAGCAACTGTAAATTGTGTCTTCATATTTACTGAGATAACAAATCGATCGTTTTGTACACATTTGCTTGTGTTAGCGATACGATTTACACAAACAAGTAATCTACTTCCGTAGTTTTTGCGTTCAGCGCGGACAAACAGATAAAAAAAAATATTTTCATGTTCATGTATCTATGCTAATATTATAAAGCTGAAGAGTCTGTGTGTTTGTTTAGTTGAACGCGCTAATCTAAGGAAAAGCGACTGCATTAAAAAAAATGAGTTGAATGAATTTCGGTTATCTAGGAAGGTTATAGGCTATAATATATCATCACGCTACTCTTCACGGGAGCGGAGCAGAAATCTAAAATGTCAACAAATCCAGCATACCTACTTCCTACACAAGATTTTAACATTTTTACGGGGTATTGAAGTATGCCACGGGCGAAGCCACTGTGGAAAGAAGCACTTTCTGTACACGCAGAAAATATGTACACATTATTTGCTTGTTTGAAATGAAATCGCGCAGATAACAAAGTAAATATCTCAAGTGGCTGTCTACAATCTCTTGACACTAATGATATTTAGATTGCAGATAAACTGACAAGCATATGAAGATATTTTCACACCGACACAGTTCAGTGGCCTTCCACGAAGCGAATTTCTGCATGCAGAAGGTCAATACTCCTAATAAAAAGATGTTCAAAATTTAGTCTCGATCTACTCTCAATCTTACGATGTCATATCCCACTGTGCGCACCGTTACTGGACTAAGGTATACGACAGTCAACATACGACGAAAGTGCCTGTATAACGGCAATAGGCTCGCCCGCTTTTACGTGGAACCGAAAAGCACAGCACGAAATGTTTGTTTGTGTGTTAGACATGATGTCCACAGCGATATTTTATAACCGCTCCTCCCGCCATAGAGAGTTCACCCTCATACGTTGCGTTTGAGATGTCTTCTACGTCACCCATGGGCATAGATCACATATCCGGCACATATCACGTGTTTATCCCCGAAGGAGTAGACAGAGGCGCTTATTACGCCCACGTTTCGCCAGTCACTTTGTTAACCTCACGTAATAGTGAGCCTATTGCCATTTCCGGGCACTGATTATATTCGCCAGAACTTCGTCCATTTCTTAGCAGCACCGCGTGCAGGTGAGGATGTCTTGGGCCCTGGAAATATTGGTACCTTAACACCCTTAGTGATGGAGTGGCCCTATTCTTTCTGTTGGTGAACAGCAGAATGAAATATGATTATATGGTAATCTCGTATTCCATCCAGTGTGTGAATATCCCGCGTCGACCCGCCATGTTTTCCTTCGAGTAAAATTGAACGACAACACGAGCCGGTAGGAGCCAGTCCGTTTCTAAATATTATGGAAGCGAAATACGCTTTATACTAAACAAATGTATACAGAAATGTTGAGTTACACATTACTTGTGTTGATATTGTCCAAAAATATCGTACTGCGTCACCATTTTGTAAATTAAAACGGCAGCTATACCGATTTTATACTGTAGTGACACTGCAAATGTGATTAAATATTTATATCACGTTCACTATAACAGACACTGTACTACATGCATAAGTAATTTTGCAAATAGCAGTCGGTCGAGGACGACGGGTTTGGTGATACCAGACACTAGCGCTGGGTCAAGGTCACTGCAGTATTTAAAATGATATAGTACAGTTTCCGACAGACAGACACCCTCTGTGGCGTGGCGGTAGTGAACTAAGCCGCTACGCAGGAGGTGCGAGTTCGATCCCTGCTCAGCGCAAATAATAATAAATATTCCACGACATTTTACACAACGCTATCTAGACCCATGGTGAGCATAGCTTAACTAGCTTGTGTTATGGGATCTAGAATGCAGACAAACATACTTAAATACTTTTTTTTAAGCTATTGCATAGCTTTTATCGCGGGCCTTGAGCGTGGGGACCGAATCCAGAAATTCCGTAACGAAAAATACCTTACACCCCCCACTCCGAGCTCGCACGAATCGAGCCGAGCTGCTCCGAAGTAGCTCTGCTTAACGTAAGTAATTATAATTGTATAAGTTGTTAGTTTTCAAATTCGAATTCAAATTCAAATTCGGACTCAGACTCAGACTCAGACTCAAATTCAAATTATATTATTATTTATTATAATTGCATAAGTTCATAAAAAATGCTATGCAATATAGACTACAGGCCCGTGCTGAAAAAATTATGGGTCATTTGAACCACCAGGTGACCTATTTACAACGATATAAGAGCATATAATAATAAGATTTAGCACTATGCCGTCACTTGTAAGCTGTCCAACTGAGTGCAAGTGAGAATTCGAAAGTACAGGTAGAGTGAGTACATTTTGGTCACATATTTTTGTACGGCATTCTTACCACCGATAGATCCATGAAAAATAATGAGAAAACGCGCTGTGCCGTAAAAAAATGGTGCGCCACAAAGTCGGAATTTTTTTTTATTTTCCGACAATTACCAGGGTAAATTTGGTCATTTGACTTTGTACGGCATCTGTGTCATACTATTTCAATACTGCTTCTTATCCATTATTCCGCAACGCCGTACAAAAATCATGCGACAAGGGGAAAAAATCGAGGGTTGCAATCCCCTCCCTTTCCGTGGTCCAGGAGGTGATTTGAAAAAGTACGGCTTTGGTTCCAAAACATTACCTAGCACTCAAAAGTACTATTAAAAATAATGCCGTCAAAAATGATTGTTCATTTGAATGTATATCAATAATTATCTTAATTTCATCGTATCCTTGATTTATAGAGCTGTAAAGTCATTTGATCCTGTACGGGAACTTTTTTTTTAACATGGTATTGTAAAATACAATTGTTATATAGTATTGCCGTTCAAAAGAAACCGTTCTGAAAAAAATTATAGAGAAATACAAAAACTGAAATTTTGCAAATTATTGTAAAAATGTAAATATCATAGATTAATGAAATATAGCAGTCTTCTACATTTTATCCCTTGTTTTAAATAGTATTAACATAGATAAATTAGGAAAAAATGATGCCGTACATTTTTATGCAGACCATATCTTCTAGGCTGATGAAAATGACGCTACAATTTTAAGGGTACTTTATGGCCATCTGATACAGTACGGGATTAACATATTTTTAAAGAGAACAATTGATAAAATGATAAAATCACTATGACGTCTAACTGAACTAAAACGGTGTGTATATTATGTCCAAGAATTGAAACTGTCAATCCCAGTATCAACAGTTTTGTATACTTTTTGGTTTAATATACACACATCAACAAAGTCTAGGGAACAAGGACATTTCTAGTTTTTATTTAAAAACCTTTTCTTGTAATAGTGAGTGTTATATCAATTGAAGGGTATTTTTATACCGTTTTTAATTTTAATTTTAATAAAAACATTTTCATACCAAATATTTTTTTTTTTTAAGAAAGAATTGAATAGTGCCAATATTGAGTATTACAACCTTCTATGATTAGGCACAAAAATAACGAGGTAGTAAGAAATACAGTAATTAACCGTACTTTAAACGTTTTTAATAATCTGTAGGACCTCCTAAAGCATTAGCAACAGCTCGACAACGGCGTGGCATACTTAGTATGAGATTGTCAATCATCGTCTGTGGAATATGGCTCCATACACTGCGAAGGTGTAAAAAAAGTTGTTCTTCAGTGTTCAGATTTTCCAAAGAATCACTGAAAGCTCTTCTCCCAAGCAAATCCCAGGCATGCTCTATGGGATTGAGGTCGGCAGACTGAGCAGGCCATTCCAACGTCGTCATATTGTGCTCGCTTAACGCATTGACCACTACCCTCGCGGTGTGTGACCGTGCATTATCTTGCATGAACATAAAATCTTGACCGAACTGCTGTCGATGAGGGATTACCATGGGGTGTATAACCTCCTGAATGTATTGGTTTGCATTCAAATTGCCCCGTATCCAAACGAGGTCGGTCCTTCCACCAAGGCGAATTCCAGCCCATACCATGATTGTTCCACCTTGGTAAGGATGAACTTCTTGCGGATTCTGGAGACGACTCCGACGTCCAGGAACTCGCCATATACGCACTCTTCTCGAATCAGGATGAAAACCGAAGCAAGATTCGTCGGAAAACAGAACCCGTGCCCATTGATGGTCGGTCCACTGTAAATGTGCGTTAGCCCACAATAAGCGACGACCTCGATTTCCACGTCGAAGAGCTGGAACCCTAAGCGGTCTGCGAGCATAAAGATTGGCTTCGTGCAGTCTTGTTCTGACAGTTTGATCGCTAATAACCAATTGATGCTGAGACTGGAGGCCTGCGACCAACTGACGAGCAGTAATCGTGGGTTGCCGCCTTGCGGAATTTTGCAAGAAACGATCTTGTCGTGGGGTAGTAACCCTATTTCGTCCCCTGTGACGTTCGGCAACATCCCCTGTAGACCTGTAGCGTGCCCATAATCTGCAAATTACGCTTGGTTGGGTGTTGACAGCATCCGCTACGTCGCGTTGAGTTCGTCCAGCTTGCAGCATACCAACAGCCCTTAACATCTCTTCGCGACTTAAATGACGACGTGACATGATGACTACAGTCACAAAAATGCACAAACCATACGTAAAAGACGTATTATTGATAATAAACGTTATTTACAATCAAAAAAAAAAAATTATTTTGCCTCAGAGAAACTGCACAATCAAACACTTTTAAAAGTTTTCCCTCCATATTCGAAAATCATTACTTATTTAAATTTATTTTTAAATTTCGAACAACTCTGTAATCTACTTTATTCTATTTTTATTTATTTGCTGCCAGTTATTTGCAAAACAAGATTTACACGAAAAAAAATAATTGGGGTCATCTTGTTCCCTAGACTTTGTTGAGGTGTTTATATTTCAAACATTATGGATACATACATATAATTGAATAATAGGGACACATTGTTGACGCAAGTGAAATTGGAAACCTCTAAAATTTATAAATTTCTTTGGCAATGTTATAGGTACCCCTCAAAATAACGTTTTAGAATCATCAGTTGGGTGTCAACAAGGTGACCATCTTGGGCCACTCATTTTTAGCCTTGCTATACATCCCGTGATACGGCAGCTAAATTCTAAATTTAACGTGTGGTATCTAGACGACGGGACCCTAGGAGGAGACGTTAAAACAGTTTTAGAAGATTTGGCTTTTTTAAAAGATGAATTTAGATCCATTGGTTTACATTTAAATGCAACTAAATGTGAAATTTTTCTTGATGATAACATAGACATCCTTTCAACATTATCAAAATTCAACGATTTGGCTCCAGATTTAAAAATTGTTCAAAAAGATTCTCTCCGCCTCCTTGGGTCCCCAATCCTAGAGGAAGCATATGACTCCTTCGTAGAAGAAAAGATTCGAAATTTCTGTGAAGTTTCGGACCGATTACAACAAATTAACATCCATTCTGCTTTCACTATAATTCGGTATTGTCTTTTTGTTCCTAAATTTACACATGTTCTCCGCTCAACTCAACTGTTCAAATATTCGACTCTTTTAGGTAAAATGGATAGTGTGATTCGAAACACACTATGCAAAATTCTAAATGTGGATATGAACGACCGAGTCTGGCTTCAGGCATCCATGCCTGTGCGTCTAGGCGGGCTCAGCGTTCGCAAAATTACTGACGTAAGTCTGCCAGCATTTTTATCTTCGGTGCATGGCACGGATGATTTAGTTAAAAAAATCTTAACCCCTAGCCTAACTAATTCAGAAGTGCCAGGCATGGCCGAAGCTTTTAATGCTTGGAAAATGTTTTGCCCAAACGCTGATTTGCCAGCCAGCCCAGCTTCCCAGAGACAATGGGACGTGCCGCTCTGCAACATGGTAAGAAAACATCTAATTTCTAGTTCTACCAATGTTGCGGTGCGTGCTCGCCTTTTGGCTGTGGGGGAATGGGAATCCGGTGTTTGGCTTCAGGCCCTACCGTCGCCTAACATTGGTACCATGTTGGACGATAACACCTTCCGTATCGCTGCTTGCCTTCGTTTAGGTGCTCCTTGCGTTTCTCCGCATCGATGTCGCTGTGGGGAAGAAGTTGGTAGCCTTGGACATCATGGTCTCTCTTGCAGCAGGAGCGCAGGACGGCTGTCGCGGCACGGGTATATCAATGACATAATCCGTCGGGCTCTTGTCACCGCTGGCGTTCCAGCCATATTAGAACCCACTGACTTGGCGCGCGACGATGGCAAGAGGCCAGATGGAATGTCATTGGTGCCTTGGAAGATGGGAAGGCATTTGGTGTGGGATGCAACATGTGCTGACACCCTTGCGCCTTCACACCTTCCAGGGACTGCAAACTGCACCTGCGCTGCTGCTGCGTCGGCAGAGACCCTCAAACGGCGCAAGTATAGTAACATAAGTGGTAATTACATATTTGAGCCGTTCGGGGTCGAGACGCTGGGATCATGGGGTCCAAGTGCCCGTCTTTTGTTTAGAGACATTTCTAAACGTTTAATTGACGCTACCCGTGATCAGAGGGCTGGTTTATTCTTTGCGCAAAGAATTGGTATTGCCATTCAACGTGGCAATGCCGCTAGCCTTCTGGCCACCTTCCCGGTTGACATCGATGGCGAGGAATTCTTTGACGCCTGAACCTGCAGGATTATTTAGATATATATTCTTTTTTATATATATTTTTTTATTTCTATAATTTCCGTGTATATTATGTAAATAATTGTTTATGAATAAATTATGTATTATAATTAATTTGTTTCATTGTAATGATGTGAATAAATAAAACAATCATTTTTTAGAAATATTTGATATATTTAATGATAATAATAAAAAAAATGGTCATTTTTTAGAAAAATTCGATAAATTTAATGATGATAATAAAAAATATGGTTTTTCTTTATATATTATTTTTTATTTTGCTTTCTATTTTGGTATAAATCGATAGTATATAAACCCACATTTAACATGGTTTCTAACTAGGAACGTAGAATCACGAAAAGACTATGAAAATCAGTACAATTGAACTATCTAAATGCCGTATAAAAAAATTTCACCTTACATTTCGTTATATGGATTTTTTCTTTTTGATTTTTTCTTTTTCAGTTTTTTTTCCCTATGGACCAACAAAAATGTACGGCATATGAAAAAATATTATCTATGCATAAAATACTTTCAGAATAAATTTATTTCATGTTGTGTCAAATCACCCCCTGGACCACGGAAAGAGAGGGGATTGCAACCCTCGATTTTTTCCCCTTGTCGCATGATTTTTGTACGGCGTTGCGGAATAATGGATTAGAAGCAGTATTGAAATAGTCTGACACAGATGCCGTACAAAGTCAAATGACCAAATTTACTCTGGTAATTGTCGGAAAATAAAAAAAAAATCCGACTTTGTGGCTCACCATTTTTTTACGGCACAGCGCGTTTTCTCATTATTTTTCATGGATCTATCGGTGGTAAGAATGCCGTACAAAAATATGTGACCAAAATGTACTCACTCTACCTGTACTTTCGAATTCTCACTTGCACTCAGTTGGACAGCTTACAAGTGACGGCATAGTGCTAAATCTTATTATTATATGCTCTTATATCGTTGTAAATAGGTCACCTGGTGGTTCAAATGACCCATAATTTTTTCAGCACGGGCCTGTAGTCTAATAGCTTTACCGCGGCAGTCCCCGAGTGCCACACGTCTTTTTTTTTTGGTAAATACATACATATTATACATAGATCACTGAGATCACTGAAAATATACATATTCATGCATACAAATATTTGCACTGAGCGGGAATCGAACCCGCACCCCCTGCATAGCAGTCGAATGCTCTACCGCTACGCCACGGAGGAATATTTGTATGCATGAATATTGATATTAGCATTGGTCTGGTCGTGCCTCGGAGAGAACGTTAAGCTATCAGTCCCTGTTGCCATACGGACATAATAATAATATAATAATATCTTTATTACCATTAACAAATTTTGCATTACAGTTACAGTGTACACATAATAAATATCTTAAAGTGCAAATGTAAAAATTGTTTTTAAGTGATTTATTAGTTGAATCTCTGCCATCCAAGCTAAGATTTAACTTGTGTTATGGATGACAGGACGCTACGAGTATAGCAGTCGTTACGGGTAATTAGAGTCCTAAAAAGTCCTACAACTGGTCTAGCTGCAATACTTCGATGTCACCTTTCGCTTGTGGAGGTTAGTCGCTTATAATCGATTTTGTTTTGAGCTTACGGTTTAGGAGGAATGGGATGGAGCTATATAAGCATGGTATATAGCTCCATCTCCCTCTTTAAATTGCTACGAAATTGAACCGTTTTATAAATCGCCATGGTAAACCTGCTAGCACGACGGTATTTCCGCCCAATTGAGCAGTCCGACTGGGGAAGTACCTCCGCCCTACAGAATACCGCGGCGATAATAACTTCGTGTTGTGTTCCCGGCGGTGAGTAGGGTAGCCAGAGCTCACTGAAGAATTTGTGCTGTCAGTGGGAAGACTAAAGGATTGACCCGCTTTGTCTTCTACACTGACGGCACAGAAACTCTGTACTTACAGGGTTGGCAGCGCAACTGTGACTCCTCTGTTGTTACAAACGTCCATCGGCCACGGTAACCACTTTCTATCAGGTGGGCCGTGTGCTTGTCTGCCACATAAGTGGTATAAAAAAAAAATTAAGATTTTCTTGACATTCCGTACAGCCTTCATGGCTGGCTGCAAATGCTGTAATGCAGTAAATGCAAACAGTTGCCTCATATTTCTATAGCCGCGAAACGTTCGTAATTTGCGTGTAAAAATCTTAAGGGAAAGTCTGAGGCAAGAGGGTCACCATTTAGACACCTACAATGGTACAATGGTGGCCCTCAGCTTGACGGCCTCACCAGATGTTTTTTACGTTTCGCTTAAAGGACCAGGGTATCTAGGGAGAAGGAAATACGTGTTAAGCGTGTAACCCGGAAAAAATACGAACATGTTATAAATTAAAATCGGAAAAGGCAATATTCAGGAAGGGCCTTAAAGAAGTTACCAGACCTAGAAAGGGCCTGGTAACCTCTTTCTAGGGGTAGTTGGGGAATACTTTAGCTTCTTTGAGCTATCTTTTTTTTTATACCACCTTGGTGGCAGACAAGCACATGGCCCACCTTATGGAAAGTGGTCACCGTAGCCTATGGACGCGGGCAAAACCAAGAGAGTCAAACTCGCGTTGCCAGTTGCAGGGATTGAGTTTCTGTGGCGTCAGTGTAAAAGACAAAGCAGGACAAGCTTTTGGTCTTCCCACTGACAGTACAAAAACTCTCCAGTGAGCTCTGGCTACCCTGCTCACCGCCGGGAACACAACACGAGGTTATTATGGCCACGGTATTCTGTAGGGTAAAGGTACTTCCCCAGTCCGACTAAAGTCGGAGTGTGTAAAGTGTTTTTTGTCAGTGTCATAAAAGTGGTTTTATTTCAATGATATTCGCGTAACCTTCAGAGAGAGAATACTTATTGTTCAACTCATTATTTTGTTTCACACTTAATTGTAAATAGGCGCTGAATCATACAGACGCTTTGGAGACACTTGGAGCAAATGAACAAAGACTGCTGAAATTGTTGCTAAGTGCCCACTTAACACAAAAATCGTACTACATCGACATGCCTAGCGTTACTTACCTTTTTAAAGTGGATTTTTTTTGAGGATATAACATAGGTCAGTATGATTTACCAGGCTCGTGGGTAAAAAGTTCTTTTTTTTTTTTATATAGGACACGTCAATTGGACTTCGTCTTGCCTGATGGTAAGCTGAAGGCAAAGTCCCGGAAAAAAGGGTCACCATTACTTACACATACCGTGTGACAATGGTGACACTCAGCTTGACGGCCTCATCATATGCTTTTTCACGCCCCGCTTAAAGGACCCGGGACTGTAGGAAGAAGGAAACACGTGAGCTGGTAATGAATTCCAGGCCTTAATGGTGCGACAGAGGAAAGAGTCTCCGAACCGCTTGGTTCTTGATCGGATGTTTTGCACCGTGTGCGGATGACATCTAAGACCTGCACATGTTGTCCTGTGTAGGAAAGGGGAGGGTGGGACTAATTGGAAGAGCTCATCAGAACACTCCCCATGGTACAGACGGTAAAATACAGCCATGGACGCAACATCTCTACGCAGCTGTAAAGGTTCTAGGGTGTTCGTGATCTCGGGATTCCCAATGATGCGGACCACACGTCGCTGCAACCTGTCGAGAGCATCTAGTAAGTACTTTGCTGAACCATCCCAGAGATGCGAGCAGTATTCCACACAGGAGCGAATTTGTGTCTTGTATAGAAGACACCGCTGCTCCGGCGTGAAAAATCATCTCACTCTGTTCAGGACTCCTTTCGTGAGGCTGTTTTGATGATACTTTCGATGTAATTTTTGTTATTCAGGTTGCAGCGAACATCCATACCTAGGATATTGAGATTGTCCTGCAGTGGCAGTGGCGTGCTCTGAAGAGTGGGGAGGGGAAGGAAAGAAGATACTTTTGCTGTAAACGCACATGCCTGCGTCTTCTTGGCATTGAACTCAACCAGGTTCTCAGAGCCCCACTGAGAAATGTGATTCAGGATCCCGTCAAGCCCAGTCAAAACTAAAACCCGATTACTGAAAAAGTTTTAAACAAGAAAATATCTAAAATTGCCGTAGTCGTATGCCACTTTTCCCTAGAATGTATTGTTTTGTTAGACTAAGTGGCATACCGATCCCACTAGAGCTACGACCACCATCACCTCTGCCCGGCTATGCACTTGCTGGTTACCGTGACCAATGAACGTGTGTAACATCAGTGGAGTCACATCCGTGCTGCCGACCCTGTAAGAACAGAGATTTTATGTGCCCTTAGTGCAGAACACAAAATCAGGGCAAGCCTTTGGTCTTCCCACTGACAGCACAAAAACTCTCCAGTGTGCTCTGACTCTCTGACAGTATATGGTCTAAGATTACAGAATTCTTTTAATTTTTAAATGTTAACATGTGTTTTAACCTTCAGTACGCTAACAATCGCAAATGATCTAAACACACAATTTAATATTTATTTAGATATCTTCATTGTTACACAAACGGTACTTTATGATGACACTTAAGACTTTGTTCTAAATAAGTGTATTCTTAGACGGGACAATTCTCAAGGTTTGAAGACATTGTATTAATAATTGCACATATTACTGCATGACAATAGAGCAGAATTTGGACCACCCCATATCTTTCCATGCGGTGTCGTACAAGGCGACTAAGGGATAGGGCTGTTTAATATCCGACAGATATACACAACCCAGACTCAGCTTTAGATGCATTGCTCGAGTCAACAATAGTGCCCAGAAGACGGCAATAAGCTCACCCCCTATTACGTGAGACTGTATTCAATGATTGGTGAAATGTGGGTGTTAATTCACCTCTGCCTAACTCTCCGGGGATAAAGGCGTGATTATATATATATTTATGTATGTATGTCTGATCCCGTTCCCGCTATATCTAAGTCGCCTTGTACGACACCGCATGGGAATTGGGAAGAGATGGGGTGGCCCAAACTCTACTCTGCAGGGACAAACATTAAGATAAAATTTTAGCACATTCGCAAAGCTAATATATACTAAACTAAACATAATATCAGCAGTGTGATAGTCTAATGTCAGTCGATAAGGAGGGACCTTGCAATCATGTCAGTAAATATATATGTTACGGATAACCTTGGTGGGCGAGATACTGTTTTGCTAGGCAACACGCTTGTTTAAATCTGAAGGGGTAGGCAGAGGTGGTATGCACGAACAATTTGCTATCATGTGAAGTACAAACTTTGGGATTAAACATATATATCTTTCTCTCTTTCTAAGCTGGGCTGTGCTCTTGTTGGAGTAATCGCCTCTTTCTCTCTCCTCCGCCAATCCCTTGATCTCCTGATACATTTTCGATTTCTCCTGATATATTCAAGCTTTACATCCCCTAATAGATAAATAGAGGCGTGGGTGTTAATACCCACATTTCATCACCAACTATGGTTTTCGGTCCCGTGTAATATGGAGCCAGCCTATTGCCTTCCAGCGTCTACTTTGCCGTGGGCTGTAACTATCGAGGGTATAAAGTTATTTAAGATTTTTTAAGAATTTCCCCTCGCACACCTGCTGACTTTAATCATCTAAGGTATTAAAATTTGAGGAGGTAGGACACGGCGGTATTTCCGCCCAATTGAGCAGTCCGATTGGGGAAGTGCCTCCGCCCTACAGAATACCGCGGTTATAATAACTTCGTGTTGTGTTCCCGGCGGTGAGTAGGATAGCCAGAGCTCACTGGAGAGTTTTTGTGCTGTCAGTGGGATGACCAAAGGCTTGTGTCCTGCTTTGTCCTCTACACCGACGGCACAAAATCTCTGTTATTACAGGGTCGGCAGCACGGATGTGACTCCACTGGTGTTACACACGTTCATAGGTCATGGTAACCACTTTCCATCAGATGGGCCGTGTGCTTGCCTGCACCAAAGTTGTTTAAAAAAAATAAAAAAATTGTCCTTTCGGGTGTGGGAAGCATAATGTCCTCTTTGAAACCCAGAACCGTCTAACGTACTCATGGGCTTACCAAACGCACAAGCTTCACTACAGATTTGACTGCGTAAGTTTTTTTTATACAACTTAGGTGGCAGACAAGCACACGGCCCACCTGATGGAAAGTGGTTACCATGACCTATGAACGTGTGTAACACCAGTGGAGTCACATCCGTGCTGCCGACCCTATAAGAACAGAGATTTTCTGTGCCTTCAGTGCAGAACACAAAATCAGGACAAGCCTTTAGTCTTCCCACTGACAGCACAAAAACTCTCCAGTGAGCTATGGCTACCCTACTCACCGCCGGGAACACAACACGAGGATATTACAGCCGTGGTATTCTGTAGAGTAATAATAATAATAATAAATATTCTACAACATTCTACACAACGCTCTCTAGATACATATCTTATATATATAAAAGAAAGTCGTGTTAGTTACACTACCTATAACTCAAGAACGGCTGTACCGATTCGGTTGAAAATTGGTGGGGATGTAGCTTAGGACTAGGAGACGGACATAGAATACTTTTCATACCGTTCGACCTTCATCCTGTTGGACCGCGTTCCCGTATGACGTGATATAAAACCTCAAAGAGAATACAAGTCACAATTTTATCTATGGTGAAGTTTAGTTAAAAATTTGACAATTATAAATTTTGTCTGAAATCAATCATATGTAATAATCAGTATTAGTCAGTCACTCGAAAAAAACTTTCTCCACAATATAAATATACGAAAATAGGTATAACATATATTAAGTTTGAATTATAGAAGTGAACATTTCTTAATATATTTTGAACGTAACGCGGACGAAGTCGCGGGAAGAAGCTAGTTATACATAGAAACACCCAGACCAATGCAAATACCCATATTCATGCATACAAATATTTATATGTGCACTGAGCGAGGATCAAACCCGCGCCTCCTGCGTAGCAGTCGCGTTCACTACCGCCACGCCACAAAGGCTGTAGAGTGGAGTTGGAGGTTTTTTTTTTTTTTTTTTTATTGAGACGGAAATACCGTCGTGTCTCCGTTTATACATGGAACACCGTATAGTTGGTAAAAATGATACAGTAACGCACGGTGTTCCATATTCAAACTGGCCTTATGGTGAAGTTTAGACATGTAAGATCGCTGTGACAGACTTGATAGATATTGTCATTGGTCGATCTTCAGTGACGTCACGCAGTCCGACCAATAACAAACTTTATCATGGCTGTCGCAGCGCTGTGCTCGACGCTGTATGCTTAACGAATTGCACAGCTGCGCAGTCAAAACTGTGATAAAGCTTGTACACGTACCAGGCCTATTATTCACGAGTTCGCAGAACACATCCTATCGAATAGAGTTTCTTTGTTTACATACATTATCCTCAAAAGTTGCATCAATCATTCTTTATCTGAGAGGGTGGTGTCTGTGTCTCTCAGAATTTGGGTCAAGTTGATACGGTATGAGGCGATACGGTCAATTAAGTGTTATAACCACACGTCATACCACACAGTAAACAAGACCATTATGTCTCAACACATGACTATGAGTCATCGGCCTACTGGTACATTATCGCTAAAATGCCTACTTTGTGTGCAATATTGTTTTATTCAATTGTTATAATATGATAACGGAATAACAATTATTGTAAAAGTTTGAGTGTACTACTATACAATACTCAATCAATCAATTAGCATATGGCAGTCCACTGCTGGACATAGGGGCTCTCCCAATGTTGGGAGGCTTCAATCTACTGTTTCCAAGCTGGCCAGGCGGGTTGGTAGGTACAGGGTTTTATTTTGAGATTTCCTTTTTTTTTTTTTTACCACTTAGTTGGCAGACAAACACACGGCCCACCTGATGGAAAGTGGTTACCGTGACCTATGGACGTCTGTAACACCAGAGGAGGCACAGTCGCGCTGCCAACCCTGTAAGTACAGAGTTTCTGTGCCGTCAGTAGAAGACAAAGCAGGACAAGCCTTTAGTCTTCCTACTGAC
Source organism: Eilema griseolum (assembly GCA_963662185.1). Classification (NCBI taxonomy): domain Eukaryota; kingdom Metazoa; phylum Arthropoda; class Insecta; order Lepidoptera; family Erebidae; genus Eilema; species Eilema griseolum. The sequence continues at coordinate 9,092,280 of OY759257.1, forward strand.
AGCACAAGTTCTCCAGTGAGCTCTGGCTACCCTACTCACCGCTGGGAACACAACACGAAGTTATAATAGCCGCGGTATTCTGTAGGGCGGAGGTACTACCCCAGTCGGACTGCTCAATCGGGCGGAAATACCGCCGTGTCCTGCCTCCTCTATGTCCTACCTCCTCTTTCCTTCCTTCCTTCTCTCGCAGTGATACAGTCTGCTTAATTTTCCGTAAATCGCCTCTTACAATACCCTTCGGATGAAATGGGATGGTGATACTTGTATTCTTTCTCCGTCACCACGCGAATAAATAGTAAATTAATACTACTAGTACTTATTCGAAATTATTAGTGTTTCCGCTATTTCCGCTAGCGAAGCTAAATTAATTGGGTGGGTTCACTTCGGTAGTGTAATGACTAGGATACCAAACCGGCACTTCTCGATCGTTTGGTCGACTTCTTAACCACTAAGCTTCCATTCTAGGTATTATACGCGTAGTAAAAGAACTCGAAAGAGGGTAGATCGATATAATTACCCCTAGAAGAAAAAACTTTTTCTTTGTTCACCGCCACTACTCCAGTTCCTCCGTGATCATGGTGCTTGCAACAGCGCCGAAATATCGGAAACTCAAAATAATGAAACATGGTAAATATCCCGATTATTCTGATACTGAAGCTTCCATTCACTTCATTGTGTACACACCTTTTTTGTTCGGGTTCAATAGAGCCTACAAATCTGATAGCCTATTCTATAGTAAATTCCCGTCGATGGAGTAGATGGCACTACCACCACATCTCTCTCCGTATCCTAGAAGACGACTAAGGGATAGGGCTGTTCTCCATCCGACAGTAAACATACAGCCCATGACTAAAGACCCGTTTCACGGCAACTGACCACCTACTACGTGGGATGAATTGACGGTGGGGCTAATCCATAAACTAAAAGTCACCCAGCTGGCTATGGAGCGGAAACGGTTAGTTTCTCTGAAGGATAGAATTCGAAACGAGGTTATCCGACAAAGCTTGCAGAATAAGCAAGTTGAAGTGGCAGTGAGCTGACAACGTATGTCGAAGGACTGATGGCCATTGGAGCAAACGAGTCCTAGAGTGGAGACCGCGAGAAGGCAAACAAGTGGGATTTTTTTTTTGGGGAAAAATTAGGACACCGTTGTCCCGCACCCGAGGGGGCATTCTATGGCCCAGGGTCAGTCGCAGTGCGCGAGGTATATGCCAAAGGCTACCTCACCCCCAGCAACTGATGGTTTTAGGCGGCCGTGTGGTTTTAGTCGGTCCCAGTCCGAAATAACCACCCCCACCGGCTTCGGCGGGGTGGTACCCGAAGGGATTTCCGTACGTTAAAAAAAAACACTGCCTAGCCTGACAGACTGATGACCTGAACAAGGTGGAGGGAACAGGCTGGATGCGAAAGGCGGAGGATTGGACGAAATGGCGCACATTGGGAGAGGCCTATGTCCAGCATATGGACTGCGGTGAGCTAATTTATGATTGATTGACGTGGCATCGAAAACCATAGTTAGCGTAATGTGTGTATACACCTCTTTGAGGATTTACAGGTGTTAATATAAGTATGTATGTAGTCATTCATGTAATTGTTTGCTTTTAGTCACGTTATTTTAAGTATAGGTTGTTTTTTTTGCACTCAGTTTTCCTTATCTCGACTTGTTTATGTAGCCGGAAACTTTTCATAAGCGAGCGAAATTGCTTCGTATGAAAGCGAACGTAACGAAATCCCTGTCTTTTTTAAGGGTTCCGTCCCTCAAAACGTAACCCTTATTGGATCACTTCTTCGTCTGTCTGTCAAGACCTTTAGCTCAGGTATGCGTAGAGTTATCAAGGTCTATAACGTCTTGAAACTGTGCAAAAAGCAAGCTTCTAAGTCAACGTAATCTTAAATTCATGAGACTTTGCCTTTAGGAGGTAGGATACAGCGGTATTTCCGCCCAACTGAGCAGTCTGACTGGGGAAGTACCTCCGCCCTACAGAATACCGCGGCTATAATAACTTCGTGTTGTGTTCCCAGCGGTGAGTAGGGTAGCCAGAGCCTGCGTCGGATGCAGAAAGAGCCAACGTCCGAGTGCCATCACTGCGACGCGAGCGAGGACTCAGGTCCGCACACGCTCACCGAGTGTCCGGCGTGGGAGACGCCGAGGCGGGAGCTTGTGGCGGCCCTGGGAGTGAGGGTTCTCACGCTCTCCACCTTGCTCGCGGCGATGGTTCGCTGCGCGGATGCGTGAGCGGCCGGCGCCTCCTTTTGCGAGCAAGTAATGCTCGTGAAGGAGGAGGCGGGGCGGGAGCGGCAGCGGGAGCGACGAAGGATCGCAAGACAAGCTGCCCGCGTACGAAGGCAACTCGGGCGTCGGAGGTCGATGAACGACCTCCGCCCCCCATGAGCGCCGGCCTGGGGGTGACAGGTGAAGCCGCCTGTCACCCTGGCAGAAGCAGGCCGCGGCGGTGGCGCGCGTGGCGCGCCTCCCCGTTTCCGGGGTCGAGTTGGGGACTCTGTAGTCCCCACACCCGAGAAGAGGGCCATATCGTGAGAGATGGCCCTGGGTCGGCCGGGGTGCGAGGGATATGCCTGTCAACCTCACCTTCGGCAACCAAAACGACCCACAGGCGGCGTGCGTTTTAGTCGGTTCGAGTCCGACATAACCTCCTCCACCGGCTCCGGTGGGGAGGTATCCGTGGGGATTTTGCGCACGTAAAAAAAAAAAAAAAAAAAGGGTAGCCAGAGCTCACTGGAGAATTTGTGCTGTCAGTGTGAAGACTAAAGGCTTGTCCTGCTTTGTCTTCTACTGACGGCACAGAAACTCTGTACTTACAGGGTTGGCAGCGCGACTGTGACTCCTCTGGTGTTACAAACGTCCATAGGCCACGGTAACCACCTTCCATCAGGTGGGCCGTGTGCTTGTCTGCCAACTAAGTGATATAAAAAAAAGAAGCTTACCATCAGGCGAGGTGAAGTCAAGTTGGCTTTTTTTTACCAATTTACATCCAAATCAGTTTAGTCCTTTTTGGGTGAAATCATACGTAATATTTTTTTTATACCACTTAGGTGGCAGACAAGCATACGGTCCACCTAATGGGAAGTAGTCACCGTGACTTACAGACATGTGCAACACCAGAAGCGTCACACTTGCGCTGCCGACCCTAATCGGACCCTAGCCGACATGTAATGACATCCATACCCACAAACATCCATAGATCCACTTTCACTTTTCCCAAAAACTTTCGCACTTATAACATTAGTAATACTTATGGCATCAATAAAAAATGTCCGACAAGTTGCGGTACCCTTATGCCGCTTATATTTTCATGTCCACTTAGTTACAACGAACGCCGTACACAAATTGCTCGGTCTAACAAACTTCAATTGTAACGTAACAAGCACTTCTATTGTATGGCGCACACGCATGCTATGTTGCTAGGGTTACCACATTTGAAATTTATTTGCCACAAAATTCACTGGAATTCATTACCAGTTCACGTGTTTCCTTCTTCCTACAGTCCCAAGTTCTTTAAGCGGGGCGCGAGAAGGCATATGATGAGGCCCTCAAGCTGAGTGTCACCATTGTAGCATCGTATATGTATGTAATGATGACCCTCTTGTCTAAGACTTTGCCTTCAGCATACCATAAGGCGTGGCGAAGTCTTATTGACGTGTCCTGTATAAAAAACTACTACTGACTATTCCAAGATTCCAGCGCTGCCAGACACACATACCTAGTAATACCTGGAAATTGGCTTTAATTTTAAAAGACCCCCGGTATCTTTTCATTTTTAATACACCTTGTATCTAGCTTAGCCTATAACTACACCAGAATTTGTTTTATCACATTACTGTCCATCCCAAGCTTGCCTGGAAGAAACCGCTTCAGCGATAAGGCCGCCCATTGTACATTAAACTGTATACACATTGAATGAAGTTTTAAAGCATTGAGTATACTAACTATTCACGTCGATTTAGATATAAAAAAAATTGATTTGATCCAGGCGGGATTCGAACTCGCGATCTTTCCTTTACAGGGGGAACGCTCTGACCACTAAACCACAGAACCTTCGCCCGAAACCATCCAAATTCTTCTACACATATATCCGTCTTACGGCAACGATTGAATGCCATCTATCGACATTCGTACGAACTATCGGAACCAATATATATCAATTAATTTTTATTCTACATAACGCTATCTAGACCCATGGTAAGCATAGTTTAACTAGCTTGTGAATCTAGAATACGGATAAACATACTTAAATACTTTTTTTTTGTAAATACATACATATTATATTATACATATATTTTTAGTAAATACATACATATTATACACTAGCTGACCCACCCCAGCTTCGCCCGGGGTATATTTTGAAGCTTCATATCCCTTTGAACCCGTATGTTTTAGTCTTCAAAATATGTATGAAAAATTTATGGGATTCTATCGGACCGGATTTATTATCAATGCTCCGCTCCCTTAAGTAGTAGCGTGATGATATATAGCCTAAAACCTTCCTCGATAAATGGACTACCCAACACTGAAAGAATCATTCAAATCGGACCAGTAGTTCCAGAGATTAGCGCGTTCAAACAAACAAACAAACAAACTTTGCAGCTTTATAATATTAGTATAGATAAATAAACTAAGTTAATAAAGTACAATAAAAAAAATATAATAAAATAAAATATATAAATAAATAAATATTTTACGACATTCTACACAACGCTATCTAGACCCATGGTAAGCATAGCTTAAACAGCTTGTTTTATGGAATCTGGAATGCGGATAAACATACTTAGATAGTTTTTTGTAAATACGTACATATTATACATAGAAACACCCAAACCAATGCAAATATACAATATATCTTAATCGATTTGAATATACATGTTACTTAATTGTCATACTGTAAATCTATTGGTGTACAATAAAGAATTAGCTATCTATCTGCCACCAGGGGTATGGTCAGGGGTACCCCTGAATTTCAACTCAAATTCAACTGAAAAAAATTCTGCCTAATTCTGATTGGGTGAGAGCCCTAACAGCTCACATGACGAGCGTTATTAATCGGCCACTTGTAAACAAGGGTCAATAAATGCGAGCCCACTAATTTGAACGCTTTGTCTGGATCATTGCTCTCCTTAGGGTGTGTGGAGACCTCTTAACAGGATATCGAGTGACCAAGATCAGTGTCCAAAGTACGAGATTCGGATACAAACAGGTCTTACGCTGTGATGATGGTAAAAAGGATGACGATTTGTTTTTAGTATATTTTTTTAGGGTTCCGTACTTCAGGAGGTCCGTACCTCAAGAATGAATAAGATTAGGAATGAATATATTAGAGGAAGTTTGAGAGTAGCACCAATCACAGAAAAGCTACGAGGAAATGGTTTGTCCTGGTTCGGGCATGTAATGCGTAGGGATGAAAGTATTGTCGTAAGGCACTAACTATGGAAGTGGATGACTACAAGGGGAGAGGGAGACCTAAAATGAGGTGGATTGACTGTGTGAAAGATGACATGGTTAAGAAGGGAGTGAATGTTGAAATGACTGCAACTAGAGATGAATGGAAAAAGAATACATGTTGCGCCGACCCCAAATAATTTTGAGATAAGGGCAGGAGGATGATGATGACCTTGAGAGGTCAAAATCTGAACCCTTTAGACAAACTTCATTGTCAAGACCTTTTTCTCAGGTATGCGAGGAGGTATCAAGTTGAAATTCATACCACATACTTTGCAGTTTCAAAACGTTATAGACGTACGTTTTGAAACTGCAAAAATCAAATTCTAAGTCAATGCATTCAGAATATTTTACGGTTTATATAGATTAAGTTACGGAACCTTCGGTGCGTGAGTCTGACTCGCACTCGACCGGTTTTTCTTTTCAATATTTTGACTACCCAATAGATGGTAAAAAGCTGCTGTGCAATTTCTCTAAGCATGTATGCTGTAGCGTTGAGCGCACTGCGACAGCCTTGATAGAAAGTGTCAATGGCCGATCTCCAGTGTGCTTAGTTAGAATTACACAGCTGAGGGTGCAGTTCATAAGAGAAGAAGGCGCGGACCACCATTTCAGATGCTCAATATCTTGATGGACGAAGGAAGACTGACGAAACAAATTTATGAAGCGAGGGTGAATGGACAACCCGGTAAAGACTACAGGCCCGTGTTGAAAAAATTATAGGTCATTTGAACCACCAGGTGACCTTCTAGAACGATATAAGAGCATAAAATAATAAAATTCAGCACTATGCCGTCACTTGTAAGCTGTCCAACTGAGTGCAGCTGAGAATTCAAAAGTACAGCACTCGGCCAGCTTCTTGTCACTGAGCTTGACGGGGTCCTGAATCACATTTCTCAATGGGGCTCTGAGAACCTGGTTGAGTTCAATGCCAAGAAGACGCAGGCATGTGCGTTTACAGCAAAAGTATCTTCTTTCCTTCCCCTCCCCACTCTTCAGAGCACGCCACTGCCACTGCAGGACAATCTCAATATCCTAGGTATGGATGTTCGCTGCAACCTGAATAACAAAAACTACATCGAAAGCATCATCAAAACAGCCTCACGAAAACTCGGAGTCCTGAACAGAGTGAGACGATTTTTCACGCCGGAGCAGCGGTGTCTTCTATACAAGACACAAATTCGCTCCTGTGTGGAGTACTACTCGCATCTCTGGGATGGTTCAGCAAAGTACTTACTAGATGCTCTCGACAGGTTGCAGCGACGTGCGATCCGCATCATTGGGAATCCCGAGATCACGAACACCCTAGAACCTTTACAGCTGCGTAGAGATGTTGCGTCCATGGCTGTATTTTACCGTCTGTACCATGGGGAGTGTTCTGATGAGCTCTTCCAATTAGTCCCACCCTCCCCTTTCCTACACAGGACAACGCGTGCAGGTCTTAGATGTCATCCGCACACGGTGCAAAACATTCGATCAAGAACCAAGCGGTTCGGAGACTCTTTCCTCTGTCGCACCATTAAGGCCTGGAATTCATTACCAGCTCACGTGTTTCCTTCTTCCTACAGTCCCGGGTCCTTTAAGCGGGGCGTGAAAAAGCATATGATAAGGCCGTCAAGCTGAGTGTCACCATTGTCACACGGTATGTGTAAGTAATGGTGACCCTCTTTTCTGGGATTTTGCCTTCAGCTTACCATCAGGCAAGGCGAAGTCCAATTGACGTGTCCTATATAAAAAAAAAAAAAAAAAAATAATTTGATTTTGTACGGTATCAGTTTCATACTACATATTTAAATACTGCTTCTAATCCATTATTCCGCAACGCCGTACAAAAATCATGCGAAAAGGGGCAAAAATCGAGGGTTACAACCCCCTCTCTTTCCGTGGTCAAGGGGGTGATTTGAAAAAATAAATATTTTTTTCAACACGGGCCTGTAGTGTAGTCTAGTAGGGGTCGACGTAGACATACGTATGTCAATCAGATCGAAGGCATTTTGATGAAAGGACATGTCAAGAGTACCAGAAACCGGCGAGCATGTATGAAAACAATTATAAAAGTAGAAGAAGCAAAAGAGATTTGCCAGTATCGTGACAAGTAGAAAACTCTCTGCTTACCCCACTGGGATAAAGGCGTGACTGTATGTATGTTGACCTTTGACCGCCTTGATAGATTATTATTCTGATGAAATAATATCAATTTTATTAGTATAATCAAATGGATCATAATCATAATCATAATCATATATTTGCGAAAATGGGTACATAAGGTGTTTACATGAATTTTTTTTTTTAAACAGCCAAATTCCGCCTCAAGGCATGCAAATATAGGTACTAGGTAAATAATAAAATGAACTAACATGCAAAGAAATTTCAAAGGGCGGGAGGGACAGTTAGTTTTCTTTTTTTATACCACTTAGGTGGCAGGCAAGCACACGGCCCACCTAATGGAAAGTGCTTACCGTGGCCTATGGACATGTGTAACACCAGAGGAGTCACACAGGACTCGCGCTGCCCACCCTATAAGCACAGAACTTCTGAGCCGTCAGTTTAAATTAAATAATGATTTTATAACCACTTGTATTCCGACGAACCATTAAGTTAACAAACAACGTAGGTATTAAACACTCAGACATACATAACTTAAGAGTATACCACATAAATTGTAATAAAATATCCTTTGTTCGAAGGAGGTAAACAAACTCTATATATCGTGACAAAGGAAGTCCGACCTTATCACTACGGGCAAAGTTACAAAATACAATGATGGCACGTCTATTGATAGTATGTCGACATTGCAACGAAATTCTAACCTTATTATTTAGGCGACAACTCATAAATTCTAATGCGAATGAAATTTAACATGATGTATACAGAAGTTATAATTTTACTAGCCGACCCGCCCGGTTTCAACTGTGGTAACTATTTCAGCGATTTTTTTTATATCGGTCACGTCAATTGGACTTCGTCTTGGTTGATGGTAAGCTGAAGGCAAAGTCACAGAAAAGAGGATCACCATTACTCACATTAAATTAAATAACGTGTGGAAATCTGTTGGATGATGATTAAAGACCAATGGTCTTTAATCATCATCCAACAGATTTCCACACGTTATTTATGCAAATATGAGTAGTAGCGTGACAAGAAAATATAACATATAGCCTATATATTCCTAGATGAACCTACTATACAATACAAAAAAAAATACTCGATTCGAACTTCGAACTACCTAGTAGTTGCTGAGATTAGTGCGTTCAGCCAAACAAATAAACAATAAATATTATAAAGCTGCAGAGTTTGTTTGTTTGTTTGAACGCGCTAATCTCTGGAACTACTGGTCCGATTTGAATAATTCTTTCAGTGTTGGGTAGTCCATTTATCGAGGAAGGTTTTAGGCTATATATCATCACGCTACTACTTAAGGGAGCGGAGCATTGATAATAAATGTTAACAAATACGGCAATTTTTCATACATATTTTGAAGACTAAAACATACGGGCTCAAAGGGATATGAAGCTTCAAAATATACCCCGGGCGAAGCTGGGGTTGGTCAGCTAGTAAACAATAAAACAAAGAAGTTCTTAAACTTAAGAATTATCATAGAGATACAATGGCAGCGCCACCTACCGGGTCCAAATTAATAAAACTTCATCAGCTAACTGAGTCATTTGTTAGTCGATGAAGTTTATTACCATGGCAACCGAACCATAACAAACTACGAGTGCTTTTCCCGTTTCACTAGGGTATCGAGAATCGAGATCCAGTCTTATGCTTCCTTCAATAGGCACAGCCGTTTCAAAGATCAGCTATTACATATAGACAGACAGAAATAGTAGAGAAAAAAAAACGACGGGTTGCACTCCGGGAGTGCCGGTAGAAGTGAAAACTTGAATATTAACGTTGTGCATTTTTGATATTACGGCAATTTTGATATTGCTGCGGTTTTCCCAAGCGCCTACAATATGGGGTTCTTCAAGAGGGGCATCAGAAGGTTTCTTCATGGTCAGCAGCGCGAGTGTGACACCCCTGGTGTTGCATACGTCCATAGGCCACGGTAATCGCTTCCCATCAGGTGGGCCGTGTGCTTGTCTGCCAACTAAGTGGTACAAATAAAAAAAAAAAACGCTGTAACATTAACACACACGAACATTCGCGCAAGCGCCCTGCGCCGCCTGTCCTCTCTCCATCCGTCTTACGAAATTTCGATCAGGTCACGTGACCTGACGCGAGTTTAGAAATTTTTAGCCATTCCAAAAAAAGTACACAGCGCCGCTAAAGAAGTTCTCACTTCAAAAACAGAGTCACTCATGGAGTGTCGACAGATGTGAAAATTTGAGCAATATAACATCTAGATATTCAACTTATAACAACAGAATGTCACAGGTGAATCGTAACAATCATTGAATTGTCATAATCAGTCACAAGAGTTGTCGGTAACGGTGTCGGGAGTTCAATGGTATTTTCTCATCTTAAAAAATGTTCTACGAAAATGCACATCGCACCTTTATTTTTTTTCTTTTTATACAACTTAGGTGGCAGACAAACACACGGCCCACCTGATAGAAAGTGGTTACCGTGACCTATGAACGTATGTAACACCAGAGGAGTCACACCCGTGCTGCCGATCCAGTGAGAACAGAAATTTTCTGTGCCGTCAGTGAAGAACACAAAATCAGGACAAGCCTTTGGTCTTCCCACTGACAGCGCAAAAACTCTCCAGTGAGCTCTGGCTACCCTACTCGCCGCCGACGGGAACACAACACTAGGTTATTATAAATAAATAAATATTCCACGACATTCTACACAACGCTGTATAGACCCATGGTAAGTATAGCTTAACTAGCTTGTGTTATGGGATCTAGAATGCGGATAAACATACTTAGATACTTTTTTTTTAGCTGTGGTATTCTTTAGGGTCGAGGTACATCCCCAGTCGAACTGCTCAATTGGGGCGGAAATACCGTCGTTTAAGATTTTTTTAAGCTATTGCATAGCTTTTATCGCGGGCCTTGAGCGTGGGGACCGAATCCAGAAATTCCGTAACGAAAAAAACCTAACACCCCCAACTCCGAGCTCGCACGAATCGGGCCGAGCTGCTCCGAAGTAGCTCCGCTTAACGTAAGTAATTATAATTGCATAAGTTGTTAATTTTCAAATTCAAATTCAAATTCAGACTCAGACTCAGACTGAGACTCAAATTCAAATTCAAATTCAAATTATATTATTATTTATTATAATTGCATAAGTTCATAAAAAATGCTATGCAATAGCTTTACCGCGGCAGTCGCCGAGTGCCATACGTCTTTTATTTTATAAATACTCAACATTCATAATACGTATTCATTAAAAAGCTGTTATTCTAAAACAACAAACAGACACATCTTTATTTATTTGTATAGACAGTTAAATTAACCACAGACGCTACATCGAAAGTATAGAAACATGAATTATTTTTAGTATTAATATTCAGTTTAGTAAAACAATCCAACAGTATGAGTAATATTGTTGAGATTATGTTTATACTGTTTCTAACATAACTACCTACTCCGCTTATTTCCGCGGACTATGGTCAGTAATGAAACAATGAACAAGAGCATAAGACAATTCAATAACAAATACTATAACTCCATTTGATTAGGTATTTTAAAATCTAAATAATTTTGTAACGAATTTTTTATATAAAAATTAAATTAACCGAAAACAATGATTGGTGAAATGTGGGTGTTAATTCACCTATGCCTAACCCTTCGGGAATGGAGGCGTCATTATATGTATGTATGTATGTAAATTAAACTTTTAATGACCCCCGTCACAAAAAAAAAATGTTAAAAATAACTTGTGCTCTTTAACGTTTGATAAACCTAGTAATATTTTTAATCAAGCGTTGCCATGTCTGGGGGGGGGGGAGGGGGGGCTTATAAGGGGGAACTCGTAAAGCACTCGTCATATTATCAGAACGATCTAAGGTCGACTTTTTAAGAAGACTTCCGACTACTATACCTTTTCAATAAAACTCACTCACTCGCACTCTCGTGCGCACACGCCCACACACTCACACACACACAGTCTTTATTGACAATTTTTTTTTATACCACTTTGGTGGCAGACAAGCGCACGGCCCACCTGATGGAAAGTGGTTACCGTGGACTATGGACGTGTGTAACACCAGAGAGGCTACACTCGCGCTGCCGACCCTGTAAGCACAGAGTTTCTGTGCCGTCAGTGTAGAGGTTAAAGCAGGACAAGCCTTTAGTCATCCTACTGACAGCACACATTCTCCGGTGAGCTCTGGCGGTATTTAAAATATCCATTTGCCAATCATATTTCAGATATAAAATGAAAGAAAATAAATGAGCACCGCCTGGTTTGATAAACCTGTTTCGATCTTTTCAGCATCAGTCGGAATTTTTATTTTCAATAATTTGTTTTTTACCGCGGTAGCCTAATGGTATGGGTAATGGACTGCTGAGACGAGGTCTCGGGTTCGATCCCAGGTTTTACCATGGCACACTCCAATGACTTTTCGATGCTTTTCGAAGTTATGTGTGTATTTATCACAGGTTTATAAGTATAAGTAAATTGGCGAAATGTGGGTGCTAGCACCTCTGCCTACCTCTTCGGGGATATAGGAGTGAGTTTATGTATGTTGTGTTTTTTTTTTAAATTAAAATATGGTAATGACATATTATATATACCATTTTGAAATCCTCGTGATAAGCCCTTTAATTTGATACGTTGTTGCAGTATACAATTTATTTTTATTTTTCACTTTAAACTACAGCGTATTACAGCAGCCATATTGGTTTTGGGTATGCGTCATATATCTAAGAACACTTGGCTTACCTAGACGAATCTAAAGATATGTTAATTCAAGAAATCCGTCCCGTTGTTTGGAAGATATATGGTTATGAAGAATATTACAAACATACAAGATACGCGCGAAAAACATGACTCTTCTTTACAGTCGGGTAAAAAGACACGTCAAGGTTGTGTACATTTAGTCAAGTACCTAACCAAATGCAGTAGACAAGTTGACAGCATCTGTGGCGTGGCGGTAGTGAACTTGACTGCTAGGCGGGGTGTGCAGGTTTGAATCCCGCTCAGTGCGTTAGCTCAGTTATAGGAGGTAGGACACGGCGGTATTTCCGCCCAACTGAGCAGTCCGACTGGGGAAGTACCTCCGCCCTACAGAATACCGCGGCTATAATAACTTCGTATTGTATTCCCGGCGGTGAGTAGGGTAGCCAGAGCTCACCGGAGAATTTGTGCTGTCTGTGGGAAGACTAAAGGCTTGTCCTGCTTTGTCTTCTACTGACTGCACAGAAGCTCTGTACTTACAGGGTTGGCAGCGCGACTGTGACTCCTCTGGTGTTACAAACGTCCATAGGCCACGGTAACCGCTTTCCATCAGGTGGGCCGTGTTAGTTTAATACTACATACATACATAAAATCACGCCTGTCTCCCATAGGGGTAGGTAGAGATAAAGGATCTCCATTTGCTACGATTCTGACATACTATTTTCGCTTCATCCACTCTCATTACATTCTTCATGCTTGCTCGTCGGTTTAGGGTACTCCTAACCTGTCCCCTTTCTAAAACTTCCCTGATTTGGTCCAGGTATGTGCGCCTAGTCTTCCCCTTCCGATAGCACCATCCACACTCGCCTCATACACCTGTTTCGTCTATAATATTAGTATAGATAAGTTCGTCCCTCAATTCAATATTGTACGGAACCCTCAGTGCGCGAGTATGACCCGCACTTAACCGACATTTTTTTATGTTGCTACTTTTTTAACTTTCTCCATTTACTTTTGGTATATTGTGACGTTTTGTAAGTGTCGATATAATGGTGTATATAAAATAAATGATTTTTGACTTTGACTTTGTTTACCTGGTCTCCTGTTAAATTTCATGATTCTTTCTCAACAGATAGACAGACAGAAGGGTTTTCAGGTAAGGAATCCTAAAAAAGCCAAAACATTCAATTCAATGCCATTTAAAAATTGACATTTGACAAAAAAACGGTTGTAAAGACCCGAGGCCACTAGAGTCAATCCTTTGATGTTATTGATACGGCCAGTACAATGACCGGTGTTTAGGTAGTTGGTTCTGAAGTGACGTAATGGCACTACCTGTGGTTATCAATAGTAGCTCTAGAACGTTCGACAAATGATAATATGTTCTTGGGGATGAAGAATTTTCTATCAACTTCCAAGATGGCAGCCTCTCGAGTCTCTCAAAAAATAACTTTGGGGACTGCCGACAGAAGTGAAAAACTGTCTGAATGACAAAACTTGGCTGTACTTTGTAAACTATATACATACATACTTACACATAATCACGCCTTTATCCCCGGAGAGTTAGGCTTTTAACACCCAAATTTCACCTATCATTGAATTCGGTCCCGCGTTATAGGGGGTGAGCCTATTACCATCTTCCGGGCACTATTGTTGACTCGAGGCATGCTTCTGAGGCTGAGTCTGGGCTGTATATATCTGTCTGATGTTAAACAGCCCTATCCCTTAGTCGCCTTGTACGACACCGTATGGGAATAGATGGGGTGGCCCAAATTCTATCTATCCCAAAGAGCATAAAGAGTTGTATCATCATACCTAGGCTCCACCATGTGACGGTGATGCGAGTTACACGATTTTTGCTCACTCAAAATTTTGTAAAAAAAAACGGTCATCGCGCCTCTAGAAGTTTCCACTTCAAAAACTGGATGCGGATATCATTTATAGGTAACGGAAAAATATATATATATACCTATCGGGACATATCTTGCACCTAAAATGTGCTCAAGCTAATATACTACTCTAGACGTTAGACCCGCAGTAGTTGCAAATTTCTTGGGCGACTTTTGAGGACAACATGGGGTGCTATAGCCGGCGGAGAAGCTCGATTTCAGGTAGGACACGACGGTATTTCCGTCCTAATTGAGCAGTCTGACTGGGCCACAATAACCTCGTATTGTATTCTCGGCGGTGAATAGGGAAGCAGAGCTCACTGGAGAGATTTTGTGCTGTCAGTGGGAAGACCCTTTGGGCTTCAATACAAAAAAAAAACTGACGGCACAGAAACTCTCTTCTCATTTCGTGTGCCTGTCTGCCACCTAAGTTGCATGGTTATGGTTGCCTGTAAGAAATTGCCACATAGCGATAAGGTACGTACCACAAAACTTTATATCTTCTTATTGTAATATCATATGTTATTGGTGTACAATAAAGTAGCTTATTATAAAAGAAACATATATTATTTTAAAACAACCCTCGCCCGAAATATGCTCGTTTCTCTCGCGACTTTTTTTTTTTATACCACTTAGGTGGCAGACAAGCACACGGCCCACCTGATGGAAAGTGATTACCGTGGCCTATGAACGTGTGTAACACCAGAGAAACAACACTCGCGTTGCCGACCCTGTAAGCACAGAGTCTCTGTGCCGTCATTGTAGAGGACAAAGCAAGACAAGCCTTTAGTCATCCCACTGACACCACAAATTCTCCAGTGAGCTCTGGCTACCTTACTCATCGCTGGGAATACACCACGAAGTTATTATAACCGCGGATTTCTGTAGGGCGGAGGTACTTCCCCAGTCGGACTACTCAATTGGGCGTCAATACCGCCGTGTCCTACCTCTTTAATCTGACTTAGATCAAGATATGTGTCTCTAATACAACTATAATATAAAACGAGTTTCTCGTAGGTGTTTTCGTCAAGCACAATGGCCTCATGTTTGTCGCTATGCATAACGCATACGTCACCGCACCTACCGGTATTTCTACAACGGGTTCCTATCACAGGAAACTGTGAAAAAAAAAATTGTTTTGACCATACAAAAATATTTACTAGGAAACTTTTATTCCTAAACTAACTTATGCCCGCGACATCGCTTGCGTCATATTCGGATCCTGCTCCCTCTGCACATTCGGTTCAGTTTGGCTATTGACGTACTTCCAACTCCCGTTGACCTCTCTTAACATCTTACATGCAAAGAATTTGATAGATTTCAAATTTTAATAATGTATGGAAATCTACCCGATTTGTAATATTGATGATTACTGCTGAGTAGGATGGCATATAACCTAGATAAGCAGACTATTCAATGAAAAAATAATTTATCAATTTAACCCAGTAGTTCCTGAGAATAGCACATTCAAACAAACTATACTTTTTTTTTTAGGTCATTAAACTTACAGCAATGCCTTGGTCATTGACTTCATTGACTAAAGAAGTGAGATCTAATTAGGTGCACAGATTCCTTGGTCAATGTTGAACTTCATTTATAATAACTTAAAATAGAATTTCTTCTAATAACTTATGATAATTTAAATTGGTGATTAAAGTGTGGCTAACCAAGTTTTTTTTTTTTTTTTTTTTTATATAGGACACGTCAATTGGACTTCGCCTTGCCTGATGGTAAGCTGAAGGCAAAGTAGCAGAAAAGAGGGTCACCATTACTTACACATACCGTGTGACAATGGTGACACTCAGCTTGACGGCCTCATCATATGCTTTTTCACGCCCCGCTTAAAGGACCCGGGACTGTAGGAAGAAGGAAACACGTGAGCTGGTAATGAATTCCAGGCCTTAATGGTGCGACAGAGGAAAGAGTCTCCGAACCGCTTGGTTCTTGATCGGATGTTTTGCACCGTGTGCGGATGACATCTAAGACCTGCACGTGTTGTCCTGTGTAGGAAAGGGGAGGGTGGAACTAATTGGAAGAGCTCATCAGAACACTCCCCATGGTACAGACGGTAAAATACAGCCATGGACGCAACATCTCTACGCAGCTGTAAAGGTTCTAGGGTGTTCGTGATCTCGGGATTCCCAATGATGCGGACCGCACGTCGCTGCAACCTGTCGAGAGCATCTAGTAAGTACTTTGCAGAACCATCCCAGAGATGCGAGCAGTATTCCACACAGGAGCGAATTTGTGTCTTGTATAGAAGACACCGCTGCTCCGGCGTGAAAAATCGTCTCACTC
Source organism: Eilema griseolum (assembly GCA_963662185.1). Lineage (NCBI taxonomy): Eukaryota > Metazoa > Arthropoda > Insecta > Lepidoptera > Erebidae > Eilema > Eilema griseolum. Next base: position 9,108,717 of record OY759257.1, read on the forward strand.
TGTTCAGGACTCCGAGTTTTCGTGAGGCTGTTTTGATGATACTTTCGATGTAATTTTTGTTATTCAGGTTGCAGCGAACATCCATACCTAGGATATTGAGATTGTCCTGCAGTGGCAGTGGCGTGCTCTGAAGAGTGGGAAGGGGAAGGAAAGAAGATACTTTTGCTGTAAACGCACATGCCTGCGTCTTCTTGGCATTGAACTCAACCAGGTTCTCAGAGCCCCATTGAGAAATGTGATTCAGGATCCCGTCAAGCTCAGTGACAAGAAGCTGCCTTTTCTCTGCGATATCTGCCTGCTTGGCCGCAGGATGTCCATGATAACTCCCATGTATAGTGCTATCGTCTGCATAACAATGAACATTGCCGGTAGACAGCATGTCGTTGATATGCAGAAGAAAGAGAGTGGGTGATAAGACGGACCCCTGGGGCACGCCAGCATTTACCTGCAGAAACTCCGAAGCTCGTCCGTCACAAAGGACGCGAATACGGCGCCCCTGCAGGAAGCTAGCAACCCAGTTACACAGCCTAGAAGGCAGACCAAAGGCAGGTAGCTTGGAAAGAAGCGATTTGTGCCAGACTCTATCGAAAGCTTTGGCGATGTCAAGACTAATTGCCAGTGACTCGCCGTGCTTGTCCATAGCCTCACCCCAAAGATGGGTAACGTATGCTAGAAGATCACCCGTTGACCGTTTCGGTCTGAAGCCATATTGCCGGTCATTAATTAAGGAGTGATCCTCTAGGTGCCGCATGAGCTGTTTGTTAATTATGTGCTCGAACACTTTGCACAGCACTGAGGTGACGGCTATGGGTCGATAGTTGGCTGGCTCCGAGCGATCCCCCTTCTTGGGAATCGGCTGAACATTCGTCTCTTTCCAAGGCAAAGGCACTGTACCCGAACTGTAGGATAGCCGGTACAGGCGCGTAAGCATTGGAGACAACTCCGCTGCACATTTTTTCAAAACTACCGCTGGAATACCATCCGGACCACTGGCTTTCCGGACATCGAGTGATTGCAGCACTGCACGGACATCGCGTTGCCTGATATGGATATCAGGCATCGCGTGGTCACTGTCGGGTAGTGTTGGTGGCTGTGTACTACAATCATCGATTCGGGAGTTGGCCGCAAAGAGATTAGCCAGCAGATTTGCCTTCTCTTGCGGCTCATGGGCCAGGGATCCATCAGGGTTACGCAGCGGAGGCAGCGAAGGCTGACAGAAGTTGGCTTGCACGGCTTTAGCCAGTCGCCAGTAGCTACGGCTTCCCGTGGGATGCATCACTAGCTCTTGACCAAGCCACGCTATGCGCAGGGCATCCGCTCTGACGTAGGCCCTTCTACAGACCTTTGTGGCTCTGTTGTACGCCGCCTTGAAGTGGCCCAGATTGGGATGGCGCGTGGCGCGCGCCCTTACCCAAGCGCGGTACGCAGACTGTTTTTGTTCAACAGCTTCCGCGCACTCGCGCCCGAACCAAGGGCGCACACCGCGGTCTCCGGTGATATCGGTGTATGAGATATAGTATTCCATACCCAGACCGATCTCACCGGCGACAGCAGTAGCACAATCCGATGGGTTCTTACCTTCAAAGCAGCGCTCAACCCACGGGATGGACGCAAAATAATCACGAAGTCCATCTCAGTCCGCTGACGAGTAGTGCCAGAGACGCCGCTTCCCCTGCACGGGTCGTGGGGGCGCTATAATAGGCACCGTGGAGCAGACCAGGCAGTGGTCGGAGTTGCCTAAAGCGGCTCGCACCGATACACTGTACCGGTCCGGATCACTCGTCAGCAGAAGGTCTAGCAGAGAAGGTGCTAGGCCCGACCTTCTTGGTATCCTAGTGACCTCGTGCACCAATTGGGTCAGGCCGTGCGCCAGAGCAAATGCGTGGGCGGCTCTTCCCGCATGGTCTGTTTTGGAGGAGCCCAACCAGATCTCGTGGTGGGCGTTAAAATCCCCCAAAAATACCATTTCGGCATTCGGAAATCGCTCCTGCGCATCATCTGCCGCCTGACTCAGATATTCAAAGAGTCGAGTTGTCTCAGCATCTCCTGTATGGGAACGGTAGAGGCACACATAGATCTGACTCGTAGGGCCATGGTCTACGTGTACCCAAAGGATGGAGAAGGATGGGTCCTCTAGGCAGCGCAAACGGCGACAGCAAACATCCGCCCTAACAAACACGCACACCCAGGCTTTTGCACGAAAACTTTCCTCTAGAACATAGCCAGGGTAGAGCAAGTAGGTCGTGTCGTCAGGGCAGTGTATTTGCGTCTCCGTTAGAAAAAAAAAAACATGGCAGGTTTCGCCGTCTCTAGGTGTTGGTGGACGGCGTTGAGGTTTGCATGGAGCCCACAGATGTTAGTGGACTCCACCTCAAATAGCAAGCTTTTGGGAGTGTGACGAGCCGCTGTGTTGCCTATTTCTCTAAATTGCGCTGCCATGAGTTTGGGTGGGAGAAGGCGTGAAAAAAGAGGTGATTGCCGCCGCAGCACCGTGTGACAAAGCGTGAGATATTGGTTTTATCTATGAATGTGAGGCATGGCGAGAGCCGACGCGCCGAACGGAAGGGCCCCCGTACCCCCCCGAGTATGATGCCGGGCTCCCAAATCCGGTCACCAACCGGCACGACGAACCATATCGGGATTATGCGCTGCCTGGTGAGGCAGCCTCCCAAGGTGGTTAACCCCAGTTGGGCCCCTGTACTATACCGCGGGCGGCCAGCGGCACCACCGTTTCTACAGGTCTCCCTGTTCGGCGCATCGCCCCGCGCCATCCCCACTAGACTACGCCAAGACCCACTGGTCCCACTAGTGCTGCGACAACCATCACCTCTGCCCGGCTATGCACTTGCTGACCCCTGAACACAATCCAACCGAGATTGAATTGCTATGGAGGGTTTTTCGCAATAGTGCACGGTGGTACCTACCCGGTCGAAACTTGAGACAAATTTGTGCCACCAAGTTTCTACCACCAGTAATATTATTAATTCTCTTATAATATCAAAGTTCCATCGAGATTAGCTCAGCTGTTTCTAACATAAACCAAGTCCTTCAGTAACTGACAGACTAAACATTTTTTAAATTAGTTTATTTTTTACTGCTATATAAAATCATGATTTTGCATTTAACCAAAAAGCTGTTACTTTAATATTACAAACACTTCAATTATATTTATTAGTATGAGAGGAGAAACAATATTATTCAATCAAAATTAATATTTTCTTTCATAACACTTATTTAAGTAGCTTTTATTCAAACTAATACAATAAAAATTAATTATGTAAAGTTCTTTAGTAAATATTGTGTACCTCATTCTCCAAAAATGTATAAAATAGCAAGTCAACTTTTTTTTATGTGCGTTTTTTTTTTGTATGTGTTCTAAAATAGGCCACAGATATTGAAAAACAAAACATTCATTAATTCAAATTGAATTTAGTAGGTAGGTTCTTAGATATTATTGTAAATATTTAAACAAAGTCAGTAATAAAATCTTTCAAAGCAGATGAATACATAAAACAGTTCCTTTAATATTTATTTATGTGAATGATTCATACAAATGCAATAAAATAAATATACCTACAGAGTAAATACAAAATCTTCCATATGTTATGAAATGGCTACCTGCCAATTCACTTTAAACCAAATTTCTGAGAAACCTGCATGACTAAATGAGAACAAATAAAGTAATTTATTCAGTAAATGTTGGTTGTTACCATGAAAATAACAATCCTTTATCTGGAGACAAAAGATTATCATAATTTTTCACTAATAAAAGTATATGATGATATTTGAACAATATATTGTAATACTTAGACCAAAGATAACAATGTAAGTAATTGTAAAACAGATGAGATAAATTAAAATTCAAGGTTAGGAACTTCTTGGTTTAAAAATTTAACAAAGAACACAAATACATTGAACTTTTTTCAACAGCCTTTCAATAAATTACTTTTAATATGATTGTATACATGGGCTACAAGCCAATTGCAAGTCAAATAAATCTAAATATATGAATTGATTATATTTTAAGTGTTAAACTTTTGACCGGAACTTTTCTTACATTACAATACAAATGGAACGCAGTACGTAGCGTAACATATTATTTAGTTCCACAAAGTTTTTTCAATCACAACAAACGACGGGGGTGGTGTAAACTCACATGTTCAAATAATTATAAGGGAGGAATAATAAGGAGGGAATAGCCCCATGAATAACAACCAGAAACTTTCCATTTGAGATCTACATTTTTTAACGTAAGTTGATGAAATTTTATAACATACCAAATTATATTGAGCAGCGGCTACACTGAAAAACGTAGTTCAAAAATAAAAACACACAAAAACACTGACACACACGCGAATTCACTTGAATCTTGTCACAAAATATTATCGTAACTAAAACTGTTGAACAAAATGGGAAATTTTGTGATATTACGACAGGCACCCGTCATCTCCCATCATTTTACGAGGAATGAAATGAACTTTTAATGAACGCAAAGGAAAGGAATGAATGAAAAGTCCATCAACAAAATTGTCCCATTCATTGTAACGTTCCAGTTTTGAAATAAAAACACATTATTTGAAGCATTGCTTAGTGAATGTCAAACTTATGTCAATTTGGTCCAAGGCGTCAAAGATATCACAGGTTCAGCCACAGAATAAATAATAATAACTTGACGCGCGTTTATTACTCTACGGACATTGACGGAAGTTTGGATGAATGTCTGGGTTCGCACGTCATTCACCAAAACAAAAAAAAAAAAAGGTTTGTCGCGCGATGAGAACTAAAAGCCTTAGGTGATATACTCCAAAAAAGGCTTCATAAAAAAGATTGCGGAAGGAAGGAAATGTATATAATAAACATAAATTATGATGCAAATATTAAATCGTTAATTAATAATCTCGTATATTGCGGTAATTAGTTTAAAATACAGTACTACCTTTTACATATTACTAATCAGGATGAATAATACATATTTCATATTCATGTATTGCGATTACGTTTTTGACCTAATTAACTTAATTTGGACTTAATTGGAACTCTAGGGGGAGATGTGGAGACAGTTTTACAAGATTTGGCTTTTATTAAAAATGAACCTTCCGCATCGCAACTTGTCTCCGTTTAGGTGCGCCGTGTGTTTCTCCGCATCAATGCTGTTTTAGAGAAGCCGTTGACAGACTCGGACACCATGGCCTGTCGTGCTGCAGGAGTGCTGGGCGAATTCCACGGCACGTCAGCCTCAACGACATAATCCGCCGTGCTCTTGTCACCGCCGGTGTACCAGCTGTACTTGAACCGTGGCGCGTGATGATGGCAAGAGACCGGATGGCATGTCGTTAATGCTATGGAAGATGTGTAGAGCTCTGGTGTGGGACGCGGACGCCACGTGCGTTGGTACCATGGCTCCTACCCATATAACTAGCACGACTGGCTGTACTGGTACTGCTGCTGCTTCTGCAGAGGCTCTCAAGCGGCGCAAATAGTCCAATCTCATCAGAGATTATGAATTTGTGCCGTTTGGAGTCGAGACTTTGGGGTTTTTTTTAATACCACTTAGTTGGCAGACAAGCACACGGCCCACCTGATGGGAAGCGGTTACCGTGGCCTATGGACGTATGCAACACCAGGGGTGTCACACTCGCGCTGCCAACCATGAAGAAATCTTCTGATGCCCCTCTTGAAGAACCCCATATTGTAGGCGCTTGGGAAAACCGCAAACCGCTTAATTAGTTAGTTGGCTACAGGTGAAACTTAATTTTAATCTGCATGTTCATTTTATCTACAAATTTTAAATGATTTCATTTCAATATTTTGTACGCCATTGGCGGAACATAGCTTGTACCTACCTACCATTATTTTTATAACATCTATTATGAAACCTGTGCTTCACGAAACAAATAAATATGAAATATTTTCAAAATTTTTGAAATGTGACGCAGTTGTGAAGTGGTGAAAGTGTTGCTTCGGGGTTAGTAGAACTTGGAATTCTGGGTGCAGCAACTTGTAACAGTAAATAAAATATTCTACAACATTCTACACAATGCTATCTAGACCCATGGTAAGCATAGTTTAACTAGCTTGTGTTATGGAATCTAGAATACGGATAAACATACTTAAATACTTTTTTTTGTAAATACACACATATTATACATAGAAACACCCAGGCCAATGCAAATACCCATATTCATGCATACAAATATTTGCACTGAGCGGGGATCGAACCCGCGCCTCCTGCGTAGCAGTCGCGTTCACTACCGCCACGTCACAGAGGCACGTCATAAGGAAAATAAACAAATAATATCAATGGGAGTTATAGTGATCATACATCTAAATTGACTCAAATGGTGGCTCAATGGTCAGGTTTTTTACCCATATTGGGAAACAGAGAGAATATGTTAGGTATTTTTACCATCACGTGCACCAGACTGCAAACTATGTAGTGTGTATCCAACTACATAGAACAGTGAGGTAAGTACCTAATGTATTTTTATCACGAGATTCCTTGTTGCAGATATTTCAAACTCCATTATGCAATTGAATGAAATTTTAAAGCCGAGATATACCTATTGCTTTTTTTATAAAACTTAGGTGGCAGATAAGCACACGGCCCACCTGATGGAAAGTGGTTACCGTGACCTATGAACGTGTGTAGCACCAGAGGAGTCATACCCGTGCTGCCGACCCTGTAAGCAGAGTTTCTTGTCCTAAGGGTGGGTCACATCGGTTATCTGACCAACAGGTGTAAAAAGACCACTTTATTGGAATCTAATAAGATTAGGGTAGGTAATATTTTGTCTTGCGGCGATATTAACACGAAATTAGAATCAGCTTAGTACATGAATTGTTGTGATTCTGCTCGTATTAGTGACCATTTTACGAATTATATTCCTTTAACTCATAAAGTGACTCATTTTTAGCACATTCGCTAAATGTTGCCTTTTTAGACCAGAAGGATTCGAACCCAGTACATCCTGTATGTAAGACCAACTTTATAACCACTAAACTACCGACACCATCTTATCCCAAAAACAACGATTCCCAAACTAAACTTATCGTTACAATAGACCGTGTTTAAAAATAATACAAAAAAAAAACATCTCTTCAGCGTTATGCTATCGAAGATTTTCTTGCTACTTGCATTCAAGAATATCAGACGTGCGTATATCGTTAACATGATATTAGTTCAAGCTGTATTAATAACAACATATTTCTCTATAGCGATCTCTTATCACGCTGACTTAAGAACAAACTTCCAAAATAGAAGAAAACCCACTAAAATAGCAGACGGTAAATTTCTTGAAAATAAAAAATTAGATAACAAAATGTATATAAATGGAATTGAACATTTTAAGAAACAAATCTTGTCTACTGAAGACGCTAAGAAGGTTGAAGATCTAGAGACGGATTTCAGAAGGCTGATAGCGATGAGAGGTGTTAAGTATTTATATAAAAGAGATATGTATTGGAGGACATGGCGTAGCGTGAAATATAAAGATGGCGTTGTAAAGAAAGTGCATTATAAATGCAATAATCAGCTCCTTCAAAATTCTACGAGATGTACTGATTGCGGATCATGGGTAAATGTTTCGTGTTTAATTTTACATACTTACCTTTTTTTTATATACCACTCAGTTGGCAGACAAGCACACGGCCCTCCTGATGGGAAGCGGTTACAGTGGCCTATGGACGTATGCAACACCAGGTGTGTCACACTGGCTCTGCCGACCATGAAGAAAACTTATGATGCCCCTCTTGAAGAACCCCATATTGTATGCGCCTGGGAAAATCGCAGCAGGGAGGTCATTCCACAGCTTGAGTGTGTGTGGGATAAAGTTTCTTTCATACCGCACAATGCGCACCGTCTCAGGTCGCAATGTGTGAGGATGAATCCCCTGACTAAGGCGAGGGATGCGATGATAGAATGTAACTGCGAGCATCATGTCAAAAAAATCATCTGAGCACAAACCATTGTATAGGCGGTAGAACACACACAGTGAGGCAAAATCCCTACTAAGGTTCCACACTGCCTGTGGGTATGGGACTGTCAACCAGCCTCAATGCCCGTCTTTGCACTGAGTCGAAGGGGTCTAGCTGGTCTGACGGAGAGAGCCATCATCTACCCAAGTGCAACCGGCGTCGGTCGGTGTGAGATGTCGTGCGGTGTTCCACAGGGATCGGTTCTTGGGCCGCTCCTGTGGAACATCGGATACGACTGTGTGCTTCGCGGTGAGCTCGCGGACGGCGCCGCCATCACGTGTTATGCGGACGACACGCTAGTGACGGCGAGCGGGGCTACATACCGCGAAGCGACCCTGAGGGCCACGATCGCGGTTGCTCAAGTCGTGGAACGGATCCGGCGGCTGAGCCTTGAGGTGGCTTTGCATAAATCCGAGGCCATGTTCTTTCATGGACCTCGGCGCACGCCACCACCTGGTTACAGTCTCACAGTAGGAGGCACTCTCATCGGCATCAAGCCCCAGATGAAATATCTGGGACTCGTGCTCGACGGCCGGTGGGACTTCGGGAAGCACTTCCGAAGTCTGGGCCCCAAATTGGTGGGCACAGCCAACACTCTGGCGCGGCTACTGCCCAACCTGAGGGGCCCGGAGGACTCCTGCGGGTGTCGTGCGGTCCATGGCCCTGTACGGGTGTCCCGTGTGGGCGGACACCCTGTGTGATCGGCACATGCCCCTGCTGCAGAGCGTCCGCAGCAGAAGTTGACGTGCCGCATCATAAGGGGGTACCGCACGATATCTTTCAACGCAGCGAGGCGAAAGGCGACGCGGGAGCGGGGTCACGATCCCGAGCCCGAAGAGATTCGGGCCGTGAGATCCCGGCTCCACAGGGAAATGGTGGCGGAATGGGAGCTACGACTTGGGCGACCAGGCGCAGGGCGCGCCGTAGTAGCGGCGGTAAGACCCATCATGGGGGAGTGGCTAGAGAGGCCACACGGCAGCCTCTCGTACCGTCTGACGCAGATGATCACCGAGCACGGGTGCTTCGGGAAGTATCTGCGTCGGATGGAGAAAGAGCCAACGTCCGAGTGCCATCACTGCGACGCGAGGGAGGACTCAGGGCCGCACCCGCTCCCCGAATGTCCGGCGTGGGAAATGCCGAGACGGGAGCTTGTAGCGGCCCTGGGAGTGAGAATTCTCACGCTTTCCACCTTGCTCGCGGCGATGGTCCGCTGCGCGGATGCGTGATCGGTCGGCGTCTCCTTCTGCGAGCAAGTAATGCTCGTGAAGGAGGAGGCGGGGCGGGAGCGGCAGCGGGAGCGACGAAGGATCGCAAGCCAAGCTGCCCGCGTACGAAGGCAACTCGGGCGTCGAAGGTCGATGAACGACCTTCGCCCCCCATGAGCGCCGGCCTGGGGGTGACAGGTGGAGCCGCCTGTCACCCTGGCAGAAGCAGGCCGCGGCGGTGGCACATCTGGCGCGCCTCCCCGGTCCCGGGGACGAGTTGGGGACTCGGTAGTCCCCACACCCGAGAAGAGGGCCAAATAGTGAGAGATGGCCCTGGGTCGGCAGGGGTGCGAGGGATATGCCTGTCAACCTCACCTTCGGCAACCAAAACGACCCACAGGCGGCGTGCGTTTTAGTCGGTTCGAGTCCTACATAACCTCCTCCACCTGCTCCGGTGGGGAGGTATCCGTGGGGATTTTGCGCACGTAAAAAAAAAAAAAGGGGTCTAGCTGGTATGCAGGTGCTCCAGCAAAAAGGTGACACTGTATATAATAAGGTGACCTGTATATAATGAACTTCGCCCGTGATATATCATAATACTTCATATCATCTCTTTCAGCCCTTATTTTTTTAGTCTTCAAATAATGTATATATGGCAAATTGCCGGACTGCCCCGTTCTCTTAAGAGGTATCGCGATAATAAACCTAAACCTTCGTCGATAAACGGACTATTCAATACAAAAATATTTTTTCAATTCGAACCTCCTGAGATTAGCGCGTTCAAACAAACAAACAAACTCTTTGACTTTTTTTTTGCTTTAGGGCCAATTCACACTGAATGAGCAGCGACCGGCAAACTAGCTAGAGACAAAATATTACAAACAATTTTGAATCTGAGTTTTAATTAAATACTTAAAGAATATTTTCATAATATACACGGAAATTATCTAAATTAAAACAATTTACATATATTATTTATTATTTTATACATATTTGACATGGAATATAAAATAGAAACAATATCTCAATTCTAAGTAATCTATACAGAAATAATATTAAATAATTTATAAATATTAAATACAATAAAAATAAAATAACTATTATACAACTTATAGCTAAGAACAATTAAAATGCGTCGTAGAATTCCTCCGCATCGCATGCCTCTTGTGGCAGCGTTCCCAGAAGACTGGCAGCATTGCCACGTTGTATGGCAATGCTTATTCTCTGACCTAAAAAGAGGCCAGCCTTCTGGTCACGAGAAGCGTCGACCATACGCTTCGCAATCTCACGGAAGAGGTTGCGAGCGCTCGGACCCCATGACCCCAAAGTCTCGACTCCAAACGGCACAAATTCATAATCTACGATGAGATTGGAGTATTTGCGCCGCTTGAGAGCCTCTGCAGAAGCAGCAGCAGCTCCAGCACAGCCAGCCGTGCTAGTTATATGGGTAGGAGCCATGGTATCAACGCATGTGGCGTCCCACACCAGAGTCCTACCCATCTTCCATGGCATTAATGACATGCCATCCGGTCTCTTGCCATCGTCACGCGCCAAACCGTTTGGTTCTAGTACAGCTGGTACACCGGCGGTGACAAGAGCACGGCGGATTATGTCATTGAGGCTGGCGTGCCGTGGAATTCGCCCTGCGCTCCTGCAGCACGACAGACCATGGTGTCCGAGTCTGTCAACGGCTTCTCCACAGCGGCATTGATGCGGAGAAACACACGGCGCGCCTAAACGGAGACAAGTTGCGATGCGGAAGGTAGTGTCATCTAACATAGTCCCTACGTTAGATGACGGAAGAGCTTGTAGCCAAAGACCCGATTCCCACACTCCAACCGCCAGTAAACGGGCACGCTCAGCAGCATTGGAACATGTATTTAGTAATTTTTTTCCAACTAAGCTGCAGAGCGGCCCGTCCCACTGACGCTGTGAGAAGAGGTTCCTTGGGAGATCGGTGTTTGGACATGCAATTTTCCAAGCGTTCACTGCATCAGTCTTACACAATACTTCAGAATTAACTAGTGTAGGTGCAAGGATTTTCCTAGTTAATTCTTCGGTACTGTGGACTGAAGACAGGAACGCTGGTAAGCTGACATCTGAAATTTTGCGAATACCGAGCCCACCCAAGCGAATCGGTAGAGTCGCTTGTAGTAAAGCTCGGTCATCCAAGGCCACATTTAAAATTTTGGTGAGGGTATTTTCTATAATTTCGTCCATTTTTTTCAAAATCGTTAAATGTTTAAAAAATGGCGTTGATCGTAGGGCATGGGTGAATTTTGGAACGAATAGGCAATACCGAAGAATAGTGAAAGCCGAGTGTATATTAATTTTGAGTAGGCGATCCGAAATGTCACTAAAATTTTGAAAACTAAAAATTAAAACATATATATAAAAAAGAAAATAGAGCAGCAGTTATCAGCATGAGTGTGAATACCCTGTTGTTACCCACCTCCATTGGCTACGGTGACCACTTTCCTTCCGTTCGTGTGCTGGTCTGTCACCTAAGTGGTATAAAAATGCGTTTGTATGTGCAGCATGTGAGGCCACCACTTTCCCTTCAATAACGTCAACTTGTGCTAAATGCAATGAAACAGTATGTGTTTGATAGTCCCAATCCAAATGGCGCAAATAAGTACTATGGTTGTGGTTGGGCCACAACCATAGTACTTATTTGCGCCAGTTTACGAAATCATTGGTACATCTATATTGTTAATACCTGATATTCCTGAAACTTTTCAGTAGACCATAGAAGATCCACCGTGCCCCCTAGAGTTCTATTCCGTCGTAAACAGAGACTGGATGTGCGTCCACAATCATTCTATGCAACCTACACTTAAGGATGTTTGTCCAGCGAAGATGAAGTTTCTCGATTTACCAATAACTTGTGACAACCCTATGAAAACATCATGGCGATTCACTTTTGACTTTGGCGCGAAATACAAAAATATTATCTGTGGTGGGGAGACTAATTGTGAAATTTTTACCATTTATTTGGTAAGTTTTTAATGCGTAGTTATCAACACTTTAGTTTGGTTCCTCCTGGTGACATCCGAGCCATTTAATTGGTATCCGAAATTCACTTACCTACTCATTCTCCTTCTTCGGACAATTTTTATATGGCGAAGGTGTTCTCGTCTGACCTTTAAACAAGTAAAGAACCTACCGGCTCTGACTGAAGATACTAGAGGTAGAAAACGGAGAGATTTAGTTCTGTTGCTAGTTGATTTATTTTTATTATTTATCAAATCATTTTCAGATATCACCAAGGACTATAACATTCAGAATGGTAAACGTTATAGGAAATATTATTTACTCAAGAATTATGACACCGAACAATACAAATTACGTTTGCGTCAATGAATGTGGTCATTATGACCCAAAACAAAAAGTCACAGTATTTGACAACCCTACGAAGAGTAACTCACAGGCTGGGGTGGCTGGCAAAAAAAATAAAATAAATATAAAAGGAATGAATTTAGAGTCTCTGGTTGACATAAATTTAAAAAATAAATATCTGTCAAAGAACAAAGTTGCACAGAATGCACAGAATATTTATCGGAGAAGGGAAACAACAGAAACAAATGATTTGCAAACCTTGGTACACTTACCTAATATTTCCTTGACTACTACCATGTCTAGTAATTTCTTAAGAAAAAAAATGGTTCACGATGAATATGAGAACGACTATCCAGATTATTTAATATCATGATTATATCACTGTGGCTTGTTGTCGGGCCAATGAACAATTAGCAATATGGTCATTCCTAATAATCGTTTTCTACTTCTTACCAATAGGTATATAAATCTGAAAATTTGTGAAGTTGTTTGGATATCTGTTATTCGATCACGCTGAACGGAACTGGCTAAATTTGCTACAGGGATAAGTCTGGAATAAGACATGGCTAATTTTTAATACGGTATTCCAATGAGTAACGGGAACGCGATCAAAATTTCACGCGATACGAGCTTGGCATAAAATAGAGTTAAATTACATAGCACTATTATAGTAACACATTAACCACATTAAAGCATAACTTTTCTTTTAGATTTCTTAGAAATTACGAATAACTGATAGGTATTTCTAATTATACTAGGTATCAGGAACGTCGGCAGAAATAGTAAGTTCCAAGATATAATTCGCGAGAAGTCCCGATACCTAGTATAATTATGAATTCACACCGCGACAGTTTAAAAATAACTGATATTTCGTATTCATATCTAAGTAAAGATCAAAAGTCTTCTTCTTTATAATCTTAACGTTATTCCCAGTTGCGTACGAAGTTTTCACCTCGGAATCCGGGGTCCGTTTTACCAGTCGTAACTGTGGATTTGCCTGGATTTCGATATTTCCGTGAAGCAACTGTCATCTGATCTACAATGCTTTGACATTGCCATTTGGTTGTCGAAGGACAACCAAATGGCAATGTCGAAGCATTGCAGTTAGACCAGTGTTGTTGAACTTTTTAGGACTTGCAACTACCCGTAACAACTGCCATAGATGTAAATATGGCAACCGGGACTGACGGCTTAATGTGCTCTCCGAGACACGACCAATGCAAATAAATATTCATGCATACTAATATTTGCACTGAGCGGGGTTCGAACACGTCTAGTGGCCGCGTTTACTACCGCCACGCCACAGAGGGTGTGAAGCTGAGGAAAGATCAAAAGTATTAACATTAATTATTGATGCGATTGCTAATAATAGGTCGTTACATATAAAATTGCCGTTTTTTTTTTGAAGACATTGGAGGAAATCCAATTTTCAGTACATACTAACATTTTTGCATTTTTTTTTGAAATGACGAATGACGAATCCAAATTTTATGATTTTTTAGTGTATGAATGAGATAAAATTAAGCTAACTAACACTTTTATTACATTTTTGAAAAGTGACAGCTGAAAAAAATTATACGAAAATCATCAAAATGGATAGCATTTCGGAAGTACTGTTTTTGAAGATCGAATTTTATTTATCAAGCGGCCAATAAAAACAAAACTGAATACAGAGTTGTAAAATCTTGAAATCAACTTTCGAACAAAAAACAGAATACAAATAATAGCTATTAAATTACAGGAATAACGAACTCATGAATCTGTAAGAAAATTTCGGCAATTTCATAGGTAAAGACCTAATATTATAAATGCGAAAAGTAGAAGAAGCGAAAGAGGTATGCCAGGATTATGGCAAGTGGATAACTGTAGTCTATGCCTACCCCACTGGGAAAAAGGCGTGACTATATATATATGTATGTACCTTGGGACATGGGAAACATATCTTGGGCTTAAGTCCTGCGGCTAATGAGACCCTGGTGCACGCAGATTGTTTTGTAATACCTACTTAATTTCCTTTCGGAGAATAATGTGCAACTACAGCGAATAAAGTGTACCTACTTACACTACACTTACCCGTTGTCCTACGTGAGCGACAAGCGCGTCAAAGCAGCAACGCGACGCGATGCGTGACATATTCGTACATAGATCACATGACATATTCATGCGACACAACGTAGGACACAATAAAGAACAACGACCATTTGATATTTACGCGCCGCGTCGAAACGCGTTGCGTTGTCGCACTCGTCGCTCACGTAGGACAATGCCTTAGGTAGTAAACAACTTTCGTGCCCCGGAGAGCACGTTAAGCCCGGTCCCGGTTACCATACGAATATCTATGACAGTCGTTACGGACAGTTCAACAACTGCAATATTTTAATATAGCCTATTGTGAAGGTCAGACAGCGGATGGCAGAAAGTGATAGCCGTGGCCTATGGGCGAGGGGCGTCACACTCGCGCTGCCAACCTATATGATTTTGATATTAAAATAAAACACATTTATTTCCATTTTCAGTTTTATTAATATAACCTAATAATAATAATTATGTGTACAGCGTGTTATATAACCAACATTGTATAATAACGTCTTAATTTTACGAGATTTAAGGCACAGTTTTTAGTAAATAACATGCTTATAATAAGTTGGGTGACCAGTCCACCCACCGACCACCGACAGACGTAAAACATGAGGCGAGAGCCAGCGAGATTTAATTTTTTTACCACTTAGCTGGCAGATAAGCACACGGCCCATCTGATGGAAAGTGGTTACCGTGGCATATGGACGTGTGCAAAAATAAGGGAGTCACACTCGCGCTGCCAACCCTGTAAGCACAGAGAGTTTTTGTGCCGTCAGTATAAAAGACAAAAACTCTCTAGTGAAGGTTATTATGGCCGCGGTATTCTATAGGGCGGAGGTACTACCCCAGTCGAACTGCTCAATTGGACGGAAATACCGCCAGCGCACACGGCGGTATCTCGCTGGCTCTCAGCTAACGTTCGTTCTTTACAGAGTATCTCGCCACGCCGTGTGTGCCATGAGAGTGGTACCGCGCTCGCAGTCACACTGTAGTCGGTGGGTGTAGGGAGGATTTGAGGTTCCTCATCTTAGCCTATATAAATAATCTATAGACACAGTAATGGCCACTAAAACGTGACGTAAAATAATTACTACTTTGTTGCTGTTGGAGAAGTGTTTACTACACAGTGGAAGAATTTGTGGATGATGGCTGAGACGTATTTCTGACTAAATGTAAAGTTGAAGTTTAATTGATTTTTATTTTATTTTATCTTAACGTTATAGTGTATTTCATTGATTTCTTACTTATAATAGACATTTCAATACAAACTGTGTTTGATTTGAAATAAATAAATTGATTGATTGAACTAGACTGAGGTTGCGAGCTGGTTGCTGCAGAGAAAAACGGGTAAAATAGGGACATCTGGATGTGAGAGGAGAGGGCTGTAACTACGGTGCACCTCTGTAATCAACGTACCACTTATTGTCGTGCCAGTTTTGTCACACCTGCCCAACTGGAGACCTCAACGCAGCACATGAGGCAGCGGTAAAGGTCGCAGAATTTTGGGAACACCAGAGGAGTCACAGTCGCTTTGCCAACCATGTAAGTACAGAATTTCTGTGCCGTCAGTGTAGAAGACAAATCAGTGAACTGAAGAGGCAGTGAGCTGGCCACATCTGTCGAAGGACCGAAGCTCCTAGGAGCACACGAGTCCTAAAGTATAGACCGCGAGAATACGCCTTCCAGCCAGATGGAGGAGGAGATTGAAAGTCACAAAATGGCTGAGTTCCCTATCGTACGATATTACCGACAGTTTAATTGCTCATGTGTCATAAATGTTGTGGTCATTGGTGATTGTCAAGTGAAAGATTGAATACATAATTAAGTAATTTTATCATCGATGTAGTAAATTATATAATTGTAAATCTAATTGTTGTTAAACATTATCAATAGATATAGTATAGTTCTAATGTTTGTGTTAAGCCCGATAACTCTGATGTCGCCCGTGCAAACAATGTTTTCACGTAAATTGTAAACGTATTTGGCACCCGCTACTATATATATACTATTTGGCAATAAATCAATTTTTATATGTTTATTTTATTGGCTTACTTACACATAACGCGAATTTCATGCCGTTTTTTTTGTGATGTATTTGTTAGAAATACTGTGTCTATACAATATATCTTCAAAGCTGTTCTACTTTTGAATGTGGGTAGGTATATAGTGGCACTTACTGTGTGTATAGTTTAAGTAGAATATATTATAAGCTAATAAATATATTAACATGTCAAATACAAAGTAATTCTTATCACAATATTTTCCTATTTGTGCACTTGGAAATCTTATTAAGTAATACCTAATCATAATAATATTCGGCTTAACGGCTTAATGTGCTCTCCGAGGCACATTTGTAGCCCACAAATGTGCCTCGGAGAGCACGTTAAGCCGTCGGTCCGGTTGCCGTACGAACATCTATGGCAGACGTTATGGGTAGTTGGGAGTCCTCAAAAGTCCTACTAGTCTAACTAAAGAACTTAGATATCGACAATTGGTTTTCGAGGTCAGATGGCAGTCGCTTCATAGAAAATATCAAAGTTCAGACGCATCACAGTTAGACTGGGAAGCCGACCCCAACTGGGTTGGGTAGAGGCTCAGAGAATGATGATTCTTAGACTAAAAAAACTTAACTAACTTATTAGGGTAAGGATGCCTATTATGAGATAGGCGCTAAATATGAGATAGCAAGGTATTGGTCAAACTATTCACGTCAGCCATTTGGCGCTAGTGTCGCTCCAATCGACACGGCTGCATAGCTAAATGTCTGCTAGTGCGCCCCCGCCACCGGGCATATAGGAACGTGTGCGTGCAGATTAATACGTAGTCGTAAAACCGAATATTTTTCATCAAATGTTTACAAGGTATGTAACCTCTTTATTATTACGTTAAATGCTTTCAATATACATATTGTGTGTAGATTATATTGTAAATTTTCAGTTGTAATTGGAGTTATATTGTGTTTTCTTTTGGAAGCAAAAATATTGGCATCCATTTTGTAAAATTGTTGTTTTCCTAATATGAGATATGCTGGGGTTCCTAAATTGAGATATCTCATATTGTGGTACACAAAAAGAGTAATTATTTTAGCTGTTTTGTTTTTTTATTTTAGATGCCTCCCATCAAAAGAAAGACCTGGGACCATACCGCGATGATACAGGCTGTGAATGCAGTACGAAGAAAGGAAATGGGTTACTTAAGAGCTGCAAAATAATTTGGTGTTCCTAAGGGTACTCTTGAGCGCCATGTGAAAAAGGATGTTCATGCAGAAGATCTTGTCCAGGTTCGTATGGGGAGACGACCAGCCTTACCTATTGATTTAGAAGCCGAGCTGGAAAGTTATTGCAAAGAAATGGATAAACGATTTTATGGTTTACGTCTGCAGGACATCAAATACACGGCGTTTCAATTAGCTATTAAAAACAATCTTAGGCATCCTTTCAGTGTGACTAAAGCCTCTGCTGGTAAAAAATGGCTACGTGGATTTCTTAGGAGACATCCTGCGTTATCAATTAGGACACCTGAAGCAGTTTTTGCCGCCAGAGTAAAAGGATTTAATCCAGTTGCAGTCGCCAACTTTTTTTATTTATATGAGCTTTTATCTTTAAGGTACCAAAATATTAAGGTTGATGTTCCTATAATAAAAATGTGATCATGACATTAATACTTACTTATTGTTTTATTCTTTGTTAACCCCAAAAAAATTTAAGAACCTAATATGAGATACTATCTTATATTAGCAACCCCTAATATCTCATAATAGGAGACCCTTTGCTTAGGATGTCTTTTCTGATATTTTTCACTTTTCACAACATAGATAGAAAAATATTGTATTTAGCGCTAAAAAGCTATTACATATTAAAAGTACATCAAATTTCATATCTAAAACTATATATTAGAAAGCTGTAAATGTAACAGTTTTGTTTTTATATTCAAAAATAGAAATGGTATCTCATAATAGGCATCCTTACCCTATAAGTTCTAAAATGCGGATATACATGTCATACATTTAGTGATAAAAATTCAATGATATTATAGTTATAAAGAATAATAATGAAGGTTAATTTTCAGTCTTAACATTGTGGCAATTAACTTCTAACAGTAAGATTTTTTTTTTGTACGTGCGCAAAATCCCCACGGATACCCCCCGACCGGAGCCGGTAGATAAGGTTATGTCGGACTCGAACCGATCAAACGCATGCCGCCTGTGGATCGCTTTGGTTGCCGAAGGTGAGGTTGACAAGCATATCCTTCGCACCCCGGCCGACCCAAGGCCATCTCTCACGATCAGGCCCTCTTCTCGGGTGTGGGGACTACAGTGTCCCCAACTCGTCCCCGGAAACGGGGAGGCGCGTGAGGCGCGCCTCCGCCGCAGCCTGCTTCTGCCAGGGTGACAGGCGGCTCCACCTGTCACCCCTAGGCCTGCGGCACAGTATGATGGTAAAGACTACGGCTTTTTACAGTCTCTTTGACCAAAGAAAATTAGGTTTCTTTTTAAACTATGGTTAGGGTCATGAGGAAGGAGGTGACGGGTGTAGCCGCCTGTCATCCTAGCTAGAAGGTGGCCACAGCGGCAGCTCGTATTACACACCTCCTCAAACCCCGACACGAGTTAGGGACTCCTTGGTCCTCACATCCGAGGAAGGATTGTTCGAGAGATATGGCCGGGGTGCGAGGGATATGTCTACCAACCTCCGGCAACCAACAACGACCCACAGACGGCGTGCCTTTAAGTCGGTTCGAGTCCGACATAACCTCCTTCACCGACTGCGACGGAGTATCCGCGGGAATTTTACGCAGATGAAAACAAAGGGATCAGGAGAAAAATCGGTCAAGTAATTAAAACAATACATTCAACTGTTCAAACAAACTTGAGAAGACTCTCATTGGGCTGTCTGTAGTTAGACTAAACCAATGACAAGGCTCTGAGGAAGAAAGAGCCTGAAGTGATCATGCCACATGGTTTGTATAACAGTCATTACAATAATAAGACGCTTAATACTATTTAACCAAGTCGGTTAAAAGACGGATTTGATTTTAATTTTTGAACTACTATGATATATTTTCAAAAAAGATATAATATTGTAATTCAAGAGAGCAACAATATACCTATAAATAAACATGCAGTACTTAACTAAAAATGAAAAATCATGATTTAAAATCAGAGTTAGGCTAGCAGTCATCTTAGCTGAGAGATATGATGCGAGTATGAATATATATACTTCCTTGGCAACTTTTTTTGACACTAGTTTAGTTAGGTCTTAAAGATTAAATATGGCCTCTACTAATATCTGGCGGCTTTTAGACACAGACCTAAATAACGTTATGGGAAAAACATCCCTGTTTGGAGGAGAGGCAGACAGTACAGACAGTGGTTGGACGACCTGAGAAAGGCTTTTGGCCCTCTTGCATCCGGCCAGCCTTTACCAGCCTGGAGCGATTGCAAAAAAGCCTGCAAGAGAGTTGGAGGCTACAGAGGGAGACCTTTGTGCCACAGGGACAGATTGAGTGAGAGGACAGCTGTACAGCATCTACTATCTCAACAATGTTATTCTCTATGTAAAACTTTTATTGAATCAATAGAAGACTTGAATTTGAGTTTGGGAAACAGACCTAAGGGGCCTTATCGGATACGTCTCTAAATTAAAATACATTTGAATTTTAAATAATTAACTTAATCTATAAGACGATAAGTACAAAAAGCGACTTCAAACGCATGCCAATAAATTTAGAGAACAGCACACAGTCCCTGAAAACATTCTCCGCCTGAAGAAGCAGCGAGACATCATTGACCAGTAGAGTCAGCAAGACAACCAGTTACATAACAAAATTTAGAAAAGTTATTGCGCTGGTAGTAGTCCCTCACCTGCTGTGCAATTCCATCACATTTGCACAATACATATTATTTAAGAAAAAAAAACTATATATTCAGTCAGTGTTTACACGAATTATTTTTTAAATTTTTGGGGAAAGTGAATGTCCAAGACGAGATCAGTACCTTGGGGAATACTCTGACCAACTAAGACACGCCTTAGACAATCGAAATTCTCCTGTACAATTTTGGGGTGATTGGGTAATATTCGGCATCCTAATTGCTTTAAAATTTCGTACAACATATATTTTTTTGTTCATATATATTGATACCTCATCTGTCAGACATATAAAAAAAACAATAGTTAATTGAGATAATTATTTCTCCGGTGTCATGTTTGTACTGGCTACTGTTATGACAAGTTTTCCAATTCATTCAATTCAGAACTGTGACAGGAGGAGTTACAAGTACTCAATATAAAATTTTAAAAGACAGTTCTGATGTCTCCCCAACCTGAAAAAGTCCTGAGGTCTGGGGGGGATATGAGGGGAGATACGAGACCAAAGCTGTTTCTGCAAAGCATGGAAATTAGTATATTGCAATAAGCTGCACTGAAGTATCTGCCATAGTTTTTGCGTCAGGGGTTAAAAAGAAATAAAGAAACCAATTCAAAATTTCATAAGACCATTTCAAAACGAGTATGAAGTAGTGGTCCAACTGCTCTGTTGTAGTCTATCTCTGTAAAGTCTTAGGAAAAAGGATCACCAATGACCAATACAGACACTAAGTAATGTTACAATGGTGGCACTCAGCTTGGCGGCCTCATTAATTGCCTTTCACATCCCGCTTCAAGGACCCGGGACTGTAGAAAGAAGGAAACACGTGAGCTGGTAAAGAATGCACCAGCAACAGCACCAAAATATCGGAAATTCGAAACAATACAACATGGTAAAAATCCTGATAGCTGCAATACTAAAACAAAGAAATAATATCTATGAGTCATGCTATAGGTGTAGTGTTACTAATTGAACGGAGCAATTGGACCACTGTCCTATTTATTACAAACAGTTTAACCATTAAACATAATATATATTACGAATATAATTACGTCTTTCGCCGCTGACGCTGTTGGGTTTTACCACATTTATGATTTACCATTATATAATGTCGGCTAAAACTTACGTTACAGTCTTTACACTTAAACTTTTTAATTTTCAAATGTCTCTCCCTTATATGGGACTGCAAACTTTTTTTCAACATCTCTTTGTTACAGTAATCACATATGGCTTTTGAATATTGAGACTTATCACCATTAGCGAAAACTGAGCTGATATACTCCCCAAATTTTGTTTTTTGAGATGGTGTCTTGATCGGAGTGAACTTTTCAGTTTTTGTAGACTTTTTAATGATTATCGTGTTGTCATTAACTTTTGTCATTTCAACGCATATCTCGGACTGGATTACTCGTTCCACCCACGTTTCATTTAGCTTTTTATCGTTGTGAATAGCATCTTTAGCTTTTAAGTTAAAATGGTGTTTTCTTATATGATACTTAAGAAGCCGTTCTTCACAGTAATGTGCGCCGCAAACCATACATTTATACTGTATGTTTGGTTTAGCAAAGTATTCATCGTGAATTTTCAAATGGCTTATTAAATTCCGCTTGTCTACGAATCCTCTGTCGCAGTGATCACAAGTATGTAATTTTCTTAGCCCAGTGTGCACTGCAAAGTGCTTATTATACGCATCACGTCTAAAGAACTCCTTTGAGCACTCCGAACACTTGAACCTAGCATTAACAGTTCTGTGTTGATATAGATGTGATTTGAACTTGTATGAACTCCCAACGATAACTTTATGGCAGATTTCACACTCGTTGGTCTTCTTTGTTTTCATTGTAATTAAATATAAAAAACAAAACTAATAATAAGTAAACATGCAAACTAAATGAACTGAAGATAAAATAAATAAAAAAGTAAAACAGAAACGAGAAAGTTTCAACCAATATGTTTGTTTCTTTTTTCTATGTGTCAACGTCAGCTGTGCCTTTACCACAGACTATGCAAAGACTATTGTACGATGAAAAATGTATGTAATGTTAATTTTGTGTACTGGGAACGCGCTTTACTATAACAAAACCTAAGATATTTTTATTTTTTAGATATTTAATAGTTAGACAGATTTTTCGAAACTTAAAAAGTATTTAAACACCAGGTTTGGTGTTTAAATACTTATTTAAGTTTGAAAGATGAAATCTTGAAACTGATTATTTCAAGCAAAGTCCGTGGTAACAAATTAACAAAATAATCTGATTCAGTACCTTGTATTATCTGTAGTCGTCATCAGACTTTAACCCAAAGAGTATATAAGACTTTAACCTTTCGATTATATTTATTACTTTTGGACTTTGTGTTTCTGCGTTTGTACGGCTTTTATTCCAAAAGTCTAGACCACTATCAATACTAATATTATAAAATAGTACTTTGAGAAGTGTATACAATTGTAGACAATTAATTAAAGTTATTATTCGTACTACGCTGACCTTGCTTTCATTGCCACAATACAAACAAACAGTAGGTAAGTAAATATTTATGCAGAAAATACATAGGCACTTGCACCACAGATAAGTACCATGACCATGACCACCACAGATTAACGTTGGTCATGTTACACATGGTATTTGCACAGTTGTACATTCGACCGACCTGAATACAGAGAATATTCTATATGGTGCACATTTCTTAAAATGAAATAAAATCTATGGTAACCTTTGTATTTGTTGGTGTCTGTAATGTTGACACTCTGTCTTCAGCTTACCATCAGGCGATGTGAATTTATACTGACGTATCCTGGGCGCCCATATATTAAAAAAATACTTGAGTTGAGTGTAACGAGTCTGATCCCATTTTTTTAAAACTCTTGTCTGTTTAAGTAGGTATATTCGGAATGGACGCAAAAACTACTACTTTTTGTTTGATATGTCTGTGTCAGATTCAAAATCACACAGTCTTGTTCAGATAAATGTTTTATATGGTCATAACTCTCATTCTAAAATAGTCACGAGACGCGAGTGCCAACATCTATACGGGCAGAGCATGTATCCAGCTAGTGATGTAATATTTTCATCGTAAAACTTTTTGTTTCCAGGAAATTAATAAAAGATGGCGCTCAAAGGAGTGAAAGTGGTGGAGATGATGGGCTTGGCCCCAGGACCATTATGTGGGACCATTTTAGCTGATTATGGCGCCAATGTTACTGTAGTTGATAAAGTATGCCATTGTTTCTATTTACATAATTGTTTTTATACTACTTAGGTGGCAGACAAGCACACGGCCCAACTGATAGAAAGTGGTTACCGTGGCCTATGGACATGTGCAACACCAGGGGGACACGCTCGCGCCGCCGACCCTGTAATAACCTCCTAATGCCCTTCTTAAAGAACCGTAGAACGTGTTTCCTTCTTCCTACAGTCCCGGGGCCTTTAAGCGGGGCGTGAAAAAGCATCTGATGAGGCCGCCAAGCTGAGTGCCACCATTGTAGCACTTAGTGTCTGTAATGGTGACCCTCTTTCCTGAGACTTTGCCTTTAGCTTACCATCAGGCGAGGTGAGGTCAAGTTGGCGTGTCCTATATAAAAAAAAAAAAAAAAAACCCCCTATTGTAGTCACTTGGGAAAACCACGGCAGGGAGTTCATCCCGCAGCTTAAGCCTGCGGGGGATGAAGTTCCTGTCATACCTAACTGTGCGTACTGTTTCAAGTCGCAATGTGTGGGGGCGGGTTCCCTGCCTGTAGCGAGAGGTAGAGAGGCAGATAGAATTTAGCCGTGGGCTTCATGTCGAACAATTCGTCTGAATATTTACGATACTGGACATCGCTGGAGATATCGACACCCAGGATTTCAGTGCAGTGTTCATGAACTGTGACGCTACAGAAAATGAAGTTTTCATAGCGGGAACGCACATACTTGTGTCTTGGAAGGTTTGAATCGGACTAAGTTTAGTCTGCCCCAATCAGACACGATTAGATTTGATGTAGGTACTTATGTCTATCTATGTATATCTCCGAAGGGGTAGGCAGAGGTGCTAGCACCCACATTTCGCCAGTTTATGTTTAGGTCCCAATGTAATAAATAGCGAGCTTATTGCCATTAATCGGGCACTTATAAACCTGCGATAAATACACACGTAACTTCGAAAAGCATCGAAAATCATTGGTGTGTGCCATGGTAAACCTGGAATCGAACCCGAGACCTCGTCTCAGCAGTCCATTACCCATACCACTAGGCTATCTTTATGTTATTAATTATTGTCTAAGCCGAGCTGAGCCTTCGAGAAGAGGGCCAGATCGTGGGAGATGGCCCTGGGTCGGCCGGGGTGCGAGGGATATGCCTGTCAACCTCACCTTCGGCAACCAAAACGACCCACAGGCGGCGTGCGTTTTAGTCGGTTCGAGTCCGACATAACCTCCTCCACCGGCTCCGGTGGGGAGGTATCCGTGGGGATTTTGCGCACTTAAAAAAAAAAACCCGAGCTGAGCCAGAAGACGGACACTGAGCTCTGAGTTCATCTTGGCCTCGAATGCAATCAGGATCCGTCGTCTCCACGGTGATGATGATGATAATAAATATTATTATCTAACTAAAGACAATAAATTAAAAAAAATTGTGCTTACCACTTTATGTATAAAGCATACTATAGGACAGATGATTACCATAAAGAAAAAAATGTCTGGCATGAGCATGGCGCAGACCCCTCCTAAAGTGCTATAACTATGGCACATTATTGTATGTTTTCCCATATTTTAACTTTCTACAATTATGTTAGGGTTTATTATTATTATATACTTTTAATTATCTTGACACGAGACCAAAATGTACATTCGTCCATATTTAGTTATCATTAGTACGTAGGTATGTTATCTTCATTTTTGCGCCGTTTTTTCTCCACTAGCGCCTAGGAAGCGGTAGTAAACTTAATTTTAAGCAGAATTTGACGTCAATAAGATGTAATTAAGTTGCGCTATTATGTTAAATAAAGAATTTGAATTTGAAAAAGACTCTAAAAGCTACCAAGAGAAAATTATCGAACAATAAAAACGCAGTAGTGTGTAAAGAATCAGGACGCATTATCGCAATAACGCGCGTGCGGTATTACCGACCGACAATAACGCGTCTAACGCCTCCGTGGAATGGCTGTAGTGAACGCCACTGCTACACAGAGGCCACGGATTCAATTCCCGCTCAGTAAAAATATTTGTATACATGAATATGACTATCTGCATTGGTCTGGTCATGCTTCGGAGAGCACGTTAAGCTGTCGCACTATGGGACCAACTGGTATTTTTCCAGCCATGTTTGAGCCATGTTGAAGAATTACATAAAATCTCTTGATTAATTCTTCATCAATTCCGGTTATCCCTGCATAACATTGGAAAAATCTCCTTGCCGTATGTCGGAACCTTGACGTGGTTTATCATTGTGCAAACCAAGCACTTCTCGGCAACGTTTTTGCTTGTTTTTTGGAGTTGTTGCTGACCACTTCTTAAAACCCAAATTGTAAGAAAAAAAGCATCGTCTTCATTGATCTCATTCATGCTGTAGTGTCGACAATCTGTATTTAGAGCATCAATTCTTGTTGTAACTTTTAAAAGATCATTCATTTGTTTGGAAGTTGCTCCAACACACAGTGCATGTAGCACTGGTTCATTGAGCAACACTTGAGCACCTGTCCTAAATAATTGTCATAAGCAGTTCAGGTTTATAATCGATGACTTTGTCGTCTATTCCCACATACAATCGTGTTGTGTTCCCAGCAGTAAGTAGGGTAGCCAGAGCTCACTGGAGAATTTGTGTTGTCAGTGGGATGACTAAACGCTTGTCCTGCTTTGTCCTCTACACTGACGGCACAGAAACTCTGTGTTTACAGGGTCGGCTGCACGTGTGTGGCTTCTCTGGTGTTACACACGTCCATAGGCCAAGGTAACCACTTTCCATCAGGTGGGCGATGCGCTTGTCTGCCACCTAAGTGGTATTAAAAAAAGCAATTTATTAGTTTTGGCTTCAATATCACTGATTACCGCTGCAGTTTTTTCGGGTGTTTCTTTTGTAAATTCTAATGAAATTGGTCTGCAATACCTAACAAGAGTAAGTAGGATTCTGCCTTATCACTGCAGAAGTTTCTTTGCTTACTAGCCGCAGTGGTATAAGGAACGCTATAAACAAACTCGTCATATGGTTTAGTTGGTCTGCCACGATCACCAGAAGTATTCAAGCTAGAATTTTCAGATGTTGAGGTACTGCAAGAATCCAATGGTACTTTAAACTCACAGTTTAACCAATTTGAGTATAGACTCTCGAACATGTCTGGCTTTCTTTGAGCTTTCGTCCATTTGTTGACTTTTTTTTCCTCCTCCGATTGACATATTGCTTCTAAATCCCCACTGGCGCAAAAAACGCGCAAGTTAAGTTTTAATATCCTCATATTATTGAATAGGCAAGGTCTCTAATAGAGTGGTGGGTCTTGAAACCCTAGAGCTCAGGCGAAATTTCTTGCATATAATACACTACTATCTAGTGCTTAATAATAAGGTAGATAACCCAACTGTCCTAGCTTGTCTTAATTTATATGTCCCTAATAACTATATGCGCGCCACTGGGCGTCGTCAGCATCGCCTTCTCGTAACGCCACCGACATGGCGTGTGCCACAGGCTGCCACTTGCCCCACAGCAAGGGCGATCGAGCTCATAAACGGTCTACTAAAATCAAATCCAGATGTTGATATATTCTCCGACAGTGTACATCAAATGGCGAGAAACGTCTTGATGTATCTGACCGTAGCCTCATAGATTAATTAGAAAGACGATCCATGTACCTACTTAGTAGATTAAGTTAGCTTTAGTTAGTAAGAATTAGCATAACATTATAAGCGATTTGGTGTTTTTCACTGTTAGTTTATATTGTTTGTAATGAATAAATAAATAAATAAATCAACACCGGTAGCCTTCGGCAACAAGGAAGACTCCCAATTGCAATAAATAAAATCGAAATTTTCATTACAACAACTTTACGTGGTTGCAAAGTATACATTATTGTATTAGGAAGTACGTTAGTGTTACATTATGATAAATAACACGAACATAGGTACTTCCTTGGAAACTTCCGAATAATTTTGTGTTGAACTTACTTAACGGTAATTTAATTGGCATGAAAATAACTCGTAACTCATTTATTCGTAAAAAATATTACACGTCACATAATACATATCAGCACATATTTTTAGTTGATTATTACAGAATCGATTATAATTCACATTACAACAAAAAAATTAAAATCAAAATGTCAGGTAAAATTAATGTCTTCACATTTAAAAGTGTCAGGTTTCGAGTCAAAGAAATAAAAAATAAAAACAAAATAAAACATAACAATGTCAACAGATTATTATTGCTATTTATTTACAGTGCTGTCCATTGACACAAGTTCGTTAAATGAGTAGAATGCTTGCTCAATAAGCCATCGCTTTAACCGTCACTTAAAGGAAGTTATTTATGCCCTATGTTGGAGGTTCACTTAATAAACGTAAAACTAAGTTATTTAATTCTTTTTGTAATTTATTAGCAAGTTCCATCCTTTGAGAGTATAAAACTATAATAGGATCTATGGATTTACAACTTTCGTCAAAACCATTTTTTAAGATGGTAAATACTGTTTGGTTCCATAGTGCATCGCTCCCGGTTGTCATACGAACATCTATGGCATCCGTTACGGGTAATTGTTCGCTCTAACTGAAGCCCACAAAAGTCCAAGTCTAACTTATACTTCGATATCGGCAATTGGAGGTCAGATGGCAGTAACTTCACGGAAATTATCAAGGTTGAGCCGACCACAATTAACTTAGAGAATGAATAACATGTCTGTTTTTGAGTCTTACTACTATGAGGTAGGACACGACGGTATTTCCATCCAATTGAGCAGTCCGACTGGGAAAATACCTCCGCCCTACAGAATACCGCGGCCATAATAACCTCGTGTTGTGTTCCCGGCGGTGAGTAGGGTAGCCAGAGCTCACTGGAAAGTTTTTGTGCTATCAGTGGAAAGATCAAAGGCTTGTCCTACTTCGTCTTTTACACTGACGGCACAGAAGAAGAAGAAGAAAAGAACTCAATGCTTGCAGGGTTGGCAGCGCGAGTGTGCCTCTCTTGTTTTTGCACGCGTGCGCGTCAGGTGGACCGTGTGCTTGTCTGCCACCTAAGTGGTATAAAAAAAAACTTAAAAAACTTTATTTTCACAGATCAACGCAAATCCGTTCGCAGTACTGTCTAACGGAAAACGAATGATATCTGTAAATGTAAAGGATCCTGAGGGTCGAAACGTTGTCAAAAAGCTCTGCGCATCCTCAGATGTCCTTCTAGACACATACCGTCCAGGTGTCATGGAAAAACTTGGCTTAGGCCCAGACGTTCTGCTGGAAAAAAACCCTCGGCTTGTATACGCGAGGCTTACAGGATATGGCCAAAATGGATTCTATAAAGATAAGGCAGGACATGATATAAATTATGTTGGTATGTCGGGTATCTTATCTTTACTGGGGCAACACCAAGAACCGCCAAGACCACCGTTGAATCTTTTAAGCGATTTCGCTGGTGGTTCTGTCCTTTGTGCTCTGGGTATAGTAATGGCGTTATTTCAAAGAACGGTATCAGGTAAGGGACAAATTGTTGATGCGAACATGACTGAAGGAGCAGCATATGTAGGAACATGGCTATTCAAATCCAGAAAATTACCAATATGGTCTGGAGAACCTGGGACAAACGCTCTCGATGGTGGAGTATCATTTTATGGTACTTATAAAACTAAAGATGGTAAATTCATGGCTGTGGGAGCTATAGAACCTCAGTTTTATTCTAATCTATTAAAAGGATTAAGTTTATCTGAAGATGAATTTACACAGATAAGTAATGATCCAGAAATTGCTAAGACTAAGTTTAAAGAAATATTTTTGACTAAAACTCAGGAAGAATGGTGCGAAATATTTGATAAATTAGATGCATGTGTTACTCCCGTTATAGATTTAGAAATGGTTGATAAACACAAATATAGGGCATCAGATGAATCTTTTTATAGGGATATTGACGACTTTCCTGTGCCGGAACCATCACCGAAATTGTCACAAACTCCAGCCAAATCTTCTGGCAAAAGTCTACCACCAAAGCCTGGACAGCATACGATAGAAATTTTAACAGAATTAGGTTATAGTAAAAATGAAATAGAAAAATTAATCAATAATGGGACTGTTTTTGCGAAGACGAAATCTAATTTATAAAATTTGTAATCTTTGATATATTGTAAAAACACAGAATTTCTAACATTTTGTTATTGCATTGCATTGCAAAAAACGACTTGATATACCTACGCATTATGTGTTAGCTAATGTCAATATATTTTTGAAATACTTTTCTACTATTGCGTTCAATATGATATAAATTACAATAATGTTAACGGGAATTAACGCGATCATGGTATAATAGGTAAAAGCATACCTTAGGTTTTTGAACGAAATT
Source organism: Eilema griseolum (assembly GCA_963662185.1). Classification (NCBI taxonomy): domain Eukaryota; kingdom Metazoa; phylum Arthropoda; class Insecta; order Lepidoptera; family Erebidae; genus Eilema; species Eilema griseolum. Next base: position 9,138,679 of record OY759257.1, read on the forward strand.
TCAAAACATGTACCTATGCTTCTATTCAAATCGATTAAGACAGAAAAAATTGAATCGGTTCAGGCGCGATTCGAACCCGCGATCTTTCGCTTACAGGGGCAACGCTCTGACCACTAAGCCACAGAACCTTCGCCCAATACCTACCATCCAAATTCTTCTATCTATTTGATTTGTCTGACGTTTCGATCAGGTAACACCGGCAAAAAGTGGACGTGGTCCAAGGCCGACTTCCCTTTTATTCCCGTTAACATTATAGTAAATGTCAATATTGTATTTAAACTGTTAATGTACGGATGTCATCCGCACACGATGCAAAACATCCGATCAAGAACCAAGCGGTTCGGAGACTCTTTCCTCTGTCGCACCATTAAGGCCTGGAATTCATTACCAGCTCACGTGTTTCCTTCTTCCTACAGTCCCGGGTCCTTTCAGCGGGGCGTGAAAAAGCATATGATGAGGCCGTCAAGCTGAGTGTCAGCATTGTCACACGGTATGTGTAAGTAATGGTGACCCTCTTTTCTGGGACTTTGCCTTCAGCTTACCATCAGGCAAGGCGAAGTCCAATTGACGTGTCCTATATAAAAAAAACATGTCAACTTGTACCAGAGTGTTTTTTACGTGCGAAAAATCGCTTGCCCTGCTTTGTCCTCTACACTGACGGCACAGAAACTCTGTGTATACAGGGTTGGCAGCGCGATTGTGACTCCTCTGGTGTTACACACGTCCATACACCACGGTAACCATTTTCCATCAGGTGGTCCGTGTGCTTGTCTGGCACCACATATAAAAATAAAAAAAATAAAAACTGGAAAAAAATATTCTATTATAGCATTGTTGTTATATTGTGTGATGTTTTTAATTTTTATAATATGAGCTATGTACGTATGTAAATTATAATTTAAAGGTGTAATAAAGTTATATTTATATTGGACAAAGGTGCTTTTAATTGGACAATAATAGCTCCTTAGTTGTATCACGGGTCACAACACTAAATTGCAGAACATTCAATGAAAGAATAAATTACATTTATTCAGTTTAGGTATACAAAGAGCACGTATGAACGTCAAAATTTTATAAATATGTCAAAAAATAATATAAAAATATTAAATAACTAGCTGACCCGGCAAACGTTGTTTTGCCATATAATGTTAAAGGTGGACAACCCTTATCACTAAGGGGTATGAAAAATAGATGTTGGCCGATTCTCAGACCTACTCATTATGCTCACAAAATTTCATGAGAATCGGTCAAGCCGTTTCGGAGGAGTACGGGAACGAACATTGTGACACGGGAATTTTATGTATAAGAAGATGTTAAAATAAACCATTGGAAAATGATTCTTTCGCTTGTTCGGTAGGTTAGCTCTACTGAGAAGATACCAGCAAGAAACTCAGCGAACTATATTATAAATAGATTCTTTCTTTTTAAATTTGCTTTATTTTACAATTTATTTTGTGCGAGCAAGCAAGAGACTTATGTTGACCACGCATTTACATCATCAAGATGCTCATCTACATTATTCATTAAAGTTTTTTCACTTCTATTTTAAATTTATTTATTTTTATTTATTTATTTATTTATTTATTTATTTCCACAGACAATACAAGCTTACAGTGAAATAGCACCAAAGCGCTTATAATGTTATACTAATTAATATTTAACTAATACCATGCAATTCAATTGTCAAATACAAATATTAAAATAACAAACAATTAGAATAGTTAATATTAGAATTACAAATAATTACAGTAATCAATTTGAAAATAATAAGCTATTCATTACAATATATAATCAAGCAATAAAAACATTCAAATAATATTCCCAATGAACATTAATCAATAATAATCTAAAACAATCATTAAGTAATCTAAATAATCAAAAGTCAACTAATTAGAAGAGTCAATATTAAAATAACTAATAAATTGCAATACTAATATTAATTGTACCAGAGAAAAAACACCTTACGAAGGTGCATTAAAAAATGATAAGACGTTTTTTGCCATTAGATATATGTTGTCAAAAAATAAATCTATATCTGGATTCGCTTGTAGCAAACCATTAATTAAATCTATCGCCCTTGAGGTGGGGCAAGTGGCAGCCTGAGCCAAACGCCATGTCGGTGGCTTTGCGAGAAGGCAATGCTGACGACGTCCAGTGGCACGCATATAATTATCTGGCACATAGAAATGTATACATTCCATGACTGATGGATTATCTACCTTATTGTTCAGTACCAGGTAGTTTAGTGGCATGTTAATCAAATCCTGAGAAAATTTATTAAAAATTTAATACAGCTACAAACGAATCACCAACTTTGTGAAGCCTGCATTCTCTCAGTTGGACCACGGATCAGTAGCCTGACATAGGGCCATCGAAATGGCCCACTTAGGTGTGGAACTACTGCGTCTGCATCTTACCGCCACCTGATGGTTACTGCGTGCAAATTATCTGCACGAAATTAGCTCTGTTATTTGGATCTTGGATCAATTTTTTTGTTATACCACGTAGGTGGCAGACAAGCACACGACCCACCCGATGGGAAGTGGTTACACGTTACAGCACGGAGTGCTATGGCAGTGGAAGAGCTCTAACTCACCTGGCATAGATTATTATAAAACATTATAGGTATTTAAACTATCATGGTCACCCACATCACTATCAAAATTATCAGAATTTCCCTTGTTGTATTGTTTCGAGTATCCAATATTTCGGCGCTATTGCATGCACCATGATCACAGAGGAACTGGAGTATTGGCGGTGAACAGTGAAAAAAGTTTTTAAAGAGTAAATATATCGATCTACCCTCTTTAGAGGTCTTTTACTACGCGTATCTGCACTACCACTGGTTTCACTCTCACTACAAACTCGAACCTGATCTCGATCACGTTCACGACCCACGATGCTAACTGTATCCACTCGCGATTTTGTTTTGACTTATTCCTCCGTGATCATGGTGTTTGCAACAGCACCTAAATATCGGAAACTCGAAACAATACAACATGGAAAATATCCAGATTATTTTGATACTGATACGAGTATTTGCCGCGTGGTTCCCGACAAAGTAGAATTTGGACCATCCCATCTCTTCCCATGCGGTGTCGTACAAGCCGACTAAGGGATAGGGCTGTTTATTATCATACGGATATATACAGCCCAGACTCAGCCTCAGATGCATGCCTCGAGTCAACAATAGTCCCCGAATTACGGCAATTGGCTCACCCCCTATTACGTGGGACCGAATAAAATTATTGGTGAAATGTGGATGTTAATTCACCTCTGCCTAACCCTCCGGGGATAATGGCGTGAAAACCATCCATGTGCGCCAGGGCCTCGCTTTTCTCGCGAGTCGGAGTCCAAGATATATCCCTAAGTTTACAACGCAGTGCATAATCTTACTTGTAAGTCTTGTGGTTAAAATAAAAACACAGTGTACATTTATAAATCTTGTATTGCTGTCTTATATAATTAGATTCGATCACAAAATTGAGATATGTATACTTAGTACAATACAAACTAACACAATATGCTGTGAGACAGGTGAAAACTTATATCAAAATATTGATATACCCTCAGATAAGTTTAACTCGTCAAACATATATCCCAGTCAAGGACATTAACCAGCAACCAGGCCTGGATATTCGAAATTCTCCTATACATACATGAGTCTTTTTTGAACTTGAACGATTAAATCCTGATTCTTTCTCAGTGGAGTAGGCAAAGTCCAAATGTTCCCACTTATTACAACTCTGGTAAGTAATCTTTCGCTTTTTTGACTTTCATAATTGTTTTTATTCTAGATGATTCCGATTCTTCCTCTGATATGGATAATTGGTGTCAATATCCGCGGATACGGATATTTGATGTCAAGATCCGCGGATATGGTTCTTAACTTACTTTTCTTCAGTCAGTGTCTGCGCATGTGCCATTAAAATGATTGAAACTTGCGCTTTGAATGACTGAACATGTTTCGACATGCCATTGAGCACGTCTTTCTATATTTTGATATAAAAAATAATTTTAATGATATGTAAAATATACACCAAAAATGTAACGAATTATGGATCTTTCTTCTTTGACGGATATCCGCGGATACGGATATCCGATACATCACTACTTAAAATAGTGCCTCTATTTATCAATAGGTAGAAAATAATGATTATGTATGTGAGTACTATATTTTTTTGCGTTCAATAAATACTATTGAAATTATCTGAGACTTTTTTAAATCTGTCTAACAGCATATTATGTAAATTAATAAAAATAATACAAGTATCCTCCATTCGGTTAGGTACCTAACTAAACATAAACAATCTTGATGTGTTTTTAATATGTTTTATTCCAAAACTCAGTTTATTAATATTTTTCTGTTTAGAAACTCATTTTTACAACTAAAAAAAAAAGATAAAAAAGGTTTTTAGTTAATTAGTCAGTCTAGTTTATTTGTTTTGTTATAAAAAAAATGCTATAAGATTGTTTAGTTAAGTTCCTAACTCAATTGAGTATATATATATTTAAACTTAACAAGAGGTTTGATTACAGAACTAGTATGTGCTGATAGGAGATACAGCCAGCATCAGATAGATCTTGAAGATCAAAACACTCACAATGATCTTAATACCTTAGTTTGCCCCTCTTCCTGTTGAGTGGTTGTTCTGATACTTGCTACACACTTTAAAAAAAATAATTATACCACTTAGGTGGCAGATAACCACACGGCTCACCTGATGGGAAGTGGCTACCGTGGCGTATGGGCGTGTGCAACACCAGGGGCGTCACACTCGAGCTGCCGACTCTGAAGAAACCTTCCAATGCTCCTTTTGAAGAACTCCATATTGTAGGCGCATGGGAAAACCGCAGCAGGGAGATCTTTCAGCTTGAGTGTGCGTGAGATTAAGTTTCTTTCATACCGCACAGTGCGTACCGTCTCAGGTTGCAATGTGTGAGGATGAATTCCCTGCCTATGGCGAGAGGTGCGATGATAGAATGTAGCTACGGGCATCAGTCAAACAATTCATCTGAGCACAAACCATTGTATAGGCGACAGAACACACAGCGATGCAAAGTCCCTCCTAAGGCGGCGAGATTCCACATCACTGCGAGTATGGGACTGTCGACCAGTACGGACGGTAGTACAATTTAAATTAATAACACAGTTTAATTTGCTCTTAATACATTTTTTGTTCGTGTATTGACGGAGAAAGAATACAAGTATCACCACTCCATCTCATCCGAAGGGTGTCGTAAGAGGCGACTAACGGAAAAATACGTAGACGATATCACTGCGAGAGTAGTAAAACTCGAAATAAACCCTGTACCGAACCGTCTGGCCAGCGTGGAAACAGTAGGCCAAAGCCTCCCAACATTGGGAGAGGCCTATGTCCAGCAGTGAACTGCTACTAATTGATTGATTGATTGACCTTTTTTGTAGTTTATAACCAAGATCTTTCTGATGCTGAATGCACAGATAAAAAAAATAACGTATTTGCCAATAAATATATTAATTTATAAGATTCGTAGCGAGATCGTATTTTTAGTATATATATGCGCGAATTTCCTAACTTTTATTCAAGTAATTTACGATATCTGCAGTTTTGACACCCATGTATGTAACATTGATTTATTATTAAGAAAAAAGTTCTAAAAAATTGCATAATATATCACTAACTTTGTTATTTATGTATATTTTTTTGTAAAATGTATACAAAACTTTTTTTTTTTTTTAATTATTATTTACTAGAAAAAATGGTTTTCAAAATTGTTCCCTTACATTAATTATTTACATACATACATTATTCTAAAGCTGTTTCTATATCTGTCTATATAGATTGTTTAAAAGGTTTTTTTATATCACTTAGGTGCCAAACAAGTATACTAAAATAAACTTTTTAAAATACTATTATAACTATTACTGCCAGAGGGGACGCCGTTGATAGAACAGGCGATCAGCAGGTCTAAAGAGGCCACATTGAGTAATTCTACTAAAATTCTAGTAACTTAATTAATTTCCAGTAGACCTCAATAAATTCCTATATAATTCGCAAAATGGTCACTCATATGAGCACAATTATAACAATTAATAGATAAATGTTTAGGTCCCAATGTAATAGATGGCGAGCCTATTGCCATTAACCCACACCTCTGCCTACCCCTTCAGGGATATAGGCGTGAGTTTATGTTATGTTTTGTTAATAGATAATTTTTTTTTTATTTATACCACTTAGTTGGCAGACAAGCACACGGCCCTCCTGATGGGAAGCGGTTACCGTGGCCTATGGACGTATGCAACACCAGGGGCGTCACACTCGCGCTGCCGACCATGAAGAAACCTTCTGATGCCCCTCTTGAAGAACCCCATATAATATTCTACAACATTAAACACGACGCTATCTAGACCCATGGTAAGCATAGCTTAACTAGCTTGTGTTATGGAATCTAGAATGCGGATAAACATACTTAGATGCTATTTTTTTGTAAATACATACATATGATACAGTCTCTGTGACGTGGCGGTAGTGAACACGAGCGCTACGCAGAAGGCGCGGGTTCGATCGCCGCTCAGTGCAAATATTTGTATGCATGAATATGGGTGGTTCCCGGCAGAGTAGAATTTGGGCCACCCCATCACTTCCCATGCGGTGTCGTACAAGGCGACTAAGGGATAGGGCTGTTTAACACCAGACATATATATACAGTCAGCTTTAGATGCATTGCTCGAGTCAACAATAGTGCCCGGAAGACTGCAATAGACTCACCCCCTATTACGTGGGACTGAAGTCAATAATTAATTCACCTCCGCCTAACCCTCCGGGGATAAAGGCGTGATTATATGTATAAATATGGGTATTTACATTGGTTAGCGTTTCTATGTATAACATATGTGTATTTACAAAAATAAAGTTTATCTGTATTCTAGATTCCATAACACCAACTAGTTAAGCTATGCTTATCATGGATCTAGATAGCGTTGTGTGAAATGTTGTAGAATATTTATTATTATTATTATTTAGTAAATAAAACAATCTAGAAGACAGAATATAGAAACAGGCATTTAGGCGATCACTCTCAGTCTAAAATTTCATACAAATAATAAAAAAATTATACAATAAAAAAAATGAGACGATTATATATTTTTTAATACAAATCATTATTTCTAAATTGAAGAAAATTTAGCTATTTTAACCTAATTCAAAAAAAGGAAAGTTATTCGCAAAAGGATGCGAGTTTTAAAAAACTAAGTATTTTTATATTCATTGGGGTAATGACATAAAATAAAAATATGGTAATGTATAATTTTTTCAAAAACTAACATTGCTCTGTCTACCCCTTTATACTAAATAAAGGAATATACTGTCTTTCTAAGGAATTTCTGCTATACCATGAACTTTTTTATTTAAATATATTTTACGCCTGGCAATTTAAGTGATCTGCCAATTTCTTTTTTAAGAATGCAAGGACTTGTACAAAAAGTTCTCAACATATGGAATGAAATCAAAAATTTTAAAATGACGTTCTGTTAACTGTTCTAAGTTTAAAAATAAGCTGTAAAATAGTTCTCGGAGCAAACACAGAGAGGAGGCGACCTAAATAACTGTGTATTGAGACTCTTGGGCTTAGCGTGACGTCATCACAATAGGAGTAGCCTTAATACATCGAACTTACAGTCGGCATTGCACCGGTTTCTTTCATGGGGCAATATAAATATGATAACTCCTCTCTGTGTTTGCTCTGTGAATTTTCTTAGGGGGCTACTATGAAACATCCAAAACTTAACACGAACAAAAGATTACATTTAGTCACGTATACAAGTTAAAATCACTTCAGTATTCTTTCGGTACGGATTAAGCCCTATTTTGGCATAAATTGGAACAAATTGCCCAAAAATATGATCCATAACTGCGAATGTTTCATAGTAGGCATATTCTACCGTGGAAATCAAGTAACAATATACAATACCCAACTTTTCAGCGGAAAGCCGGGTACTGTGCAATGGTACGGAACCCCTCGCGTGCGAGTCCAACTCGCAATTGACCGGTTTTCTTACCTAACAGTCACTTGGATATGGATGGATATTGTGTTTACAAAATACTGACGTCACAACTAAATGATTTCTATGTATACTACTAGACTGGCTGTACAGAACAATAAAAAATAAAAAAATGAGTTCCTTATTTTGGATTACAACCATGTTAGGATCCTGATTCTACTAATTTTAAAACACTATCATGCCACTGACGCCGCAAAAAATGCCATTAAATTTTAGACCTTACTGTTACGATGTTAAAATCTAAAATTAAATAACATCTTATAGACAGAATAAAAAAATGTAATGAATTCTTTTTTCCTTCATTTTGGATTATAAGTCTATATCAATATAGCCTAAGAAAAGCTATATAGCTTAGTGGTTAATTGGCCTTACGATCAGGAGGTCCTGGATTCATATCCACTACCGACATGAAGCCACTCCTAACACAAGCAATTTAGGTTAGCTGGAGGGGTTAGAGGGGTATATTAGTAATTTTGATCACTAACATTATTTTTAAAACAATAAAAGTATCAAGATTCTTCATCCAGATCCAAATTCGAAATTCAAAATTCTTTCCCGCCTCTTCCCAAAGACCGCGACACAATTTCTGTTCTAAACAGCCTGTTTAGTACACACATCGGTCATTGTAACAACTATAGCAAAGCCGTAGCCTCTAAAATGACCCTTATCTCAATCCCAGTAGGTTCTTGTTTCCTTTGAGCGCGGACCGCAGTTTCTTGACTAAAGGAGACGGCTGGATGAGACAGGACACTTCGGTCCCGTGTCTGCTGAGACGGTTCATGTCATCTTCTCCACCCTGAAGTCATGGTGTATGAAGTTATAATGTTATAAGTCATGGTGTATAAAGTCACTATGCATTAAGTCATAGTGTATGAAATCACACGAACAAATCACAGTGTATGAACTGTGTAACTAGACAGTGTTTAATCCCCAATATATAACTAGGTACAGCCATTGTAATGGTTTGAATGAAGGTGGGTTTTTTATACAACCTGTATATACTTAATAGAACAAAATACTGTTAAAAGTACCATTGTGCTACAGAAATAAATAAATTTTTCATTTTTTTTATCATGGATACACGGTGAACGAGTGATAGTCCATGAATTAAGTGTACAGAGCCACAGTATATGAAATCAAGTCCCAATTTATAGAGTCGCATGACGCATGTAACTTGAAAATGGCATTTGAAATGGCAGTGTATGAAGTCAATGCATATAAAGTCCAATAAATGGAATCATTATGTATGGAGTCACAATCAGTGTTTGGATTCAAAATGTATAAAATGACAGTATGTAGTCACTATATGGAATCTTAAGTGTCTTAAAGTCAACGTGTCCATACATAGTAGCTATTACATTGTTACTCCATTCGAAAAAATGCTGTTATAGTCACTGTGTATGAAGTCACGATGTATGAAGTATGTATAATCATACCTTGAGCAAGTTGACGGGTCTATTGTTGATCTCGGTGAGCGCCCAGTGGCCGGCGGGCGGCAGGCCGGCGCGGGCGGCGCCACTATGCGGCTCCACGCGGACTATATTGCACTCTGCGTCCAACTTTAAACCTTAAAATAAATATAATAATATTATAATGATGAACAAACAACTACTAATATTAACCTTATAAAAATATTTAATTCACAAAGCAAACACAGAGAGGGGCAGTTCTATGAATAATTTGTATGTATTTACAAAAAAAATATTTATCCGCATTCTGGATACCGTAACACACGTTAGTTAAGCTAGGCTTACTTTAACCTAGATAGCGTTGTGTAGGGCATATATATTTAAAATATATTATTTATTAAAAGTAAATTCCCAGTGATGATCCCGGCTACAGTAGGCGTGACAGTAACCCACAGTGCATAATTACTACCTCCTCTTTGCGTTTGCTCGGTGTATAAACTAATTAAATACAAATTTAACAACATACCTATACTTTCTTGGTCCCTTTTGGTTATAACGTAGATTTTTCCGAGCGGCACCCGGTGAAATAGTATGTCGACCTGGAACATTAAAACAACATTCATTACAAGGCGTTCAATTGCAAATTTAACAACACGTTTTCACTCTGAAACAAGTTGTAAACTTGTTTGATACAAAACTTGTTGAAGACTTGTAGAAGACTAGTCAAAATACAATACTTGTTTTATACATGTATTGAGACTGTGTCTCCGATACTTTTCGTTCACATAGCATGTATAGCTAACAAGTTGTGAACAAGTATAAGACACAATTGCGTTCACACTGAAGCCTATGACATATTGCAACTTGTCAAATACATGTTTAATACTTCGATGAAAACGAGGGTAGTTAGGAATAAAAACTTACGCGTTAATTTCAGTTGTCATCGAAAAGAAATAGGTGAATTGAAATCATTGAACTCGCGTCATCGTCACGTCAACGCCTTTATGGTACAATAATATAGATTTTAAATTATATATAGACAATAATACCTATGGCCTCTCCCAACATTGGGATGCCTATGTTCAGCAGTAAACTTTGGTCTACTGTTTCCACGCTGACAAGACGGGTTAGTACAGGGTTTTATTTCGAGTGTTCCTTCTGTCGCAGTGATATCGTCTGCGTATGTAGCCTTTACTCGCCCCTTACACCCTTCGGATCAGATGGGGTGGTGTTACTTGTATTCTTCCTCCGTTTTAATTCAACAAATTCTATAATTTACATACATATACTCACACCTGTAAATCCCCGAAGGGGTAGGCAGAGGTGTACTAAAACCCACATTTCACCAATTATGATTTTCGGTTCCATTTAATAGGAGGCAAGCCTATTGTCAACAATCGAGAACTTAGTCATGGGCTGTATGTTTATTGTCAGATGGAGAACAGCCCTATCCCTGAGTCGCCTTCTACGACACCCACAGAAATAAATCGAGTGGCCATATTCTACTTCACAGGGAACCAAGATGGTAAAAAAAACCATTTATGAACAAAATGAGTGAAACAAACATACAGTATGGTTGTTAGCGTGCAGTAGAGCGTTGGCGTGCGCCGCGTTGGTCGGCGCCCGCCCCCGCAGCGCCGCCACCCTGTCCCCGCAGCGGCCGCACGCTCGTACTCCAGCGCCTCCCCACCACGCCACCCTGAAGGGGGGAACAAGTTCGTACACTATATGAAAGCAACATTGTATGAATTAACACCACACGCCATCCAGTAAGTTAATACACAGGTTCTTTTAACGTGACCAATATCCCCACGGATATGGAGATATCAGATCAGATAAGTGTCGCCATCTAGCATCGAGTAGGGTTATATTTGAAGATCCTGATGCTGCGATGCTGATGCACAGGACTAACGCCGACAGTACACTATTTTCGCAATAAAACACAACAAAACATTGTAGATTAACATCTTGGTTTTCCATAACTTTTTATGATGTTCGGCACTTTGACATCATAAAAAAAATTAGAAAAAAAATTCTTATTGAATGGTTTCTGTGTTTTGCCATAACTTGGCAATGTCAGGATGTAAGTGATGTTAATCTCTACAATATTTTTTTGCGTGTTTTTAGTGCACATTTTGCGTAAAACGTGAGCTGTAACCGCACTTGAGGCCACACTTACTGTGATGACATCACAGTAGGCCTGAGAGACAGTTACTTAGGCCGCCTCCTCTCAGTGTTTGCTATGTAGTTATCACAATCAATATAAATGTATATACAACATTACAAAATATAAATTCAAATATATGTTCAAAAAGATTTTTGGAAGCGTCAGTAGCTTAGTGGTTAAGGAGTTACGATCCAGAGTAATATTACCTACGTTTGAGGCAATATTAGTAATTTTTATGACTAATATTCTTTGGATAAATCATGTCGCGTCTCCACTCACCACACTTGGTTGTCGTAGTCGGCGAACACGGGCGCGTCCCTGACGGATATGGACGCAACTAGCGCCGCCCCGCGGCGTTGCTCGGCCCGCAAGGCCGCCGCCTGCCTCGCGCGGAGAGTTATTAGATTTGGTACGGTTGATATTACTGGGGATTGACCTGTGGAACAATAGTATGTTATGGTATATAATATTATAATAATAATAAACCTTTTATTTCATGCAAAAGTACTACTACATACATATTAATGTTGTTTTTACACATAAATTACTTAGATAATGATAATGTTCCTAGACTATGTGAGTAATGGTATGAAAATAAAATAAAAAATACGTTTGATTGCATGAACCCTTCTTCAAGTGAAGGTGAAGGCCTCCTCTAAAGAAAACCATAATTCTCTCTCTTGGGCTATTTGCGGCCAGCAGGGACCAGCTATTTTTTCCAACTCGTCTGCCCATCTCGTGTAAGGTCTGCCTTGGAGACGTTTGCCGATTGGACCCTTCCACGTTGTTACCCTATTGGTCCATCTCTCGTCCTGTAGCCTCGCTACGTGCCCAGCCCACTTCCATTTTAGTTTTTTAGCGTATGTTAGAGCATCTATGGCTTTGGTGGTTTCTCTAATTTTTGTGTGACGTATTTTTTGCGTCTTTTTAATGTTGAGCATGCTTCGTTCTATTCCGCGCTGGCAAGTAGTGATTCTGCTTTTTATTTTGGATGTGTATTTCCAAGTTTGACATGCGTAGGTTAGGCAAGGTAGAAGGCATGACGTCATGACTTTTGTTTTGATATTTATTGGCATGTTGCTTTTGAATATCTCTTTTAAGGACCAGTACTTGTTCCAAGTGTTTTGTACTCTGCGCTCTACTTCTAGTTCGTGTTGTTTTCTGTTGAAACCAATTTGTTTTCCCAGGTAAATATATTTTTCGGTATATTTCAGAGTTTCATTGTCCAATGATATTTTTCTCTGTATACTATTTGTCATGACCATAGTTTTTGAAAGGTTCATTTCTAGCCCAACCCTTTTACTAGATGTGTTTAGTGAATCAATCATGTTTTGTAATTGTGTGCCAGATTCTGATAGCAGAACTAAGTCATCTGCGAAGCGTAGGTGGGATAAATATTTGCCATTGATGTTTATTCCTGACTTTTCCCAGTTGAGGCTTTTTATTATTGACTCTAGAATAGCAATAAATAATTTTGGAGACAGCGGGTCGCCTTGTTTCACGCCTCTTCCGACGGAGAACAGAGGTCCACTTAATTCCAATCTTATTTTTGCTGTACTGTCTTTGTAAATATTTCTGATTACTTCTATATACTCATGTTCCACTTTTTGAGCTTGCAGGGCAATCCATATACTTGAATGTGATACGGTATCAAAAGCTTTCTTATAATCTACATATGCGATGTAGAGCGCTCTTTGCTTCTCTTGGTATTTTTCCATTATTTGTTCTAGGGTATGTATGTGATCGATTGTTGAGAAGCCTTTACGAAAACCTGCTTGTTCTATTGGTTGGTTTGCTTCTATGGTGGCACTTATTCTTTTGTTAATTATGGCTGAAAATAGTTTGTAGATAACTGAGAGTAAGCTTATGGGCCTGTAGTTTGTGATATCTTTTGAGTCACCTTTTTTGTAAATTAAAATGATTTCCGACTCTACCCATTGCGATGGTATTTCAGCAGTTCTTAATATAAGGTTAAATAAATGTGTTAATAAGGGAGCCAGTAGCGGCCCGGCGGTCTTTATAGCTTCATTTGTAATGCCGTCTGGTCCTGGGCTTTTATCTAGCTTTAACTTTTCTATTTCTTGTGTGATTTCTTTTTCTGTTATTGCTGTTATGATCGTAGAGTTTGAAGTGTTTGTGGATTTTGTAGGGATAGTATTATTTGGATTGCTAAGGCTGGTATCTTCGTTTTCTTGTTCTTTATATAGTGTTTTATAGAAATTGGATGCTACAGCTATGATATCTTTGCGGTTATTTATGGTTTTGTTATTGCAGTTTAGGCCATCTATCCAATATTTGTTTGTTCTTAGTTCTTTAAGTGCCTTTTTTGAGCTTCCCGCTTTCTCCAAGTGCTTTTCAATGGTCATCGATCTGTAGCTTTTGTAGTCATTTTTAATGAGTTTACTTATAAGTTTATATAGAGCTGATAGTTCATTTTTTGAGGTTCGAGTTTTTATCTTAGCCTGCTGTAACTCTTGTCTTCTCTTGATGAGTTCTAGTGTACGTTCTTTTAAAACTCTATGGTCTCGTTTTGATATTTTAGTGTTTTGAGCGTCCTGTAAACTCTGAGATATGGCCTTGGTTAATGTGTTATAGAAAGCCTGCAGTGGTATTTCCTCTTGGTATTTATGTAGATCCTGTAACTGAGAGGAAATGTTTTGTTTATACGATATTATTTCTTCTTCGGTTTTCAGTGATGAATATCGATTGGTTTTGTACGCTGTGCGTTTTTTCTTCTGTTTTGTGATAGACATTGTTGCTCTAATTGCTCTATGGTCAGACGGGTAGTTCAGATTTAGGAGTTCTATATTTTGGAAGATGTTTGGCTGGTTTGACAGTACGAAATCTATTTCATTTTTGTATTTTGCATCCGGAGATCGCCAAGTCCATCGTTGGGTGGGTTTTTTATGAAAGAAAGTATTTAAAATCGCTAGTTTGTGTTCGAGGGCGAAATCAATTAGCCTCTGACCTCTCTCGTTTCTTTCACCATACCCGTTTGGTTTCATTATTAGGTATTCATCTTTTCTTGGTTGCCCGATTTTTGCGTTGAAATCACCCAGTAGAATACGGTTCTTGTGAGCTTGGACTAGAGCCCTATTGACGTTCGAGTAGAAGGTGTTAATATCGTCTTCACACGCGTTTGCAGTTGGTGCGTATGCTTGTATAATTGACAAGGAAAATCCCTGTATGTTTAAGTTCAATAATGCTACTCTATCATTTATGCCCTTATAACTTTCAATCCAATTCTTGCGGGTTTTATTTATTATGAAACCGACTCCATATTGTCCAGGTGTGTTTCCCGTGTAACAAAGTATGAAATTATTATATTCTTCTATCCGGTTCCCTGACCTCCTTACCTCGCACAGTCCAATTATGTCGTATTTGACTGTAATGAGTGCTTCGCTAAGTTCGATTAAACGTTCGTAAGTAGCTAATGTTTTGACGTTGTAGCTTAATATATAGAGCAGGTCTCTCTTCTTTTTAGTTGGGGTAGGTATTTCTTGGATTACTTTTTCTTTTCTTGGTATTGAGGAAGTTTGGGATATCTTCTTTAGAGGGTTTTGGTCTTGATCTTCCACGGTGACCAGCCGGGTTGGAAGATAGTTTTTGTTGCTTAGTTGAGATTGGTTATGTGTTGAATCGTTAAGGGAGGGGGTTGTTGGTTGCTATAAATGTAAGTTGTTGGTTGTATTGTCATTGGTTATATTGTCGTTGGTTGCACCGTCGTACGTTTGGTTTTGTGGTGTGTTGACATTTTTGTTTGTCAAGTAGCTTAAAATGCTTGGCTTTAGGACTCCTTCTGAGACGCTGTTTGATCTGGTTATAGATGGGTTTGAGCGTTTTACCTTGTTTTTCTTGAGGGGTCTTGTTGTACTATTACTATTTAGTGTTGGGTCTGGCTCCGGTGAAGTCATCAGTGTCCTTTTGCTATTTGATTTTAGTATAATAAGCTTGTCGTATCTTATCGTGACTTTATTTCCTTTCTCGCGCTCTTTATTTGCTTCTTCTTGCAGTTCTTTTCTTTTTTCTAATATATATTTAGGGTAATCTTCGCTTAAATAATATTGGGTTTCTTTCAGTAACCTTTTTTGCTTGAGAATGCTAATCTTTAAACCGAGGGTTGAAAGAGTTATAATTATTGGTCGCGGTTTAACGCTTTTTTTCCCCACTCTCTTTATATCTTGAATATCTCTACAGTTCAATTTTAAGGACAGTTTTTCACTTATGAATTGCAATAAATTATTCTCCAAGTTATGGTAGGATGACTCATTCTCCTCGATACCGAAGAAAATTATATTTCTCTGTCTTGCTTGTTTTTCCATAAATTGAATTCTTTTTTCTTGTTGTTCAACTTTTTCTTTCAAGGTTTCGTGTTTTGCCTCCAATATTGTAAATTTCTCTTCTAATTTGTTAGTTATGTTGAGTGTTACCTGTTCAGTCACCTTTTCACAGCTTTTTTGGATTTCTATTTTTTGTACGTTCAGATCCTTCTGGATATTTTGTAAAGCTTTCATAATTTCCTCCATGATGTCTGTTTGGTATTCTTTGCGTTGTAATTTAGTGAATTAACAAGTTGTAAATAGATTCTTTGTTTACTATCCTAGTGGTGACCTCTCGTGGCGTTACTCGGAACGCTATGCAATGGATGATTGTAGTTGAAGGATCGCTCTAACGATTATGAGCTAGTATAACTGCTCATCGATAGATGGCGCTTTAATAAATATTGTGGTGGACAATGACATTGAGTTTTTGATCGATGTTAATCTTTGAGGTTATTTATCACTATTATTTGTACATAAGTTGTTCTTGTTGTATGTTTAAACTTTATGTCTTCCAGTAACCACCAAACCAAACTAAATAACACGATTTATAGTCACTTGCCGTTTCTGGCTTGTCTAATTGGTAAAAAACACTGCACGTACAAAAAGTTATTTTCGTTGATTTTCGCGGTATTTGTTTATTATTCTTCTGAACTTCACTTTGTCCTTGGTTATTATGCACTTAACTAACTTATTGGTGAATTGCACTTTAGATCGGCGTTTCTTTTATATTTTTGGTAAAAAGTTTCACAGAGACGATGTTGACAGTGGCACACCAGCGCCCCTACTCCCTACTCCATTACCTCTAAGCCGCTATTGGGACCCGAGCCGACAGATGAGGGTCTTGATAGAGCCGAAGACGGTAATCATCAATACACACGTGTATCATACGACGTTATTCAACACACTTTTTGAAGGAGGTAGGATACGGCGGTATTTCCGCCCAATTGAGCAGTCCGACTGGGGAAGTACCTCCGCCCTACAGAATACCGTGGCTATAATAACTTCGTGTTGTGTTCCCAGCGGTGAGTAGGGTAGCCAGAGCTCACTGGAGAATTTGTGCTGTCAGTGGAAGACTAAAGGCTTGTCCTGCTTATTATTTTTTCCCGCTATTGCGAAAATAATTCTCAAATCGTTTTGACTGTTGAAATTATAGTTAATTATTAATTGAATTGTGTACAAGTACTAGTTATAAAGAAAATGATTTATGTTGTTCACCGCCCGATATAAGATGTGAAGCCCTTAACGTTATGTAAAGTTTACTACCTTAAAACTACAAAGGTAAATATATATTTTAGTATTATTTTCTTCGCAAGTGTTTTTTTTTATACCACTTAGGTTTTTTTTTTTATACCACTAAGTTGGCAGACAAGCACACGGCCCGCCCGATGGAAAGTGGTTACCGTGACCTATGAACGTGTGTAACACCAGTGGAGTCACATCCGTGCTGCCGACCCTGTAAGAACAGAGATTTTTCGTGCCATCAGTGCAGAATACAAAATCAGGACAAGCCTTTGGACTTCCCACTGACAGCACAAAAACTCTCCAGTGAGCTCCGGTTACCCTACTCACCGACGGGAACACAACACGAGGTTATTATATCCGTGGTATTCTGTAGGGTGGATTAAGTTTTATTTCCAATCTTTTGCTTCAAGAAAGTGGTTTGCTAAGGGTAAACTCATACTAGCGCAGAGTCGAAGCGAAAATTATTTCAACTACGTCACTTAACTGTGTGGTTTGTGCCACTAGTGGTCCTGAGCGACTTGTTAAACAATAGCTATAGGTAACACACGCGAAATTTGTTAATTTGTTCACATTTCTTTCTTTCACAAAATTCCATTCATATTATTTACACGAAACCGATGTGCCCGCATGTGTTTCGGCTAAATCGGTTTCGGAGTTTCTCTTCAGTTTAAACGTACCATTACTTAACGAGCTGCTTCTTCTCCTAGTGCTGTCGACTCTGTTCTCAGTCCTTGATCTGTGGACCACTTTCACTGGGGACGTTACGGCTTGGGTTCTGAAAATAAAATAATTATCTGTACTAATATTATAAAGTTGAACTCGCTTAACTCAGGAACTATTAGTCAGAATTGATAAATTCTTTTTGCGTTGAATAGCCTGTTTATCGAGGAAGGTTATATACATATAACATCACGCTACTACCCAAGGGAGCGGCACTACAAATACTTACAATCTGCCGTATATTTTTACATACAGTCCATGATAAAGTGCTGGAAAGCAATAGGCTCGCCCCCTGGCCTCTTAGACTTGGGACAGAAAATTATATTTGGCGTAATTTTTTTCCTCTTTAATATATATATATATATATATAAATAAATTAATTTTTTTAACTCACGCCTATATCCCCGAAGGGGTAGGCAGAGCTGCTAGCACCAATGTTTGAGGTGGCGAGCCTATTGCCATTAACCGGGCACTTATAAATCTGCGATAAATACACACATAACTTCGAAAAGCATCGAAAAGTAATTGGTGTGTGCCATGGTAAAACCTGGGATCGAACCTGAGACCTCGTCTCAGCAGTCCATTAGACTACCGCGTACACTAGGTCCACTAGACTACCGCGGCGTAATATATGTGTTATTACACCTCTTCGGAGATAAACAGACGTATATATATGAATATTTAACGTTGCTGTAAAAGTCGTCTAAGTTCACGATAATTTTCTTAGTTGATCGCGAATAAGGTCGCGTTTCGAACATTAAGTCCATGCGCTAATAGTAGTTTAGCGTCTTTACTATTTATTTTGACATATTTTAAGTACCGTTTTAATTGGTATATGCAGAATAAATTATTTTGGGCTTTGACGTTACCTGTCATGATTGTCATCTTGTCTCGTAGGACTCTCCTGTTTCTTCGTCTGGCCAATAGACCGCAGCCTAGTGAGGAGGGACAACTCGGTTAATCCCCGTTTCCATATAGGTTTCTGGGGTTGAGGTTGTTCTGTGTTCTCTGAAAAAAAGATGTAATTGAAACTAAAAACGTGCATTCTACAAAGGTATTGATAGAAAATGTGTATGATATAAACTGTGCAGTTGTGGAATGCAAAAATAACATTATTAATTGTACTAATATTTTAAGGTGAAATTTTTACAAATGATATTCTGGTACAGGCTCTTCACTTGTAAGAGGATAGTCGCCCCCCTAGAAGCCAAAATAAAACAATGAAATTATAGGAAAAAGAACTCAAATATAAACTTTAGATGGAACCAGTATAGACTCTCGCTCGGATGATGATAAATGTTATTGATAAAAGAAAGCAGTATCTTTTATATCAGTCAGCAGTATCTTTTATACAACTTAGGCTTGTCTGCCAAAGCTCACAGCCCATCTGATGAAGTGGTTTTTTTTTATACCACTTAGTTGGCAGACAAGCACACGGCCCACCTAATGGGAAGCGGTTACCGTGGCCTATGGACTTATGCAACACCAGGGGTGTCACACTCGCGCTGCCGACCATGAAGAAACCTTCTGAGGCCCCTCTTGAAGAACCCCATATTGTAGGCGCTTGGGAAAACCGCAGCAGGGAGGTCATTCTACAGCTTGAGTGTGCGTGGGATGAAGTTTCTTTCATACCGCACAGTGCGCACCGTCTCGGGTCGCAATGTGTGAGGATGAATTCCCTGCCTATGGCGAGAGGTGCGATGATAGAATGTAGCTACGGGCATCATGTCAACTGTGGTTACCGTGACTTATAAACGTGTACAACACCAGAGGAGTCACACCCGTGCTACCGACCCTTTAGGAACGGAGAGTTTCTGTGCCGTCAGTGCGAAAGACACAATCAGGACTAGCCTTTAGTCTTCCCACTGACAGCACAAAAACTCTCCAGTGAGCTCTGGCTACCCTATTCACCGCTGGGAACACGAGGTTATTATAGCCATGGTATTTTGTAGGGTGAAGGTACTTCCCCAGTCGGTCTCTGCTCAATTAGGAGAGGAATACCGTCGTATCCTCGTCAAAAACTCCGGGTGTGCCGACAGATGTGAAAATCTCAAAAAAACGGCACTAAAATAAGAATCGCACAATCTATCGCATACTTAGTATACTGTATACGCTAGTAGTTCTAAAATCCTCTATTAGGTGGCGCTATACAATGAAGTTTAGTACAGCGCCACCTAGTAGACGGTTTGAGAACTACACAGGTTTCAAAACCGGTAACAGTGTCGCGTGTTCAGTGGTTTCTCCTTCATTTCATTAATGCCCAATGCACCTAAATAAAATAACGCTTTCAAAAATTTTCACAAATTAATAAAAAATATATCCTCACCATTTTTTATTTCCGTCTTTGGACTGCTATTCTGTGTTCTTCTGTTTATATTCTCTCTGGTTCTAGAAGAAGAGTCATACGCGTTCTGACTTCTTGAACGTTCGACTGACCTCACCCTATTAATAGGGTCAGAATTTGACTCAGAATGGACCGCAACCCGAGACTCTCCATTACAATTCACCTCAGGCGTAACATTAACAGTACTTGTATTATTAGTATTGTTATTACTTAAAAATAAATATTCGTAAGTCGAATCTCCGACTTCTAAATTCGGTAAAGATGACTTCCGACTTTTATCAACGGTTTTTAACTTCCTCACTGGTAACGGTGATGGTTTTGAATTCGAAGTCGACGCCATGCAAAGTCGTTCGTACACTTCTTCGGAATTCGAAGTCGCATGATTCGTTACAATCGAAGTCGGCTGGTTAACAAAATTCGTATCATTCGTTCCTATAAGGTTCACAGTTGTTGTTAGACTTAGATGTCCGTATTCCGATTCGTTCTTACTCGTACCAAATGTCGTGCCGTAATCGTTCCGCTCAGTATTGACTATGTTGACGAAGTTAGGTTTGTCCTGTTCGTTGACTGTGACTTTTTGTTTGAAGTCGAAGTCAAAAACATTGGTTTCTGGACCTAAAACCGGTATCGCTGTGTGAGGAGGTTCTTTATTTGATACTTGTATAACTGTAATATTGGTTGCTTGGTTGGTTGCATGGTTACTGAAAACAAAATATATTTATAGTTATAATATTGTCCTAATCTCTTTCGGTGACTCTTTCCTCTGTCGCACCAATAGGGCCTGGAATTCATTACCAGCTCACGTGTTTCCTTCTTCCTACAGTCCCGGGTCCTTTAAGCGGGGCGTGAAAAAGCATGTGTTCAATGGTTTATTTTTACATTATTTAATATTTTTATATTATTTCTTGACGTAATTTTAAAATTTTGACGTTCTTATGTGCTCTTTGTGTGCCTAAACTGAATAAATGAAATTGATTCTTTGATTGATAGGATTGCACACGCACACACACAAACATACTCATATATGTAGCTTAGTGATAATCGAACTAGTTAGCACATGCAAGGTCGAGCAATACCAGCTAGGTCAGCCTTGGGATGGAACCATTCAATTAATTTATTTGCTTCAAATATGGTCACATTATAAGTCTTGCTTGCTTGTTTCTACAAGCGAATAAAACATATTCTGCTCCATAGAGCAAATTGTAATGTCATCATACAAGCATAATGTTCAAACTAAACAGTGAGAGTGATACATGTCTCGGAGCGTTTAAAAGTTTGACAGCGTTGTCCAATATTGCCAGTTAATAAAAAAAACTCACCTCGAATCCTCCTTCGTCTCTTTCTCCCCGTTACTGACAACTACCCGCTGCTTGAAGTCAACTTCCCCATCATCATCACTCATCCTATCTATCGCCGCGAAAAATTCCTCATCACTATCTGTATTCGCTCTATTGAACAAAGAGTCATCTAAACATATGTTCTGACCACAGATCTTTGTCAGACCTCTTCTAGACTCGATATTTTTCTTAGACTCGGTATTTTTCTTAGACTCGGCAGACTCGAGTCTGCCTTGACTAGTGCTGGGCAAAGCAGTGAAAGTATGTGCAGAGTCCCAATTTGATATATCGATATTTTCTTCTGCTACGGTTTCTGAGGGGAGGATGGTAGGTTGTGCTTCAGGGATAGCTTCAGGGGTAGTGGTTGCTGGAGGGTTGGTTTCTGGTTGTCTGGTTGTTTCTGGAGCTGCTCTTGTTGTGGTAGGTGTGAGTTCGATGCCCGGGACTCTGTGAAGAAAGTGTTTTGTCAGTTTTTTTGTAGACCCTTATTTTTTGGTTTTGGTAAGAAATGGTTTGGTTTCTCTGTTATTTACTTTTATGACGATTGCAATAGAAGAACGGTAGATTACTAAGTGGAATGTCGCGGGTTCGATTCCTACTAAGTGTAAATATTGGTGTGCATGAATATGTCTACTTACATTGGTCTGTGTGTTTCTATGTATATTCTAGAACCAATAACACAAGCTAGACCAACTAAGCTTATTTTGGGTCTACAGAGCGTTGTGCAAAATATTTATTTATGCGAAATGTATTTCACGTGTATACCTATTTTATCAGAGCAAACGCAGAGAGGAGGCGGTCTATATAAATGAGCACTGAGAGCCTACCGTGACGTCATACACAGTTAACGTAGCCTTCGTATACTGTCGACGCTCGTCCATGACCTCGGTACTGTTAATTATCCACCACTGTCATATCACTGACATTTCAATAATAGCAATTAATTATAGACTTAACAGATATGCAGTTAAAGTCCAAAATTAAATTTGATCTTGTAGAGTGAATGACAAAATGTAATGAGCTCTTATTCATTTAATATTAGACATTAACTCTATATCAATAAAGTATAAAATTACTTTTTTGTAGTGGTTGACCATAAGGGTAGGCCACACACTCACTCCAAATATAACGCCTACAATATACCTCCGCCCTACAGAATACCGCGGTTATAATAACTTAGTGTTGTGTTCCCGGCGGTGAGTAGGGTGGCCAGAGCTCACTGGAGAGTTTTTGTGCTGTCAGTGGGATGACCAAAGGCTTGTCCTGCTTTGTAATCTACACTGACGGCACAAAATCTTTGTTCTTACAGGGTCGGCAGCACGGATGTGACTCCACTGGTGTTACACACGTTCATAGGTCATGGTAACCACTTTCCATCAGGTGGGCCGTGTGCTTGCCTGCCAACTAAGTTGTTTAAAAAAAAAACTGCTCGATGCTAGATGGCGGCACTTTGTATTTGAGTGAGTCCCTGTTACATGTAGCGACATCTATTCAGAAGTTTACTATTGGCCGGTAGATGGAAAAAAAGAAGTCAATGGATCTAGCTCCTTAATATGGTGAAAGATCTTGTTGGGACTCTATCATATTTTTTTTTATATCTTACGGTTTATGTTTTACTTGTGTTTTTTTTCTTGTTCCGATAGTGGATTTTTTCTTTTCTTATTATGTGTAGTGTGTGTGTGTATAATAAATGTTTTTTTTTCTTTCTTTCTTTCTATCATCATCATGGCGGTTTTCCAGTTGTGTTCAAAGTTTTTTTTTTTAAAGAATATTAGAACCAAAATTACTAATATTCCCTTTTTTTTATACCACTTAGTTGGCAGACAAGCACACGGCCCACCTGATGGGAAGCGGTTACCGTGGCCTATGGACGTATGCAACACCAGGGGTGTTACACTCGCGCTGCCGACCATGAAGAAACCTTCTGATGCCCCTCTTGAAGAACCCCATATTGTAGGCGCTTGGGAAATCCCTCTATCCTCTCCAACTAAGCTAAATTGCTTGTGCTAGGACTGGGTTCACGTCAGTAGTGTAATGGCTAGGATTCGAAGCCGGGACCTCTCAATCGTTAGACCGACTCCTTAACCACTAAGCTACCGATGCTTTGTGCGACGGGTTTTGTAGGTAACCCGAGGTCTGTTTATTGTTTTTCATTGGTATGTGGACATTTCCGAGACCAACTGCCCACTGCCCTCCCGAGAAACCTGGGCCAGATCCTAGACCCCTCTTTAGTAGGTGCGTTGAATAGCCGGTGAGGCTAGCCTGGGCTCTAAAATTGTTGGTAGGACACAACGGTATTTGCATCTTAATTGAGCAGTCTGACTGGGGAAGTACCTCTGCCCTATAGAATACCGCGGCCATAATAACCTTGTGTTGTGTTCCCGGCGATGAGTAGGGTAGCCGGAGCTCACAGTTTTTGTGCTGTCAGTGGGAGGACCTGTTCTTACAGGGTCGCCAGCACGAGTGTATTGACCCTGGTGTTGCATACGCCTGTAGGCCACGGTAACCACTTTTTAGCAGGTAGGCCGTGTGCTTGTCTGCCACCTAAGTGGTATAAAATAATAGCCCTATTGGCGCACCACAATTATAAAAACTTTTAAACTCTAAAGGTGGGTACACATTGAAATAAAACCAGGATATATGTAAAATCGCTGTTTATTACAATTATTTATAATACTTAAATTTTAAATGGCTATAAACTTTCAGCGAATAACAAGTTTTATTTCAATGGTATGACCCGGCAAACATCTTGAACATAAGACTCGGAAACTTATTATTATGGCCGCGGTATTCTGTAGGGCGGAGGTACTTCCTTAGTCCGACTGCTCATTTGGACGGATATACCGTCGTGTTCTACCTCCTCTAAAACTAATTGTATCAGCATAGCAAGATGATGATAATAGTACGAATTGCCGGCTACCCTTGCTGTGAGCATCTCTTGCATTAATTGAGCAATATTTACGACTAGCTGACACGACCCGGCTTCACCCGAAGCATGCTTCGAAATCCCTGTATCACTTCTCTAAATTCGCAGGTTCGATTCCCGCTCTTTACAAATATTTGTATGCATGAATATGTATATTGGCATTGGTCTGGATGTTACTTCTATGTATGTATTTACAAAAACTGGACTGTTTAACATCAGACAGATATATACAGCCCAGACTCAACCTCAGATGCATGGCCCGAGTCAACAATAGTGCCCGGAATACGGCAATAGGCTAACCCCCTATTACGTGGGACCGAATACAATTATTGGTGAAATTTGGGTGTTAATTCACCTTCGCCTAACCTTTCAGGAATAAAGGGGTGAATAAATGTATGTATAATATATTCACTATAACCCTTTTCCATAAACAAACTATTCAACTAAAAAAATATTATTCAATTCGAACATAAGATTAGCACTTTCTACCAAACAAACAAACAAACCAAGTTCGGCTTTATAATATTAGTATATATAAGATATTTTTATATCCATAGTATTCGAGGAAATTGATAATATACAATTTATAAATGCTATAATAAGTCTTAAAGACAAATAACATAGGATTCTAAGAATTGCACAGAAGTCTGTGCAATCCTTAGAATATACAATACTAGTAGACACAGCAAATATTATTCTAAAATTTACACTATCTAAAAATCCTCTGTAGCATGGCGAGAGGATTTCTTCACTATAAAAATAATTGTACGGTCGGGGGACCCCCGGCAGGAACGAAGTTCCTTACTTTTGTTCTACAACTTCGAATGCCATATCACAATTTCCCCGTTTCTCCATTTCCTCTTCAGCGAATTTCCCTATCTACATTCGGATGTTGTCTGTACAATCGTGTGTTAATTTGAGGTAGCATTTCGTTACGTAACGATTTCTACTAATTCGTATTACTTGTCGCATTTGTCATAAGCCGTGTTAAAGAACTTCATTCCAAGAAGGTCCTCGACACTCTACAACCTGATATCTAGCGGCTTTTTCTGCATAGGAGGAACCGTGGTAGAGATGTTAAAAATACCATTCTAAATAATATACATTATGTACAACTGAATTTATTTGGAATTCAGCATCAGAAATTCTGTAGATATCAAAAATTTTGTATCTGAAATCTAGTATATGAAATTCAGTATCTAAAATCCAGTATCTGAAATTCAGTATTCAAAATTCTGTGGTTAAAATTCAGTATTTGAAATTCTGTAGATATTTTAAAATTCTGCATCCGAATTTCAGTATCTGAATTACGAAATGTGAAATTTTTTATTCAAAATTCAGTACTTACATGAAATTCAGTATGCGCCCAGAATCCCATATAAAACCGACAATTTGTGGCGTCATCAACTGACTGCCAAGATCACGATCAAGATGGCTGCCGCCACAAAATGGCGGATTACATAATTTTTTCACCCTTTCACCACTACTACTATATAACTACTTATATAAAAATATGGCATCTAAATATACATCAAATGAGTCAATATCAAAGAGGTAGACCTATCGGGCGGCGTGGGCGGCGTCGGGGGCAGCGGCGAAGTGGGGTCCCGGGCGGCAGCGCGAGGGGCGGGCGGCTGAGGCGCGGGCGCGGGTGCGATGCAGTACACGTTCTCGCCCTTCGACAGGATTTTTAGCTCGTGCAGAGTGTTCCGGAGAGTCGAGACCCAGTCTTGCATTGACTCCCTGTACAGAAAAATAAATAAAAAATTGATATTTACTGCAGAGTCTCCAAGTGAGTTATCACCGTAACCAAAGAACATGCACCAATCAAACCCGAGCCCATAACTGAAAACTGCATCAAAATAAGACAAGTAGTTTTGGAGAAAAATGGCAACATTGATTTGCACAAATATCCTCTGAGCCCAAACCCATATACCACCTCCATACCATCGCGTCGTGGGTAAAGATATTTTTACTTATAGATAGTTGAAAAGGGGCTTTGAAGACAACCTCGGTGGCGTGTTGGTAGTGAACGCGGATTAGATTCCTGCTCAGTGCAGATATTTCTATGTATGAACTCGGTGAGCACGTTAAGCCGTCGAACATCTATGGCAGTCCTTACGAGTAGTAGGAGTCCAACAACTGATTTACCTGCAATGCTTCGATTTTGTATTTGGGTTGTGGAGGTCATATCGCAGTCGCTTCAAGGAAAATATCGAAGTTCTCCCAAATTCGCAGTTAAGACTGGTAAAGCAGACCCCAAACTCTGAGATAAAAGATTCATATGTGATTGGGATTAATTCTAAGATGAAGTTTTTTTTTTATATACTTCAAAAAAAGGAGACAAGACCTTGCTAAAGAACTACAGGCCCATCTCACTCCTGAGT
The DNA here is from genome assembly GCA_963662185.1 of Eilema griseolum. Taxonomy (NCBI): domain Eukaryota; kingdom Metazoa; phylum Arthropoda; class Insecta; order Lepidoptera; family Erebidae; genus Eilema; species Eilema griseolum. The sequence continues at coordinate 9,165,577 of OY759257.1, forward strand.
CATGTCTACAAGCTATTCTCGAGAGTCGTCACAAACCGTCTTGCGGGTAAGCTCGACGAGTTCCAACCACCGGAGCAAGCCGGGTTTCGAAAAGGTTATAGCACCGTGGACCACATCCATACTGTTCGGCAGATTGTAGAAAAGGCCCAAGAATACAATCAGCCGCTGTGTATGGCGTTTGTGGACTACGAAAAAGCCTTCGACTCCATCGAAACCTGGGCAGTTCTGGATGCCCTGCAGCGGTATCGTGTCGATTGGCGATACATCGAGGTGCTGAGATGCTTGTATGACACTGCCACAATGTCCGTCCAGCTCCAAGACCAGATGACGAAACCTATTAGCCTCCAGCGTGGAGTGAGACAGGGAGATGTTATATCCCCCAAACTATTCACCAACGCACTGGGGGACGTCTTCAAAACTCTGGATTGGACTGGGCGGGGTATAAACATTAACGGTGAGTACATCTCACATCTTCGGTTCGCCGACGACATCGTCATAGTAGCGGAATCGTTGGAACAACTGGGCGAAATGCTGCATAGCCTAGATGGAGCTTCTCGAGGCGTCGGCCTCGGTGTAAACTTGGATAAAACCAAAATTATGTTCAACGAACATGTTGCACCGAGACCGATTGCCATCGAAGGGGCGACACTCGAAGTTGTTCAAAAATATATCTATTTGGGGCAGGTTATCCAGCTCGGTAAAAACAACTTCGAGAAAGCTAGCCAGAAGGATCCAACTGGGTTGGGCAGCATTTCGCAAACTACGTCGAGTTTTCTCTTCGCCCCTACCGCAATGCCTCAAAACAAAGGTCTTTGAACAGTGCGTCCTAACTGTTATGACTTACGGTGCCGAAACGTGGACACTTACAGTGGGGCTGGTCCATAGCTTAAAAGTCGCGCAGCGGGCTATGGAGCGAGCTATGCTTGGAGTTTCTCTGAAGGATAGAATTCGGAACGAGGTTATCCGACAGAGAACTAAAGTTACCGACATAGGCCACAGAATAAGCAAGTTGAAGTGGCAGTGGGCTGGCCACGTTCGCCGAAGGACCGATGGCTGTTGGAGCAAATGAGTCTAACTGGAGACCGCGAGAAGGTAAACGGAAGGTAGGACGCCCCCTAGCCAGATGGACGGACGACCTGAAAAAGGTGGCTGGGACAGACTGGATGCGGAAGGCGGAGGATCGGAGAAAATGGCGCACATTGGGAGAGGCCTATGTCCAGCAGTGGAATGCGGCGGGCTGATTGATTGATATATATAGAACACGTCAATTAGACTTCGCTTTGCCTGATGGTAAGCTGAAGGCAAAGTCTCAGAAAAGAGGGTCACCATTACCTAAACCAATGGTGACACTCAGCTTGATGGTCTCATCATATGTATTTTCACGCCCCGCTTAAAGGACCCGGGACTGTAGGCAGAGGGAAACACGTGAGCTGGTAATGAATTCCAGGCCTTAATGGTGCGACAGAGGAAAGAGTCACCGAACCGCTTGGGTTCTTGATCGGATGTACCCTTCTATTTTGCACTAAGGTAAAAAAAAGCAGTAATATCAACTCACCAATCAGGCGCCAGCATCCTAACCGCTCCATTATCAGTATCCACAAGGAAGTCATACTGATCCCCGGTGTGAGGCTTCACACTAGCTGTAACATGCCTCGCACTGAGCAGGCACACCCTCCATACTGGTTTGTGGGAGTGGGTAGCTGAGGATTCCGCATCAGGGTATTGTTCGAGGTATGGAGTGCGACCGTTGTGAACGCAGAATTGAGTCCACATTGGCTTTAGTGGTATTTTCTGGAAGAAATCAGAATAAAGGTTTTGCTGGTTAGTTATTTTTTAATATTTTAGAAGCGCTGCGTAGGACGATTGATAGAGGATAGAAGACCACTTTAGTGGCAGACAAGCACACGGCCTACCTGACGGAAAGTGGTTACCGTGGCCTATGGACGTGTGTAACACCAGAGGAGCCACACTCGGGCTGCCGACCCTGTAAGCACAGAGTTTCTGTGCTGTCAGTGTAGAAGACAAAGCAGGACAAGCCTCTAGTCTTCTCACTGACAACACGAATTCTCCAATGAGCTGTGGCTACCCTACTGCCCGCTGGGAATATAACTCGAAGTTATTATTGCCGCGGTATTCTGTGGCCATTGGTCGACCTCCAGTGACATAACCCTGTCCGACCAATGACAAGCTATATCAAGGTAGAGCGCTACGCTCGACGCTGAATGCTTAGAGAATTACTCAGCAGGACTTGGCGATGATTTTCACCCCCCGCTTAAAGGATATATTAGTTTTAGAAAAGAATATATATATATATATATATATTCTTTAATAGGTTTAAGTAATAAATAATATTTAAATGCGAAAGTAACTCAGTATGTCTGTTACTCTTTTACACCTAAACTGCTGAATTGATTTTTATATGTCAGTATGGTGTTTATAAGATTCAGGACCACCAAGTTATGGACTTACAATCTTAAAGAGATAGCTGGGATAGACTGGATGCGGAAGGCGGAGGAACGGTTTTCCCAAGCGCCTACAATATGAGGTTCTTCAAGAGGGGCATCAGAAGGTTTCTTCATGGTCGGCAGCGCGAGTGTGACACCCCTGGTGTTGCCCCATCAGGTGGGCCGTGTGCTTGTCTGCCAACTAAGTGGTATAAAAAAAACGGGTGCTTGACGCATATCAGTAGAGGGCAGTGACTAGAAAATTGGGATAAATATTTAGGAAAAAAATTATGACTTACTTTACTCCCAAGGGGCCTGAGCTTGCTACCGGTGACCTCATTGGGTATCCGTTTTAGATACGCATTCTTTTGTATTTCTCTGTAGTAAACGGGACCTTCCTCTCTGCCCGATGCCATCGTGTTTTAGATTTCATTCAGGACAGCTGAAATCAACAATTTATTTAGTGAATAGGTTGTTGCAATTTTTTCTTAATATATTGTTGAGGCTTCGCAGTACTTCTGAGAGCGTGCTTAGCCTTTGGTCTCTGTTATTATAAGAACTTAAAAATAAAGGAGAAACTTCTGTGACAATTGTTGTGGGTAGTTGGAGCCCTAAAAATTCGGAAAGCCTTAGAAAAACAGGTTAGATGCAACATTGCACTGGCTTGGGGTCAACGGATCTTTGGTAGGGCCCATTATATGTTTATCTTCTTGTCTCCCATTGTGCAAGCAAATTCAAAAACATATTCACATGTTAAATAAAACATGCAGGACTGTCTTTGGGGACTGAAATTGATATGAATAACTTGTAGATTGCATCGTAGTCAGTGTAACATCCTCATTTTAGAGATTATCCTAGCCACATCTGAAGCTTTCACCTCGGTGTTTGGGGTCCTCTTTGCCAGTCTAACTGCAGATTTGGCTGAACTTTGATAATTTCCGTGAAGCAACCCAAAAGCAACTTTTAGAACAATGGTTGGGAATTTTAGGGCTCCCAACTACACGTAACGACTGCCATAGATGTTCTTATGACAACCTGGAACCGAAGACTTTACATGCTCTCCGAGGCATGACCAGACCAATGCAAATACCCATATTCATGCATATAAATATTTGCACTGAGCGGTCACTGAGCGATCGAACCAGCGCCTCCTGAATAGGGGCCGCGTTCACTCCCGCCACGCACAGAGGCTCTCGTGACGTGACATAATGATGACGGGTTCCATGATGTTTTCAGATCCAAAATTTTCTACAAAAATTTCCCAAGGTGACTAAAGAAGTTTTCAATTAAAAAATGATATAGGTATCGCAACTAAGTGTTGAAACTGATAATGAAGGGACAGTGTTACATTATTCAATATTGCTAAATGTAAAAGTATATAACCTTGGTATAATTGTCTCAGGAAACAATTAAATTGGTTCATAATTATTACCTTGCAAAAAATTGCACATACATTGTTTTTATTATGATGGTCAGGTCAATATCCTGCTCCTAATATCTTATCCTATAATTATTCAATGCTACTGACACCCTGTGGTGTAGTGGTAGAGAGTCCGATTGCTACACAATTTTCGTTCGATTCCCGCTCAGTGCCAATATAATTATTTGCATTGGCCTGATTCTATGTATTTAAAAAAATATATTTAAATATGTATATCTGCATTCTAGATTTCATAACACAAGTTAGTTAAGCTATGCTTACCATGGGTCTGGATGGCATTGTGTGGAATGTAGTAAAAAAAAAAAAAAAAATTATACTCTATCAATGGAACGGATCTGGTTGAAGTTAGGCACAGGGGTAGGTTACAGTTAGGAATAACATTTAGACAACTATTCATCCCAAAGCTATGTTACCATGGATTGGGAGAATGGGATAAAAATTATATTTGAACAAAACTAAATATTTTAGAATTTTATAACTAGCCTATTTTAGGTTTTAGTACCCCAAAAGAAAAAAACGGGAGCCTTATAGGATCACTTCATTGTCCGTCTGTCTGTCAAGACCTTCATCTCGGGTATGTGTGGACTGGTCAAATTGAAATTTATATCAAATATTATAAAGGTCTGCAACCTCTTACAGCTGTGAAAAAAAAAAACGAATTTCTAATTCAAATTCAAATTCAAATTCATTTATTTGCTAAGTCAATGCAACAAAAAGATATTGCTGTATATGTAACAACATGTGATGCGTGGGTGGTTATCTCTCAATTTCATTTTGTACGGAACCCCTCGGTGTTTGAGTCCGACTCACTCTTGACTGGTTTATGTTAAAGTAAATTTTGATAAGACATAGACATTTAATGAGAGTGAGATTATTATCACATATAACAGTTACTGTCTCTTAAACAAAAAGTGGTTATATTTCAGAATTTTAAAATACTTTTCTAATATTCTAAGACATGGGAGTTATCTAGAACCAAAGTGAACATAAATTAACTAGCTTTTAAGCTAGAACACTAACAATCATACTTAAAAAATACTATGTATAAACAAATAACTATAATATGTAGAATTTTGAAAATACATACAATTTATTACAAGATAAGATAAGATAAGACAAGACAATCTTTATTGTACACCAACACATTACAGTACATGTACAGACAACATTATGAAATCAAACAACAAGCATCAAGATCTATTCAAATAGACATATTCAAAGATTTACATAAAACAAGAGTCGAACCCACAACATCTGATTTAGCAGTCGCCTGCCCTGAACGCAAAATAACAAAAATATTAAACACTGTTTGTAGCCTTATGTAGGCACACTGCAGTTAATATCATCACTAAATTGTTTCATACGTGCGTAGTAAGGTTGCGAGCAACACTACACGCTCGAAATTAATTACGGAGGACAACGGGGACACTACAGCGATGACTCAATAATGAGAAATGCGAATAAAATATGAATGTACGACATACCATCCTTGTATTGAACTTCATTAACTGTATATGGCATGACAGGAAATCTCAAAATTTTCACACGATTTACAAGAATAACCCGGAATTATACGCACATATGTGGAAGCCTGCGAAGTTATCTAGCTATTAAATAACTATTATGTATTCTAACGTAAAAGAAAGCGTAAAAACTTACCTTTTTTTAGTCTGAATCCGGTACCTTTCTCCTGAGTGTCGAGTTAATATATAAATATATAGTTTTATACTATATCATTGTAACTATGGCGGGGCGATTTAGTGCTTTAACAAGTAGCAAAATAAATGGCATAAAGTTTTTACATCACAATACAAATATTTGACAGCAAATATGCACAGTGAATACAAAGCACGGACGCCATACTTATTATTTATTTATGACATTTTCTATTTTGTTGCCATTATCTATCTTAGGACTTAGTGCCTGGTGGTGGGGCTATTAAAGGCCCAAAGAGGGTAAGTACTAGGCTACTACACCAACCGATATTGAATAAGGTTGAATATAGAAGAATAATAATACAGCGTTATCTACAATAGTGCCCCGGAATATGGCAATAGGTATACCCTATAACGTGGGACCGAATACAATGATCGGTGAAATGTGGGTGTTAATTCACCTCTGCCTAACCACCCTTGGATAAACCCGTGATTATATGTATGTACGTTATTTCACTAAAATATTCTACGTTAGGTAGGTACTTAATAACATTACACTTCGGATGGTTTTAAAATACCCACGAAATTGGACGCTTTTATAATATTCAGGAGACGACACTATCATAAGACAATTTTTAACATCTAAGTATAAAAACCCTAGGTGTAGTCATAGATGAGCATAGGGAATCCTAGTGTGAAGATCCAGCAGACAATAGTTTTAAGAGCCATGTAAAGTGAATATTTCAGATGTTTCAACAGTTGTATGTTTTCTTTGGAGACGTTTTTATATTAACAACTATTATAGCGTATGATAGTATCGTGGAACTTGTTGATAATTTAGAAGCGCTAAATGGTCCTTTTATCCCAAAGAGTATAAGATAAGAGAGTATTAAGAGTTTTAATCCCGTCATAGTCATAGGAAAATGTAGTAAAAGCTGGAACAATGTGGCACAGACAAAAAATCAGTAAAGATGTAAATCTGTGCATAATGGTATAATTTTACATAATCTGTGGGTAATATTTATAGTTTGTGGTCACATTATGACGTTTTGAGTTCTATAAATTTAAGTGTTATTTAAAAGAAGACAACAAAAAACGTAAGTAATTGTGCTTTTATATGAATAGTCCTTAACTTATCTTTAGAACCAACGCTTTAATATATTTTGAAATTCCATATTTAACTGTGTTAGTCCTGTAATTTTGACTCGTCATCGTTCCTGTCAAAATATCTTAACTTTTTTATTTTAGTACGGGTCATATCCACCTGAGCGCTGCCGTCGACACTTATTTTGATCACGTGATCATTTCAACCGCCAAAATAATTGTCATTTTTTCGCCGACCTGCTGGTTTTGGTCTCATAATTGAAAAGATTTTTTGCGTAACTTATATAGTTTAATCTTTAATCTTAACTGCCAATTCGTGATCAATCGTTATACCAAGCTAACGGACAGTAAATTCGTACAAACAAAATGGCAAAGGTGCATATTACTAATGTTGTTGTATTGGATAACCCGAGTCCCTTTCTCAACCCGTTCCAATTCGAATTAACCTTCGAGTGCATAGAAGAACTGAAGGAAGACTTGGAATGGAAGATGATCTATGTGGGGTCGGCAGAAACGGAGGACCACGACCAGGTTTTAGACACTATTTACGTCGGGCCAATCCCCGAAGGCAGACACATGTTCGTTTTTCAAGCACCTCCCCCAGATGTAACAAGAATACCAGAAAACGATGCTCTAGGCGTCACAGTGGTCCTTCTTACGTGCTCGTACCGCGGCCAAGAATTCGTTCGTGTCGGTTATTTCATTAACAATGAATATTCAGAATCGGAACCCGAATTACGAGAGAATCCGCCTGCGAAGCCCCAATTTGACAAAGTAGTGAGAAATATCCTCGCTTCTGAACCTCGTGTGACTAGATTCAAGATTAACTGGGCTGAGCCTGACGCTGCTGCCGCCACAGATTCAGTTGATGGGAATATAGAGACTTCGCATGCCCCCAGCAATGATTCGTATGCTTTCAATGCTGACAGTCAAATTAGTGGTATGGAGTTTCAGGGGAGTCTGAGTGGTTATGGAGACAATTCTAATTCAATAGCTCCGATGGAATGCTGAGGTAAGTAACTTTGTTTTCTTTGTGAATACTTTCCTTGTCACTGCAGGGAATAATTAAGAATTTTATGTATTGTCAAACTAAAGTATATAGTTTGCACTGTTAATGGTTCACACGATAATTAATTACTTTTTTACATACTGAACATGTTGCAACACGTTCAAACCAGATGTTTCCTGCAGTCAATAGAGATTGTATAGTAAATAACTTTTTTATACAATTGGGTTGCCATTTCAGAAAGATTTTTTTTGAAAATTCTAATAATGGCAACCCAGCTGTGTTTACATTAGATTTTTTGTTTATATACTGATTAATTAAAATTTCTCCTGATTCTACTAGAACTGTTTTATCAATGGTCTCTCTTCCATGGATGCCCAAGATCAGACAAAGAACTGGTGAGGTACCAGTTCTTTGTCATTTTGGTAATTTTTTTTATACCATTCAAGTATCAGACAAGCATATGGCCCACCTAAAGGGAAATGGTTACCATGGCCTATAGAGTCCATTATAAATATTATTTTAATAATCACAAGAGAAAATGCCGCATGGTTCCCGGCAGAGTAGAATTTGGGCCACCCCATCTCTTCCCATGTGGTGTCATACAAAGCGACTAAGGGATAAAGGACTAAGGGAAGGGGGATATACAGTCCAGACTCAGCATTAGATGCATTGCTCGAGTCGACAATAGTGTCCGGAAGACGGCAATAGGCTATTATGTGGGACTGAATTCAATGATTGGTGAAATGTGGGTGTTAATTCATCTCTGCCTAACCCTCCAGGGATAAAGGCGTGATTATATGTATGTATGTAATATTAAAGAAGAAAGATAAACTATTGTTCATATTTTTTGTTCCAGATTACCAACTATTAGTGAATGAATTGAATATATTGAGTTTGGAGATGTGACAGTGCCGAGAAGCCTGGGACGGACTCAATGTGTATTGTTAACGATAATAATGGACTGATCTAACAAATTAGGGTGTCAACATGATTACTATTTAGATTGAAACTTGTATAACAGTATGATAGTCAAAAACATTCTGCATGGAATGTTAAAAACGGTTAAAAAAACTGATCACTGGTCATAAAGCAGTTCTGGGAAAAAGATTCCAGTAAGAAACTAAATGAACTTTTCTTTTTTGCTCTATTTATTATTTACTTACCTATGCCCGCAGCTCCGCCCGCGCAGTAGATGGTTAATGCTACTTTTTCTCATATTTACGGTTCTTCTCAAAATTGAAAGCTAACTTAGTCTAAGACCTTGCGTTAAGCGATAAGGCCACCCTTTGTACTGCTCTTGTCTTCTCAATTTCTGTAACATGATTATTGTAATTGGCATACAATAAAGAATTCAATACATAAATAAGACTTTGCGGTAGTACCAAAAATGCTATTCAATGGTTTTTGCATCCATTGTGAACAGACACAAGAAATCCAAAAAATATTTTAGTGTTCGGTATCTACCTATATCCCAAGTATTTTTTTAATATTCTAATGTGCTGTTACAAACACTTTACAATTACATTATAATGAATCTCTTTACAATTATTCACCATTAAACTTTTTAAGATAATGAGGTCAGTATTATCTAGAAACCTTCGGTGAATTATTTTCCACATAAATTATAAGTTCCAAGCGATTTTTTTTTACTAAAAAAAGTTTAGAAAGTTTTCTTGTTGCCAGAATATTTTTTTGTAACAACTGAATTGTTATATCTTTTGGTAAATTCAGTATCAAAATAAACGGGATATTTACCATGGTTTCTTGTTGCCAGAATAATTATTTGTAACAACAGAATTGTTATATCTTTTGGTAAATTCAGTATCAAAATAAACGGGAAATTTACCATGTTTTATTGTTTTGAGTTTCCGATATTTCGGCGCTGTTGCAAGCACTATGATCACGAAGGAACTGGAACTTTTTCTCTGTTCACCGCCACTACTCCGGTTCCTCCGTGATCATGGTGCTTGTAACATCGCCGAAATATCGGAAACTCTAAGAACAATGAAACCTGGTAAATATCCCGTTTATTTTGATACTGATGTGAGTGACCATGATAGTTTAAATACCTATTTTGGTAAATTCGTTTTTGTAACATATAGCTTTGTTTTCATAAATTTTATGTATTAGTACTATAGGGCCCTGGGACTCCATGTTACAGTTAAGGACCCCTAAAATTGACTATTGGGGCCCTAGTTTTTGAATATAGTCAAACACTGATGTACAATTTTAATGAAATTTTAGAGTAAATAATATAATTTTTACTTTACCTAATAGATTTAGATCGGAAGAATCCCAAGATGAATTTATAGAAGAATTTCGAACATCCAAGACGTATCTCAATGTGATGATCTGTAAAGGACTGGTCACGGTTTCAAGTCTCGTCTTGGTTGTTCAGTTTTCCGATCTAAATCTACATTGATGTACAAATCAAACGGCCCTAAAGAACATGAGACTCTGGTCATGTAAAAGGAGCCCTATTTCTTTCGAATATATTCTTTCAGAGTGTATAAATAATTATGATCCATTATATTGTGAAGCAAGTTTTGATCTAATAGTAAATATAGTGAAATTGACCATGTAAGCTAATTAAGTATATTGTAAAGCTTATTTTTTAAATTAATAAATAGTTTAATGTATAATTTTAGTCTATTCTTGTATTATTTTCTCCTTAGGTTGCCTTTTAAATTACTTACTGGGTTTCAAAATGTGGACCCAAGATGGCCCTGGGTCAGCCAGGCCGAAGAATAAAAATAATAATACTACGGCCCGGGTGCGACAGATATGTTTTAGGCATTCTTACACCCCGGCACCTGGATCCAAGATGGCGTGCGGTTTTAGTCGATTCAAGTCCGACATAAACGCCCCTGCGTGATAGGTACTTCATGCAAATAGAACCAGACTCAGAAATACTGATCCCATGACGTGACCGAATTTTATGTGACCGTGGTACTTCATGCAAATAAAACCAGACTCACAGAAAGACTGATCTCATGCCGTGACCAAAGTTTCTGAGACTCTGGTACTTCATACAAATAAAACCACTCACAGAAATACTGGTTTCATGCCGTGACCAAAGTTTCTGAGACCTTGGTACTTCATACAAATAAAACCATTCACAGAAATACTGGTCTTATGCCGTGACCAAAGTTTCTTAGACCCCTGGTACTTCATACAAATAAAACCACTCTCAAAAATAGTGGTCTCATGCCGTGACCAAAGTTTCTGAGACCCTGGTTTTTTATTTTTTTTATTTAAGCCCTTTACACCTATACATAATATAAAACTTATAAACTTATTTGTTAGTTATATTAGAATCTATCCTTATTAGTAAGTTAGTTGTATTAATTTCTTTTTATTGCATAGTCCCTTTTCGGGTATAGGCCTCCTCCAGCTCCTTCCACCTCTTCTTGTCTTTTGCAGTTTCTAGCCAATGTTTGCCTGCTATTTCCTTAATATCGTTATCCCACCTCATTTTTGGTCTTCCAACTTTTCTTTTTCCTCTGGGGCCTTTCCATTTTGTGGTTTCGCTTGTCCATCTTCTGTCCGTATATCTAGCTAGGTGCCCCGCCCATCTCCATTTCTTCTGGAGTGCGTGCTCGAGAGCGTCCGTCAGCTTCGTTCTTTCTCTTATATCTACATTTCTGACCTTTTGGATCCTTCTTAGTTTTAAAATACTTCTTTCCATAGCATGTTGGCATGAGTTTATTTTATTTGCTATTCTCTTAGTAAATGTCCAGGTTTGGCATCCATATGTGAGACACGGTAGAATGCAAGTGTCTAACACTATCTTTTTTAGTTTAAGGCTGTAGTTTCCCTTTACAATTTCTTTCTGTGACCAGTATTTTTTCCATGCTATATTGACTCTTCTATCTACTTCTAGCTCGTTGCTGTTTTTGTTAAATGATACCTGCTTGCCCAGGTAAATGTAGCTCTCTGCATATTCGATAGCTTTACCCTCGACTTCAATTAGCTTGGTGCTACCGTTTGTCACAACTTTGGTTTTTGCAGCATTCATCTGGAGCCCTACCTTTTCACTTTCATCATTTAGCGATTGTAGCATTCGTTTCATTTCTGCAGCTGTTTCAGCAAAGAGCGCAATATCATCTGCAAATCTTAAGTGACTGAGGCGAGCGTTGTTTATCCATATTCCTGTCCTTGACCAATTAAGTTTTTGGAATATATCTTCTAAGACGGCGATAAACAGTTTTGTTGACAGAGGGTCGCCCTGTCTGACTCCTCTTTCTATTTTTATTACTTCTCCTGTGTTTTCGAGTCTTACTCTGCTCTCGCTGTTTGCATATATATTTTTTATAATTCTTATATACTTCGTCTCTATGTTGATCGAATGTAGTGCTCTCCAAATTGAGTCGTGTGAAATACTGTCAAAAGCTTTGCTGTAGTCTACAAAAGCGATGTATAATTGTTGGTTGAATTCTTTATATTTTTCGATAATTTGCTCTATAGTATGGATATGATCGGTGGTTGAGAAGCCTCTGCGAAAGCCTGCCTGTTCCTTCGGTTGGCTGTTGTCTATTTGGGGGGCCAGCCTGTTTTGAAGTAATGATGTGAACAGTTTGTACATTGTCGAAAGCAAGCTAATTGGTCTATAGTTCCCGATGTCTAGAGGGTCGCCTTTCTTGTAAAGAAGTACGATCTCCGAGCTGTTCCACTGCTTGGGAATCTTTTCCTGATGTAGTACCAAGTTGAAGAGTAAGGTAATATACTTGAGCAGTGAAGATGCGCCTGCTATAAGGGCTTCAGCTCTTATGTTGTCCGGACCTGGACTCTTGTCTTTTTTGAGTTTTTTCAGCTGTCTTACTACTTCTTGTTCCGTGAACGGCGGTACTTCCTCTTGGTTTATTGCTGTAGTTGGTCCCTCTGTTTCTGTTATGGTTTGTTCTTCATCTGCTTCTATTGTATTTCCGCCTCTTTTTTTGTAAAGGTCTCTGTAGAAATTGGTTGCACAGTTAATTATTTCTTTTCTGCTTCTCGTTTCCTTGTTATCTTCCTTTAGTTTTTGAATCCATTCTTTGTGCCGGTTTAGTTCCTTAAATGCCCGCTTTGAGCTCCTGTATCTGTTGAGGTTCTTTTCTATAATTTTGTGTCTATGATTTTTGTAGTCTTCCTGTTGTCAACTTGAACTGTAAACATCGTTGTTGTTTTGCTCCGCGAAAAAGTGCACATTAAGAGTGATATATTGCAAGAAATAACTTGAACCATACTAAAATCTGAAGAGTAAACTCGCGGATACGTGTTTCACTAGCGTACATCTCGCAAGTCCATGATAAAATCCTAAAAACCTCAGAGATCAACACAAAAATATTTCTAGGTTATGTCAAATAACTAGAGCGACCATAAACAAATATAAACTTTTATCGCAAACCTTGTATGTGCCAACCTTCACAAAATAATAAGTTTTGACAGCTGACACCTGACAGGGTTGCCAGCTAAAAATATCTACCTAATTTCGGGGAAACGCACTTTTTATAACAATGGATAAGCAATGCGAGCTATTATTCGAAAAACTGAAGGTGGAGCTTATAAGGCAAACAGAAGAAATAAATAAGGGCCTAATCGAAACTTTTGATGAAAAAATGAAACCGCTAATCGAAGAAAACACAAAGCTAAAAGCGGAAGTAGTCCAACTAAAATCACGAATCACAAAACTAGAGCGATCGTCAAGGCGCAATAATCTCCTCCTACACGGAATACCAGAGACAGAAACCAATCAAGCACAACTGATTGGAACTGTAGTGCCCTATCTCAATGGGATAAGCGAGAAAGCTAAAGAAAATGAGTGGGATAGATGGGAAATAAGTGACGCTTATAGATTGGGAAAGAAAACTACTAACAAAACCAGACCAATTTTAATAACTACAACACTAGTGTGGAGAAAAAACCTTATAATCAAAAACAACGCGCTGTTTCCTAAGGGCGTCTACGCTACTGAGGACCTACCCAAAGACGTCATTGCAGCCAACAGGGCTCTGATCCCAAAAATGAAAGAAGCGAGACTTGCAGGCAAATATGCAGTAATTAAAAACGGAGAGCTGATAGTAAAAGAATTCAAGAGAAATGAGAAAAGGAAGCGAGTACCATCCTCTCCACCATCAACCCCGCCAGAGGGTTTCAGTCGCATCAATGAGACATCAATAGATAAACAACCCACGAAACTCTCAAAAATAAATCCATTTCAAGACAAGAGGGAACACGGAAATCAGTCAAAAAACTAGACAAGCATACTACGGAAACAAGGCCAACAACAACTACAGCAACAGCAACGAGAAATATAAACTTAAGGATAAATAAAACTAACGAAAAAGGAAGTCACGAAAAATACAACATCTACGGTATTCACAACAACCAATTCCCCAACCCGGCTGGTCCCCGTGGGGATAACGACCACTACCCTCCAGCTCAAATAGAACATACCTTACAAATAGGTACGTACAATGTGAGATCACTTGCATCAACTGAAAAGCAAATCGAACTAGCACACTCTTTGGAAAATATTAAATGGGATGTCTTAGGATTGGCAGAAGTTAGACGAACGGGTTGCAAAATTGAAGAATATCCAGAATACATCTTCTGCTACTTCGGAGAATCAGTAGGCCTCAATGGGGTTGGTTTCCTAATTAAGAAATGGCTAAAATCAAATATCATAATCTTCACAGGAATCACGGAACGGGTGGCTATATTAAAACTCAATCTCAATGGGAAACTTATATCGGTAATCCAATGTTACGCTCCAACCTCAGACTCAGATGAAGAAGAAATAGAAAAATTTTACAACAATATCAAAACAGCCTTAGATATGAGCGAAGGAACAATACTCGTCATGGGCGACTTCAATGCCAAAGTCGGACAGCCGCTAAACCACGAAACCCTAGTAATGGGAAGTTACGGATACGGAGCTCGCAATGATAGAGGCGAAAAACTAGTACAATTTGCTCATGAACAAAGACTTTCAATAATGAACACATACTTCAAGAAAAAATCCAGTCGAAGATGGACGTGGATCTCACCCGATCAGAAAACAAAAAATGAAATAGACTTTGTATTGTGCAATAAGACCAAATCCATAACAAATATTGAAGTTCTGAATAAAATAAGTTTCCCATCGGACCACAGACCAGTGAGAACTACACTACAACTAAAAGATCTAAAACTAAATAGAATAAGTATTAAACCTAATCCAAATACGCTAAAAACAGACGACGAAGTTATCGCGTACAACGAGAACCTGAAAGAAAATTTGGACTCAAGCATACTTTCATCCATGACGGACATACAGAGATACTATGACATCCTTGAAAACACAATCAGGAAAAGCCTTAACATAAGAAATCCAACAAACAATACAGAAGGAAAACACAAAATCCTAAGCAAGAATACAATAAAGCTGATACAAGAAAGAACGGACCTTATGACAACTCAAAATAGAAGTAAAACAACAAAGACTCGTCTAACAAAACTTTTCAAGGAAACTAACAGAGCGATCAGACAAGAGACCCTGGTACTTCATACAAATAAAACCAGTCACAGAAATACTGGACTCATGCCGTAACCGAAGTTTCTGGGACCCTGGTACTTCATACAAATAAAATAAAACTAACCACTATTCCGGGAATAGAAAGTAATTAATTCTTGACTAATCTCTCTTTGTGCCTCCGTTTGGTTCGGATAGATTACTTTTTTATCATTATCACCAAAATATAAAACCTCACCTCCGTCCCACCGTCCACCATCCACCGTCCCTGAATATCATGACATCACCTACAGAGCTATATTCGTACTTCCAGACAAACCATTGTAATCCATTATTCCCTTATTTAATAATAGAGCTAAAGGTCCCAGAGGCGATGACCTGATGCAAAGGTCACGTGTTCACTGATTGGAATGTCAGGAACCCACATCTAACATGCTAATAATAGCAGCGATGTATGTGTGTACCACGGTTTGTTCAGATATTTCATTTACCTTGTGTATAATATAGTACTAGTGTGGTGACAGAGAAAGAAAACACAACACTCCATTTCATCCGAAGGGTGATCCGTCGTAAGGGATTATTTCACTTAAATCACCTAGGGTTAATCACCTAGGTGATTTAAGTATACCAAACAGTGGACTTAAATCACCTAGGTGATTTAAGTCCACTGTTTGGTATACTATAATAAAATAATAATAGAATAATCCCTCAATTGGGCGGAAACACCGCCGTGTCCTACCTCCTCCATAATAATAAAAAATCTCCTTCCTTATGTTTGCCCACACTTGATTGAAGTACAGTGGGTTTAACCGATTTTTTATATTCACAAATGTTAAATCACCTAGGTGATTTAAGTCCACTGTTTGGTATACTTAAATCACCTATTATAGGTGATGAACCAATAATACCCTGTACCAACCCGTCTGGCCAGTGTGGAAACAGTTGGGAGGGTCCTATGTCCAGCAGTGAACTACGATAGCCGTTTTTAGATTGATTTATTGAATAATATTGTTTAACTATATTTCCCTCGTTTAGACCTGGGGCTCAATAGGGATTCTATAAAGGCGGGCACCCACTGCCAGCGGGGCACGGCATGGCATAGGATTTTATTACTAATCAAGTTATTTTAAATCTTATTGTAATGACGTTAGAATTCATTTTACTTTATTTCGCCACACGATTCTGTTTGACTGCCTCGTGTGTCATAGCGGTAGTTAGGTAGGAGCAAACGCACTGACGTGCACACTTTTACTCACACTGAGCTAGAAGTGCTAAAATACTAAATACCAGTCAACCATAACGACACAATCACACAACCAACTTCGAATTCACGAGGAGGAAAACTGATACCTACTAGAGTAACTGTGCTTCTCTGTGGCGTGCCACGGCACGTCGCGTGATGCCGCGGCACTCCCTGCCATACCGTGCCGGGACACTCCCTGCCATACCGTGCCGGGACACTCCCTGCCATACCGTGCCGGCAGTGGGCGCCGGCCCTAAGTGCTCCGGTTTTTTCCTGGAAACCGTTTTTAACATTTTGGGAGTATGAGGTGGAATTGAAACATCGAGCTCTCGCCATACCATTTGTAGGGGTCTGTACCCAAACAAAAGGTCAGTACGGGACCCACCTAATGGAAGTGCATTGAACTTCCCGTATAATCTGTTCATTCATCATCAAAAAGACAGTTCATTTGCACTTGCAATCTTATCTTAACAGCGAGTTTGTAGATTCCTCAAAATAATTTGACAATGTATATCTAATAATTATGCGCGCACACACACACTGCCCACGTGCACGCACACACCCTCTATTTTGATTTAACGACAGTAAGATCGCTTCCATATCGGCATAAATATAAAATACTTATAGGGTGTATTCTACACGAAGCGTGAGCATAATATAAAGACAGTAGGTACCAAATAGATCAAAGAAAGGAGAGGTAACCCTGTCAACTTCTAAAAAGTTGACATTTCGCCACAATTGCCAGTGTACCGTATAGTTAGTTATTCTAGTAGGGTTGCCACCTACTCGGATTTTCCCGAATTTGTGGTCGTTCGCAAGGCATTCGGGCCGAGTTTCCAAAAAAGAGAGTACGGGTGTACCTAATAAGAGAGAATTTTTGTGCGAGAGAATTTTCGCAATCTATAGTATTTCACACGCTTAGGTCCAGTTCCAGCGAAAATAGCTTCGGCAGTTCGAATCAAAATATTACAAACCATTTTGAATCTTATCTACGGAAGAAAAAGTTCATAGTCATTTGAAAGCAAAGGAGGGCGGGCAGCGTGGCGCCTTTTCGCAACTGTTTCTGCTGCATTCGGCAGCAGAAACTCTGATCTGATCTTTCTGTAGGAATTGATTTGACCCAGTTTTTACATTTCTGTGACAATCTTGAATTTGAAGCGCTTACAACCCTGCAACTGACATAAAAGTGATTGTACCCTCTGAATATTAGATGAGTGCTCTTATTACTGAGACCTTTTAATAAATTCAGAGAGTTGCCTGAACCATATTTACTTTTGCTCGCTATGGCGGGTCTGTTTTTAATAATAAATTACCTTAATGAAATGTGTGTGTGTTATATATTTGAACTGTAAACTTATTGTATTACTAGCTGTTGCCCGCGGCTTCGCCCGCGTGGTATTATGATCCCGTTCCCACTGCACTTTCTGAGCCTCAATTCTGCTAAAGCAAAACCTCTGTCATACCACGGATATCCATTTAATTTTTGACTTTAAAACAATGCGGTTAATGTCAAAAATTAAAAGCCTTTTTTCAGAGTGAATGATAAACTGTAATGAAACTATTTCATTTTATTTTGGACTATAAGCGTTTATAAATAAAGTTTAAAATGTAATGCCATTTTTGTAGTGTCTGTAGTTTTGCTTTAGTAGACTCGAGGACCTGTTCAGCTCACCCTCCGGTTTCGCTCGAAACATATTTTTTTTTGCACCCCTTAGGCCCAGCGCACACCGCTGGAAGCGCGGCGAAGATCATTTTAAGACATCAATTTAATAGAAACTATAATGATCTTGGCATACGGTCGAAACTACAGTCGCGCGTATGCTCTTGTAGCCGCTTCTGGCGCCGAGTGCGAATTTATTCTTGATATGCAGTTTTCGACCTTATTTCAAGGTCGCTAAAGTTTAAATTAAATTGATATCTTAAAATTCTCTTCGCCGCGCTTCCAGCGGTGTGCGCTGGGCCTTAAGCGTTCAATTCCCGCTCAGTGCAAATAGATGGCCCTGGGTTGGGCGGGGTGCACGGGATATGAGTGAGAACCTCATCTCCAGCAACTAAAACGCCGCGCCGTGGGTTTTAGTCGGCTCGAGTCAGACATAACCTCTCCCACCGGCTCCAGTAACACCCCCCGTATTCCATTTTTCGCAAGTAAACAATAAATAATAACGGTCATCCAGTCTCATCAGGTCGCATCAGAAGCTTTTACCTCGGAGTCTGGGGTCCGCTTTACCAGTCTAACTGCCGATTTGGCTGAACTCCGTTATTTTCCGTGAAACGATTGACATCTGACCTCCACAACTCAAAGGCGATTTCGAAGCATGACAGACCAGTTGAAAAATCGGAACCCTATTTTTACGTGCGGAAAATCCCCATGGATACGCCCACCACCGGAACCGGTGGGAGAGGTTATGTCGGACGCGAACCGACTAAATCGCACGAAGCCTGTGGGTAGTTTTTGGTTGCCGAAGGTGAGGTTAACAGCCATATCCCTCGCACCCCGGCCGACCCAAGGCCATCTCACTCGATCTGGTCCTCTCCTCGGGTGTAGGGAAATCGGAACCCTTATTAATTTGAAACTGTGCTAAAATCGAACTTCTAAGGCAACGCATTCAAATAATATTACGGCTTATGTAGTTTAAGTTACGGAACCCTCGGTGCGCGTTAAAAGCCTGTTAAGTTCGTCTCGCACTTAAAAGGCTTTGTAGATAAATACATAAAATCACTCCTGTTTGCCATAGGGGTAGGTAGACATCACGGATCTTCATTTGCACCGATCCTGATATACTACTCTCGCTTCATTCACTCTCATTACATTATTCATGCATGCTCATCGGTTTAGAGTACTCCTGACCTGCCCCTTTTCTAAAACTTCCTCGATTTGGTCCAGGTATGTGCGCTTAGGTCTTCCCCTTCCGACGGTACCATCCACACTCGCCTCATACACCTGTTTATAGATAAGTATATATATATAAAAAGTGGAATTCACAACAATTTCGTAAAAAAAATAACGCGATGTGCCCTATTTCGTGTTGGCGCCAAAAACTTAATTACCAAGTTATATATCAAGTATTTACGCCCACACCTAAATCTCACAAGCTTATACTAGATATAAGAATTATTATTTTCCCAGTGTTACAATACCCGTAGGCGCAGGCACGCGTACTCCTACCGATTGACCTTTACTGAAGCGCGTTGGCGGTATCGTCATACTTGTAATATTATATTACTTTTGAATACTTCTGTGTACTCCTGTATTCGATATTTTTCGTTCTAAGTGACAGTATGAGAGGGGACAGAATTAAACCTAGTTCGATCATTACCAGATATGTATATAATTAGACGCGAGAACACGAATTAATACAACAAAAAAAAATCCGCCAAGTGTGAGTTGGACTTGCGCCCCATATAAGCGCGTGCCTGGGGGTGACAGATGGACCCACCTGTCACCCTAGCAAAAGCAGGTCGCGGATGATCGCAGTGCGCGCCTGAGTGGTATATAAATAAATAATAATAATAAATAAATAAATATTCCACGACATTCTACACAACGCTATCTATACCCATGGTAAGCATAGCTTATCTAGCTTGTGTTATGGGATCTAGAATGCGAATAAACAGATACTTTTACGTAGTAAAACATATAACATACGTAAATACATACATATTATACATAGAAACACCCAGACCAATGCAAATATACATATTCATGCATACAAATTTTTGCACTGAGCGGGAATCGAACTCGCGCCCCCTGCATAACAGTCGAATGCTCTACTGCTACGCCACGGAGGTCGCCATATAAAATACTATTTTGAACTACGGAATTCTCCTTTGGGTTAATTCTGCAGATTTAAACACAATATTTGTGTTACAAAAGCGGGCTGTGCGAGCCATTTATAATTTAGGCCCAAGAGTCTCCCTCAGAGAAAAGTTTAAAGAGATAGACATTCTAACCGTAGTGTCACAATATATTTTCAAGAACCTGTATGTACGGAAATATGTTTCAAAATTCTCCAGTTTGTGACCGGCATAACATAAATACCAGACACAAAAACAATCTTGTAGTCTGTGGTAGTCGACTTGAAAAAATTAGTCATTCATTCCAGGGTAACTGTATACGCTTTTTTAACAAGCTTCCTAATGAAATTAGGTATTTACCTGTGTATAAATTTTAAAATTAACCGCGGTAGCCTACTAGGCTTTGGTGGTATGGGTAATGGACTGCTGCGACGAGGTCTCGGGTTCGATCTTTCGATGCTTTTCGAAGTTATGTGTGTATTTATCACAGGTTTATAAGTGCCCGGTTAATGGCAATAGGCTCGCCACCTATTACATTGGGACCAAAACATAAACTGGCGAAATGTGGGTGCTAGCACCTCTGCCTACCCCTTCGGGGATATAGGCGTGAGTAGTAAAAGTAAATTGTGCCAGAAAGGCTATTATAAAATCCAAGAATATTTGGATGATAAACAAGCTTGGAAATGAGCTGTTCACTCAACTCTGCTTCTCAAGTATATTTTTGTATTTAGATTAAGTAGACTAAGTGTATGTTTGTAAATAGATAAAAAAAAAATCTTGTCGGAGTCTTCTCAGGTCGGGGCCGCGTTTCCATGGTGGTCCCCTTACTAAACTGATTTACATGTTCCTTTTTTATTGACGTTTTGTATGTTCCGATTTAATGGTTTATACAGAATAAATGATTTTTGACTTCTACTCAATTCAAAAACCTTGTGAGAAAAACAAAAATATATCTACTGGATAGGTATTTGTGCGTATCAGTAAACAAGGTAAATAGGTGCATATAAAGTATTAAAATTTATTAGCAGTAAACAAGCCTTTGGTCCGTACAAACATTCTAACACTCTGGGAATGGCGACAAAAGAATGAAAACAGTCTGTATAAAAAGAAAAAGTACTTAACAAATAAAAAGTGTTAAGTACGTCATGTGTTATGTGTATGATATGCTTGTGATGGCGTGCTGTGCTACCACCACGAAGCAACCCTAAAGGTCACGCAGCCTATCGTACCGGCTGATGCAGGTGATCTCCGGGAAAGGGAGTAATGGGGGCCACCTGTTCGGATGAGGAGGGAGCCAATATCGCTTTAGTCGCATTATATCCAATTCGCAAAATGTCCAGCGGGCTCAAATTGTCCAATTTTCACAACGTCCAATTCGCAAATTGTCTAATTCTCACATCGTCCAATTCGCAATTTGCCCAGTTTGTAAAATAGGACTCGTGCTTGATTACGGGAGGCGTTTTTGACGCTTCAGTCTCATAACGTTCTTAAACCATAAATCGCGCTCCCCGACACGGATAGATATAGGTTAGAAAGTTCGTGTTAGGTATCTTGTGTAATGCAAGAAGAAATAGGAGCCCCGCGGAGCGGGGCTCCGTTGACATAGCTCACATTTAGGAACTGGACCAATTGCGAATTGAACCAATTGCGAACTGGACCAACTGCGAACTGGACCAATTGCGAACTGGACCTATTGAGAATTGGACAGTTGGACATTTTGCGAATTGGACATAATGCCACTAAAGGCCAATATCTGTGTACAGACAATACAGTACAGTACAATACAGCAAACAATACAGTAAAGACAAATATAATGCAAGCGAGGGGCTGCACACGCTGGCGACGTGCTTGGTGTGGAAGGGGCCGAAGCGGACACTCAAGGAGGCCCTTAAAGAAGGACTCCTCTCGCTCAGCACTTTGCTCATACCGATAGTGAGAAGCGCGAGCGCGTGGGCTGGGCTACCACCGCCTCCTTCTGCGAGCAATCCTCGAAAAGGAGATGGTGGAACGGGCTTACACTCCGGCAACGAAAAGACCCGAAACCACGTATGGTTCGTGCGGTTTTAGTAGGTTCGAGTCATAGATTTGCTTATGATTTGAAGAGGGGGCTTTTCCCGTCTCGGTATGTGAAATCAGGTACCCGATTCCCGCACGAAAAAAAACCCGGTGGGGGTTTTTCTTCGTGCGGAAATCGGGTACCTGATTTTCAGTTTTTGCTCCGCCTAAAACATATGAAGATCCGGGGATGTCAGTACCTAATGATATTTTTAATAATATCGCTCTTAGCTCTAGTCACAGTCCACACAAACTGAGTACAATTATTCAACGGCTTATCACAGTACCTAGTACATACTTAGATAATAAATACCTAGTTTTATTACCTATTATAATAGAAGTGAGTTTATGTTCAGTGTTATTTTATCTGTGGCTGCAGAACATTGCCTGTGCAGTGAGTTTTTTTTAATTTAGTAGTTTAGCAAGGTAGAATTTGGGCCACCCCATTTCTATCACTGCAGTGCTGTATAAGGCTACTAAGAGATATGGCTGTTTTATATCAGACAGATATTCTCAGGTGCATGGTCCGAATCAACGATTATAATAATAATAATAATAAATCATTTATTTCAGGCAATAATAGAAAAGTTACAGGATGTTAAAAAACTTATTCTACGGCCCATAAATATATACCTTAAAACTAAAAATACATATAATATATCTTAACCTAAAGCACACGTAATGACGTCGACGTGTCACGGGGCGGGGTGTCGCGTGTCGACAGGCGTCCTCGGAAGCGCCGAAACTTCACCCCCGTCGGCCAAAAGTCAGGACGCAGGATGGTAGCGGTGTGGCTGTTTGGAACTCGCTCCACAAAAGAATTGAAGCTCACGTTGTGACGAGAGTCCAGCTTCTCCACCCTTAAGCCCATCCCGGTTTTCTTTTGGAAATAGTTCGCGACGTCTACGATCTTCACGCTGTGATGTACACGAGATACGTAGACCATCGTCGAAGGGAACTCTGCGCGGAACTGCTGCTCAATGCTCCTCGCTGCAGTACCACACTGGTTCTTGCGGGAGGACTTCTTCTTCTTCTCAACAACTTTGAAGTCCTCCATATTACAAGGCTCCTTCCCCGGCGCCTTGACGGATGCAGTGTTGCACTGAGTGACACTACACTGTCGTCTCTTTGTTGGTACGGCTGTAGGGGTGCTGGCCGTAACAGCTGCGTACTCACGTGGATGAGGAACTTGCAATTATGCCCGGAATACGGCTATAGGTCTTACTACGTAGAACTGAATACAATGTTCTTTTTTTTTACAACTTAGGTGGCAGACAAGCACACGGCCCACCTGATGGAAAGTGGTTACCATGACCTATGAACGTGTGTAACACCAGTGGAGTCAAATCCGTGCTGCCGACCCTGTAAGAACAGAGATTTTGTGCCGTCAGTGTAGAGGACAAAGCAGGACAAGCCTTTGGTCGTCCCACTGACAGCACAAAAACTCTCCAGTGAGCTCTGGCTACCCTACTCACCGCTGGGAACACAACACGAAGTTATTATAACCGCGGTATTCTGTAGGGCGGAGGTACTTCCCCAGTCGGACTGATCAATTGGGCGGAAATACCGCCGTGTCCTACCTCTACTTGGTGAAATGTGGGTGTTAATTCACCTCTGCCTTACCCTCCAGGGATGAAGGCGTGGTTATATCAATCAATCAATCAATCAGCCCACCGCAGTCAACTGCTGGACATAGGCCACTCCCAATGTGCGCTATTTCGTCCGATCCTTTCCGCATCCAGTCTGTCCCAGCCACCTTTTCCTGCTGTAACAGCTGAGATAGAGATTCTCATTGGTCAGACTGGGTGACGTCACTGGAAATCGACCAATGACAATCTGTATCAAGGATGTCGCAGCGCTGTGCTCGACACTGTCAGCTTAGAGAATTGCACAGTCGTGAGTCCATCTGGCTAGGGGGTGTCCTACATAACGTTTGCCGTCTCGTGGTTATATATTGTTACGTGCACGGGGTACAATTAAATGCCGTTTACTCAACGAAGGGATTTATTAGCTCACCACAAACTAGACAATTAGATCACTAGTACACACAGTACTTCTTCAACAGTTCCAGTCGCTCAGTAGTTCACAGTAGTCCACAGTCGTTGCTCAGGTCGCAGGTAGAATCTTCTTCGGTCGCTTAAGCTCGCTGTGTTCGTCATCGATCTCAAAGACAGAATGAATCGTGTAGCTATGCGAGCGTGTCTCTATACCTCTCAATTAGGAGGGTCGAATCATCTAGAAAATTCGAGAGCTATAAAATACCTACTGTCTTTTGAAGTTTACCGCCGTCGCCCACCTTTCGAGTTTATTCTCAATATTTAAATATTGTTTGTTTTTATTCAAAAAGAGTGTAGCTACTCGTATGTAGGTTGTGACTTTGTGTTGACGATTCTAGATTTTTCTATGCCATTCGTTAGAGTACCTCGTCACTAACAATGCGTTTTTATTTCTTGAAGATTCGATTATTAGTTTTCGAGATATTGACGTCTTACGTAACAATATCATGTATTTAATAATTAACATACCATAATATACATATTTGCCGCGTGGTTTCCGGCAGAGTAGAATTAGGGCCACCCCATCTCTTCTCATGCGGTGTCGTACAAGGCGACTAAGGGATAGGGCTGTTTAACATCAGACTGATATATACAGCCCAGACTCAGCCTCAGATGCATGCCTCGAGTCAACAATAGTGCCCGGAATACGGCAATAGGCTCGCCCTCTATGACGTGATACCGAATTCAATGATTGGTGAAATATGGGTGTTAATTCGGCTCTGCCTAACCCTCCAGGGATAAAGGCGTGATTATATGTATGTATAATTAACATAATTATCGAATATCTGGTTAGGTACTTGAAATTTGTAAAATAAATTATTTTGAAATATCTAACGATCATTTTATCTCCATTTACTCATCCATTGACCATAACCCTCTTTATTTGATAGATATATTATTTAATCTATTATCAAGATTATTTTATCTGTACGTCTGACAAAAGAGTCAAGTATCTACCGCAGTGGACAGTCATCGTCATAATCATCACTTTGGGGCTACGGCTATATAGGAAACGTCAATTAGACCTCGCCTTGCCTGATGGTAAGCTGAAGGCTGTCTCAGAAAAAAGGGTCACCATTATTTATTTATTAATTTATGCACAAGCAGCTACAAGCTGATGTGTTCACATCTAGTGATAAAATGTGTAGTCTCTCTATTAAAGCCGGACTGTAGGAAGAAGGAAACATGTGAGCTGGTAATGAATTCCAGGCCTTAATCACCGAACCGCTTGGTCTTGATCGGATATTCTGCACCGTGAAGACTTGCACGTGTTGTCCTGTGTAGGAAAGGGGACGGTGGGACTAATTGGAAGAGCTAATCAGAACGTTCAACATCTCTACTCATCTGCAAAGGTTCTAGAGTGTCATATAAAACCACAGTAATACCACAGACAGTTAAAAAAAGTCTGTTACATTTTTCATTCGTTCTACAAAATGCCTTTGTAAAGTTAAATGTCTTTTTACGCAGTGTTTGTGGCGTGACAATGTTTTTTTTATGAAATATATGCTTAGTAGAATAGCGAACGCTGAGTTCCGAGGACACCTTGGCCTTGTCCCCTCAGGTAAATACTCCATGTAAATGATCATAAACTTAGTAGAATCGGGGCCATTTTTTTTACGTACGCAAAATCCTCATGGATACCTCCCCACCGGAGCCGGTGTAAGAGGTTATGTCGGACTCGAACCGACCAAAACGCACGCCGCCTGTGGATCGTTTTTGGTTGCCGAAGGTGAGGTTAACAGGCATATCCCTAGCACCCCGGCCGACCCAGGGCCATCTCTCTGGATCTGGCCCTCTCCTCGGGTGTGGGGATCACTGAGTCCCCAAGTCCCCAACTTGTCCCTGGAAATGGGGAGGCGCGCGAGGCGCCCCTCCGCTGCGAGAACCGGGGGCCTGGCCTACGATTGCATCCCCTCGCATAAACAAATTAATTTGTTATTTAATAAGGAATCTAATAATAAGTTAGAATTATTAGAAATGTTGATTTATTTTTAATGTATAATTTTGACCTATTTTGAGATTCATCCTGATGATAGTATTAGGATTAGAAGTGAGTTCATTAAGGAAGCTAAAAGCCTTATTAAAGAAATCGGACAGAGGCTCATCGAGGCGACCGGTGACACTCGTTCCGGGTCGTTCCTGGTCCAAAGGCTGGCTATCACCATCCAACGTGGCAACGCAGCAATTGTTATGGGCACTTTTGCACTGGGGGCGATCAGGGGCGGTTTATTTGATTAGTACATGGACTAAGCATTGCTTGTTGTACAATTTGGACCTTTTGTATTATATGCATACATACATATAATCACGCCTTTAGCTCCGGAGGGTTAGGCAGAGGTGAATTAACACCCACATTTCACCAATCATAGAATTCGGTTCTACCTACGTTTTAGGGAGTGAGTCTATTGCCGTCTCCCTGGCACTATTGTTGACTCAAGCCATGCATCTGAGGTGAGTCTGGGTTGTATATATCTGTCTGATGTTAAACAGCCACATCCCTTGGTCGTACGATACCGCATGGTTAGAGATGGGGTGGTCCAAATTCTGCTCTGCCGGGAACCACGCGGCAATGTGACGAATAATAAATTTATAGAATTACCAAGTATTGAACTATTTTGAGAAC
Organism: Eilema griseolum; assembly: GCA_963662185.1. NCBI lineage: Eukaryota > Metazoa > Arthropoda > Insecta > Lepidoptera > Erebidae > Eilema > Eilema griseolum. The sequence goes on from OY759257.1 coordinate 9,192,495, forward strand.
TATTTGTATCGGGTTAGGCAATTTATTTAACGAGTAGCTGTTGCCCGCAGCTCCGTCCGCGTGAATGTCAATTATCGCGACAAAACATAGCTTATATATACATGCTACTTACTTATCTCTGCTGTAAATGTATTGGTGTACAATAAAGTATTATCTATCTATCTATCTATGTTCTTTTTCAGGCTCTAATCTACCGCTAAAACAAATTTTATCAAAATCGGTCGAGCGGTATAGGCGTGACAGTGTAACTGACAAAATAGAGTTACTTTCGTATTTATAATATTAGTATGAAAGAAAGAAAGAAAAATATTTTATTCAAGCCCTCACACACCGGGCACCCCACCAAATACAAACAGGTAGGCAATACAACAATTAGCTGGTACATTAAATCAAAACAGTAGGCACATTACAATTAGACTACGGGTGCAACACTCCACACTATGCGAACCCAAATAGGGCCCCATCTCAGCATTGAATGCTGCGCACACCCTTCGTTGGGTATGTACAGCGCTGGTTTAGTATGAAAGAAAGAAAGAAAAATATTTTATTTAAAGTAATCACAATGTGTATACAATAAATACAATGTGACATTAGGTTACAAAGGTAACACATTGCGCGAAGCCTAATAGGGCACAATCTCAGTATTGAATGCTACACACACTAAAAAAACTCAGTAGGTATGTGCAGTATCAATCTGTTGGTGTACAATAAAGAATTATCTATCTATCTATGTTCAGTATGGATATGATTACTAGGATCCCAGGACTTAACATAACATAACATAAACTCACGCCTATATCCCCAAAGGGGTAGGCAGAGGTGCTAGCACCCACATTTCGCCAGTTTATGTTTAGGTCCCAATGTAATAGGTGGCGAGCCTATTACCATTAACCGGGCGCTTATAAACCAGCGATAAATACACACGTAACTTCGAAAAGCATCGACAAGTCATTGGTGTGTGCCATGGTAAAACGTGGGATCGAACCCGAGACCTCGTCTCAGCAGTCCATTACCCGTACCACTAGGCTACCGCGGTTATAATATATCGCACATCTATGAAAATCATACTACGTAGCTTTTTTTTTTTTTACGTGCGAAAAATCACCACGGATCCCTCCCCACCGGAGCCGGTGGAGGAGGTTAGGTGGTGATATCCATTCACTACTTAATAAGAACGACTATGTAATTATCTTAGGGGGATGTGACCTCCCTGCTGCGGTTTTCCCAAGCGCCTACAATATGGGGTTCTTCAAGAGAGGCATCAGAAGGTTTCTTCATGGTCGGCAGCACGAGTGTGACACCCCTGGTGTTGCATACGTCCATAGGCCACGGTAACCGCTTCCCATCAGGTGGGCCGTGTGCTTGTCTGCCAACTTAGTGGTATAAAAAAAAATGTTTTGACACCAATCCTTTCGATTTCGTGTTGGTAAGCATCCGAGGGCCATCGTGCCTCTTTTCTCGTGCGGATCTGATCCCTTCCCTTTTTCGTCTGCAGATGACCCGGAGTGTGACATCACCTAAGACATTTCCTTCGCATCCTGGTTAACCTAGGATTATCCCTGGTTTGCCCACACGCAGGTGTAAGAACCATGGTGTGTAACGACGCACTTTTCGAACGTCGTCACACCGGTTTTAGTTCTGATTTTTGAACGAAAAGTTTCGAAACGCGGAGTGAATGACATTTTGACGTACGCTGTCAAGGCACCTTTCGTCCTAACGATCTGGCAGGACAGTCGATTAAAAGTTTCCAATATCCGCTGATTATCCTAGACATGTGTATCTCCAAGGCGCCCGAACTTTTATGGTAATGTACTTACAAACCAATTTTGTTTTTATTTCTTTTAAATAGGAGATTACACACTTACTTTTTCACATTTAATTTACTTCATTCAAGAGTAAACAAATAATAAAAATACAACACAAAAACACAAATATGTAATAAACATAAATATATTTTTTTATTATTACAGGTGTCCCTATCTGGCTCCTGGAACTGTTTTGTTTTATACCACTTAGGTGGCAGACGAGCGCACGGCCCACCTGATGGAACGTGGTTACCGTGGCCTATGGACGTGTGTAACACCAGAGAAGCCACACTCGCGCTGCCGACCCTGTAAGCACAGAGTTTCTGTGACGTCAGTGTAGAAGACAAAGCAGGACAAGACTTTAGTCATCCCACTGACAGCACAAATTCTCCAGTGAGCTCTGGCTACCCTACTCACTGTCTCGACATACTTTTACGGTGCGACTATCATCCCTAATAGGACCATTACATGTGTATTTTTTGGATTTTAATGTTAATTGATTTTTGGCGGCGACTGTACCTAAGTATTTTGTATATTATCTCTACCTCAAGTGTTTTGTAGGCCCTTGTACGTCGAGCGTCTTGGCCACAAGATAAAATAGTCCGTATATCAGACGTAGATGTCTAATAGATTTTGTAGCGGATAATCCTAAACTCCCTCTCCGTAATACACGCAGTAGGGCGCCGAGACGTTATTCTCCGTCTACTAATTTACGAACGCGCCCATAGCGCTAGCCAATCACAGGCCCGCGCGACCGGCTCGGGGAGTCGGAGAAACGAACGCCAACGTACTACACGAATTATAATCATTGTCCTAATAATTAAGTTTATTTGTTCCTAAAATTGTGAAATTAATCATTAAAAGGAATGTGACAACTACACCTGGCTCCTTATTGGCTCCATCCCGACTACAACTGACGCCCAACGTGTATATAAGGAGCATAAAGTTCGTCCAACAAGATGCCGCGCAAACGACAATCGCTAGATCAAAATAGTTCTGCACAGGAGGGAAATAGCAATAACTCAACAAATAATAACGTTGTGTTTACACAAGAAGCACTTACAACGCTTATTACGAGTATGCAGCAGTCTCAAGCTGAGTTATATTCTCAAATAATGAGAGAGGTACGTTCGTCCACACCAAACGAGGTTAATGTCTCCGCCATTATGAAAAATAATTTTGCGAAATGTGCATCGCGTTTCAACGGAAATACTGGTGAGTCTGTTGACAATTTTATTGATGCCATCTCAGTATACAAGGCGTGCCTAAACATAAGCGACGAGAACGCCATGTTAGGACTTTCTATGTTACTGGGTTCATCGGCGGGAACATGGTGGCAAGGCGTCAAAAACTCAACGAAAACTTGGGAAGAGGCCCTAAACAGATTGCGCAGTGCCTTCGGCGAGCGTCGTCCGCCATTCAGGATTTACTCCGAAATATTTTCAACCACTCAAGGTCAGCAGAATACAGATCTTTTTATTGCGAAAATTCGAGCTTTATTAGCAAAGCTTCCGCATGGTGATCTGTGTGAACGAGTGGAGTTGGACATGGTATATGGGTTATTAGATCGCCGCATTAAGAAAAGATTAGATAGATCAGCTATCAGTACATTCGACGAATTATTAATTAAAGCTCGCGCTATTGAGGACTCGTTAAAGGAAAACCACAAGTCCGAGAGCTGCAACACATCCGTCGCGACGACTTCGGAATCTGCGCGCCCCGCTTCTAACCCTATGCGTGCCACTGCAGTCCCCGCACGTGCCTCTGCAGCACCTGCGTATTCCACTGGCACAGCTGTTGATGGTCAAGATGCAAGACGTGGGAAACCCAGGTTGTTCTGTGTGTATTGCAAGCGTAGTGGTCACACTAAAGACAAGTGTGAAAAGCTTAATATTAATAAATCTAATGATAATAAGTCTAGTGATAGTGATACTTCAAAGTACAAAGATATTAAATGTTATGGTTGCGGTACAGAAAATGTTATAAAATCTAAATGTCCTAATTGTAACCCTAAATTAAGCTCATATGGTGAGCACACTGCATTTTATTCCCTTAGTTCAAAGACTGAGACTTCAACTTGTATTTGTAACAATTGTAATCCCCGCTTTATGTTGTCAAATGGTTTTCAATGTGTTTCTGGTAATTTTGTCGGATCAAAATCTCATGTTAATAATGATTTTAGGCCGCACACCAGTATTGCTGTACCATTATCTGACAAAGTTGGTGGCTCACAATCTTTATTGGAAATGTCAAGTAGCTCTAAACAGTTTCATGGGAAAGTCAGTGGTGCTCAAACATATTTGGTAAATGGTGCTCAAACATGTTTTGCTAATGATTCTCAAACATGTTTTGCTAATGAATCTCAAAGTTTTTTTAAAGTTAATTGTGAAAATAAATCTTCTCTACGTCCAGTAATAAAAATTAATATTTTAGGTGAGAATGGTACAGCAATGATTGATTCAGCAGCCAAATGTTGTGTGGCTGGCTATACATTGTACAATCTTTTTAAAATGAGAAATCATCGTATGTTGTCTTGTGTGAAAAATGTAAGCTTAGCTGATGGTGTTACTAGATTAATGAATGTACTTACTACGGAAGTGTATGTATGTCTTGAAGGTAGAACCAGGCTCATAAGTTTTTTAATTTTTCCAGACGCGGATAGTAATCATACTTTGTTAGGTATAGATTTTTTGATAAATTTTGATATCAGTGTGGATTTTGGTAACGCTAAATGGTACTTTAACGATAATGATAAAAAGTTTGATCTTCTTTTCGAAAAAGATTTATTTTATGAACATGTCTATGTTAACAGCATATTTAGGGATGATGAAGCATCAGGTCTTACCGATCAACAACGCGAGGTTCTTGCTCAAGTTCTCACGGAAAATGAGGACATTTTTAAGTTGACAGGTGAACCAACTAGTTTCGCGGAACATGTAATAGATACCGGTGACCACGCTCCTATCGCGGTACCTCCGTATAGGTTAACGCCCGCGAAAAAGGCTGTTATGCAGACTGAAATAGAAAAGATGTTAGCCGAGGATATCATAGAGGAATGCGAGTCGGCATGGGCCGCTCCGGCGTTATTAGTTCAAAAAAAAAATGGTCAGGTACGTTTTTGTGTCGACTATCGTAAGCTTAACGCAATTACTAAGTCTGACGCGTATCCAATGCCGCTTATTGACGAACTTGTACAGTCAACAAAACGCAATTGCATCATGACTACGTTAGATATGAGAAGTGGGTTTTGGAATGTAAGCGTACGCGAGTGTGATAGGGATAAAACGGCCTTTCAGACACATTTAGGAACGTTTCGTTTTAAACGCATGCCTTTTGGTCTTAAAAATTCGCCAATGACGTTTGCTAGGCTAATAGACAGGTTGCGCTCCGGTACATCACTGAAAAACATAAACATTTTAGCATACCAAGATGACCTGCTAATTATATCAGATGGATTCGACCAGCATATCGCAGATTTACGTATAGTTTTTGATAGACTACGCCTATTCAATCTTCGCGCCAACCGCGAAAAATGTGTTTTCGCACGCAAAGAGGTTAAATATCTTGGCCACGTCATCACACAGGAAGGGATCCTCCCTGATCCTGGTAAAGTAGGTGCTATCGTGGATATGAAAGAACCAAGTTCGGTACGCCATCTCAAAACTTTTCTTCAAACGTGCTCGTGGTTCCGAAAGTTCATTTTGAACTTTTCAAAAGTCGCTGAACCACTAACACGTCTTCTGAAAAAGAATCAACCTTGGAAATGGGGTAATGAGCAGAAACAGTCGTTTCAAGAGCTCAAAAAGAGTTTAACGTCTGCTCCCATTTTAATCCAAGCTGATTACAGCAAACCATTTGTATTACGTACGGATGCTAGCAATTACGCCTTAGGTGCCGTCTTGCTGCAGGGCGAAGGAAACAATGAACGGCCAATTGAGTATGCGAGCCGTCTCCTTAACCCCGCCGAACGCAACTACAGTACTACTGAAAGAGAAGCTCTAGCAGTAGTCTGGTCTGTTGAACGCTTCAGAGGTTACATTGAGGGTCATGAAATTGTTGTTAGTAGTGACCATCAACCTCTTAAGTGGTTATTAAGTTTAAAATCGCCTTCAGGTAGACTCGTGCGATGGGCTTTAAAGTTGCAAGAGTTTAATATTCGCTTTGAATACACTCCTGGTAAAGCCAATGTTGTCGCTGACACTTTGAGTCGTCCTACCTGCGAAGAAGATAGTAAGGATCAGTGCGGGATTTGCTCAGTCATTGTAGACTTACCTTCGAGAAGTCCTGCTGATCTTCGCCAAGCTCAGTTAGATGACTCGGAACTGAGAAAAATTATTAGTAGTCTTGAAAGTAATGATGCTCTTGAAGACAAACGCTGGTCTGAGCGAGGTTACTTCATGCAACAAGGAGTTCTTTATAGGTATAATCCTGACGTCGATGTTGAAGAACCACAGCTCGTACTTCCTGTGAGTTTAAGACTCGATGTCCTGCAGGAATGCCATGACACTCCTATTGCTGGTCATCAAGGCATCGATAGAACGTTACATAGACTTTCACAACGGTTTTTTTTCACTGGTATGAGACGTCTTGTGGCTGATTTTATTAAGTCTTGCCCTACATGCCAGCGGTATAAGTCGTCAAATGTAAAGCCATCAGGCCTCTTGCAAACACCAGTTTTGCAACAAAGAGGTGAGGTTATAGCAGTTGACTTATTTGGCCCGCTCCCATCTGGAGAAAAGGGGGAGAAATACATATTGTTGGTTGAGGACACAGCTACTCGGTGGGTCGAGCTCTTTGCTCTTGTTGACGCCACGGCAGAAGTCTGTGCCCGAACACTGATAGAGGAATATTTCCTCAGGTATGGCCTACCGCGTCGTGTCGTCTCCGATAATGGAGTACAGTTCGTCTCATCTGTTATGCAACAATGCATGTTTATCCTGGGGATTCAACAGGATCTGTTACCCTTATACCACCCGGAAGCAAATCCGGCTGAACGTAAAAATAGAGACCTTAAGGTACAGCTGGCTCAGATAGTTGACACCAAGCATAACTCATGGCCCAAACACCTACCGTCGGTTCGTTTCGCTATGAACTCAGCTATGTGTAATACAACTGGTGTCTCGCCCGCATTTCTCACCTTTGCTAGGGATCTCCGTTCACCTATCGAAGTCAATCTTGACATCAGGACAGTCCTAGAGAAAGATAATTTTGTACCCCAGATTACTCCTTATTTAAAGAGTTTCTTGAATTCTTTAATTTCAATTCGAGATAGAGTAGAGAAGGAACAGGATAGACGTAAAGAATACGCGGATAAAAATCGTAAAATTGAAGAGTTTCATGTCAATGACCAAGTGTTAGTTAAATCGCACGTATTAAGTAACGCTGCAAAAGGGATTTCAGCTAAATTTGTACCAAAAAGAGATGGTCCTTATACAATAATTAAGGTAGCGAGTCCTACTACTTACATTCTTTCTAAACTTGATAATCCTAACGACATCATAGGTAAATTTCACGCGTCACAACTTACGTCATTTGTTAAAAGGAACGAGGTTTCTCTACCGGTCATGCCCAAACGTAACCGAGGCCGCCCTCGTCAGATTAAGCCTGTTTCCATTTCACCTGAACGGGTTCCAGAGCCTGTTTCTATCTCAAACGAACGGGTTCTTGAGCGAGGACGCTTTATCGAACCCGAGGGGGAGTATGTAGCGGATAATCCTAAACTCCCTCTCCGTAATACACGCAGTAGGGCGCCGAGACGTTATTCTCCGTCTACTAATTTACGAACGCGCCCATAGCGCTAGCCAATCACAGGCCCGCGCGACCGGCTCGGGGAGTCGGAGAAACGAACGCCAACGTACTACACGAATTATAATCATTGTCCTAATAATTAAGTTTATTTGTTCCTAAAATTGTGAAATTAATCATTAAAAGGAATGTGACAACTACACCTGGCTCCTTATTGGCTCCATCCCGACTACAATTTTGAGTACTATATCTGCAAAATTGAACTCTCAAGCATATCGCATAAGGTTTACAATCTTTTAGAATTGCAACATTGATCTTAGGATGCTATGATAGTGTATCTTCTAAGGGTGTGTTTATAATGTTAAATATTATTTATTATTATTTCATGTTTGCCGAGGCAAACGTAGACAGTTTTTCGGCGATCATGCGCAAAAGAAGCGCCTCACTCTTACGCCGTACCCGCGGCAGTCCCAATACCATCCTTAGAGTGTTGGTTGATCGGTGGGACTCCCCGATCCTGGGGCGGTGCATAAAACTACATGCAATAAAGTCTGACACAGTCCCCGGATCGGGGTGGCGCACCCAAACTATTTAATTGTATTTTTACCTACTAACATTAGTTGTAAGTTTAACTAACAAATATGGAAGAATTTCTGAAATAAACATTATATTATATTTTTTTTTTTTAAGAATTATTAGTTACCGCACTTACCTTAATTACTTAAACTGACTATCTGACAATTACAGTTTCACGCCTAAACCACTGAACCGATTTTGATATATAAATATGAAACAGAGTTAATAATTATAAATTTTAAATGGCCACCACCGCGGCCTGCTGAATTATGTTGTCCATTTTTTGATGAAAAGGGTCTGGGTAAAGTTGACTTAGTTTTGAAATTGAGCGGCCATTAATGTACATAGTATAATTTAAAAGTACGGTATAAGGGACCTAAAGTTACTATGGACAAATTTCTCTATGGTTTAGAGAAGTTTGGCACGTAGCTATACGGGGTGGAATTTTTCGACCGGCAAAGTAATCTAAATATTAAAGAGATAGCGAGTTCCACTCAAAGGAAACATTTCCTTATTTTTAAATGAAACAATACTGCTATTTTTAAACGATCGCGGCGTGAATTCATAATTGAACAAGGTATCGAGACTTCTCGCAAATTAAATCATGGAACTTACTATTTCTGCCGACGTTTCGGATGCGTTGCGGCACCCGTGGTCACGAGTGAAGTCGTAAATACTGCATTTTTAATTTTCTAAATTCAAAGGATTATCTCTCTAACAAACTTGCTTAGTTAAATTAAGGTTAATCCATGAAAAAGAAGGTTTAGGCTTAGATAAGTCGGTTTGACTAGCAAGTGTGGCATTTTCGGAAATCTTTAAATGTAGTATTGCTTCTTTTTAAATATAAGAGAATATTTCCTTTGAGTGCAATTAGCTATCTTTAGTATTTAGAGTACATTTCCTCCAGGTAAGGTCAAAATCTTCTATCTTCTATATCTCAGCTCCAATATAACTTACTAAGAAAATATACACTTATAGGTTCGTGTGTTTGACACAGTACAATTAAATGGCATCTAAATTATTTATGGCCACTGAAAAAATAAATGACGCCACTAGTCCATATATACAGTTACCTAATCCCTTTTGGTAAAAAAGAGATAGATTAGAGCTTGGGAAAGAATACAAAGCTTTGTTTAATCGCGAGATCCACGCGGGTGGAACCGCGGGCAACAGTTAGTCTATACAATATAAAATTATTTACTTTCATTGTAAACACACCTTACCTGGTATTGTACTCTTAACGAATTTAAATTTGTCTATGGAAGAGGCTACGTGAGTTTCTGAATAGACGAAAGTTGGCGCGCGTACGTTTGACAGTGTTTTTAATCAATCTGAATATTAATAATTATTTATTTTTGTGAATTAAATAATGTAAACAATTTTGTGAGTTTAATACAGTTGAGATTTGTTTAAAAATGTTACATATGTGGCAGATAGGGATTGGTCTGCTGTTTCTCTGCTTGTAAGTTGTTTTATTGACTATCTGCTAATATGTGACAGACGTTACATTGTAACATGTTTGTAACCTAATATTTTTATTGAAAACAATTTAATATCTATATTTATTTTATTTGAATCAATCTAACTTGTTTAAAAATCGGATTTATTGTATTCGATATATAAAAGATAATATTAAAATGTGAAATTTTTGTCTACTACATTCATTTGGTTGCTAAAAAAATTTATTGTAAAATATCACTTCATACGGACCTATAGAAAAATATTGTGTTTAGAGTTATTATTTTGGTTACCTTATTACCCGTATTCGCACCGTAATTGTACCTATAATTCAAGTTTCAACTGATTTCCATTATCCATCTGGTATACCTACCTGATCAGATAACCTGGGCAATAGTAGTGTAACCTTGGAGAATCACGGGAACCACGGAAATAATTGAAAGGTGATATGTATTATATTATAAACTAATGATTTCTGGAAAGGCTATCACAAAAGGCAATGCGATGTGGAGGAATTCCACGACGCATTTTAAATATTTTTGTGCTAAAGTTGTATAATAGTTCAATTACTTAGTTTTATTTTAATTGTTTATTATTGCTACTACTATAATGATTCTTGAATAAAATATCTATAATAAAAAAGACGTGTGGCACTCGGGGACTGCCGCGGTAAAGCTATTGCATAGCATTTTTTATGAACTTATGCAATTATAATAAATAAGAATATAATTTGAATTTGAGTCGGAGTCGGAGTCTGAGTCTGAGTCTGAGTCTGAGTCTGAGTCTGAGTCTGAGTCTGAGTCTGAGTCTGAGTCTGAGTCTGAGTCTGAGTCTGAGTCTGAGTCTGAGTCTGAATTTGAATTTGAAAACTAACAACTTATGCAATTATAATTACTTACGTTAAGCGGAGCTACTTCGGAGCAGCTCGCTCGATTCGTGCGAGCTCGGAGTGGGGGTGTTAGGTTTTTTTCTTTACGGAATTTCTGGATTCGGTCCCCACGCTCAAGGCTCGCGATAAAAGCTATGCAATAGCTTAAAAAATGACTCAATCCGCTACTAAACCAAATCATTATTTTTAAAAAAAATTGTCTGTTAGTCCGCGATGAACGTAAAACGCTCTGAACCGATTTTAACCCGTCTTTTTTTTGTTAAAAAGGTCTTTATCAGATTTAAAATCTTACGTTTGTTTGATCGCGATTGGTTGAATAGAACCAGAGATATGACCAAAAGTAATAAAATCCAACAGTCACGCAGGCTGAGCTGCGGGAATTAGCTAGTGATATAATAGTACATTATGGTACAAGTGTGTAAAGTAGGTGATTACCACTGAGGCGTTTTTTAGGCAAGGGTCTTAAGAGAGCCGAATACTTTAATCATCAATAAACACGTGTATACGACTAATATGACGTTTTTCAGCACACTTGCGAAGAAAATAATACTATAAAATAATTTTATGTACTCTCATATTGAAATGTAAAAATAAAAAATAACTTTAGGTAATGACATTGTTTACGCACTGTTGATTGACCGAATTAATTTAAAAAATTACGTAATGTAACTTATTTTTCCATTTCGATACAACTTCAGCTGAACTGAAGGAGGCATCAATGCATTTTTTCTACATAGTATGTGGATGAACGCAACATGAATGCGCGCCAGCAAATGAATTTGCCGCTAAAAATAACGCTATGATGTTACGCTAATTATGTTCACTATTTCATGAAATTAAATAAAATAGTGTATGTAACTGTACAGAATTTGGATTAAGAATCCTTATTATGCAACTGGTTAATAAACTACTATTATATACTTAGTATTTCCGCCCAAATGTGCAGCCCGACTGGGGAAGTACCTCCGCCCTACAGAATACCGCGGCTATAATAACTTTGTGTTGTGTTCCCAGCGGTGAGTAGGGTAGCCAGAGCTCACTGGAAAATTTGTGCTGTCAGTTGGAAGACTAAAAGCTAGTCCTGCTTTGTCTTCTACACTGACGGCACAGAATCTCTGTACTTAAAGGGTTGGCAGCGCAACTGTGACTCCTCTGGTGTTACAAACGTCCATGGGCCACGGTAACCACTTTCCATCAGGTGCGCCGTGTGCTTGTCTGCCACCTAAGTGGCATAAAAGAAAAACAATTAGTAAATATACAGTTAGTAAAATGTATTGAACTGTTTTTGATGCTATAGTTTTGTACAAGTTGAAATTAGATATCTATTCAAATACGAAGTTACATAAAATGAGCTAGCAGTACCTATATGATATTTATGTGTACTATTGAACATGATCTTTTTTGTAACGAAACTTTTCTGAGAACAAGGCAACTCAACCAAATAAATTAAAAAAAGCTAGATTATAGGTGCCATTATGTGCCTAATTGTGATGAAATTGTAGCAACTTTATGAGCAAGAGTGTTGAAAAATAATATTATAACAATCTTATCTTGTTTCAGACTCATAAAGAACCAAGTATATTTTTTTGGTACAATTTTTTTTAAAAGAAAACAAAATATGCACCATATTCGCGCGTACTTAATTTAGAAAAAGTAAATACACTTGATATCTTACTATACTTCTACCTCTTCCCTGGTGATATTTCGTGATTCCGAACCCCAACTCCCTCCCCCCTCTGTTGATTCTCACGTAAATTAATGGAAAGCCCCTTGTTTTCGGGTTTACTGAACTAGCATTATTTCTAAACAGTGTCGTAATAGAAACAGGGCCGTCTTTAAACTATTTGAGGCCCTGGGCACATTAGGATCATGGGGCCCCTAGGACCTTGAGAAAACACTATTTAGTTACAATAGATAAAGAAAGACAAACAAGGTTCTAAATTTATTTTTATTTAGTTACTAACTATAAAAAAATAGGAAATATAAAAAATAATCTACAAAAGTAACTAGCTTAACATAAAATCCTTAGATTAATTCTATGTTGATTGCAAAGGTACCCTTCTAGATTTAAGATGAGCAAAATCGTTAATCACATCTTCAAAATCTATGGTATTGAGAATATCACATTCTATGGACATCAGCGACAAACTAGTTAATCTCTCTTGAAGCATTGTACTTCTTAATTCATTTTTTATTCGTTTCAATTTGGAGAAGGAGCGTTCTCCGCTGCAGTTAGTTACCATCATACTTAAAAATATTCTCAATGCAATTTCTACGTTAGGAAATGTGTCTTCAATTTTGTTTTGCTTTAATAGATTATATACTTCCTGTACACTGTTAGATGCTTCATTTTCACTCTGAACATTTTTTAAGTATTCTTTTAAATGTTGACATTCTATTTCTAACTCTTTTTCATTTACATCTTCGTGATAGATTTGAGAAAATTCTTTGCATCCTTGTCGTATCTCTTCGGAATTCAGAGTTTTTAAGTGAAAAAATAAACTAAAACGTTGACTGACGGTCTCATATGAACTTTGTCGCTGTTTTAGATGAACACTCAAGGTATCGATTATTGGGAGAAAGGTTTCTACGTTGAATCGCTCTTTTCCATTCAATTGGACTGATGGCGCAGAGCCATCAAAAAAAATCAGCCGTGAGCTTCTACGTCTTGTTCTTTGAGATAGATCTTTGTAGTCAGATTCTGGGTTATTTTCTTTGGCAGATGATTCGAAGTTATCAAATTTATCCCTGAGGTTAGTAAAAAAATCATAAAGTGAAGTCAACAAATTGGTTGCAACGTCCAGTGTTATTGTTTCTTTCTGAAGATAATTACTTGTTTTGTCTATTCTTTCCAATATGGTGCGCCAGATTTCCGTCAGTATAATAAATTCTAGATTTCCCATTTTTCTAGACAGACTAAGGGCTTCGTCTCTTGTTTCTCGTGCCTTTTCAGTATCGTTTGCGATGGTGATTAAAGCTTCTAATATTCTTTTATAACCCCCATGCAAAGCACTTACTGCATCAGCTCGGGCTGACCATCTGGTTTGTGAAAGACTCTTAACAACTTTTTTTGAACCTAAATGTTCTGTTAATATATTCCATCTGTGGGTAGAGCCCGAAAAGAAGTTGTACACTTTCTGAACTATTTCAAAAAACTGTGATGCCTCCGGTACACACCCAGCAGCATGGACACCTACCAAGTTTAGTGAATGTCCTGCACATGGTATAAAGGTGGCAAATTCACATTTTTCCTTGATTCTTGTTTGTAGACCACTATACTTTCCCGACATATTTGAAGCATTGTCGTAGCTTTGTCCTCTGCAATCTTTTATGGGAATATCATGTATCTCTAAAAAAATTAAGATAGTCTCCGCTAAATACTTAGATTTATGCTCTTTAATAGGTATAAATTTCAAAAACCTTTCAACAGGAACACAGTCTTTTACGTATCGAATGATGAAAGTTAGCTGGTCAATATGAGACAGATCGGGCGTACTGTCAACGCTTATGGAAAAATATTTTGCTGATTTAACTTCATTTATAATTTTTTTTAGAACCTGTTTTCCCATTACTTCAATAAACTCATTACAGATATTTGCTGATAAATAAGAAATGTTACCCTTTCCAGGATTCCCAAATTTTTTTAAGTGATCTGCAAGAAATGGATCAAATTCACTCAATAATTCCACACAACCCAAATAATTTCCATTGTTTGGAGATCCTAGGATTTCATTGTCGCCGCGAAATGGAAGCCCTCTCGATGCCAAAAATTTTACAACAGCTACAATCCGTTTAAGTACGTTTCTCCAGTAATCCACTTCCTTTTGATGTTGAGATAATAACTCTATATCTACTCTACCAACCGCTTTACTTCGTGCCAGATAAGTCATCATAGATTGCTTATGCACTGGGCTATTTTCATGTGTTAAAATTATGTGATTAATATGCTTCCAATCATTACATCCATTCCGAGAGCAAAGATTAACATCAGTTGGGTTAAATAAGCAGCATGAAAAACAAAATACAGAGCATTTGGAAGGCGAATACAGCAACCATTTTCTTTCGACGCTTTCATTGTTCTTTAATTTGCGAATAAATAATGCTTTGTTGAAATATCTCGTCACTAATTTATTACCATCTTTGTAGGTTCTGGATGCCTCGGAAAAGTCAGAATCTTTATTTTGAAAATATACTGGTCCCTTACGAATTAAAATTTCGCGATTTATTTCAACAAACTTTTCGTGAAAATAATCGGCGGGATCGTGCGATATTAATTCTTCTTTGTTGGAAAACTGCTGTTCAATTGACACAGTTGGAGTTGTCGGTTTTAGTGAAGTTACTGAAGTCGTTGCACTTTCGTCGTAGGAATAGTCGCTTTCTGATTCAATCTCTTTTTCAAAATTGGAACATGAAGGTTTAGAAATTCCCGCAATTTGTAATTGAGCTGAGTCATCATGTGGAACATTTATGAGTTGATTGCTACTTACAGAAGTTTCTCCAGTAGTAGTAGTAAAATATGATGTTAATTTTGGTAACTTTTCAATTACTTCTTTCTGATGTAGAGCTTTTTTCCTTTTTTCAGATCCACTAGGATATGACCGTTTCGACATTTTATATTATAATTCAGTATTTAATTAATTTTATAACGAAAATATTCGCTAACACAAAACAGACAAACGACGATTTAATCAAACAATACTATTTTTTTGTCAGAGCTCAAGCACAGTCAGTAACAAACTAACAACTACAAACAAAACAAACGCCACAACATCGCAGACAAATACTTGAAGGGAATTCCCGTTCGTCAAGTCAAACGACGATCGGGAGTCGGGAATTCCCCTTTTTTGTCTTTGGTATTACGAATGACGTTCGAATAGGTTTCTTAAAGACATAAACCACACCGCATCAAATAATTCTTCTTTTTTTAATTTAATAATTGGTGGCGCGATTTGGCCACGTGCGCTAGTGGACTGTATTGCGGGGAAGTAGCTAACTGTTCCATTGACGCTTTACACACAAAAGACAGGTGGTCGGGTTGCCGCGGGCGTGATCCAAGCAATGAATGCAACCCGAGAAATTAGGAGAGGATGCACTAACCTTCACGACACACGTGTTTTCATCGCAGCCGGTACACGGATCTTCTCTTCCTTGCTCAGGAGCTGCCGTCAGCGTCACTAGATCACTTGAGGAACACACGAGAGGCACAATCCGATCGGTAAAGGTCTATGAAGCGGTAAAAATGTAACAAATATATAAAATATAACAAATATATAAGGTATAAGTACTCCACTCTCTCTCAAAAATGAGTTTTTCCGATATTAGTATATTTAGGTTAATTTAAATACCTATATGTAAGTATAAGAATACAATTAAAAGAAAAATTATTGGTTGCGCCGATGTAGAAGCTGTATTTCTTGACGCGGAAACACACTCTTTCTATACCCGTCTCCCCTCCCGCACTAACCATAGAATAGTACTAGATATGGCTTCCGTCCGCCATTTGTGAAATATAGACACTCAGTCTCGCTTTGAACTAGCCAGCGTAAGGACGGACCGCGCTCGCGTCTCTCAAAAATGATTAATATTTGTTACATTTTTACCGCTTCATAGACCTTTACCGATCGGATTGTGCCTCTCGTGTGTTCCTCAAGTGATCTAGTGACGCTGACGGCAGCTCCTGAGCAAGGAAGAGAAGATCCGTGTACCGGCTGCGATGAAAACACGTGTGTCGTGAAGGTTAGTGCATCCTCTCCTAATTTCTCGGGTTGCATTCATTGCTTGGATCACGCCCGCGGCAACCCGACCACCTGTCTTTTGTGTGTAAAGCGTCAATGGAACAGTTAGCTACTTCCCCGCAATACAGTCCACTAGCGCACGTGGCCAAATCGCGCCACCATTTTTGGTCCTTCGAGCCGGATTCTTAGCCGTAGTTCGTATTTTGTTATTATTCTAATGGGAATAAGCGCACCGCACCTAAGTGCCTGGTTATTTTAGTAGAAAACCCCGCATCCAGACATTTAGGCTTAGAATTTGTTGTCCGTTCGCCGCTGGCTCGCATTGTACCTACCTAATACATAAATAGGTTAGGTATCATATCAACACTTAATCGTAGTTCACAATTTTCGCACCGCGCCTAAATATAGTTATTTTAGTAGAAAACTCCGCATCTAGGCATTTAGGCTTAGATCTTAGGTATACTAGACACCCTAGTGCATAGGCACAGTGTAATACCTAACGCAAGGCCCCCCTCCGACATGGCAACACTTGAATAAAAATATTACTGGGTTTATTAACTTTTCAACTTATTTGAGGTATTGTGAGGGGTTTTTTAATTTTTTATTTTACACTTTACACTAGTCAAGCCCTTTTATTTGCTACCCATATTGAGGGAGTTGTAAAAAAATATACTTTCCATCATTTTGTGACGGCGGCCATCTTGGCCGATTTTTTTTCAAACAGCTAAGAATACTCCCGACTAATATACCTTTCAAGCAAATAGGTAAAAAACTAAGTCCAAATCGGTTCATCCATTAATCGTTGTGACGGCGGCCATCTTGGCCGATTTTTATTCAAACAGCTAAGAATACTCCCGACTAATATACCTTTCAAGTAAATAGGTAAAACTAAGTCCAAATCGGTTCATCCATTAATCGTTGTGACGGCGGCCATCTTGGCCGATTTTTATTCAAACAGCTAAGAATACTCCCGACTAATATACCTTTCAAGTAAATAGGTAAAACTAAGTCCAAATCGGTTCATCCATTAATCGTTGTGACGGCGGCCATCTTGGCCGATTTTTATTCAAACAGCTAAGAATACTCCCGACTAATATACCTTTCAAGCAAATAGGTAAAACTAAGTCCAAATCGGTTCATCTATTAATCGTTGTGACGGCGGCCATCTTGGCCGATTTTTTTTCAAACAGCTAAGAATACTCCCGACTAATATACCTTTCAAGTAAATAGGTAAAACTAAGTCCAAATCGGTTCATCCATTAATCGTTGTGACGGCGGCCATCTTGGCCGATTTTTATTCAAACAGCTAAGAATACTCCCGACTAATATACCTTTCAAACAATTATAACTAAGTCCAAATCGGTTCATCTATTAATCGTTGTGACGGCGGCCATCTTGGCCGATTTTTTTTTAAACAGCTAAGAATACTCCCGACTAATATACCTTTCAAACAAATAAAACTAAGTCCAAATCGGTTCATCCGTTCAGGAGCTGCGATGCCACAGACACACACACATACACAGACCTATACATCAAACTTATAACACTCCGTCGTTTTTGCAACTTTTATATGACAGCAATTAATGTCGGTTCAACTTCAATGTCAGTTAGTATTTTATAGTTTTCAAAAACGTCATGATACTTTGATTTATTCTGTCATAAATAATTTTCCGATAATTTTCAAAGTGTATTAATTATTTTTAATACTGTCACAAAGTGTTAATGATTATTAATTTTCAATACCTAATAAATATAGTACTTGTCATTAATTAGTTACCAATAAAAACTGTCGCGATTGTTACTCAGCACATGGACATAAAAAAGAGATTTGCTTTAACCCTGTTTCATTGTTAAAGTGTAAAATTAAATGGATTGGCAAAAAAATTATATTCATTTAATATTCGACTTTAAGACTATGCTAATAAAATCTAAAACTTAATGGCAGTGTCAGTAGTATGACAGTGGTTGACAAGGAGTAGAATCGGGGCTTGGTCGTGGAATCTTACGACTCCGGTTTCCTAAAGTGCGAGTCGCCTTTCAAAAGTATGTACGAAGATATACACACCATTGTATAGCACATTATTCATTAATTGCGTGTTGTTTATTAGCAATATTTTAACCCCCTGTTCCCCATAGAGATGAGGTGGTGAGGTTTCAGACTGTTCCTCCCTTCCTTACCCAAAATCACGTCCGCCGGCGGTGAGTAGAGTAGCCAGAGCTCACTGAAGGGTTTTTGTGCTGTCAGTGATAAAATCAAAAGCTTGTCTTTTACACTGACGGCACAGAAACTCTAAATGCTTGCAGGGTTGGCAGCGTGAGTGTTACTCTCTTGGTTTTGCACACGTTCATAGGCCACGGTGACCACTTTCCATCAAGTGGGCCGTGTGCTTGTCTGCCACCTAAGTTGTATAAAAAAACGTCGTATTTTTCCACAAGTAACTTAATAAAAACAGAATATTCAATTCGTTCGCGCGTAATTCAGAAAAAATTAATCAAGTGATATCTACCTTACCGCTGAATATATTTCGTGATTCTGAACCCCCTCCCCCCTCTGTTGAGCCTCACGTAATTAATGTAAAGCCCCTTGGGGTCTGGCGATATTTATTTGCCAGTTCGACCTTGTGCTATAATAGCGGCTATTCCAAGTGGCCGATGCACGATGTAATCAACATGAGTGATAATGGCGCAATTGCTTTGTGTTGATCTAAATAAACGCGTTGAATATGACACGTATATTGTATATTGCCGGCTGTGACCCCAGTGACGTCACTACATATTCTCTATGTGCGCAGTACCTAGCTCACTTTTTTGGGAGTCTCTTGAGGATAACACGGGGTACCATGACAATGGAGCTCAAATCCCCACCAATCATTGAGTCTAGCCATCGAAAGATTGTTAAAAAAAACGGCTGCAAATTTGAAAAACCAATAGGTTGCAACACCGATTATACATCGACAAAACGGAATTGATACTATGATTTATTTTTAATTTTTTTATTAGGTGTGTTAACAATATAAAAAAAAATAAAAACCAATTTATATGGTACTAATGACATGTGTTTATTGTACTTTTTGTATAAAGTATTTACAAAAAGAAATTGAAAATACATGTGTTAACGCAGTGTAACGCTAGCAGTCTTGTTTTACCGAATCTGACGTGTTTGTATTCTACTATATAAATATTAATATTAAAGAGGAGAGATTTGTATTTTTGTATGTAACGAATAAACTCAAAAGTACTGGACCGATTTTAATAATTCTTTTTTCATTAGAAAGCTACATTCTTCGTGAGTAACATAGGCTACTTTTTATCCCGATATTCCCATGGGATCAGGATTTACGGGGGTGAAACCGCGGCGCGGTGCTAGTGAGTAATAAAACAGGACCTTTAAAGATATATGAACAACAGATTCAAAGCCCCATATTTAAAAAATAATTACTAACCAATTACTTACTATAAAATATTAGATAATTATTTAAAGTCAATAATTTAATAATCATAAAATTGGCCAGTATTAAAAATAAATTAATTCACTTTTGAAAATTATCTGCAAATTATAATACTTACTATAAAATATTATATGATTATTTAAAATCAATAATTTAATAGTTATAAAATTGGACAGTATTAAAAATAATCAATTCACTTTTTAAAATTATCCTCAAATAATAACATTACATGAGTACGATCATCAAGAAGTTTTCGAAGACTGTACCAACTGACAGGAAAAATCTGTGGCCATATTATAGTTTAGAAAAAATGATTTGTATAACTTTCGTTGGCCAGAGTTAGATAATCTAGCCTCAAACCAATCGACGTGCGCCAGGTCATCGTTTAATTGTTTCTCTGGAACTTGGTATCAAGATATGTACCAGTTACTATACACTTGTGTCAAAATATGTTCGTTACGATGTTATACTGTCATTTGTATAATACATACATACATATAATCACGCCTTTATCCCCGGAGGGTTAGGCAGAGGTGAATTAACACCCACATTTCACCAATCATTGAATTTGGTCCCACGTAATAGAGTCTTCCGGGTACTATTGTTGACTCAAGCCATGCATCTGTGGCTGAGTCTGGGCTGTGCTGTATATATCTGTCTGATGTTAAACAGTCCTATCCCTTAGTCGCCCTGTACGATACCGCATTATATTGTATTTGTATAATATCCGGGAAATAAACTGTACAATCTGCTCTAAGAAAGAAATCTTTATCTGCAGGAAACATTGTTTAAAAAAGGTAATAGGGTAACATATTTTGATTAGTATAGCATTCTTAACGGTTGCGCATATAGCGTTTCTTCAATACGAAATTAATTTCATGATTTTGTTGCAGATTAGCAGGGCAACTGGATGCCAGAACACGTAGCAGAGTTAGGAGCAGAGCAAGAGAAGGTTGGGCAGAATTTTAATTTAATTACTCTTAATGCACACACGCACGCCCACGCCCACACGCACATACACACATACACACGCACACACGCATTTGTGATCCCCTGGTCCCTTGATCGAGACTGTGACGTCACTGGAGATAGACCAATGACAATGTCTACATACAAACATACATATAATCACGCCTTTATCCCCGGAGGGTTAGGCAGAGGTGTATTAACACCCACATTTCACCAATCATTGAATTCAATCCCACGTAATAGGGGGTGAGCCTATTGCCGTCTTCCGGGCACTATTGTTGACTCGAGCAATGCATCTTAGCTGAGTCTGGACTGTATATATCTGTCTGGTGTTAAACAGCCCTATCCTTTACTCGCCTTGTACTATACCGCATGGGAAGTGATGGGGTGGCCCAAATTCTACTCTCCCGGGAACCACAATATCTATTAAATACTTCTATACATTGTACTTGGGGCGACACTGGCGCCATCTACCGCAATTCTCATTAACATTGAGTTTATTTCACAGATCTACAAGCTATGACGCGCCAACGGGTGACAGCGCTTCGAGCGCTGATGTCCTCTCAGCCGACAGCGCTCACGGCGTTTATCATACCTACTTCTGATGCTCATTACGTAAGTATATTGCTTGTATGTTGACTCTCCTGCAAGTTGGTACACCTGCAACTTGAAGGACGAGGTTCTCCCCCCTCTCTTTTTTGGGGAAAGATGGAGACGCCGTAGTCCCGAGGCAACCTTTGATGGCCCTGGGTCAGCTGGGGTGTGCGAGGGATATGCTAGAGGGTACCTCACCGCCAGCAACTGATGACCCGGGACGGCCATGTGGTTTTGATTAGTTTGAGTTCGACATCACCACCCACGCTGGCACCGATTTATATGCCCATCCGTGGAGATTGGATCAGAAAAAACAACTAGCCCATCGCAGACCACTGCTGAACTAGGCCTTCCCAATATTGGGACGCTTTGACCTACTATTGGACCCGAGAGAGATGGAGGTATTTGCGGACACGGGTGTATTCATCTCTCTCTATTCGAATTTGAATCGTTTATGTGTGTCGTGGTAGACTATGAAACATTGAAAAATATTAGTCATCTACCAAACACACACTTGGCTGGTTTTCTTATATATATTTATTTGTATTATCCTCCCAGTCAGAATACATAGCGCCCGTGGACGCTCGCCGGGAATGGGTTACTGGCTTCACAGGATCAGCGGGCACCGCGGTGGTGACTCCCACAGAGGCCCTGGTGTGGACCGATGGCAGATACTATACCCAGTTCGAGAAGGAGGTCGATCTGTCGGTCTGGAACCTGATGAAGCAGTGTGAGTACTTCAAAGCAAATATATAGTTCCTGGCATAGCCTGGCATAGGTATATCTTGACACCGTTCTTTGTGTCTCTTTTTACACTTTTGTCAAGGGTTTATTTTTAAAGTGATTATTTTTGAGGCGAAACCTTCTTTAGAAGCGTTGAGCGTTTGTCGTAAAACATTTTTTAAGAAAGGGATAAGACCATTGAACTAGTGTCACTGTTACCGGTATTTCTTGTGACAGATTGACAATTCACTGATTCACAAGTGACAACTCTCAGCTCTCAACTTCCAGATTGCCACGTCACAGTTTTTTGAAGTGAAATCTTCTTTAGGCGTGTTGTGTAATTGTCATAGAGAATTGTGGGTGAGCAAATTTTATGGCACTAGCATCGTTACCTCCGGTTCAGTCCAGTGACGCTGACGTCACGACATTACAATTCACAAGTTTTTTTTTAAAACTGTACGGCCAGTAGTACCTATATGACAGATTGTGACTATTCACGTGTGCAATTTTTTTTGTGAAGTAAAGAGTCTCCCACAATGATAATTTTTTTAAATCATATATTTATTGTCTGCAGCCCTCCCCGATACCCCCACCATAGAAAAGTGGCTGACAGCCAATTTAAAAAGCGGCGCTGCCGTAGGAGTGGATCCGTACACCTTCAGCCGGGAAGAATGGACGCCTTTGCAGGTAAGAGAGAAACATTTTCTCCTTGTGGAGGAACAGGATGTGATGTTTTTCCAACACTATCTCATCTAGCGGGCCGTGGCACAACTGCCTTAAACTAGTCCAGAAGCCGTATTCTTCGAACAACATGAACTCCTAAAACTGGTCAATGATTGAACGGCTGTACACTGCATAAATAACTTTGTAATCCCATGAAATGAAATAGAAAAGTAGTCTTTTTCCGCATTTAGTCTCTTTTTTTGGGCCGTTACACGTTGTGCACGAAGAGCCGTTGCACTGGCTAGAGCAGCTAGCCTAGCTTCGACCAGAAACGTAAAAGCTTACTGGGGGCTTCACAAGCTTCGCGTAGCGACCGCACTGTGCCGAGGATTTGAGATCGATGAGGGACCACTGCCTCGCATTCTAATGTTACGTGGGCGGCCGTTTCCTCGGCAATGAAATACTCCCCGCAAAGGACCTATGGTGTATACCTGCTTATGGAGGGGACAATGGCCTGCAGCATAAAGCTGGAGCCCGTATCTATGACCCTGGTCGCCGAGGTCCTAGTTCAGCTTCAAGACTCTCCGCCATACATACATACTCATATTCGCATACATACATGCAAACGAGCGCTCTCACACATGCACGCACGCAAGCACGCATGCGCGCTCTCTCACCTATTCCACTCTTTCTCTCACTCACATATGCACACTCGCATCGCGATTACTTTTACCAAAAGAAAGAACGAGATGATAATAAGCCTCTGTAGCGTAGCGGTAGAACATTCGACTGCTACACATTTATTTATTCATTTCGATTTGATTCCCGCTCAGTGCAAATATTTTTATGCATGGACATGTATAATTATTTATATTGATCTGGGTGTTTCCATGTGTATAATGTGTCTT
This sequence comes from Eilema griseolum, assembly GCA_963662185.1. Lineage (NCBI taxonomy): Eukaryota > Metazoa > Arthropoda > Insecta > Lepidoptera > Erebidae > Eilema > Eilema griseolum. Next base: position 9,216,009 of record OY759257.1, read on the forward strand.
TACAAAAACAAAAAAATTAAGTATGTTGTATCCGCATTCTAGATTCTATAACACAAACTACACTCGAGAGCAATGAATCCGGGTCACTTAAAGAATGTTAAAAATCTCGGAAACTAAAAATGATAGGTTAATGCAATAAATTGTATTTAATAGACAATGTAATACTCCTTAAATGAAAGTAAAAAAAATATGAGTCACCATACATTTTATTAACACAAAATTACATAAAGAAAAAAACTGCTGATCTCTCCTTAAAACAAAAATAGGAAACATGAAATTTTTGAACTTTATTACGATTTTCTTGAATTTTAATACTTCGTATTGCCTCCTCGTGCTTCCATTACTGCGTTTACGCGGTTTGGCATGCTGTACACCAAGTTCCTTATACGATTTTGGGGAATATTCTCCCATTCCTCTGTGAGAGCAATTTTGAGCTCACGAAGCGTGATTGGGGGAGGGTTTCGTTGTTTTACGCATCTGCCTAGCTCGTCCCAAGCATGCTCGATCGGGTTGATATCCGGGCTGCGCGCTGGCCACTCCATACGAGTAATGTTCATCTCTTGAAGGTAGTCATTCACAATCCTACCTGTATGAGGTCTGGCATTGTCATGCATAAATATAGCATCCTCACCTAAATTGACCATAAATGGACCAACGTGATCATTGAGGATTTCTTCCACATATCTTACGCTAGTTAAAGAGCCGTTTTCTATGATCACCAGCTCTGTGCGACTTTCAGAAGAAATTCCGGCCCACACAAGTACAGACCCACCACCGTAGGCTACTTTTTCTTCGATGCATGCTTGCTTGAATCTTTCCCCTGGTCTTCGATACACTCTGTGTCTTCCATCGTGCTTGTAGAGCATAAATTTTGATTCGTCGGAGAACATAACTTTTGACCAATCTTCAATACTCCAATTTACGTGGCTCTGGGCATAACTTAGTCTCGAAATACGATGCCCACGCTCCAGTTTAGGGCCGTTTGCAGGTCTAAGGGGTTTTAAGTTAGATTCAGCAAGCCGACGTCTTACTGTCCATGCACTTGGGTTACTTCCTCCGAGGCGTCGAAACTGATTGGTGAGTTCAGTTCCTGTGAGAAAGCGATTTCGAAGCATGGTGTTCACCAAGTATCGGTCTTCTCGTGCTGTGGTACACCTGGTTCTGCCCGTTTCTGGTCTGCGTAGGTTAGAACCAGTTTCTTCGTAACGTCGGAGAACTCTTTGTACTGTTGACAGCGACACACCGACAGTCCTGGCTGTATCGCGCTGACTCCGGCCGGTTTCCAGCATTGTAAGTATTCTGGTGCATTCTTCAGGCGTAAGCGACATAATTTCAGCTTGATTAATGAATATAGAGCACTATCAACATGGTTTATGTACCCACATAAATGACAGATTACAAACAAAAGCAACACCAAATGCTGTAATTTCGTAGTTCCATCTTCGAAAGTGGCCCTTTTTCAAATTTGATTTTTTTATGATATAACTTTACAATAACTAAGAAGTTTTAATACCTTCATTTAAGGAGTATTACATTGTCTATTAAATACAATTTATTGCATTAACCTAGCATTTTTAGTTTCCGAGATTTTTAGGATTCTTTAAGTGACCCGGATTCATTGCTCTCGAGTGTAGTTAAGCAATGCTTGGGTCTAGATAGCGATGTGTAGAATGTTGTAGAATATTAAATTATCTTTACTAATATTATAAAGCTGCAGAATTTGTTTGTTTGTTTGAACGCGCTAATCTCTGGAACTACTGGTCCGATTTGAATGATTCTTTCAGTGTTGGGTAGTTCATTTATCGAGGAAGGTTTTAGGCTATATATCATCACGCTACTACTTAAGGGAGCGGAGCTTTGATAATAAATGTTAACAAATCCGGCAATTTTTCATACATATTTTGAAGACAAAAACATACGGGCTCAAAGGGATATGAAGCTTCAAAATATACCCCGGGCGAAGCTGGGGTGGGTCAGCTAGTTAATAAATAACTTAGTTTGGGTCTAGATGATTCCATGTTATATCCTAGAAAATGTATTTACTTTTTTCGAACAGACAGCGTTAAACAAGTCCAGTATGACCCTGGTGCCCGTATCCAAGAACCTGGTAGACGAGGTCAGGTTCCAGCTTCAAGACCCCCCGCCGGCGAGACCCAACAACACCATCATACCGCTCCCAATTAAATATACTGGTAAGTACAATTTTTAACCAATCATTTATTTAGCCTGTCGCAGTGCTGGTCATAGGCCTCTCTCAATGTTGAGAGGCTTTTTTTTTTATATAGGACACGCCAACTTGACCTCACCTTCGCCTGATGGTTAGCTAAAGGCAAAGTCTCAGGAAAGAGGGTCACCATTACAGACACTAAGTGCTACAATGGTGGCACTCAGCTTGGCGGCCTCATCAGATGCTTTTTCACGCTCCGCTTAAAGGCCCCGGGAATGTAGGAAGAAGGAAACACGTGTGCTGGTAATGAATTCCAGGTCTTGGTGGTGCGGCAAAGAAAAGAGTATCCAAACCGCTTTAGCCTACTGTTTCCAAAATGGTCAGACGGGTTGGTACAGGGTTTTATTTCGAGTTTTCCTTCTATTGCAGTGATATTGTCATACACCCTTCTATTTTGTGGGGACTCTGTGGTCCCCACTCTCGAGGAAGGCCAGATTGAGATTGTCCTACGATGACACAGATAAAATACTGTACAACGATTATAAATAAATTTGATTTGATTTCATTTGATGGCTCTAGGTCTTCCGGGGTGCGAGGGATATGCCTGTTAACTTCACCTTCGGCAACCAAAGCGACCCACAGGTGTCGTGCGTTTTAGTCGGTTCGAGTCCGACATAACCGCTCCCACCGACTACGATAAATAAATATAATAAGATAATAAACAAATAATCTAATTCCAATGTAGTTCGCTGAGTTTCTTGCTGGTATCTTCTCAGTAGAACTAACCTACCGAACCAGCGAAAGAAACATTTTCCAATGGTTTATTTTTACATTATTTAATATTTTTATATTATTTATTGACATACCTAATTGTAAAATTTTGACGTTCATATGTGCTCTTTGTGTGCCTAAACTGAATAAATTAAATTGATTCTTTGATTCTTTGGTGATGAGATGGAGTGATGATACTTAAATATTCTTTCTCCGTCACCACATGGATATCGTACACTACACATACGAACAAACAAACATTAAAAATTAATTTATTTTCTTCTCAATTAAAGGTAAAAAAGCAGGCGATAAGATAAAAGAACTTCGTAAGAAAATGGCCGAACGTAAGGCGTCTGCACTTATTATCAACGCTCTCGATGAAGTGGCTTGTAAGTATTTAATAATATAATCAGCGCCATCTAGTGAAAACACGTTGTACTACTACGGAACTTTTGATTCTGTATCGCGCAATTAATGTTCGGATGTCACGGGCGTATGAAATGGTTAATGGAACAGCAAAAATGTAGTTATTAGCCTGGAGTAGAATAGTGCGACCCCATCTCTCCCCGTGGGTGTCGGAGACACGACCCACATACGACGTTCTATTTCGACATAACCACTCCCACTGGCTCCAACAGGAGGAGTAACTGTGAGGATTTTGCACACATAAAAAAGGAGGTGGAGGGTGTCTCTCCACCAAGATTTTTTGGAGTCCAAGCTACCTGTAAGCCGGCATATCTAAATAACAGACCAGGTTCTGGTGTCGGCTTACCTCTCAAACCTCCCAGATTTGAGAGGTAAGTCGACACCAGGACCAGGCTAGACGACAGTTGCTTCCTCAAAATCTTCCGAAACTAATTTGTCCTTTTTACAGATACCCTCAATCTCCGTGGCAGTGACATTAAATACAATCCAGTATTCTTCTCCTACCTCATAATCACGCCTTCCGCTGTCAAGCTGTTCCTCAACAGCGAGGTGACCAACGAAGTATCCTCGCAATTGAAGGAGGAAGGAGTCACCGAGTTCAAAGTGCTACAGTACGGAGAGGTTGAGAGTGTGTTGAAGAATTTAGCTGTGAGTATGAACTATTTAAAAAATAAAGCCGATCAAGTGCGAGTCCGACTCGCACTTATGCTACATACATATACAACATACATATAATCACGCCTTTATCCCCGGAGTGTTAGTATAACATAACATAAAACTCACGCTTATATCCCCGAAGGGGTAGGCAGAGTTGCTAGCACCCACATTTCGCCAGTTTATGTTTAGGTCCCAATGTAATGGCGGCGAGCAGGTGGCGAGCCTATTGCCATTAAGCGGGCACTTATAAACCTACGATAAATACACACATAACTTCGAAAAGCATCAAAAAGTCATTGGTGTGTGCCATGGTAAAACCTGGGATCGAACCCAAGACCTCGTCTCAGCAGTCTATTACCCATACCACTAGGCTTCCCACATTTCACCAATCATTGAATTTGGTCCCACGTAATAGGGGGTGAGCCTATTGCCGTCATCCGGGCACTATTGTTGACTCGAGCCATGCATCTGAGTCTGAGTCTGGGCTGTATATATGTCTGTCTGATGTGATCTTCTATTCTGATTTTTGCAAAGAACTTGCTAAAGAACACACACACTACACATAACTCCCTCACACCACATTGTGAGAGTGTGTGTGTGTGTGTGTCTGTGAGAGAGAGAGAGAGAGAGAGAGAGAGAGAGAGAGAGAGAGAGAGAGAGAGATAGAGAGAGAGAGAGAGGGAGAGAGAGGGTGGCATGCACACAAACCTTCACATGCGATGTACGTTCACTTAAATACATACTTGACACGCTGTGATCAATTTTGAAATATTTTTCTGGATAATCGCCAAGTGTTGGGATCGATTGTGTAGTGATTTTTAGTGCAGTTAGCTGATGTTGAGCTGATGATAGCTGATGTTGCTGCACTAAAAATCAAGAAAAAGTTACCTTAAGCTACTTTTATTACAGACAAAGTATTAAGGTTACGTTCGAAAAAGTCATATTTAAATTTGTTTTTCAGAGAGAACTGTCCAATGCGGGTGGAGACCATTCCATCTGGGTGTGTAGCTCGGGGAGCGAAGCGATACACCGGGCGGCTTCGGGGGTAAGCGTATTACATACTCTCTATATCTATTTAAACTAATATAATAAAATAAAATCTATACTGATATTATAAAGCTGCAGAGTTTGTTTGTTTGTTTGAACGCGCTAATCTCTGTAACTACTTGTCCGATTTGAATGATTCTTTCAGTTTTGGGTAGTCCATTTATCGAGGAAAGCTTTAGGCTATATATCATCACGCTACTACTTAAGGAAGCGGAGCATTGATAATAATTGTTAACAAATCCGGCAATTTTTCATACATATTTTGAAGACTAAAACATATGGGCTTAAAGGGATATGAAGCTTCAAAATATACCCCGGGCGAAGCTGGGGTGGGTCAGCTAGTAAAATAATATAAAGCTGAAGAGTTTGTTTGTTTGAACGCGCTAATCTCAGGAAGTACTAGTTCGAATTGAAAAATTCTTATCGTGTTGAATAGCCCGTTTATCGACGAAGGTTTTAGGCTATATCATGCAGAGCAGTACTCATAAATGTCCAAAAATCCGGTACATTTCCAAATATTATTTGAAAATAAAAAATTACGGCCTCAAAAAGGTGATACGAAGTTTCAAAATATGCGGTTCGGCTAGCACTCTTATATACAGCGCCTACAATATGGGGTTCTTCAAGAGAATCATCAGAAGGTTTCTTCATGGTCGGCAGCGCGAGTGTGACACCCCTGCTGTAGCATACGTCCATAGGCCACGGTAACCGCTTCCCATCAGGTGCCAAGGAAGTCTTTGGCCTTAGAAGGGCCGGTTGCCATATAAACATCTATAGCATTCGTTACGGCTAGTTGGAGCCCTATAAGTCCGACAACTGGTCGAACTAAAGAACTTTAAATTGGTTATTCAGGTCGATTTCCTCAAGAAACCCCTGAACGTGATATCAGAACTGTCTCCGGTAGCTTTGATGAAGCTTGTCAAGAATGACGTGGAACTTGACGTAAGTAATTTTTTATGTTGGAAAAAATCAAAGCACCTTTGTCTATTTCTAGACGAACGGGAAAATGCAGACTATAGCTCGGTATGAGTAAATGTGTGTGAGTGTGTGTGTATGTGTGGGTGTGTGTGCGTGTATAAGGACGATTGTGTCTGGATGTTTTTTTTTAATATAGGACACGTAAATTAGACTTTGCCTCGCCTGATAAGCTAAAGGCAAAGTCTCAGAAAAGAGGGTTACCATTACTTACATATACCATGTGACAATGGTGACACTCAGCTTGACAGCCTCATCATATAACTTTTCACTAGCCGCTCAAAGGCCCTGGGACTGTAGGAAGAAGGAAACACGTGAGCTGGAAATGAATTCCAGGCCTTAATGCAACAGAGGAAAGAGTCACCGAACTGCTTGGTTCTTGATCGGATATTCTGCGGATGACATCTAAGCCTTGCACGTGTTGTCCTGTATAGATGTATCAGGGTGATTGTCTGTATATGTATGCGTGTATCATGTTGATTATGTCTGTTTGTGTATCTATGTGCATGTATGTGTGTGTGGGAACCGAAAAGTAACAGTGGGTTACAAACCGTATAGATTTTATTGCACGAAAAGCTGTCGCATATTAGGCTCTGTTTCTGTGTGCGTGTTTTTCGTCAAGTGTGTATGTGTCTGTGTACAGGTTTGTATGTAAGTACCTATGTGCCATTCAAAGTTAGTGTATATCAGAGTATTCATTCAATGTAGAACTTTAAAAACAATTCAATCCTATTACGTCAGGGTTTCCGTCGGTGCCACATCAGCGATGGTATAGCCGTGAGCAGGTTCTTCAGATGGCTCCACAGCCAAATTGATGCTGGAGCCACCATCACTGAGATACAGGCCGCTGACAAAATACTGGAGTTCCGCAAGTGAGTATAATTTATAAACTTACGGTTATGTACGGGGCATGTAGGACTCGAACCGACTGAAACGCACGCCGTCTGTGGGTCGTTGGTTTTCGGGGTTAAGATCATTTTAGACATACCTATCCCTATCATCCCGGCTCCCTAATACCCACTTACCAGTTTTGTAACATAGCTTTTCTTTTTCAGAGAAAATGCTGAATTCATGGGTCTCTCTTTCGAGACCATCTCTAGCGGAGGTCCCAACGGAGCCATCATACACTACAGCCCCTCCAGAGAGGGAGTGCAGAAGGTCATTGAGAAGAATGAGATATTCCTTCTGGACTCCGGTGGACAATACAAGTAAGTACCTAACCTTAACGTGTAACCTACTTACATATTATATTCATGCCTGTAAATCCTCTAAGGGATAGGCAGAGGTATATTAACCATCTTATTTCGCTTTCACGTAATAGGGGACGAGTCTATTGCCATCAAGTGGGCATTTACTCATGGGCTGTATGTTTACTGTCAGATGGAGAACAGCTCTATCCCTTGGTCGCTTTCTATAACACCCACGCGAAGACACCATGAATTGTTTTTGCTCGGAAAGTGCGGAAAGTGACACTTTCCGTTTTCGAGAATGATAAGCTTCTCGGATCAGACATTTTGTCCAGGACACACCATCCCCTCTAACCCTTCCAGCTAAGCAACTTGCTTGTGTTAAGAGGTGATACACGTTGGTAATGTAATAGCCACCTTTCGATCGTAAGGCCGACTCCCTGACCATTAAGCTACACCGCCTGCGACATTTAAAAAAAAAAACATTTTCAAACTGTTTCAAAGTTACCCAGTTAACACAAACTCAGAAGTTGAGGTTTTTGGCGCCAACAAGAAGAATCGCGGTATTATCTTATTTTCCTAACTTGGTAGTTAGGAAAATAAGATTCCTATAGTAGTTATAGAATAAAGATATTTAGGTACCTGTAGAAAACGATAAAGGAAAAATTATTTGATTACAAAAATATGTTTGTTTTCAAATTTTTTATTTTTTTGAATAGGTATTCAAAAAAATAAAAAATTTGAAAACAAACAAAAAATTTGATTAAATGTTAATTACAATATGTGCAATAAATTCTAAATTACTCACCTTAAAAATAATACAGAAATTATACTACAAATATTTTTTTAAGTCTTTCATCTTTATTTTCTATGTTTTGTCAGTTTTACACAAATTATCAGCGGTTTGCAGCTAAGTGGTAACCGATTTGGTTATCCATTTAATAACTTTAAGTGCTCTATGTGATGAGATTTGCATGTTCTCCACCATTGAATATGATGCATATGCTCACTGATATCACAATCAATAAAAAAATATTTAATTTACACAAAATAACAATGTTGTCTATAGCATGATGGGAACATGTTGCACGGAGTGCTTTTCTTGTCATTTTCAGCTGAAAACACATAATATGCAATGTCCTAGAATTTTTTCATATGTCTTTGTTTTAATAAGATATTCTCCACGGAATAGGGCCAATATAGGGATGGAATCATATAATTCCCCATAGGATAGTCCAATTTCATCATGTTATTTTAAACTCATAATTATAACACATTTTGCTTGGTACTTCACGTAAGCAATGTTAATTTCAGGAAACTGTATGTGCTTCAGACGTGTACAAAGTTTTCTGTTTCTTTTGGAATCTTTAACCACTTCTTCGGCGCATAACAACATAAAAAAGTAACACGTGTCTATTGCGTGATGGGAACCACAGAGTCCTTTTAGTCATGATTTATATGGCTTTTATTTATATGATTTATATGGCTTTTATTTATATGATTTATATGGCTTTATTTTAAGAATTATCTTCCATGCAATGCAATAAAAAAATTCTTTCTTTCTTCTTTCTTCAATGGAGCCAGTACATAATTTCTCATAGGAAAGTCTAATTTCATTATGTCTCCTTCCAAATCGTCGAGAGTAGCCATTGCAATGCCTTCTCACTTCCGACTGTTATTTTTAACTCGTAATTATCACACATTTTTGGCTTACTTGGTATGATCCTCCACTGCCCATTTCGTAAAATCACACGTTTTGAATACACTGTAATATTTGCATGACATTACTGGTGATATAATACATTCAAGATTCATTTATTTGCATAAACAATTTCATTTTTGGTGACCAATTTATTATGACTGTATTGTGCAAATAAATTATTAAATAAATTCGCTTTAACACGTACGCAACATTAATTTCAGGGAACTGTTTGTGCTTCAGATGTTTACGAAGTTTTCTTTTTCTCTTGGTACCTACCTACATATTATGTTTAGCCACTTCTGCGGTCCATAAGGAATTGTAGCCATTTTGTTGTGTATTATGACTGTTTTTGTGTAGTTATATCACAGGCAGAAATATTTATTGTATAAATAAACAACACGAGTCACGAGCACAAATATAAAAAAGAATGGTATTTTTTTACACTAAAGTTAGTCTAATAGAAGGCCCGTGTTGACATTTACCTTAGCGACGTGACTAGTCATGAACCATACGACTCGGCATTCGACTCACAATTAATCGATTCTAGTTTTCTCTAGTATTATTTGATCGGTATGAATATGTATCGCATTTGGTTATATTTTTTATGTTTTCTTGTATTGGGTTATACCAATTAGTAGCTTTTAGTACTCTACGTGATGGTACATGCATGTTCTCACTGATGGGCCGATTGAATATACGCAGAATATCAGGTTCGTTGCGTAATGGGGCCATGTTCCACGGAGTCCTTTTTCGTCATTTTGAGCTGCAATCACATGTTCAATATGAAACAAACCCCATGGAAAGGAGGCCAATACGTAATCCACCATTGGAAAATCTAGTTTCATCTTGTGGCTGCCCAAATCGTCGAGAGTAGTAATATACAATTTCTTCTCCCATCCGTCTTTTGTTTGAACTCGCAATTAACACACATTTTTGGGTTACTTGGTACGATACTCGAACTGCCCATTTGTCTGCCGATAAATTTGGAAAAATCACACGTCTTGAATAGTAATCTTCACGTAAGTAATGTTAATTTAATGTGCTTCAGATGATAATGAATTTCTTTTAGTACCTATGTTTAGCTACTTCTTCGGCACATAATTGCAATAACGAGATGATTGTAGCCATTTTGTTGTGTATATGACTGTTTCTGTGTAGTTAAATCACTTGTAGAAATATTGGTTGTATAAATAAATACCACGAGGCACGAATACGAACACAACAAAACAATGGCATTTTTTACACTAACATTTGAATTTGCAACAACACTAGATAGTGACCAACCACGACACAAACTAGGCCGTGCCCTGGTATATAAGAAATCGATATCGATATTTACCGTATTATCGTATCGTATTGTCTATAAAGAGCGTCGATTTGTTTGTACTCCATAAATCGATGAATAATCGATACTTTATTTCCACCGCTGCCATTGTTAATTAAACCCACCAATGTACGTGCTTGAACACGCACATTTCTACTTCCCCATTTTTATTATGGTTCCAGGGCCGTCTTTAAACTATTTGAGGCCCTGGGCACATTAGGATCATGGGGCCCCTAGGACCTTGAGAAAACACTATTTAGTTACAATAGATAAAGAAAGACAAACAAGGTTCTAAATTTATTTTTATTTAGTTACTAACTATAAAAAAATAGGAAATATAAAAAATAATCTACAAAAGTAACTAGCTTAACATAAAATCCTTAGATTAATTCTATGTTGATTGCAAAGGTACCCTTCTAGATTTAAGATGAGCAAAATCGTTAATCACATCTTCAAAATCTATGGTATTGAGAATATCACATTCTATGGACATCAGCGACAAACTAGTTAATCTCTCTTGAAGCATTGTACTTCTTAATTCATTTTTTATTCGTTTCAATTTGGAGAAGGAGCGTTCTCCGCTGCAGTTAGTTACCATCATACTTAAAAATATTCTCAATGCAATTTCTACGTTAGGAAATGTGTCTTCAATTTTGTTTTGCTTTAATAGATTATATACTTCCTGTACACTGTTAGATGCTTCATTTTCACTCTGAACATTTTTTAAGTATTCTTTTAAATGTTGACATTCTATTTCTAACTCTTTTTCATTTACATCTTCGTGATAGATTTGAGAAAATTCTTTGCATCCTTGTCGTATCTCTTCGGAATTCAGAGTTTTTAAGTGAAAAAATAAACTAAAACGTTGACTGACGGTCTCATATGAACTTTGTCGCTGTTTTAGATGAACACTCAAGGTATCGATTATTGGGAGAAAGGTTTCTACGTTGAATCGCTCTTTTCCATTCAATTGGACTGATGGCGCAGAGCCATCAAAAAAAATCAGCCGTGAGCTTCTACGTCTTGTTCTTTGAGATAGATCTTTGTAGTCAGATTCTGGGTTATTTTCTTTGGCAGATGATTCGAAGTTATCAAATTTATCCCTGAGGTTAGTAAAAAAATCATAAAGTGAAGTCAACAAATTGGTTGCAACGTCCAGTGTTATTGTTTCTTTCTGAAGATAATTACTTGTTTTGTCTATTCTTTCCAATATGGTGCGCCAGATTTCCGTCAGTATAATAAATTCTAGATTTCCCATTTTTCTAGACAGACTAAGGGCTTCGTCTCTTGTTTCTCGTGCCTTTTCAGTATCGTTTGCGATGGTGATTAAAGCTTCTAATATTCTTTTATAACCCCCATGCAAAGCACTTACTGCATCAGCTCGGGCTGACCATCTGGTTTGTGAAAGACTCTTAACAACTTTTTTTGAACCTAAATGTTCTGTTAATATATTCCATCTGTGGGTAGAGCCCGAAAAGAAGTTGTACACTTTCTGAACTATTTCAAAAAACTGTGATGCCTCCGGTACACACCCAGCAGCATGGACACCTACCAAGTTTAGTGAATGTCCTGCACATGGTATAAAGGTGGCAAATTCACATTTTTCCTTGATTCTTGTTTGTAGACCACTATACTTTCCCGACATATTTGAAGCATTGTCGTAGCTTTGTCCTCTGCAATCTTTTATGGGAATATCATGTATCTCTAAAAAAATTAAGATAGTCTCCGCTAAATACTTAGATTTATGCTCTTTAATAGGTATAAATTTCAAAAACCTTTCAACAGGAACACAGTCTTTTACGTATCGAATGATGAAAGTTAGCTGGTCAATATGAGACAGATCGGGCGTACTGTCAACGCTTATGGAAAAATATTTTGCTGATTTAACTTCATTTATAATTTTTTTTAGAACCTGTTTTCCCATTACTTCAATAAACTCATTACAGATATTTGCTGATAAATAAGAAATGTTACCCTTTCCAGGATTCCCAAATTTTTTTAAGTGATCTGCAAGAAATGGATCAAATTCACTCAATAATTCCACACAACCCAAATAATTTCCATTGTTTGGAGATCCTAGGATTTCATTGTCGCCGCGAAATGGAAGCCCTCTCGATGCCAAAAATTTTACAACAGCTACAATCCGTTTAAGTACGTTTCTCCAGTAATCCACTTCCTTTTGATGTTGAGATTATAACTCTATATCTACTCTACCAACCGCTTTACTTCGTGCCAGATAAGTCATCATAGATTGCTTATGCACTGGGCTATTTTCATGTGTTAAAATTATGTGATTAATATGCTTCCAATCATTACATCCATTCCGAGAGCAAAGATTAACATCAGTTGGGTTAAATAAGCAGCATGAAAAACAAAATACAGAGCATTTGGAAGGCGAATACAGCAACCATTTTCTTTCGACGCTTTCATTGTTCTTTAATTTGCGAATAAATAATGCTTTGTTGAAATATCTCGTCACTAATTTATTACCATCTTTGTAGGTTCTGGATGCCTCGGAAAAGTCAGAATCTTTATTTTGAAAATATACTGGTCCCTTACGAATTAAAATTTCGCGATTTATTTCAACAAACTTTTCGTGAAAATAATCGGCGGGATCGTGCGATATTAATTCTTCTTTGTTGGAAAACTGCTGTTCAATTGACACAGTTGGAGTTGTCGGTTTTAGTGAAGTTACTGAAGTCGTTGCACTTTCGTCGTAGGAATAGTCGCTTTCTGATTCAATCTCTTTTTCAAAATTGGAACATGAAGGTTTAGAAATTCCCGCAATTTGTAATTGAGCTGAGTCATCATGTGGAACATTTATGAGTTGATTGCTACTTACAGAAGTTTCTCCAGTAGTAGTAGTAAAATATGATGTTAATTTTGGTAACTTTTCAATTACTTCTTTCTGATGTAGAGCTTTTTTCCTTTTTTCAGATCCACTAGGATATGACCGTTTCGACATTTTATATTATAATTCAGTATTTAATTAATTTTATAACGAAAATATTCGCTAACACAAAACAGACAAACGACGATTTAATCAAACAATACTATTTTTTTGTCAGAGCTCAAGCACAGTCAGTAACAAACTAACAACTACAAACAAAACAAACGCCACAACATCGCAGACAAATACTTGAAGGGAATTCCCGTTCGTCAAGTCAAACGACGATCGGGAGTCGGGAATTCCCCTTTTTTGTCTTTGGTATTACGAATGACGTTCGAATAGGTTTCTTAAAGACATAAACCACACCGCATCAAATAATTCTTCTTTTTTTAATTTAATAATTGGTGGCGCGATTTGGCCACGTGCGCTAGTGGACTGTATTGCGGGGAAGTAGCTAACTGTTCCATTGACGCTTTACACACAAAAGACAGGTGGTCGGGTTGCCGCGGGCGTGATCCAAGCAATGAATGCAACCCGAGAAATTAGGAGAGGATGCACTAACCTTCACGACACACGTGTTTTCATCGCAGCCGGTACACGGATCTTCTCTTCCTTGCTCAGGAGCTGCCGTCAGCGTCACTAGATCACTTGAGGAACACACGAGAGGCACAATCCGATCGGTAAAGGTCTATGAAGCGGTAAAAATGTAACAAATATTAATCATTTTTGAGAGACGCGAGCGCGGTCCGTCCTTACGCTGGCTAGTTCAAAGCGAGACTGAGTGTCTATATTTCACAAATGGCGGACGGAAGCCATATCTAGTACTATTCTATGGTTAGTGCGGGAGGGGAGACGGGTATAGAAAGAGTGTGTTTCCGCGTCAAGAAATACAGCTTCTACATCGGCGCAACCATTCCCCCCGGCTTGAAGGGTTACCTTCGAAACGACAAATGCGAAAATTTACAATTATGTCAAATAAATTACCTTAAAGATTCCGACCACAATACAAAATGTCATTAAGCGACACGGAAGTGCTAGTCTTAGCACTGCCATCCAAAACTACGCGGAGTTTTAGTAGTAAGCTTATCTTCTCTAATAACTCCGCGGTGCGGGATAATGTACGAAGGCTGGGTCCCGCCAGTGTCCGCAGGCGCAGGTGAGATGTAACCTTTATCTAAATATTCGTTAACAACCTCATCATAGGCCCGCTTCGACTTTGGGGACGCCTGCATCTTTCGTTCCAAACAAAGAAAGCGTTTTTCAGCGGATACACGGGAGCCACCGAGTGAAAACTTGCGGATGGTAGACTCCAGTGGCGGCTCGACGGTGCAACAGAACGAAGCAGTCGAGTGACTAAAACTATCTATAGAAGCGGGTGCGGATCCAATTATAACAAAACCAAGAACTGTTTCCAGTGCGTGCGGAGCGGGGTACGTCGGTCCCCCTTGAACCTTACGTGATAACTGGAGGTGCGGGAGAATCGAAGCGCCGATCAATATATCGACGACTCCAGGAACAGCGTAAGTCTCATCTGCTAAAGGCAAGTCTTTAAATTTCGTTAATAAAGACGTGTCAACCGGGACGGTAGGCAACTGTTCAGCTATTCTATCTATAACGAGCGAATCCATGTCAAACCAAATATTATTATTAAAACGAGATCTAAACCTTGTTTTAACGGTGCCACGAACAGCTGACTGTAAGCTTCCAAAACCCTTCACCACTGAGCGGGTTGAACGCTTATCAACATTGAAACCAAGACGCCGACAACAATCTTGAGTAATGAAATTACTTTGCGAAGCGCCATCTAACAGCGCTCGAACAATGCGCGGCTTACCTAATGCATCAACAATAACAACGCGAGCGGTCGCAAGACACACAGTAGTGAGTGCAGCACTAGCGGAGAACGAACACAAGGTGACGTCATCCGCGGCGGTCACCGGGCGGGCCGGAGCGCGCGCGAGCGCGGGCTGCGGCTGCGGCGCAGGCCGCCGTGTGTCACCGCTCGACGAGCCAACCGTGCTCACATTGGATGCGGCATTACTATTCTCAAAATGAAGCAAAGTGTGGTGTCTCGCTTGACATTTGCGACAACTATTTCTACTATTACATAAAACAACGCGGTGTTTAGTACCGAGACAATTAAAACAAAAATTATTAGCGCGAACAAATTTATAACGATCACTAGGCGACAATTTTAGAAAACCAGGACACCTGTACAGTTGCGAATGATGAGTACTACACAAAGAGCAAACAGGTGATTGTACATGTGCTGGTGCGGTACTAACATAAGTATGAGTTGACCTCAGTGACTTCGATGACGCATCTACTTTGCGTGCAGAATCAACAACTATCTTCGCGCCTTCATGTTTCGATGAAGAGCGTTGCAATACTTTTATATGCTCGCGAACAAAACTTTCTAAGTCTTCGAACTTAGGAATTTTATTGCCGCGATGATCCGACTCAAACAAACGAATGGTTTCGGAATCTAATTTCCTTAAACCCATATACAAAAATACGAAGTCGCAGAGGTCATCGATCTTTAGGTTCTTTACGGCGCGAACAGCTGACGCGAAAGTATCTAGAAATTTCTCTAAGTTTTGATCGTTACATGCCGTAATAGATTTCAAATCAAACATCTGATCTAAATAGGCGTTAGCTACCGATCTTTTATCCTCATACCTAGCTTTCAAAGTATTTAAAATTAAATTATAATTCTCGGCACTAAACGTAATTCCAGCGCAAACGGTTATAGCTTTACCAGTCAATTTTTCAACGAGATAATGCAATTTTTCGTGATCTGTCAACGAATCGTTCTTATCTATTGTATTCTCAAAACTATCTATAAATAGACACCAATTGCGAATGTTACCATCAAATTCGGGTATTTGAATTGGTGGCAACTTAGGTCGGTCGCGAGTGGGGTTGGGTAGGTCAGCCGGTTTCTCCAAACTCCTAGCGACGCGTTTGATACGACAATACAAATCGTCAAACGACGACAAGGCTTGATAACTCACTGAGTAATCGGGATTCAAATTCAACTCTAAAACGTTGATGTCATGTACTAAGGTTTCGAAATCCGCGCGTAGACTATCTAAGTTTTCTATAGAACACAAGAACGAATCTCTGATGACCAAATCAGAGGTTTTAAGTGCATTATCATAAATCGATTGTACGCGAGAGTAAATCATTTCTTTTTTAGCGTATAAAAGTTTCAATTGAACCTTACCGGTCTTATCAACCTTTGGGGACATGTTTACAATTAAATCTCAAACTAAAGTGCGGTAAACAACAAATATGAAATGACTTAATCTTAGCGGTACAGAGCAGCGAGGCGGCGCGAGCGATACTCGGCAGGTAGGTATTTACAACTGTGAATGCACGCTTGAACAAAACGCTCCCGGCAACAGCCAGATCGTACTTACGCAAGCCAGACCGCTGTCTAGGTTCAACTATTATTTCAGAGATTAAGTATTGCGTAATATCTATTCAAATTAAAATACTTTCGTATGAATTGGAATGAGGTACAACCACGTGTCTACCCACGCAGGTACCAGGCAAATACGACGCGAGCCAGCGGCGAGCGAGCAACGTAATTGAAAAATAAAACAAAGCCAAATGCGTTAGGTATTACACTGTGCCTATGCACTAGGGTGTCTAGTATACCTAAGATCTAAGCCTAAATGCCTAGATGCGGAGTTTTCTACTAAAATAACTATATTTAGGCGCGGTGCGAAAATTGTGAACTACGATTAAGTGTTGATATGATACCTAACCTATTTATGTATTAGGTAGGTACAATGCGAGCCAGCGGCGAACGGACAACAAATTCTAAGCCTAAATGTCTGGATGCGGGGTTTTCTACTAAAATAACCAGGCACTTAGGTGCGGTGCGCTTATTCCCATTAGAATAATAACAAAATACGAACTACGGCTAAGAATCCGGCTCGAAGGACCAAAAATGGTGGCGCGATTTGGCCACGTGCGCTAGTGGACTGTATTGCGGGGAAGTAGCTAACTGTTCCATTGACGCTTTACACACAAAAGACAGGTGGTCGGGTTGCCGCGGGCGTGATCCAAGCAATGAATGCAACCCGAGAAATTAGGAGAGGATGCACTAACCTTCACGACACACGTGTTTTCATCGCAGCCGGTACACGGATCTTCTCTTCCTTGCTCAGGAGCTGCCGTCAGCGTCACTAGATCACTTGAGGAACACACGAGAGGCACAATCCGATCGGTAAAGGTCTATGAAGCGGTAAAAATGTAACAAATATTAATCATTTTTGAGAGACGCGAGCGCGGTCCGTCCTTACGCTGGCTAGTTCAAAGCGAGACTGAGTGTCTATATTTCACAAATGGCGGACGGAAGCCATATCTAGTACTATTCTATGGTTAGTGCGGGAGGGGAGACGGGTATAGAAAGAGTGTGTTTCCGCGTCAAGAAATACAGCTTCTACATCGGCGCAACCAATAATTTTTCTTTTAATTGTATTCTTATACTTACATATAGGTATTTAAATTACCCTAAATATACTAATATCGGAAAAACTCATTTTTGAGAGAGAGTGGAGTACTTATACCCTGTTTATTTATTAGTTTGATCTTTCTTTTTGACGGATGTCAAATCTGAAATCGATGTAACTTTGCAACGACGAACAATATTTTCTTATTTTAATAATATTAAAAATTGATAATAATCATAAGAATAGACACACAACATAAGAGTACCTGTTAAGGACTCAAGCATTTTCCGAAAGTCTTAAGTGGTTTTTATTGCTTCGAAGTAAAATTTAAATAGAAAAACTGAAAACAATGGTACCTACCCAATGTTTTTATGTCTAGTGCAATAAAATTGATTGACGAATGAATTTATTTATTTTGAATAGTTTAAAACATACATACAGCCACATATTTAGCCAACACATTTTTTACACCAATAGATATTTTCTGTTTCCGATCACTGACCCATCTGTCAAAAAGTTCAAGCTATGTTGTACAAGGTATAGCTATCCGCATGCGGCAAACTAAAGCTAATATAATAAGCGTAGGTATTGTAGTAAGTCATTATCATCAGATTTTTCAAAATTAATGTTTTTCGGTAATACCTAAATATCGGTTATCATTTGGTAATCTGGCAGGAACTAGGGGGCCCCATTCGATCGCGGGGCCCTGGGCACGTGCCCATAGTGCCCAGTGGGGAAGAGGGGCCTGTATGGTTCCATATGATTTATCGAAAATAAGCAACAATATTCACTTTGGACAATAAGTTTCTTGGGCTGGAAATTTCGTCCCAGACACTACATCATCTTCAGGGCCTAGGTTGAACTTTAGCTAGGTTAGTTAGGCTAGGTTTTAGATTTTTAACCGACTTTAGTCTTTATATTTTTTATGTTTGCACACGCATACCTCCGTCATATATGTTGACGGATTTATAAAATCCTTTTTTGTTCGAAAGAGATTTATTCCTCACCTCTCATCCTGATGAATGGTTTCAGAGACAGACCACGGAACTCTTCTATAAATACTAGGAAATCAGCCGCGTTTTCTGCAATCATAATGTAATTGCAATAACTATGCGATTACACATCATAATATCTTTTGAATATTTACGGTGTTTATGCATCTGTTTTAAAAAAACCTTTCAAAATAGTTAATTTCATTGGTGTTGGGCTTTGGGTACCGGAGATTCACAAGGCAAACTCCACAAAATCAAATAGAAAATGTGAATTTGTCCAGGTATTGTTAAATATATAACCATCATGTAACACGGTAAGTACAATACTGTAATGTGATCGAGGATATGTTTTAATTATATAGACTTGGAGTACAAAGACAGACAAAAGAACTGCTTAGCGATCTACAGCATGAATGTTTCGTTTAAATAATATAGGGTACCACCAGCTGTTGCCCGCGTGGATGTCGCTGGTCTTGGCAAAACATAGCCTATGTCCTTTCTCAAGGTCTAATCTACCCCTATACCAAATTTCACCAAATTCTGTACCGCGGTTTAGGCTTGAAAGCGTAACATACAGACAGACATACTGAGTTACTTTCTCATTTATAATACTGTATTAAATTAGTTTATTAAAGACTAGCTGTTACCCGCGGCTCCACCCACGTGAAATTTTGATCCTGAATTTTTTTTGTGAGGAAGTCCCCTCGAATACCAAGCCCGCCGGTCCACGGGGGTGGTTGTGTCACTCTTGGACCCACTAAAACCGCACGCCGTCTTCGAATGTGCACAAAATTGCACAAATTTAATCCCGCGCTTTCGCCTGGCCCCGCGACATCTATGGTTTTAAGGTGGCCCCTTTCAGGTGTGGGAAATCGGTGTCCCCATCGAACCCCGGAAAGGGTTGAATGTGAACGTTGCGCCACTACACCGGCGGGGTGAAGCAACTGGCCCGCCCCTTGTCAGATCTCCACGGTGCCCTCTGGTAATTAGAGGGATACCTGGGAAACTTTCGAGCAGCTCTTTATAGGCCTACATAGTCGCCCTTAGAGAAAAATACGCAGACGATATCATTGCGAGAGAAGGAACCCTCGGAATAAAACCCTGTACCAACCCGTCTGCCCAGCGTGGAAACAGTAGGCCAAAGCCTCCCTACATTGGGCGAGGCTTATGCCCAGCAGTGGGTTGCAATGGGCTAATTGACAATGAATTGAGCTTCAAAAAGACACATTATTGTTTTGTAATCTGTATAAGATGAAAATGGTTACTGTAGTTTATCCTTAGAGATAGATATATGCTATCGCGGACTTTATTGTAGACCTTATTAAACCATTCATTTTTGTAATACTTACATCATCTTATTCTATAATTTTAGTTATTGCGGTGCTCGCGTGCACTGCGAGAACTATAAGGATTTTTAGATCATTTTTTTATATCTAGGACACGCCAATTTGACTTTACCTCGACCTACCACCAGGTAAGCTAAAGGCTAGGTCTCAGAAAAGAGGGTGGGAAAATATATTTCGTTGCATTTTTCCTGGTTTAAGATAAACCTTTCCGGTCTTATTACAAAAAACGGAATTAAGTCAGGTTTAAACCTGAACTATAAAGTCTAGGCTTAATCTCAAGACCATGGTCTAAACTTCTCCTTATTACAAAAGCTGAATAATCCGTAGACTACTTAGTACCATAATTTAAACCTTGACTTAAATAAAACCACAGATTACTCAAACTATTGTTCGTTCATTTTGATACCATTCAATCGTAACGTTCCGTTTCCTCCGAAAGCAAAAATTTTCTGAAATCATTACTTAATAATAAATACTAAAAATGATGAAAAAAATATTTATTACTTATATTTTCAATCACTTTTATTTCATAAATAATAGTTACACTTTATTTTATAATTTAATATCATTATCATGCATTTATTTAGCCATCTAGCAATCTTGTTAATATTGAAAAATCTATGGACGTTAAATGGAACGAAGTTTTCCGGAGTTCGCGCGTACATCAAAAATTTTCGAACTTTTAAATTTAGTTTAGCATATTTAGGTATTGACGATTATTTTCGAGATGGAACAGCAAAAGAAAAAGCGATCCGAAAATTGGACTTCAGAAGAAAAAGTAAGTCAAAATGTGACGTGTATTGCATACTGTAATGTCCGATTGATATCTTATTTGACTAAATTTAATCCAATTTTAATTGTTTCAGGAAATTTTACGTCAATTAATATCACAATCCCGCAACATCCTAGAGGATAAAAGCAACAGGACATCGGCAAACCTTCTAAAAGCCAAAGAATGGAAAAATGTTGCATCAAAGTAAGAATTGATTGTACTCTTTATCATGAAGAAAACCTTACTATCTAGACGTTAGTTAAATATACATACTTATTTAATATGTTTTAGATTCAATGAAATCACGGCCAAAAACAGGACGGACGTGGAATTAAAGTTGGCATGGAAGAGGATGAAGCTTGCGGCCAAAGCAAATGTGTCTGCCCACAGGCAACAGCAGATGCAGACAGGTGGTGGTAAAAAACCGCAGTCGCCTTCTCAAGAGGACCTAGCCATCATGGAAATTGCTCCACATGATTTTATCATAGAAATAAACAATTATGACAGTGATGCAGTTCCAGTAGTAGTGGTATGCAGTCTTCAGTACTAACATAATAAAATGAAATTTCTATTAAATCTAATAATATATATTTTACATAATAATAATAATAATAAATTATATATTTTTAGACAGAACAAAAACTTGAAAATTCTGAAGTTATTGCTGGGCCTAGTACACAGCAATTTAGCACAGGCTCTTCAGTACAAGAGCCTGTGCCAGAAATCAGCTGTGAGATGGAAGTTGTACCGGACGAAGGTAATCAATTTGTGTTGCTTAACCGATTCGTGGCCGCTGACGCGCCAGGGGCGTCATGTAAATCTATTCAGTGAGGCCAAAGACGCACCTAGCGCGTCGTATAAAAATATTGAAAAAACACGTTCTAACTGAATATTAACAATATAACTACAATGTTTTACCCTAATAAAACATGTTGAAGTCAATTTCTTGTGTGGCTACTTACTTTAAAATTATAAACAACAAGTCAGAAATTGTCAACCGTTTTACAGCGTAATAAATCAGTGACTGATTTATTGGTTGCCAACAGGACTTGGAATAACATCGCTGTTTTTCATACAAGATGTAGCCCAAAGTAGCCGAATTCTAGATGCAGTACTGAAAAGCCTAAAGTAGCCCAAATGTCAAAATATCAATATGAATAAAATAAAATGTAACTTTTAAATAACATTTATAAAATACTAGTGTTTCTCCGCAGCTCCGCCCGACGTCACATTTGCGTTAATAATTGTATTTTTCTTAAATGTGTGCTATGAATAACTTCTATATTATATTTATAATAAATCACTTTGCAATGAAGTAGCCTAAATTTTTTGGACACCGATTCTTGTTCTTGATTACCTAAATAAACTAAACTGTAGGTATAGTGAGTAGTTGAATAAATAATAAAATAAAGACAAATCGCCTACGTTGGCAACACTGTAATAACTGCTTCGGTTTGGCTTGAAGACTCCTTATTTCGTACCAATGGCATTTTAATTATTTTTTATTCTCTTTTTAGCGCGTTCATCTTCATCGGTGTCAGTAATATCACTGTCTGTTGATTCTGAAACTATGTCTAGACAAGTACGAAATTTACTTTTTATTGTCTCGTTTTGCAATATTGATTGACTACATTCTTTGTTATGTTCCTGACAATATTCATCTGTGTTAGTAAATTGTGCTTGGCTACATTCAGGAAAGTTTTCATTGTATTCTGATTCTCTATCTGCAAAACATTATTTTTTTTGATAAATCAATTATTGTTGTGAAATAATTATGCTATCTTCCACTAAGTAAGTAAATAAAATTGCGCAAACTTGCATTGTACTATGTTAATATTAAAAATGTTTCAATAAGTTTGTGAAAAATGTTGATAAGCACTGACAAATATTACATAAAATATGAATAACTACCTTGATACGCCATATCACCTTTTGATGTCCACTAACACAAAGAAATAACACGTAAACAAATTTTACTTCCTCACGTTTTCTCGTATTTACTGTGAAATGTGCAAAAACACTACGAGCGGCCAATGACGCCGGTAGAGCGTCATCATTTAGCAGGGCCAATGACGCCTCTTGCGCGTCTTAGAACAAATGTTCCGGCCCCTGGTTATAATGTACCAAAATGGAGGTGGCGATGAATCGGTTAAATATATTATATGTACGAAAAGATGATGACGATGAAAAGATGCTATTTTTAAAGAATTACAATTTGGTTAAGATATAAATATATATTGCACTTTCAGGTAGCTTAGGTATACAGACCAAGAAGAAATCTACGAAAGGAGGAATATGTAAGAAAAAAAAGGGCAGTCAAAATGTGTAAGTAATCAGAATATAATATATATTGTATTCTTACAGTACCTATAATGTGATATCATTTTAAAAGGAAAATGTTATTTCACAGAACAGAAGTAATGCAACAAAGGATAGTTGAGGGTAATATAGAATTTAAGAAGCGACAGATAGAAATATTAGAGGTGGAACATGAGTACAATATAAGAATAGCAAAATAAAAAATAAAAAAATTGGAACTAGAAATTAGCTTATTAGAAAACGAAGAGAGAGCTAAAAGAAATAACAATTAAATGGTGAGTTATTACTATTTCACATAGCAGCTTGGTGATTAATTAAATATAAAATTACTTATTGCCTATTCCAATTATACTCAACCTCTTGTTTCATAGACATAGAACATTCAGTTCAATTCCCACTTACTGAAAATAAGAATACTACTAATATAAGAAATACTTGACTAGATATAGTATTTCAGAACATTCTGAATGTTCCTGAATATTTATTATTATTTGTTTGCTTTTACAGAATGGGCAGTAGAGAACCAGTGGTTGGAATTCCAAGCCATCAATGATTTTATGATTGGTTGTGGTGATGATGAGCAGTGGGTTGATTGTGCAAATAAAAGCCAAAGTTCTATAATAGTTGTTTTCTTGGTTACTATTGGTTAATTCTGCAAGGTAAAATAAGGTATTGACCACCCACTAAAGTGGAGAAGTCAAAATACTCTAGCACTTCACCTTGATAAGAGCTAACCACCTTCACCTCAAAAAGTGTTTATTTTCATTATAAAATAACTTTCCAATTTTACATTTGATCACTGTAAGGCGGTATCTGTAAGGACTCCCATATTACAATACACACAGTTTTTACTCTGTCAATTGCAATCAATATATTTGATAAAAATAAATTTGGCATTTTTGAAACTAAGAAATACAAGAACAAAAAGTTTAGGTAGTATAGTATAAAATTTAGTTTAAAAGTAGTTTAAAATAGCAAAATATCATTTAAATTAAAAGTGTGTTTCAATGAACTGCCTTCTTATAATATTGCCACGTACATTATCCACTGGCAAAACTATTGACCTGCGTGGCTGAGGATTACTATGGTAGTTGTCATAATTGTCTGGAAATAACTCTTCCTTCATATCAATAGCAATATTATGCAATACTGCACATGCCACAATAGTTTTTCTAGCAGTCTCAATATCACCATACATGCCCCTTAATAAACAACGGAATCTTTGCTTCCACAAACCAAAACATCTCTCCACTGTATTTCTAGTGCGAATATGAGCACTATTGTACTGTTCTTCTTGGTGTGTCACAGCATTCAGTAATGGTGTGAACAGATAAGGGGTGCAAGGATAACCACTGTCACCTAACAATATGCCTGCGAATGCACCAGTCTCAAAACGTTGTTTCAAACGACTTTCTCGAAATATTCTTGAGTCATGAACACTACCACGCCATCTTACAACAATGTCCATAATTTTTAAATCAGCGTTGCAAACCACCTGAAAGTAAATATTAGAAGTTATACTTACATATAATTGTCAATTAAAGATAAAAATTCTAAATGAATAAATGAATTATTTCTCATACATATTATAATAAATTCAGAAGTAACCATATCTGACAGTTTCTTTATCATATTAATGATTTTTGTACTTGTGTACTCTGATTCATAAGTAAAGATGTTTAGCAAGTAATAATAATATTCTGTTGCAAGCATTTTGGAAAATTACCTACCTGCACATTAATTGATGCAAATCCTTTCCTGTTTATATATAGCTGGCCATCATCTGCATTGAGTTTTTTAATGCGTATATGGGTGCAATCAATTGCACCAATGACAGTTGGAAAGTTTGCAATGGTACGGAACTTTCGCATCGATTCTTCTTGTGCTTCCAATGTTGCTGGCATCTTAATGAATCGATGAGATTTTTGCGCCAACAGTCCTGCTATTTTTTTACATGTTTTACTTATATATGGTTGTGAAACACCATGTAAGTCTGCTGTATCATCTTGGATCTAAAACAATCAACATTGATAAGCACATAATTAAATAAACATAATAATGTAACATTGTTCTTGCGTTGATATTTACAAGATATATACTTACTTCATGTCGTGCCCAATTTCGTAATGCGCAAACTACTTGCATTTCAGGAGATATAGGGCATCCCCGAGGATCCTGAGACAATTCATCCTTAATTAAGTCAATAATTCTCTTCGCAAAACGTTTAGTAAATCTATACTTTTGCCTAAAAGCTTCTTCAGATAGTTCCATAAAGGGGTTCACTCGAATACGATGTCTGTTAGGTAATCGTGGTATGTCCACTGACTCCACGATATTAATATCTGCGATATCCATCAGATCAACTGCGTCAGTATCCATTACGAGCAAACGCGAGCAAATAAGAAAATAGACGAATTTATCTGAGGCTAACCGGCTAACCTCAAAGCGAGTTTGACAATTGACAATTTTGACATTTATTATTGTGATTTACACTTTAGACCAATGTTAAACTAGGTGTCACGGAGGTTTATCTTTAGACCAGAGATAGTCCTTGGTTTAATACTAAAACGCTTTTTGTAATAAAATTTTCTTTAGACCATGGTCTAAAGACGATTTAAACCTGGTTTTAGAGTTAGTCCGTGTTTTGTAATAAGACCGTTCATCTCTGTCTCACAAGAGTACCGTGATTGATGGGGGTCATTCGAAAGCGCTTTCGATAAACCAGTGTTTCGTTCACTTTATAGGGAAAAATAAGTAACAAAAAAATTAAACCGACTTCTAGAACAAAAATGAACTGAAAAGTAAGAAAAAGAAACTGATTATAAATATGAAACAAAAATAAAAATGCGTATATAGGACCTTTGTTGAAGTCGGTGCCATGCCAAACCAAACAGGTAGAATATAGATCGAGGCATTACCAACTAATGACGTCAATTCTGCCGGCACATTGTCACATTTTGAACATAAGGCCACGTGCTTTCTGAGGCTGAGTCCCAGTTATAGATTGATATTTTCATTTAACCATACTGAGTTGGTGCATAATTGGATGTGAAGGTCAGATGCAATCGTTTCTCGGAAAATATCGAAGTTCAGTCGCATACACTAGAAAACCGACCCCAACTAAGTTGGGACAAGGATCATAATGACCGAGTAGAAATCAAATATAAAGGAATATAGGCAATTAAAAAATATGCATGTCATATATTTTCAAATTTATTTATATATACAAACTTGTACTAATACATTTTTATCAGATTAATCTTAAATTATAATTTGTAAAACTAATTCTATATAGGTATTCAAAACTATACTACTAAAAATAAAAATTCGAGAAGCAATAATAATGTTACGACTGCCGTCGATATCTCGAAAACTAATAATCGAATCTTCAAGAAATAAAAACGCATTGTTAGTGACGAGGTACTCTACCGATTGGCATAGAAAAATCTAGAACATCAACAAAAAGTCACAACCTACCTACGAGTACCTACATTCTCAAATATAAACAAACAATAGGTAAATATCGAGAAATTACTCGAAGGTCAGCGACGGCGGCAAGATTGTGATTAAATTGTCTAGTTTGTGGTGAGCTAATAAATCTCTTCGTTGAGTAAACGGCATTTAATTGTACCCCGTGCACGTAACAATAAATTATATGTCTCTATATTGCATATTTTATCAGTCTTAAATTATTTATATATACAAACTTGTACTAATACATTTTTATCAGATTAATCTTAAATTATAATTTGTAAAACTAATTCTATATAGGTATTCGAAACTATACTACTGAAAATAAAAATTTAAGAAGCAATAATAAATTATATGTCTCTATATTGTATATTTTATCAGTCTTAAATAATGTTATAAAGGGCTTGTGGCGAAGTGGTAACCGAGAAGGTGAGCGCACTGGTCGATCTAAGGATGAGTAACCAACACAATGTAATCCATCTATGCCTTAAGACCGTACTGTTGAACCGCTGTTATACCGATATACATAGCCAATATATTAAGTACCCATACGACCTCAAAGTTTGGACCTCATCTATAATTGGGTCTGAAAAACCACATTTTCGAACCTCTTTTTAGTTGTAGTCCAAACTATGATGTAATGCAGGTATAAACCCCATATATTTTAGACAGTATGTACGAGTACTTATTTTATTGTCAATATTATTGGGTAGGGTTACCTTTAAACATAGTTCTCACCATTCAGGAAACGCGGCTCTGTGTATGGTAACTAAAAAAAGACAGGTATTTATTCATAGGTAGTAGAATTTCACTATTGAGTTTATTTTCAGAGAGACTGAGGTAACTATAATCGCACCTACACGGATGAAATTCACATTCGTAAAAGTGATCTGGGTCAAACATTCGCCATATAACATTGTCGGTCAAATCGTAAACAAACTCAGTGTTAAAGTTTCCAATACCGCGAAACCCACGTGCAGCCAGCAAACCGACACCTGGTTCCTCTGAAATCATGTTATATAACTTCTTCTGCTTTACAGCTATACCTATCGCTCCTTTCTCTGCATGCTCCACGTACCAACACATTTCAACGGTACCACAGTTAGTAAGTTCAGACGCACATGTTAATTTTACTTTGCATAAATCAGTAATTGCAATATTTTCTGTTAGGTAAAATAATACAGGTACATGTTTATGCCGCTTAATAACTTTTTTTACGCTACGTGATAGGGAATGCATATTTTCAGTGCACACGTTACACCACTCAACGTCACGCATATGTTCACTTATATCACGATGTAATATGCGCAGAATGTCAATGTTATTTATTGTATGATAGGGACACGTTCCACGGAGTCCTTTTTCATGATTTTGTGCTGCGAACACGTGTACAACATCTTCGAATTTTGCTTCATATGACTTGCTTTTAAGGATATATCCACCATGGAACGGGGCCAATACGTAATTCCCCATTGGAAAGTCTAGCTTTATCATGTCGCCGCCCAAATCGTCTAGTGTTGTAATATACAACATTTCCTCACTTCCGACTGTTATTTTAAATTTGAAGTTATCATACATTTTTGGCAAACTTGGAACGATACTGGAACTGCCCATTTCTCTGCTGATAAACTTCGTAAAATCACACGTCTTGAATAGACTTTTCTTCACGTAAGCTATTTTAATTTTTGGAAACTCTATGTGTTTCAGGTGTTTACGAAGTTTTCTATTTGTCTTAGTATGTTTAGCCACTTCTTCGGCGCATAATTGCACTAGCGTGGGGATTGTCGCCATTTTGTTATATGACTGTTTATGTGTAATTAAGTATATCACTTGTAAAATATTACTTTTTTTAAAAATAAACACCACGAGTACAACAAAACAATGGTATTTTTACACTAATGTTTGATTTTGCAACCATAAACTGGAATTATACTTGTATAAATGTTTGTAGCAAAAATAAATACCACGAGCCACGAGCACGAGCAACAAAACAATGGTATTTTTTACACTTTAATTTGTATTTGCAAAAACACTCAACTATGGTTATATTTGGTATATAATTAAACACCACTAGCACGAATACAACAAAACAATGGTATTTTTACAATAACTATTAAATTTCCAACCACACTCAACCGCGAACAAACCGATACTGCCGATACTAAACGCCAAAGCGAAGTGAAGAAGGGCTAAAGCGAGTGTGTAAGTGAGAGCACTGAGATTGAGAGCGACCGCGACTAGGCCTTGCCTCGGTTATTAAATATTGATATCGATATTTACCGAATAATAATCGATGAATATCGTTGATTTTTAAAATAATAATCGATTTAGATTAGTGTTCACCCCAAGAAAATGTTGTGCTTTAGGGAATTGAAAATAGAACAGATTTTTAATGTGTTTTGATGTCAAAAAGTATACAATTAATAATAAGATGGGTAGGACTCTGATGTGCATTGCTCCTATCCCTATCACTAGCTGTCCTGGGGCTGCTGCTGCTTCTGCAGAGGCTCTCACGCAGCGCAAATACTCCAATCTTATCAGAGATTATAAAGGACATTGTCCAACTTGTATGAGCACTTGGCCTGGTGTGGACAGATAATAATTGGCCAAATATGATACAGGTTTGGTAGGTCATACTAGTAAGAAATAAAATCACATCATATGGTTGTATCAGAATTCATCATTTATATTATTTATTGACCAAAGTATTTCGTCAATTTTTATTAAAAGATTAGTTGTATTCTTCATTTCTTTATTATTCAGAGTCATAAGTTATTAAAACATCCTGGAATTGGGCAGGTGGGTTTACCCTAGGGACCTATTTAAGTTGGTATGTACCACGCGCCAATAATATTAACTCTAAAAACAGAATCGGCTTTCGCAAAAAATTGAAAAATGTGTTGTACATGCATGAGTCAAGATGACAAGCGAATGACATTTTATAGAATTTCTTTCCAATTGCCATAAGTATAAAAACACAAGTTCAATCGATTAAACATAAATTCTTTTTTGAATCGAGATAAAAAAGTTTTCGTTTCATTATTATAAAAACAATGTTTGATCAAAGACGAGACGACACCACATTGTTTTGAGTTGTGAATCTTTTTTTAAACCATATTAATATATTATTATTCTTTACTACTTTCTCGTATCAATACAATAAAAATAAATAAATATAATACCACTTTACAATTATGTAAATTGTAAAGTGGTAAGTATTATATTTATTTATTTTTATTGTATTTACATACACTATTTAGTGTTTAGGTTGACTGATAGAGAATGCTTGTTGCATTAAGTCCGCTTATGTACCCACTTGTGCATGAAGTCTAATAAATAAATAAATGAGCTCATTATTAACCGAATATAATACATAATTCTTACATATATTTTTACGTTTCGTCATCGTTCCTATAATCTTACGTTTGATCGTTGAGTAGAACCGAGTTCCACGCGGGCTTAACCGCAAGCGTCACAGTCAACGTGTACTCAATATCATTTAGTCTATGTATCTTTTTTAAGTATCAAGTAGTCAATCTATCAATTCTCTATCAATTCCTTATCAAACTCTGGTGTCCCATACATTACTCTTTATCGATATATCCATATATCTTAAATATAAATCGATTTCGATCTTTATTATAACTGGCAACATTTTATTATTAAGCAAAAGAGAATGATGTATACCTACACCCATGTTAGGAGAATGTATATTTCAATGAACTAATGGATTAAATACTAATTATTTAAAGATATTTGTTGATACTCCAAGAAATCATTATTAGTTCGGTAAAAATTAAACATGAATATTGATCAATAGCTACATTTGCGTACGTCGTGTCCATGGGAGGCCAGTTTTGGACATTGCCCTTTGTGCCGTTTGGAGTCGAAACTTTGGCGTAATTTATTTATGTTAAGTTACACTTTTTAAATATTACTTTTACATACATACATATAGCCACGCCTTTATCCCCGGAGGGATTTTTTTTTTACGTGCGCAATATCCCCACGGATACCTCCCCACCGGAGCCGGTGGGAGAAATTATGTCGGACTCGAACCGACTAAAACGCACGCCGCCTGTGGGTCGTTTTGGTTGCCAAAGGTGAAGTTGACAGGCATATCCCTCGCAATCCCCGTAGGGTTAGGCAGAGGTGAATTTACACCCACATTTCACTAATCACTGAATTCGATCCCACGTAATGGTAACCGAGAAGGTGAGCACACTGGTCGGTCTAATGACGGGCGACCACACAATGTAATCCTTCTATACCTTAAGACTACTGACCCCGATGTTTTTATAGCAACCACAACCGATAGCTTAATGTGCTTTCTGAGGTGCAAAGGTATATCAATTCATTATTTCCTTAGACTGACATATACTTCATTTGGTTATCAAGTAACTTAACTACTACTGTAAACAATCTTCTTCTCACACAAACACAACCAAAAACACAAACATATTTTTAACAAATTAACTACTATTAAAACTAGTGGTTTGATTTCTGTTTTTGTCACATTCTAATATGTTGTTTTAATTACTGCCATAGACACTAGATGGTACACTTCCCTACTTGCACTGTAAACAATCATAGCGTTGAAGTTTCTGATAACGCAAAACCCATGTGCAGCCTGTAAACCAACAGCTCTCTCATCATCTCATAAAACTTGTTCTGCTTTAGCAATGCCTATCGCTCCACATACCAACACAGTTCACAGTACCACAATTATTAATAACGCACATGTTTTTTTTTACGTGTGCAAAATCCCCACGGATACCTCCCCACCGGAGACGGTGGAAGAGGTTATGTCGGACTCGAACCGACTAAATGCTGGCTGCATAGTAGCCTGCATTTCTTCCTTGGAGGCCTACATCTCTTGCCTGGAGGCCTGCATCTCTTGCCTGGAGGCCTGCATCATCTGCTGCATAGAAGCCTGCATCTCTTGCCTGGAGGCCTGCATCATCTGCTGCATAGAAGACTGCATCTCTTGCCTGGAGGCTTGCGTCTCTTGCCTGGAAGCCTGCATCATCTGCTGCATAGAAGACTGCATTTCTTGCCTGGAGGCCTGCATCATCTGCTGCATAGACGCTAGCAGCGTCATTATGTCGGTATCTGACGAGGTTCCCTCTGGTGCTGCCGTAGTTCGCGCTGAGACAGCAGAATCGGCCTGACGCCCTTCTTCTTCGAGGCTCCGTTGACGTGCGGCCTCCATTTCCACTTGACTTCTGGTTCGTGGAGTACGCCCTTCGTCTTCACGTGGTAATAACGGCATTCCGCTTCTGACACCAATTGTTACGTGCACGGGGTACAATTAAATGCCGTTTACTCAACGAAGAGATTTATTAGCTCACCACAAACTAGACAATTAGATCACTAGTACACACAGTACTTCTTCAACAGTTCCAGTCGCTCAGTAGTTCACAGTAGTCCACAGTCGTTGCTCAGGTCGCAGGTAGAATCTTCTTCGGTCGCTTAAGTTCGCTGTGTTCGTTAGAAATCTCAAAGACTGAATGAATCGTATTGCTATGCGAGCCTGTTTTTATACCTCTCAATTAGGAGGATCGAATTATCTGGAAAGTTCGCGAGCGATAAAAACCTATTCTTTTGATCTTGCCGCCGTCGCTGACCTTCGAGTAATTTCTCGATATTTACCTCCTGTTTGTTTATATTTGAGAGTGTAGGTACTCGTAGGTAGGTTGTGACTTTTTGTTGATGATTCTAGATTTTTCTATGCCAATCGGTAGAGTACCTCGTCACTAACAATGCGTTTTTATTTCTTGAAGATTCGATTATTAGTTTTCGAGATATCGACGGCGGTCGTAACAGTATGCTTATGGGTGTCAAATTAAAGTATTTTTCACGAGGATTTCAAAAGTGTATATCATAAAATAAAAATAAATATTATTAAAAATAAAAAACCCGACTGATGCTGTTTAGTTTATGACTGGCAAATGTTGTTTTGTGTTATTTGGCAAACGAATCTATTTTGTTACTGAGTGTACAGTCAGTATATCGTAAACTCACTAGAAATCCACGACAGCAGCGCAGCGTCTCCGTTGCGCCCCGAAACCGCTAGTATGATAAGGCTCTAAGGGATATGATTATTCTCCATTCGACAGTAAACATACAGCCTGTGACTAAGTGCCTGCTTAACGTTAATAGACTTGCCCCCTATTACGTGGGACATACTTTCACCTTATACATGCATGCATAGGTACATAGCCTGTTAAAATCATAATAGGACGCACATGAAGTTGCTGTTTTTTTTAAGAAATTGGAGGAAACCCAATTTTCAGTACTAACATTTTTGCATATCTTTTTATGAATGAAATATGAATGAGACAACATTAAGCTAACAAACACTTTTATTACATTTTTGAAAAGTGACAGCTGTAAAAATGTAATACGAAATTTATCATCAAAATGGATAAGCATTTAGGAAGTAGGTACTGTTTTTGAAGATCGAATTTAATTTATCAAGCGGCCAATAAAATTAACATTTAATACAGAGTTGTAAAATCTTGAAATCAACTTTCAAACAAAATATAAATAATGAAAACAGCTTTTAAATTACAGGAATAACGAACTCATGAATCTGTAAGAAAATTTCAGCAATTTCATAGGTAAAGACCTAACATAACTTGAATTATGCATGCTCTGTTCTCAGGACTGGTACAACGGATATAACCCGTACGCGCCACATGGCGAGGTCTCCGACCTCAGAACAAAAATCTGCCTTCACTAGAGTGCTTAAGGGTCAGATTATGGTGGGCGCTTCGCTGTTCCCGCAAGGGGTCAAGGTGAGTAGGTCTGGTTATTAGTGGTTATATACTTATTTATATGGTTCCATACCTCCAAAGGAAAAACCGGAACCCTTATTGGATCATTATTCGTTCTCATTTAGTCTGTCTGTCTCTCAAGACCTTTTTCTCTGAAATGCGCCTTTTTCTCTGTAATCACGCCTTTATCTCCGGAGAGTTAGGCAGAGGTAATTTAACACCCACATTTCACCAATCATTGAACCGGGTCCCACGTAATAGGGGATGAGCCTATTGCCGTCTTCCGGGCACTATTGTTGACTC
Source organism: Eilema griseolum (assembly GCA_963662185.1). Taxonomy (NCBI): domain Eukaryota; kingdom Metazoa; phylum Arthropoda; class Insecta; order Lepidoptera; family Erebidae; genus Eilema; species Eilema griseolum. The sequence goes on from OY759257.1 coordinate 9,249,600, forward strand.
AAGTCATGCATCTGAGGCTGAGTCTAGGCTGTATATATCTGTCTAATGTTAAACTGTCCTATCCCTTAGTCGCCTTGTACGACATCGCATGGGAAGAGATGGGGTAGTCCAAATTCTAGTCTGCCGGGAACCACGCGGCTAAGGGATCATAATGGTGATATGAGGTTTCTAAATATGACTCGGGTGAAACGGGGGCGGGTCAGCTAGTCGTTATTATGACGCAACCCATTTTTTTTAAATTAGGAGATATTATATATAAGTAAAAAAAAAGCCTAGTGGTATGGGTAATGGACTGCTGAGACGAGGTCTCGGGTTCGATCCCAGATTTTACCATGGCACACACCGATGACTTTTCGATGCTTTACGAAGTTATGTGTGTATTTATTGCAGGTTTAAAAGTGCCCGGTTAATGACAATAGGCTCGCCACCTATAACATTGGGATCTAAACATAAACTGGCGAAATGTGGGTGCTAATACCTCTGCCTACCCCTGCGGGGATTTAATCATGAGTTTATGTTGTGTTAAAAATAAATAAATATTCTAGGTACAACATTCTACACATCGCTATGTAGACCCATAGTAAGCATAGTTTAACTAGCTTGTATTATGGAATCTAGAATGCGGATAAACATACTTAGATACTTTTTTTTGTAAATGCATACCTACATATTATACATATAAACACCCAGACCAATGCAAATATACATATTCATGCATACAAATATCTGCACTGAGCGGGAACCGAACCCGCGCCTCCTGCGTAGCAGTTGAACGTTCCATCGCTACGCCACAAAGGCCGTCAAATATTTTATTTAGTATAGTATTTTCTATAGTGTTCCCTTATCTCTGAATGACGATTTTATACCACATTTCTTATTCCCAGGGTAACGTACTGGACAGCTTCGCCCGCTCAGCCCTTTGGGAGGTAGGCCTGGACTATGCCCACGGGACTGGCCACGGCGTGGGACACTTCCTAAACGTGCACGAAGGCCCATCAGGCATGTCCTGGAGACCATATCCCCACGACCCTGGTCTAAAAGCTGGACAGATTCTGAGTAACGGTAAGTGATGGATAAGAAAGATGCTTAGAACCATAATCAGCTGTGCAATTCTCACTCGTCGACCACAGCGCTGCGACAGGCTTGATAGAGAATGTCATTGGTCGGGCTGGGTGACGTCACTCGAGATCGACCAATGGCAATCTGTATCAAGCCTGTTGCAGCGCTGTGGCCGACGCTGTATGCTTAGAGAATTGCACAGCAGTATTCTAGGATGTATAGAGCCCCAGAAGGGTCCACAGGAGTTAAGCTGACGTTACCTGCAAGCCGGTAAAATTACTTGGATGATCCATTCTGCCAACAAACTGTTATACAGTTTGGCAGACGAAAAAATATTGTAATAATGCTTGTTTTCCCGTGAAAAAAAATAATAGTTTGAACGAGGTCATCGACTTTATACGAGTCCAGTGACTTCAGTCGAGTTCAGTGACCGTCGACGTGCCTAGTGAATTTGGCGATTTTGGTAACTTTAGATGAGTTTAGTGATATTGGATGAGTACGGTATCTTTGGACGAATCCAGTGATTTTAGTCGATTTCAGTAACCGTGGGTATCCTGAGTGAATGTAGTGAATTTTGTAAACTTAGATGAATTCAGCGGTTTTGGATGAGTTCAGTGACTTTGGACGAGTTCACTATCACTTTACTGAATATGAAAATGGAAACGATATTTTTGTTTCAGAGCCTGGCTATTACAAAGTAGGAGAATACGGCATCCGTATAGAAGATTTAGTTGAGATTGTCAATATCAATCAGACTTCGAACCACCCTAGGGTAAGTAAGAACAGACTATGTTAATCAGCCTATGTATGTATGTTTATATGTTATATAGCTCCTCTATGGCCCACTGGACTCCCCGGTTACACTGGCCGATGTGGGGAAACATCGTGCGCTTTTAGTCGGAACTAGTCCAACCCTTGGTTATTCCGGTAGCATCCGGGGTCGGTAATGTGAAATTATGTATGTTTGTTCCTTTATGGCCGCCATAATTAACCTTACACATCGGTAATTGAGAACCGGTACGTTGTGCGGTTTTAGTCGGTTCGAAATCCCCCGCTAGGATGCATCCCTCAGAATAATATAATTCCTCAGAAAAAAAAGGGTTCTGTATATTAATCAATGCGAACTTTCTTTGCGCGATGCAGGATCGGTAGTTCTGTAGAAGTACAGTGTAATAAAGCTAGATGGCGTTGTTATAAATTTGTTTGTCCACTTGCAGGCAGCTGGCCTCCTGGGTGACTACGACGGGCGCGGTGTGCTCGGCTTCAACACCCTAACGCTGGTGCCCCATCAGAAGGAAAGCATTGACGTCAGTATGTTATCTGATTTTGAGGTTAGTATGTCAAAGTCAAAAATCATTTATTCTGTGTAGACCATTATATGGGTACTTACAAAACGTCAACAAAAAAGGAACATGAATATCAGTTTACTAAATGGACCACCGGTTCGAAACGCGGCCCCGACCTGAGAAGACTCCGGCAAGAAACTCAGCGGGCATTTCTTTTTTTTTGGTCTATTTACAAACATACACTTAGTCTACTTAATCTAAATACAAAGACTTACTTGAGTTGCATAGTTGAGCGAACAGCTCATTTCCAAGCTTGTTTATCGTCCAAGTATTTTTGGATTTTATAAAAGCCTTTCTGGCACAATTTACTTTAACAATATTTTTAAATTTATACACAGGTAAATCCCTAATTTCATTAGGGAGCTTGTTAAAAAAGCGTATACAGTTGCCCTAGAATATGCTGGTCTATTCTCGGGATAAGGCTTGAGTTATTCCAACGGATCTGAAAAGACCACATTGAGCGATCCTGCTTCAAACGAATGACTTTATAAATTTCTAGTATATCTCAATAGATTCTTGACAAGATATCTTGACGCGAGACAAAAATGTACATTCGTCCATATTAGTCTTAAGAAATCAGAAGCTATGTATCTTTATTTATAAGTTGACGTGACGAAAATGCAGCAGTAGAGTTTGTTGCGCCGTTTCTTCTCCACTAGCACCCAGGAACCGGTGGTAAACTTAGTTTTACGCAGAATTTGACGTCAAAAAGAAGTACGTTACACTATTTTGAGAAATAAAGAAATTGAAATTAAATTTGATACCTATAAAATTCAATAAATTATCACTCATATGAGCAGAGTCACACAATTTATTTGAATCTCCATTCAATTTGGTACTTTAATAAACGTAAACAATCTTGATACATACATACATATAATCACGCCTTTAATCCCAGAGGGTTAGGCAAAGGTGAATTAACACCCACATTTCACCAATCATTGTATTCGGTCCCACGTAATAGGGGCTGAACCTATTGTCGTATTCCGGGTACTATTGTTGACTCGAGCCATGCATCTGAGGCTGAGTCTGGGCTGTATATATCTGTCTGATATTAAACAGCCCTATCCCTTAGTCGCCTCGTACGACACCGTATGGGAAGAGATGGGTTATAAATATTTTCTGTTTAGAAGCACAATTGAGTGGCTTTAAAACCGAAATTGAACCACTAGTTAGTCACTTAATTAGCTTAGTTTATTTGTTTCATATTATGGGATAGTATATATATATTGTTGCATATTATGGTAAGCATAATGATGCCGTAATTAGAGCGAGTAGGCACACTCATAAGCTTTTAATACCTAAACAAAGGGTCAATGTTTTTATTAAAAATGTATATTGTATGGCAGTACATATTTATAATAAGCTACCAAATAGCCTCAAAGAAATTAATACGATTAATGCATTTAAAAGAAAACTGTTTACACTGCTAATGGATAAATGTTTTTATAGTATTGACGAATTTTTTAAATGTGGTAATTTGTGACATTTTGCATGAAAATAGTAATTTATATAATAATTTTAACTATGTGTATTATCGAATAATGTAATTTTTAATTCTGACATATTTTGTACGCCGGATATTGGCGGAGTGTGGCTTGTACCTACCTGAAATGTAAACATCTATTTCACCCATATTCCTACAAATAAACAAATAATAAACATTTTTATAATGCATAATAAACATTTTGCACGTATATGATATGATAATTTTAACTATCAAATAATTTTATTTTAATTGTAAGATATATTTTTGTACGCCACACAATGGTAGAGTATGGCTTGCACCTAAATGCAAACATCCAAAATTTATGTACCCACTCACCCATATTCTGACAAATAAACTTTCATTTCATTTCATTTCATTTCCTTTCATTTCATTTCATTTAATTTCATTTCATTTCATTTCATTTCATTATTCACAGATACCGCTGTATCTGTTATCTATACTAATATTATAAAGCTGCAGAGTTTGTTTGTTTGAACGCGCTAATCTCTGGAAATACTGGTCCGATTTGAATGAATCTTTCTGTGTTGGGTAGTCCATTTATCGAGGAAGGTTTTAGGCTATATATCATCACGCTACTACTTAAGGGAGCGGAGCATTGATAATAAATGTTAACAAATCCGGCAATTTTTCATACATATTTGGAAGACTAAAACATACGGGCTCAAAGGGATATGAAGCTTCAAAATATACTCCGGGCGAAGCAGGGGTGGGTCAGCTAGTAGGTATGTTATAAGTAGAGTTGTATGGTTTGATTGCCTACTCTATTGAATTAGGGTAACCTGTAAAAACTAAAACCCGACTACTGAAAAATCACGCTATAAAAAGTATTAAACAAAAAAATATCAAGGATAGCCGTGGTCGTATGCCACTTAGTCTAACAAAACAATACATTCTAGGGAAAAGTGGCATACGACCAAAGCTATACTTTTTTTTTTTTTTTTATACCACTTAGTTGGCAGACAAGCACACGGCCCACCTGATGGAAAGTGGTTACCGTGACCTATGGACGTCTGTAACACCAGAGGAGTCACAGTCGCGCTGCCAACCCTGTAAGTGCAGAGTTTCTGTGCCGTCAGTAGAAGACAAAGCAGGACAAGCCTTTAGTCTTCGCACTAACAGCACAATTTCTCCAGTGAGCTCTGGCTACCCTACTCACCGCTGGGATACTTGATATTTTCTTGTTTAATAGGTACTTTAAAATTATTGAAAAATAGTTTAATCTTAAATTTAATTTATTATTTACATTATTTTGGGGCAAGCAATAGGTATAATTTATACATATTTGAAATGTGCTTAAAAAAATAATAATAATAAGTATTTCACAATGTTCCACACAACGCTATCTAGCTAGACCTATGGTAAGCATAGCTTAACTAGCTTCTGTTATGGGATCTAGAATGCGGATAAACATACTTAGATACTTTTTTTTTTGTAAATACATAAATATTATACATAGAAACACCCAGATCAATGCAAATATACATATTCATGCATACAAATATTTGCACTGAGCGGGCATCGAACCCGCTTGAATAAACGAATTTGAGATAAACATGTCGTATTTGGTATCAAATGAAAGGGCTTAATTGGCACATTGTCTAACAAAACAATACATTCTAGGGAAAAAGATTATTTACTTTTAGCTAAGTACCTAACCAAATGGAGTAAATTACGTTTTCCCGCAGCCAGAGGGTACAAGAAGGAAACTAGAATCACTTAAAACGAGATATTATACTTATTTAATTTAATCTAACTAGCCCAAAGGCGAATGCACTCGATGTTGGAACTACATTACACCATACTAGCCTAAGCGAATGAGTTCGATGATGCGAACTACATTCTAACTACTAACTAAATCTAGTGACCACGTTCGATGCAAGAACAGAAGTGAATCTTTATTTTAATAAAAATTATAAATCAGTTCGCACAGTGATGCAATCGATTTCCGATCACGCCATTATTCTGCTGACGGTGCGGCACGAGGCGAAGACACTGGGTCAATCGACGCACGTGGCGCTGATTCTGCAACTCGTACTTGCTGTCTTCACAACTTGGGTCATTCAGTATAGCGTATCATGCGGGTTTCCCTATGTAGTTTCTTAAGACGGTTGGTTCAGGCTTCGAGTACTGGTTGAGGTCCCGGCGAGAATGCATACGTCGGCACCGATACATAACAAGTATAAGCAGATTCTAATTTCCTGTTGATATTACCGCAGGACGAAATATTATCCTAATACGATTTCAATAAACAGACAGACTAATCTATCCCTGTACGAAATTTCAGCTAGATCCGTTCAGACGTAGAGCGCCATTGAAACTAACCAGCCCATCCTTTTCCAGCTCGAGTACATCAACGCTTACCATCAGCGCGTGCTGGACACGCTCGGCGCCATTCTCAACGAGCAGGGCTTGAAGGAGGACTATGCCTGGCTGCAGCAGGAGTGCGCTCCTATAGTCAGACAAGGTGATTTTAAAATATATGTTATGCCTGTGGTTCCGCCCGCGTGCGGTACTTATCCTGTTTTCGCTACCCACTTTTTTTTTACGTGCGTAATATTTCCACCACTGGAGCCGGTGGGAGAGGTTATGTCTGACTCGAACCAACTAAAACACATGACGCCTGTGGGTCGTTTTTGGTTGCCGATGAGGTTAACTGGCATATCCCTCGTACGCTGACCGACCTAGGGCCATCTCTCTCGATCTGGCCCTCTCCTCGGTTGTGTGGACCACAGAGTCCCCAACACGTCCCCAAAAAAACAGATAAGCGCAAAGCGCGCTGTAGCCGCGGCCTGCTTCTGCCATGGTGACAGGCGGCTCCACCAGTCACCCCCAGGCCTGCGTCCATCGACTTCCGACGATCGAGTTTCCTTCGTACGCGGGAAGCTTGGCTTGCAATCCTCCTTCGCTCCCTCTGCCGCTCCCGCCCCGCCTCCTCCTTCATGAGCATTACTTGCTCGCAGAAAGAGGCGCCGGCTGCCCACGCATCCGCGCTGTGAACCATTACTGCGAGCAAGGTAGTGAGCGTGAGATCTCGTAACCCATTTGTGACAGTTGTTCCTCCGCCGACAATGAACGAGTAACGAGTAAAACTAGCAACTAGAATCAAATTGGCGAGCAGCGGGAATCGAAAGTCCATACTTTGGGACACGTATCTTGCACCTTAAATGCGAGACATACTAGCTTCTGGTGGGCGAGGAATTTTTTTATACAACTTAGGTGACAAACAACCACACGGCCCACCTGATTGAAAGTGGTTACCTTGACCTATGAACGTGTGTGACAACAGTGGAGTCACATCCGTGCTGCCGACCCTGTAATGACAGAGATTTTATGTGCCCTCAGTGCAGAACACAAAATCAGGACAAGCCTTTAGTCTTCCCACTGACAGCACAAAAACTCTCCAGTGAGCTCTGGCTACCCTACTCACCGCCGGGAACACAACTCGAGGTTATTATAGCCGTGGTATTCTGTATGGTGGAGGTACTTCCCCAGTCGGACTGCTCAATTCGGAAGTGAATACCGTCGTGTCCTACCTCCTACAAATATTCTCCTATAAAATAATTAATATATAATTAGAGGATTGCTTCGTAATAATCTATCCTTGGTGAATTTGAGGTCGCCCACCACCATACCATTCCATGGTACCTCGTGCTATCCTCAAAAACCATAGAAAACCGCGGCCATAATAACCTTGTGTTGTGTTCCCGTTGGTGAATACGGTAGCCAGTGCCACCTAAGTGGTGTAAAAAAAAACTAATATTTTTACCCGACTATGCTGAAGCAAAAGGAGATTATGATTTTGACAGGCCATGTATGTATGTAGGTACATCTGTTCCCTTATAGCTTCTGAACCACTTATTAGGACTTTTTTTTTTTTTTTTTTTTTACGTGCGCAAAATCCCCACGGATACCTCCCCACCGGAGCCGGTGGAGGAGGTTATGTCGGACTCGAACCGACTAAAACGCACGCCGCCTGTGGGTCGTTTCGGTTGCCGAAGGTGAGGTTGACAGACCACTTATTAGGACTGGACAAATGAGGTATCGTTAGAAGCGTCTTAGTCGTCCGCTGGTTATAGGCTATATAACGTGTCACTGAATCTATTGTGGCGCCCTCTAGCGGTCATAAAGTACTGTCTTAAAAAATAACTTTTTTTTTTTCAGGTACAAGTGCAGTACGTAAGCATCCTTGATGATCTGCCGCGGAGCCGATATATTCTTCTTTGTATCCCGTCAGAAGTACAATACATTTTAATACATATATAAAATACATGGTTTTATTTTTGCTTTTAACTGCGAGGATCCCGGCGTGGACAAGAGTGTGCCTGCGAAACAACATAGTTTGATTACGATGAAAATCGGTTCAGTGGTTTATGTGTGAAATTGTAACAAACAAACACACAGACTGTTATTTTCATATTTCTAAATGTTCTTCTGTTTATAAGTATAAATATTCACTTTCGAAAAATCCTAACTATTTTCATCAAAATCGGGTTTTTATGCGGATTCTCGCGATTTTTGAGGTGTCCAAATCCTCAAAAATGCTTAGTTCAAAAATTAAAACAAGACTCCAGTGTCCTCAAATTAGTTGAATAAATTAATTAAACGTATTGTAATAAAAAAATATAAATTTATTTAGTTACAAGTATTACAAAAAAAATAAAATTATATTCCTAACCATAAAACAACAACACTGATTCCCGCTAAAAACGGTGATTTTACCAAGATGGCGGCGTGGTTGATTGGCGCGCATTCTTTCTCAAGCCACGCGTACTCGGATGTAAAACCGCGACCTTGGAGAATTGGACCTATAGTTTTCAAGACTCTTGCATGGTAGTCGTTCAGGTATTTAATCTAGAAAAAAACTCTTGGATTAACTTCTATGTTTTCTACCTAAATATCGTGAATGGGTACAAACGTGTCATGAAAATCCTCTCGGACCCTTGACACCTCCGTCTTGCACCACCGGTGGTGTCAAGGGTATTTTTTAATACCCATTACACTACCAAAGAGCTGCAGCAGCACTGGTGGTGTAAAAGGTATTTTTAATACCCATTACACTACCGACAAATAGTGTTGTGCCACCATAAGATGAAGAATCAGTACATACAACTTGACAATACTCTCCTCGGGTGTAGTATTTTTCCTTCCGGTTTGAAATTAGTAGAACTACAAAATAAGTCTTTCAACGAAACCGAGGAATTTCCAGTACACGACAGTGTGAAGCATTGCAAGCATTGCCAAGTCTTTGGAGTACACTAAAACAAAGGCTGAAAGAAGAATTGTGGCCATAACAGCAGCCTTACCACTTCTTCCATCTGATAATATTCGGGAAGCCTTTAAATAAATCAAATCCGTATATCGTAATAATGAGCAGACATCAATAATGACGATTTAATAGTGCACATTCAATTACTATATCATCCAGAGGTGCCACGGGTCCGGAGGGATACTAATCTTATTAATTTTACTTAATAATAATAATAAGGCGACCATAATAATACATATTTTTTAATAACGTAGTTTATCTAATGCTCGGTCTACAGTAATCTCATCATTGACTAACTGCATTTGTATCTGCAAGATAAAGTCATCGTTTGCGGTTTGTTTTTTATTTCATTTAGCTGGAGTTTTTAAAGATTGAAAAGATACATTATGTAAAACATTAAGTAAACGCAAGACTGTTACTGAATTCTTGTTTATTAGTTTGTTGAGTTTGGAATGAAAACCTTCTAAAGCATTGGTCGTGCGATGACGTTCACCAAAAACGCTAAGTACATTAGTGGTTTGTACTTTGAACCAATAATTTTGTATATATTTAATAAATTTGTCAATTGCACAATTACTATTTAATTTTGATTCCTGTTTTATGTACTCAAAACCTTCGAATATTTTATCCGCTGGAAGAAGTGGTAAAACCGCTGTCATGGCTGTAATTCTTCTGTCACACATAGTTTTAGAACAGCCAAAGGTTTTGGCTTTTTTCCAGATATTACGGGTCCAATGATAGTAACATCCCCGGACTACAATCTCTGGAAATAATTTCAAAATAGCGTTCATCGCCCCTATTTCATAATCACAATGGAATTTTTTTGGCGTAAATTGTGGTATTTGTGATTTTATTAAATTAAATAACACATTATAACTACTTTCCCTTCGATTTGACATAAGAGCAAAAATTAACGGTTTAATGTTAGTTCTTTCCATTGTACTATTCATGTCACCGTGGAGACTATACAGTTGTTTGAATGGGCTTGGACAACTAGCAATTGTACCGTCACCAAAATATTCAGTAAGTTTCGAAATTTGATTACGAGACTCTTCATTACAAAAAACTAAAATTCGAGTGTCACCGTCGATATAATCCGCTAGAACAAAGTTGTGAAACTTGAGTGGCACTTCTACTTCAACGACTTCTTTAAATGTAGTCTTAGATATTCCCAAAGCCTTATTTCTCGCACAGTATAAAAAATGTTTTACACCATCATAATTTGGTAAGTTTGCAACTAAATTAACCCCTTTGTTTTTTAAATCGTAATTTTTTTTCTCGTATAGTCGAGGTACCGGATCATCAGAAGTCACCACCGTCTCCCGTAAATCACAAATTTCTTTTAGTACTTCGTTTTTATATACGTCTGTATCACAACTGTGTTCTTTTTGTTTCGTAATCGTAGTATTGTCCTTGAACAAAAAATAAGTTAAAATATATATAAATATTAAAAGAATATTATACAGTCTATATTTACCTTGGAGACAGTGAGAGTACCAAGGCATTTAATGGCTCTATATTTCGAACACCTCCATATACTAGAACCATTTTTATATATTTTATGCCTATGATATTTATATTTATCATGAAGTAAGGAATTTCCTCCATGAAATTTACTAATATTTATCTCTGCCGGATTTTTATACATTTTATTTTTAAGTTGCAGAAAAAATATTTTTCAAGCTATGTCACTGTCAAATAAATTCATAGAATTTGCTTTTAAACACCCTTTTTCACTTTAAAAATAAACATAAACCAAAAAGTTTTAATGCATTTATTCAACTGCGTAGTTAAATGTCATTAATTGTAGGCAAAGTAATGATTCATACAATTCAAATAGATAATACCTAAACCAAAGAATAAATTTAATGATGTAACGTCCCTACTTGTGTCAGACTGCAGCTCTTGATAGTGTAATGGGTATTGACAAATACCTTTTACACCACCGGTGGTGCAAGACGGTGGTGTCAAGGGTCCGAGAGGATGAAAATGAAGCTACTCACGGCAAATTAGCTTATAGATTGATACTAATCATTTGTAAAAATGGAACAAGGTCATTTTTTGCTTCCCGCCGTGGTTATGTCAGACTCGAACCGACTAAAACCGCATACCGTCTCGATTCTTCAAATGACAGGGTGTGAAATTACTAAGTAGAGCGTGTTCAGTGGCCCGATTCCTGCTGGTTTTCCAATTTGTCGCATGGTGCATGACAAACTAGATCGAGGTAAGTTTTTTTCAACCTGAGAGCGTTTTCATATTATCCGATCCGATATCGGTTCGGACGGCGATAACTGATAGGAACTAAAATGTATGAAATACCGCTGTGTTGGTCCGATATCGGATTATTCATGACTCATACCGACTACAACTTTCACACAGAAGCTAAAACAGTGTCTGCACGTGGCTCTCAACCATAATGACATTTTTGTAATTACGTGTCTTTTCGCGTTAATTGATGACGCTGATCAAGAATATAAGAAAAAAAACTCGATACCATGTCATATCAATAGGGTCGAAAATTGCTTGCTGGTTTTTGATAGGTTTTTCATCCCTAGTATTCCTAACTAGTCTATGCTATCGTGAAATAGTCTATTCGGACCGACTTTATTGGATATATATGTGAAAACAGCACATGGTGTCGGCTATCGTCATCCAACACATATCGGATTGGATATTGTGAAAACGCTTTGATTCCCTTTTCCCGTTGTGTAACCTTCGAAATCTTAATTGCTTCAGCACTTCTGTGCCTACTAGACAAACAAAACCGACTAGAATAATGTTAATCGCACTTACCTCAAAGTCACTCAGTAGCTCGACGTCGAGACAGGCCGTCTGGTGCGGTACCAATGTGATGGTGTTAAAGCCCACGACGCCCTGCCCGAGGAAGTCGCCTACTAGGCCTGCAGCCTGTCGCAGTTTAACATAGATTGCGTTAAAAATCTTCATTGGGTTGAAGGTACAAAATATTTCTTAAAAATATCTCCTGGAGTGTTGTATGAACTTTTTCTTGGCTGTCATTTATCTCTCGCCAGAATATAATCCAGACAAAATTAAGATCGATCGGACTTGTGTTTTTTTTATTCAAGGCCAAAGGTCAAAATTATTGTATTCTCTAATTTTTTCTCACATTTTTCTCGTAAACAGCAAGTGTTATCGCAAAAGTACGTTTAACAAAGTTGTAGCATTTGCTGTTTACGACCCCCTATCAATTTCTATACCTACGAATTTATGCAACCTTATTATTTTATTTCTTCTATTGTGACTGTATTGTAATAAGATTTGTCAACCAGATAAGTAGATTTACAGCCAAAATATATTGTCGAGCGACCTCAACGGGGTCTATTTGTACGTGGATTTTACGTGATTCCCGGCAGAGTAGAATTAGGACCATCCCATCTCTTTCCATGCGGTGTTGTGCAAGGCGACTAAGGGGAGGACCAGGCCAGACCAGGGCCAGCTCCAGAGAAATAAGACCCTGAATGGACCTGGGTGCGAGGGATATGCCTGAAACCCTTAGTTTCGGCAACCAAAACCAAAAACTCCCATGGCTATGATGGCTATTTAACATAAGACAGATGTAACAGCCCAGACTCAGGCTCAAATGCATGGCTTTAGTCAACAATGGTGCCCGGAATACGACATTAGGCTGACCCCCTGTTACGTTGAACCGAATACAATGATTGATGAAATGGGCGTGTTAATTCACCTCTGCCGAACCCTCCGTGAGCGTGGGGCGTGATAGTTTACGTGGATATATACTGTTGTTTGATGGCACTTGGTGGTATTTGTTCTTAAACATATTGATAATTCACTTGTTCTTTTCCACAGTATTTTGTATTTGTTATTAGACCTGACCGGTTTCGCCTTACGGCATCCTCAATGGTTTACATTGACAATTTAGAACATTATTTTATGAACATTGCGACTCTCAGCCATATTTCATATGTGGGTAGTCGTAAAATTATGTATACCAGTATAATTATTTTCCTAAAATTTGGAGAAATAATGTATAGATGTCCTAAAGATATTTTTAAATTTGTAATTTATTTAATACATATTAGTAATTATTCTTAAATTTAAAATATCTTTAGGACTATCTATATATTATTTTTACCAAAAAACACGCAAGAAAACATCGTAGAGAGGTGCTTGTTGTTAAATGTATGGGACCTTAGAGACAGGAGGAGTTATTTCTCTAAAGTGCCGAACATCATAAAAAAAAAGTGGTAAACCATAGATATATAAAGCTATTTTGCAGTTGCACCTTTATTCTTATACTTTCTTTTCTTATTTTAACGTTTTGTAAGTGTCGTTTTAATAGTTTGTACAGATTAATAATTTGTTGAATGAAATTTTAAAGCAATTTATATGTAACGATTCAGGCGGGATTCGAACCCACGACCTTTTCCTTCCAGGGGGAACGCTCTGACCACTGAGCCACAGAACCTTCTCCCGAAACCATCAAAATTCTTCTACACATATATTCGTCTTACAGTGACGGTTAAGAGCCATCTACCGACATTCGTACGAATTATTGGAACCAATGAATGATGTTGCAATCATTTTTAAACGGTTTTATGTAGCTCACCCCGTTTGTTTTTATAAACATTGATTTTAGATTTTTGATGACTCCGCTCAAACTATTGAACACCTCGACCGATTAATTTTTTTATATCTTATTAGATTAATAAAGTTTGACTTTGATTGACATTTTGTAATTAATATCTAACAGTATATGAATTTACGGGGGAAATCCAGCTTGTTCCGGTATAATCAATGTGACCTCTATAGTGAATCGGAGAGCGTTATTGCTGTGGCCAAGTCTTGGGCCAATAAAATTTAAATACCAGACCATTATATGCTAGGCCTGGCCATTGACTCGAAGAAGAAGAATAACTTACCAATGGGTGGTCAGAAGTGGAGTTAACTTCAATGGTCTCTATCAGATCCTCGTGGCGGATGCCGTACTCACCTACTTCGTAATATCCTGGCTCTGTAAGAAAAAAGATTACAAAAATACACGATGTTATAAAGTAATCAGTGTCTTAAAAAAGTGTGGAACGGATCCGGCGGCTGGGTCTTGAGGTGGCTTTGCATAAATCCGAGGCCATGTTCTTTCATGGACCTCGGCGCACGCCACCACCTGGTTCCAGTCTCACAGTGGGAGGCACTCTCATCGGCATCAAGCCCCAGATGAAATATCTGGGGCTCGTGCTCGACGGTCGGTGGGACTTCGGGAAGCACTTCCGAAGTCTGGGCTCCAAACTGGTGGGCACAGCCAACGCCCTGGCGCGGCTACTGCCCAACCTGAGGGGCCCGGAGGACTCCTGCAGGAGACTCTACGCGGGTGTCGTGCGGTCCATGGCCCTGTACGGGTGTCCCGTGTGGGCGGACACCCTGAATGATCGGCACATGCCCCTGCTGCAGCGTCCGCAGCAGAAGTTGGCGTGCCGCATCATAAGGGGGTACCGCACGATATCCTTCAACGCGGCGAGTCTCCTCGCCGGATCGCCAACATGGATCCTGGAAGCGAGATCCCTTTCGGCGCTATACCAGTTCCGAAAGCGCGGGAGCGGGGTCATGATCCCGAGCCCGAAGAAATTCGGGCCGTGAGATCCCGGCTCCACAGGGAAATGGTGGCGGAATGGGAGTCACGACTTGGGCGACCAGGCGTAGGGCGCGCCGTAGTAGCGGTGGTAAGACCCATCATGGGGGAGTGGCTAGAGAGGCCACACGGCAGCCTCTCGTACCGTCTGACGCAGATGATCACCGAGCACGGATGCTTCGGAAAGTATCTACGTCGGATGCAGAAAGAGCCAACGTCCGAGTGCCATCACTGCGACGCGAGCGAGGACTCAGGTCCGCACACGTTCACCGAGTGTCCGGCGTGGGAGACGCCGAGGTGGGAGCTTGTGGCGGCCCTGGGACTGAGGGTTCTCACGCTCTCCACCTTGCTCGCGGCGATAGTTCGCTGCGCGGATGCGTGGGCGGCCGGCGCCTCCTTCTGCGAGCAAGTAATGCTCGTGAAGGAGGAGGCGGGGCGGGAGCGGCATCGGGAGCGACGAAGGATCACAAGACAAGCTGCCCGCGTACGAAGGCAACTCGGCCGTCGGAGGTCGATGAACGACCTCCGCCCCCCATGAGCGCCGGCCTGGGGGTGACAGGTGGAGCTGCCTGTCACCCTGGCAGAAGCAGGCCGCGGCGGTGGCGTGCCTGGCGCGCCTCCCCGTTTCCGGGGACGAGTTGGGGACTCTGTAGTCCCCACACCCGAGAAGAGGGGCAGATCGTGAGAGATGGCCCTGGGTCGGCCGGGGTGCGAGGGATATGCCTGTCAACCTCACCTTCGGCAACCAAAGCGACCCACAGGCGGCGTGCGTTTTAGTCGGTTCGAGTCCGACATAACCTCCTTCACCGGCTCCGGTGGGGAGGTATCAGCGGGGATATTGCGCACGTAAAAAAAAAAAAGTGTCTTAAAAAAGTTTCAAGCAAGAAAATATCTAGGATGCCACTTTTCCCTACAATGTATTAATTTGTTAGAGTAAGTGGCATACAACCACGGCTATCATTGATATTTTCTTGTTTAAAACTTTTTTTAATTATTTCGGGTCAAGCAATAGGTATAATTTATATATATTTGAAATGTGCTAATTAAGCCCTTTCAGTTGATACCAAATACGACATATTTATCTCAAACTAATTTTTAACACAGTACTTTATGACCACTAGAGGGCGCCACAATAGATTCAGTGACACGTTATATAGCCTATAACCAGCGGACGACTAAGACGCTTCTAACGATACCTCATTTGTCCAGTTCAGATTAGTGGATGAACCTACATAAACACATACATAGCCTGACAAAATGATAACCCTCCTTTTGCTCCGCCGTAGTCGGGTTTCTTTTTTCTTTCATTGATTTTTCAATTTTACTAGAATTGAAAATTTCCGGCAGAGTAGAATTAGGGCCACCCCATCTCTTCTCATGCGGTGTCGTACAAGGCGACTAAGGGATAGGGCTGTTTAACTTCAGACAGGTATATACAACCCAGACTGAGCCTCAGATGCATAGCTCGTGTTAACAATAGTGCCCGAAATACGGCAATAGACTCACCCCCTATTACGTGGGACCGAATACAATTATTGGTGAAATGTGGGTGTTAATTCACCTCTGCCTAACCCTCCAAGGATAAAGGCGTGATTGTATGTATGTATGTACGTATTAAGTCACTTGACTAAGCGGACAGATATCATCACAGCTTACCGTTACTATAAATCATAGCTGGTGAGATCCCAGGGTCGTTGGCAGCCGGCGAGCTGAGTATCCACGCGGGGGCCTCGTGGACATTGAGGAAGTGCCCCACTCCGTGGCCAGTCCCGTGGCCATAGTTCAACCCTATGTCCCAGAGGTACTTCCTTGCTAGCACTTCTATCGTGTGTCCCTGAAAGTAATGGAGAGATTTATGAGCCTTTTCTTAACTCATTTTGAGTCAGCTTTCGAGTATGTGATGCGGTTGAAATTCGATATTTTCCGTGAAGCGGCTGCCATCTGACCTCCACAGCTAAATGGTGATATCGAAGTTCTATACCTACCGAAAATACCTTCTTTTACGAGCGAAATATCCCTACGGATACCCTCACCACCGGAGCCGGTGGAAGAGGTTATCTTGTACATAGGCATAAAAACGATTTTTTCGAATTTCACCCATGGCACCATCCACGACCAGGCCGATCTGAGCAGGAACCCTGCGTTCCTCGCAATCGAGCTCTTTGTACGACAACTCAGTCAGGGCGACCCGAGTGCGGCGCCCCACCTGTGAAACTCGCTCATTTTAAGGACACACCAACCCCAAACTGAGACATGCTCGTGTCTTGGGAGTTGGTGGCTCACCATTAATATATATATAACATAATGGTAATCTATAGTATATTTCATGCTGTATATTTATGTTTCACGCTGGCCTTATATCAAGGATACAGTAATAATTTTGCTCATTCAAGGATCTCAATAAGACTCAAACCGACTAAAACACACGGCGCGTCTGGGTCGTTGTTGGTTGCCGAAGGTGAGGTTGACAGGCATATCCCTCGCACCCCGGCCGATCCAGGGCCATCTCTCTCGATCTGGCCCTCCTCGGAACATTCAGTTAGGTACTTAACCAAAGGTAAACAATCAAGTGGCGAATTATTATAAAAACATATGAGGTATACAAATAAACAAGGCTAACGGACTAACTAGTGATTTGATTTCTGTTTTTAGTCTTTACAGAAAAATATTAAATATTTATAACATTTTTTATTTTTTATACCACTTGGTTGGCAGACAAGCACACGGCCAACCTAATGGAAAGTGGTTATCGTGGCCTATGGACGTGTGCAACACCAAGGGAGTCACAATCGCGCTGCCAACCCTGTAAGCACAAGAGATTCTGTGCCGTCAGTGTAAAAGACAAAGAAGGACAAACTTTTGGTCTTCCCACTGACAGCACAGTGAGCTCTGGAGCTTTGTAAATAGGTATATTATGCCGTTATAGCGGCAACAGAAATACATCATCGTGGTATGGGTAATGGACTGCTGAGACGAGGTCTCGGGTTCGATCCCAGGTTTTACCATGGCACACACCAATGACTTTTCGATGCTTTTCAAAGTTATGTGTGTATTTATCGCAGGTTTATAAGTGCCCGGTGAATGGCAATAGGTTAGCCACCTATTACATTGGGACCTTAACGTAAACTGGCGAAATGTGGGCGCTAGCACCTCAGCCTACCCCTTTGGAGATATAGGCGTGAGTTTTGTTATGTAATGTTATCAATATTTCAACATTCCTGTTATCACTGTTCATGAGCTACAGCTTGGTTACAGACAGACGGCGGAGTCTTAGTAATAGGGTTTAATTTTACCCTATGGGTACGGAACTCTAAAAAAGGAAATGTTTGAAGGATCCTAACTTACCTTAGTCCCCATAGGCATAACAGCAGACCCTAAGCTGATGTAGCCTTTCATGACGCGGGTGAAGGCGCGTCGCTGTGCAGTGCTGCACTCGCCCATGTGGCGAGTCCTGGTGATGTCTGTCGTACCCTCCCTACAAGTAGAATAATCGACATGGGTAGATATATGAGGCTACCAAAATCCTATCACAATATCCAGGGCACTTGCAAGCTCCAATAAAAATTGTAAAAGACAAATCAATAAGAGAGAAGAGACATATGAGAACTCACTTGTATTTTGCCAAAGTATTTTTTATTTGTTTTCGCTATTTGGCATCCTCAATTGTAAACCAATGACATCAAAGGTTTGAGGATGCCGTAGGCGAAACCGGTCAGGTCTAATCATCATCATCATCATGTCAGCCACACATAGTCCACTGCTGAACATAGACCTCTCCCGCAGACTTCCAGAATGACGGATCTAAAGCAGCCCGCATCCAGCGCTTCCCGGCGACCGTCATGAGGTCGTCCTTCCACCTGGCCGTTGGGCGTACTACGCTACGTTACGGTCAGGTCTATTAACTATTAAAATGTGGAAAAGTACAAGTGAGTTATCAATATGTGTAACAACAAATTCCACCAAGTGCCATCAATCTACAGTATAAATAGTATTTAATCGCGGTAGCCTAGTGGTTTGGGTAATGGACTGCTGAGACGAGGTCTCGGGTTCGATCCCAGGTTTCACCATGGCACACACCAATGACTTTTCTATGCTTTTCGAAGTTATGTGTGTATTTATCGCAGGTTTATAAGTGCCCGGTTAATGGCAATAGGCTCGCCACCTATTACATTGGGACCTAAACATAAACTGGCGAAATGTGGGTGCTAGCACCTCTGCCTACCCCTTCGGGGATATAGGCGTGAGTTTATGTTATGTGAATAGTAAGTTAGCAAACACGGCCGGTTTCTGAAAGTTTTTGAAGTGAAAACTCTAAAGAAGTTTTCACTTCAAAAACTATTGTGCGCGCTATACGGCGCTGTGAAGTGAAAACTCTAAAGAAGTTTTCACTTCAAAAACTATTGTGCGCGCTATACGGCGCTGTGTACTTTTTTTGGAATGGGTAAAAATTTCTAAACTCGCGTCAGGACACGTGACCTGATCGACAGTTCGTAAGACGGATGGAGAGAGGACAGGCGGCGTAGGGTGCTTGCGCGAATGTCACACGACTCTCACATGTGTGATGGCGGTGATAAACCTTTTAATGTAAAATAATTGTAATAGTTCTGAAGTGTTAAATTTTTAATGTAATATAAATTGTCATGTTTGTGTACGATAGCGCAATAAATGAATATTGTATTCCACCACATAAATAATAGTACTTTTATACTGATAATGAAAGCAATTCGTACAAAATTATTCTCTAACCATTCCAAAATATCAAAAATGCATAACGTTAATATTCAAGTTTTCACTTCTGCCGGCACTCCCGGGGTGCAACCCGTCGTTTTTTGCTTGCGCCAACTGCCAACTTGACCTCACCTCGCCTGATGGTAAGCTAAAGGAAAAGTCTCAGGAAAGAGGGTCACCATTACAGACACTAAGTGCTACAATGGTGGCACTCAGCTTGGCGGCCTCATCAGATGCGTTTTCACGCCCCGCTTAACGGTCTTGGTGGTGCAGCAAAGAAAAGAGTCTCCGAACCGCTTGGTTCTTGCTCGTATATTTGAGCAAAAATCAATGTTTAAAAATAATTGCAACATCATTAATTGTTTTCGATAGTTCGTACGAATGTCGGTAGATGACTCTTAACCGTCGCGGTAAGACGGATATATGTAAGTATTTTTATTTTATTTTATTTTATTTCATTTGGGGAGCTTACAGCTACATTCACATATACACAACATTTAGGTTAGTACACGCCAATTACAAGCTTCCACAATTATATCAACCAGTTATATAAAACAAAATTGTTAACAGCCGAGAGCAATAAGACAGGAATAAGATTGAGTCAATAGAAATATCAACATCTATAAACTTTCAACAAAACACTTCGTTAGACAAGATCTGGCAGAATGTTTACCGGTATTAAAGAGATCCAGGTTACTGTCAACATTCAATTGGTTAAATTCACTAATAATTCTAGGCAGAAAGCTATTCACTCTAAAACTGGTGCGACACGGAGGCTTGCACAATAAGAAATTCTTGCGTAATCTTTTGACTGGCACTCTTAGCTTAATTTCAGAGAGAAGCCCAGGACAGTCAATCCCACCCTGAGCAACACTGAGAAGAAGAGTTACATCAGAGATTCTTCTTCTTTCGTACAACAGTAGGATATGTAGATTAACACAGCGCTGCCCATAGGTGAGGTCGGCTAGGTGGGACAGTTTGAATTTAAACCCTAAATATCTGATAAATTTCCTTTGGATCATCTCAATCTCATTAGAATAGCAAGCGTATAATGGGTTCCAAACCTGTGAAGCGTATTCTAGGTGACTTCGTACATATGCGCAATAGAGTACTTTTATGGTTTTCATATTTTTGAAGTCCCTGGAGCAACGGATCAAGAAACCTAAAGCCCTAAAGGCTTTATTAACCACTTGGCTAACGTGCTGATTAAATAAAAGCTTGCCATCATGAACCACACCCAGGTCCCTAGACACAGTCCTTCTCTCCAGGTTATGGTTCCTAACTGCGTAGTCGTAATTATAAGCGTGACGCTTACGCGTAAAACTCATAGAAAAACATTTAGAGACGTTTAAATCTAATTTGTTTAAATAGCAGTATGAATCAAGACGTTGGAGATCTTCCTGCATTAAAACGGCATCGTGAACATCGTTAACCGTACGGAATATCTTCATGTCATCGGCAAAGAGCAAAAAATTTGAATATTTAAAACAGAGACCAATATCATTAATAAAAATAACAAAGAGCAGGGGGCCCAATAGGGAACCCTGAGGAACTCCAGAGGGGATTTTAATCCATGACGACGCATAACCACTCAGCACCACTGACTGAGACCTGTTTAGCAGATAAGAAGAAAACCAGCTATGGAGTCCGCCGTGGATACCGATATCCAGAAGCTTTTCAAGTAAGATTAAGTGATCTACACGATCAAAAGCTTTGCTGTAATCAGTGTAGACCACATCCACCTGATTACCACAGTCCATATTACTGGTTAGGTACTCATTAAATACCAACAGGTTAGTAACAACCGACCTGCCCCGCAAAAAGCCATGCTGTTGAGGTATGAACACAGATTTCACAGCCTCGTAAAGCTGATCAAATACAAGGCGTTCCAGAACTTTTGCAATTAAACATAATTTTGATATAGGCCTATAGTTTGTAACTGCGCTTCTAGATCCACTTTTATGGATAGGAGAAACGAAAGCTGATTTCCACATAGTTGGAACGACACTCTCATTCAGTGACCGTTGGAAGAGCAGAGTGATAGGTGTGGATAGTTCCTTCGCACATGGAATCAAAAAGGAAGCTGGTATTGAATCCGGACCAGCAGACTTGTATGGATCAAGTGCTTTCAATAGTTCGTGTACCTGCCCAACATTTATCTGAACTGTGGAGATGTCACAGATTTGGCCAGATGACGCAGCATGACGCGATGGCAAAGAGATACCGTTATCAACAAGAAAGTTCGATGCAAAATAATCAGAAAAAAGCTCACTAATGTCTTGTCCAGTGTCACCACACCTATCAGCATAAGTCACTAGTGCTGGGTAATACTGCTACCACGTTTGTACTTAATATAAGACCAGAAGCGCTTGGGGTTTTCAGTTATGGAATTCTCAATACTCCTAGTATAATTTTTGTAACATATATCTTCCATTTCCTTTACTCTAGCGCGTAGCAGATTAAAGGTGATCCCATCAGAATTGTTATTATAATTTCTGTATTTTTTGAAGTATTTAAATTTTTCTTTAATGCATTTAATCAGCGCTCCGTTGTACCACGGAGGGTATTGGGTATTTTTTACTTGGCGCAAAGGAATATATTTAACCCTAAGTCGGTACAATATATCATAAAAAGAACTAACAGCATCATCTAAGCACCCACCGCCAAGCAACGTCACCCAGTCTACATCAGCTAGCTCAACGCGAATACTGTCATAGTCTCCAAGCTGGTAACAGAATTTGGTACGCGGACGTTCATTGAGTGTAACTGAGCAGAGAAATGACGGTTTAATTACCAAGCTCATGTGATAAGGGTCCTCCCCGACGATCGGGTCAGAACAGGATGACACGGAAACAGGGTCATTGCATAAGACCAAGTCTAATAGTCCACCGCTATAGTTTTTGTGTGAGTTATATTGAACAAGACCGCACTCACTCAACTTCGTAATAAAATTGTTATGATGCACGTTGTTCAGGTATGCCGCCTGAAAACCATCATCATCCTCGTGCAATATCCACTGGATCTCACTCATATTGAAATCGCCGACCACCAAAAAATAATCAGACGCATTAGTATCAACTAAACTTGTAAGCTTGTTTAAAAAATTATTGAGCTGCAAATGAAATGGGTTACCCTTATTCTGCGCACATAGATATAACGTACAGATATGCGTTTTAATTACAACATTATGCGAGTTACGTGATTTTAATGTTATCCAGATATCCTCAGCACTTGACCTCCAATCCACGTTGTGCACGACATCATGATGCCGTAGGACAGCAATCAGTACCCCACCCCCATACAATTGGTCTGTGAGCGTATAGTCGCGATCACGGCGGAACACCATGTATCAGTGATCAAATAGTTCACTATCACCAATACTCTCAACTAACCAGGTCTCAGTCAGCAAAATAATATCGTAGTTAGTCATACAGAGATTACGAAAGAAAATAGATGTCTTGGTGCGGAGCCCCCTACAATTTTGGTAGTAGAAATTGAGCATTAATGACGGAAAATACGATCAATAGATGTACATACAAACAAGTAGAAAACACGACCATACAGTAAACAATGCGTCAGTTCCGCAAAAACAGATGTTCTGAGCCGTAAGCAAACAGCATTCCGAACGTAAGAGGGGACATAATATATACTAATATATATAAATAGAAATTGGATAGTTAACAAACAATAGGCCGATTCCGTGAATAGCAAACTGACCACACAAAAAAATACTGGTAAACACGCTGCGATGCTCAAAGTTTTTATATTGACGTACAATAAATGATTATGGTATAAACCCAATTTACACAAGGACACTGCTAAAAGATCCTGGACAGATCCTTCTCGTTTTTTATGGGAAAAGACTTTGACATTTGATCTCTTCTAACAAAAATTTTGGAGTTCTTGACCCAGACAAATTGAAAGTCGTTTTCCTTTGCTAACTTTTTTGCCTTAGTTAACAGCAATTTATTTTGGACAGTAAGATGATCGTTGACATAAACTCTGCCAGTCCCCTCGAGATTAATATCAGCTGGACATAGTGTTTTATAGGTACGTGCTGCAGCCACAAAATCCTCCTTGGTATATCTGTTCAAGAACGAAACTATAATGGGCTTGACTCTGTTTTCCTTGGACGGCACCCTCACGACGAAATTAATGTTGTGCTTTGAGATGGGGCACTGGATCCTTGAAGCAATTTTACCAACAATATCGATAAGGTTTTCATGGTCTTTGAGCGGTACTCCTTTTATTTCGACGTTGTTTAACCTCATAAATTGGTCTCTCTCATTCAAATTGTCTTCAATCGCCTCCAACTTCAACCGCATCGATACGACCTCGTCTCTCGTCTTTTCAACAGCCCGAACCCTTTCATCCAGGTCCTTGTATTTAGTCGCAAAGTCCTCCATCGAACTTTTGAGAAGACCGACATCATTTTTGATGCCCTTGATATCAGATATGACTTCTAATAATGGGTTAAGAGTCAACTTGATATTACATATTTCCTGCATTATTTGATTCAGCGATATAGGCTTAGGGGAACCGACATCCGAGCTAGAAGAAGCCGACGCTGACTTGCAACCTGGACATTTCCATGCTGCTTGTCTCTCGGCACCCAGTTTACGGTAACCGGCCTCAGTAACCCCAGAACATGGGAAATCATAATGCTTCTTGCAACTATTGCATTGAATAGCATCAGAAGCCTCATCACCACATCGGAAACAACGGACCATTGTTTATTTATTTTTAATAAAAATACGCAAATAAATTAATAAACAAGTTTGAGAAACGCGGCCGCTCAGGTAGTAAACCACAGTTGTATGTGTTGTAGGCCGTGTGCGTTGTGTGCGTAAGTGGCTGGATGACGTAGCTCGATGCGTAGCACACACTTAGCTAATTCAATGCACGCGTCTAGTGTTCACTTAGCCGAGCGGGAATGCAATCAACTTGAAGTTGCAGCTGCGCGCCAATGTCCCGGGGTTCAAATCCTCCACCAATCACCGACACAACACGATCACTTTTAGAGGTGCAATTAAAGTAAAATTATGCGTCTCTTTCACGTCACGCCCTAGAGGAGGAGCTAGTCTATAAGAACACTTGATGTGCGACAGAGATTCGAAAAAATTAAAACTGACCAATCGTAAAATCGTATGAAAGCGAAACTCGACACACGTCTGGAACCACAGCAAGCTGACAACGATATGTATAAAAGAATTTGGATGGTTTCGGGCGAAGGTTCTGTGGTCAGAACGTTCCCCCTGTAAGGGAAAGATCGCAGGTTCGAATCCCGCGAACTGATTAATTTTTTTCTATATCTTAATCGATTTGAACTATTTAGGTAATCTAAATAACACGACATGTCCACAACATTCCACACATCGCTATCCAGAGCCAAATTAAGCGTAGCTTAACTAGTTTGTCTTATGGGATCTAGAATGCGGATAAAATACTTAGATACTTTTTTAAATAATTTTTTTTTATATAGAACACGTCAATTAGACTTCGCCATGCCTGATGGTAAGCTGAAGGCAAAGTCTCAGAAAAGAGGGTCACCATTACCTACACATACCGTGTGACAATGGTGACACTCAGCTTGACGGTCTCATCATATGCTTTTTCACGCCCCGCTTAAAGGACCCGGGACTGTAGGAAGAAGGAAACACGTGACATATACTTAGTCTGGCCATAAATACTGTTACAATTAAAATAAGAATCTTTCTTATTTTGTGTTTTGTGTTTTCTAATTTTGGCGCCAATACATTGTACAATATTTTGCTATATTAAAATGGAGTGGGGTGATAAAGAAAACCGAATCGCTGTGATTGCATTACACAAAGTTGGTATGGAGCCGAATGTAATTTTTAAAACTCTCCATACGCTTGGTATTAGTCAAATATTTGTGTACCGGGCTATTAATAGGTACAATGAGACCTCCTCTGTTTGTGACAGAAAAAGATCTGGCCGTCCACGTAGTGTTCGTACGAAAAAGGTGGTCAAAGCAGTAAGGGAAAGAATTCGAAGAAATCCTGTCCGAAAGCAAAAGATTTTATCTCGGGAGATGAAGATAGCACCCAGAACCATGTCGCGCATTTTAAAAGATGACTTAGGACTTGCAGCCTATAAGAGACGCACTGGTCATTTTTTTACTGATAATTTAAAAAAGAATAGGGTGGTAAAATCGAAGCAACTACTGAAGCGGTACGCAAAGGGAGGTCACAGAAAAATTTTGTATACGGATGAGAAAATCTTTACAATTGAGCAAACATTTTAACAAACAAAATGACCGTATTTATGCTCAAAGCTCTAAGGAAGCTTCCCAATTAGTCGACAGAGTGCAACGTGGGCATTATCCGACTTCAGTGATGGTTTGGTGGGGTGTTAGCTATGAAGGAGTGACTGAGCCATATTTTTGTGAAAAAGGTATCAAAACTTCGGCACTAATAATGTATCAAGATACCATTCTTGAGAAGGTAGTTAAACCCCTTAACAACACCATGTTCAATAACCAAGTATGGTCCTTCCAACAAGACTCAGCGCCGGGTCATAAAGCTCGGTCCACGCAGTCTTGGTTGGAAGTGAACGTTTCGGATTTCATCAGAGCTGAAGACTGGCCGTCGTCTAGTCCCGATGATTTATGGTCAGTTTTAGAGAGTATGGCTTGCTCTAAACGCCATGATAATTTGGAGTCCCTAAAACAATCCATACGATTGGCAGTGAAGAATTTTCCCATGGAAAGAGTGCGTGCTTCTATTGATAACTGGCCTCAACGTTTAAAGGACTATGTTGCAGCCAATGGAGACCACTTCGAATAAGCTTTTTATATTTTAAATTGTTTTATATTTATGTATTAAACTAACACACTGTAAAAGTAGTAAATATTATTTGCAATAAAAAAAATGTTTTTTCTTCGTAACAATATTTATGGCTAGTATGCATGGAAACACCCAGACTAATGCATACACATATTTTCACAGAGCGGGAATCGAATCCGCGCCCCCTGCGTAGCAGTTGAATGCTCTTCCGCTACGCTGAAGTTCCTCTTTTACAGTACATACTCACAAGTATTGTCCTCCGGAGTCTACGAGCAGCATGTCGGTAGGTTCAATGACCTTTTGCGGTCGGTCCCTGTCGGGCGAGTAGTGTATGATGGCCCCGTTCGCCCCCGCGCCTGCTATTGTTGAGAACGAGGGGCCCATGAAGTTCTCTTCCTCACTGAAGGACAGGGAAAGTATCAAAACGTGAACTGTCAAGAAGAGTTATGTTTTAGACTTTACTTCTGTGCTGTTAAGGTCTAAAATTAAATGATATTTTCAAAATAAATGTAATGAGCTTTTTATCGTTCAATTTTGAACTTTAAGGCAATTCCAAAATGTATAAATTGGCATGACTGTCATTACTAATTAGCAATGTCGTGTTTCTAGTTGTATCCGACGCCCTCACTTCGGAGTCAGACCCTAGACTCCGAGGAAAGAGTGTTATATTTTCCACTTCCGATTACCACGGTCTTAGGGATCCAAAGCGAGCTTATTAGCAGGCATGCCTTCTTCTATGACGTGATTTTTTTTTTTAATATAGGACACGTCAATTAGACTTCGCACTGCCTGATGGTAAGCTGAAGGCAAAGTCCCAGAAAAGAGGGTCACCATTACTTACACATACCGTGTGACAATGGTGACACTCAGCTTGACAGCCTCATCATATGCAGAATGCAGAAATTTTGGGTCTCCTTCTCCTACCGTGACCTGGTACCACGTAGCAGCGGTTCACACTGTTTATGTAAGGGCCAGGATTCGAAGATGACACCTCTCGTTCGTTAGACCGTCTCCTTAACCACTAAACTTCCGAATCATCGAGTTTTGAGGACGCTTACCTCCTTAGCTGCTCCAGTTGATCAGACAGCTGTATTTCAGTGACCGGTGTACCGGCAGCGATATGCTGCTCAACCCAGTGGAAGCCACGGATTACTGCCACCCCATCTTTGATGTGCGCTTCGCGGAAACCCTGCGAAAAAGTACGATTATTCATTCTGCTTACCAGGGTGTACAGTGCCCTCTTGAGAACATCTTTGTGCGTGTGTATGCGTGCATGCAGATAGATAGATAGATAATACTTTATTGTACACCAATACATTTACAACTGAGACAAATAGGTAACATGCATATACAGTTTAATGTACAATGGGCGGCCTTATCGCTGAAGCGATTTCTTCCAGGCAACCTTGGGATGGACAGTAATGTGACAAGACAAAAGATATATGGTGTAGTTATCATATAAAACTAAATAAAAGGTGTACTAAAACAAAAAGAAAGACAGAGAAAAGCACAGATAAAGGAAAATAAAATAAAATATACAGCTTTACGTTAAGTATTACAAACATAATCGCACAACCACAACACAAATAGATATATAAAATAAACTAAGTAGTAGATATAATAAAATATAAAATAAGCAATACATACCAATATGAAAGGAAAACAAATAGTAGCAATGTGAACATATAATTGCGAGCTATCACAGAGTACACGACGATGGTTCTTTACCATTCCTTTAAAGATGTTAAGGGTTCTTGCCCGTCTGATGTTTAATGGCAATGCATTCCACAAGCGCACAGCCTTGACAGTGAATGACTTGTTAACGAAGTCAGTGACATGCATTGGCATTCTCAGCTTCAAATTCGTGTATACGTGCGTGAGTGAATGTGTGTGCGTAGTAAATGTATTTTTACCCGGTTACGGCAAAAGGGGTTATGATTTTGACAGGCTATGTATGTGTGTAAGTATGAATGAATGTGTTATGTATGTAGGTTATCTGTTCCCTCATAGCTCCTGATCCACTTATTAGAACTGGACAAATGAGGTGTTATTAGAAGCGTCTTGGTCGTCCGCTGGTTATAGGCTATATAATGTGTTACTGAATCTATTGTGGCGCCCTCTAGCGGTCATAAAGTACTATGCTAAAAAATAAAATTCAAGTAAATATGTCGTTTTTGGTATCAACTGAAAGGGCTTATTTGGCAAATTGCAAATATGTATAAACTATACCTATTGAATGTCCCAAAATCATATAAATTAAAAAGTAAGTTTAAAACTAAAACCCGACTACAGTACTGAAAAAATTATCAATCGTTTTTCCTACAATGTTTTGTTAGACTAAGTGGTATACGCCATGCTATCCATGATATTTTCTTGTTTAATATTTTTTAGACCGTGATTTTTTTTATCTTGATTTCTTTCATTTCTAACACCTTGAAGCTTACCTGCAGTTCCACTGGTGTTTTGTAGGTCTTCATCAAAGCAATAGGCGTGATCGGGGCTACTATAATACCGGCTGCTCCTCCCTGGAAACAGAGTAATGCCACTAAACTTACTTTACTGATATAAGCTAGACCAAAATTAAATGAAAAAGAGTTAATTAAGTACATTTTACATTCACTTGCGGCTCGGTGACTCTTTCCTTTGTCGTACCATTAAAACCTGGAATTCATTACCAGCTCACATGTTTTCTTCTTCCTACAGTCCCGGGTCCTTTAAGCGAGGCGTGAAAAAGAATCTGATGACGCCGTCACATGGTATATGTAAGTAATGGTGACCCTCTTTTCTGAGACTTTACCTTCAGCTTATTTATATATTATTATTATTATTAGGCGAAGTCTAATTGACGTATTGACGTGTCCTATATATAATAAAATGGGATTTTTTCAGTGTCAATCAATGATATTACATACTAAAAAAGAGGCAGATATGTTACTAGAGCGCGCCTGGTGAAGACGTGAAAACGTCCCAATTGGGACGTATCGCATTCAGTGCATGTCTTGCAAACGCCGAGTTGTCACGTATGTAAGCGCTTAGTAAAATTGCAACAAAATGCCATCGCGTGCTTTTAAAAATGTACAAATTACGACACTAAGATTAATAAAACACAAGGGATCTCCTATCACATGTAAATACATAAAATATTACCGATTTATTAGTGTTTTCTAATAAAATTAGTTTAATAATATTCTTAAAGTAATGGCGGCAGAAAAACGAGACAAAAATATTTTTGACATGAGTACGACAAGGACACAATAACACTGCATGCATAGATTATCAGTACAGATGGGACATTTTCACTTTACTGCCTACTAAAGTAATAATTGACCTGCTGTTCAGTTTCATTTGTTATTTAAAAGTTTGTAATCACCAGTATTAATCACTATCACCAGTATTAAGGTATATCGCGACATATCGATTAAGTCAGGACCATATTGAAATTATTTTTGGTATCATTCGACGCCAAGGTGGTTACAACAACAATCCGAACACCATTCAATTAAATGGATTGTACAAAAAAATTTCAATCATTTAGAGTTACGTAGTGATTTAAGTGGCAATTGTATTCCTTTGGAAAATATTCCTGTATTTACGTGCTCATCATCAGGAATCATAAATATTAATTCGTCGTCACGACTTCCTGTTTTACACGAAACTGATAATATTGTAGATATCCTTACATCCAGTGATAAAAATTCGGAAAACAATACTAATATTCTTGCTAGAATGCTTAGTAACGAAAGTTCTTCAGAATCGGCTAAACAAATATTTCTGGTTGGATTGCAAGAAAATTAGCAAATACTTTAAAATGTGAAACCTGTGTTGATACCTTGTACCCTAATGAAAAATTGTGGTTCCACAAATTAATTTCAATTAGAGATATGGGAGGTTTATGCTATTCATCAGAAGATTTGTTTTCCGTTTGCTAACAGTCAGAAAGTGTTATTAAATCTCATTTGAATGAAAAAGGAGTTCATTTTGTAAATAATGAAGATGTTGATAAGTTAAAGTATCGAATTTAAAAAAAGTTTTGAAGCTCCAACATATTTCACTCACTTTTAGACCATTCAAAGCAACAAGCACCGTCTTTTAATCATCGCATA
Source organism: Eilema griseolum (assembly GCA_963662185.1). NCBI lineage: Eukaryota > Metazoa > Arthropoda > Insecta > Lepidoptera > Erebidae > Eilema > Eilema griseolum. Next base: position 9,280,026 of record OY759257.1, read on the forward strand.
AATTTAATTAAAACATTAATTGACAAAAATATACTGCTGTTCGGCTTCATTCTGCTCATAAAAATAATCCCGAAATAAAAAAACTTTCTAAGAGGCAGAAAAGAAATAAATTAAATTTATTCGAAGGCGTTTTATTTTTTCATAATTATCGTTTTGTTTCTTAATTATCATTTTGAATTTTATATTATAATTTTCCGAAATAAATAAATACGTATATTTTTTTCATCGAATTTTATTTCTTACCTACCAACGAAATACCCCTTCTGTTCAACAAAACTAATCTATGCTTCGAAGCTATACTAGAAGCGCAATCGTCCGAGTTATAGCTATCTTTTTTACTCACGTGCTTATCCCATCTTTCGCACTACTTTAACGCTAATTGTCAACTGTTGTGCACTGTATAGGCATGTTTAGCCTGCCGGATCAGATTTGACGAGTCAGTTACTATGAACGTAACATATCTTGTATATAATATCATTGGTGTCAATGATATGACAGTGATTTTGCAATGACAAAAAATTAACAGAAATTTTTATGCAATACCATATATGTAAAAACTTCTTTATACATATGGCAATACAGTAAATCATATTTGAAATCATCAAAATGACAGTCATGCAATGGCATCATTATATACCAACCTCAATGGCCAGGTACACGGCATGGCTGCCGTCTGCCGACACCCATATTTTGCCACCACTGCCAAGTTCACTCTGAAAAAGTAATAATTTTAACAGCGAATACTCGTAATAGTAAATAATAATTAGTTACAATCGGGAACAAAAACAGTAAAACTTTTTTAAATTTTTATGATGATGACGACGGTATTTCCGTCCAATTGAGTAGCCCGACTGGGGAAGTACCTCCGCCATACAGAATACCGCGGCCATAATAACCTCGTGTTGTGTTCCCGGCGGTGAGTAGGGTAGCCAGAGCTCACTGGAGGGTTCTTGTGCTGTCAGTGGTAAGACCAAAAGTTTGTCCTGCTTTGTCTTTTACACTGACGGCACAGAAACTCTCAATGCTTGCAGGTTTGGCAGCGCGAGTGTTTCTTGGTTTTGCACACGTCCATAGGCCACGGCAACCACTTTCCACCAGGTGTGCCGTGTGCTTGACTGCCACCTAGGTGATATATAAAAAATAAATATTTAGGCGCGTTGAATAATTTTCGTAGTACATTATTTGAGATGGGAAGATTCTATTGAACCCGCCATATAATTTACCGATACCTCTTGTGGCAGATTGTGACAATTCATATGTGACCCCTCTGTTTACTATATATTGGCCAAGTTTTAACATTCTCGGAACGTCACTTTTTATTGTGTGCAACATCCCCACGGATACCCCCACCACAGGAGCCGGTGAGGGAGGATATGTCGGACTTGAAGCGACTAATACGCACGCCGACTGTGTGGGCCGCAGGTTATCAGAGGTGAGATTATCTAAGCAAATCCCCCGCACCCTGGCCGGCCAAGGAGCTTCTCCTCGACGGTCCACTTTGGGTGTGGGGACCACGGAGTCCCTATCTCGTCCCTGGGAATGGGGAGGCGCCGCCGCGGCCTAGTTCTGCTAGGGTGACCCATCCGCCCCCAGGCCCGCGCCTCAGAATGTCTTAGCACTGTCTTTGTTTAGTAAGAATAAAATCCTTTAAGTGGATCTATTAAGCGGGGCCTGAAAAAGCATATGATGAGGCCGTCAAGCAGAGTGTCACCATTGTCATATATGTACCTAAGTAATGGTGACCCTCTTTTCTCAAACTTTGCCTTCAGCTTACCATCAGGCAAGGAGAAGTCTAATTGACGTAACCTAAATATAATAAAAATCCGTTTTTTGAAATTGAAAGCATATAAGTATACACCTTTTATAAGAAGTTGTATACGAGGTACTCGCTCTCTGTACATGATTACACCTTTTTTGTAACCGGACCGCAAAATACTTACGGAGTATATCGTCAGATAGTCGAAGATTTCCTGGTAAGGCCTGCACTCCACAACCACATCTTCCGAACGTAAGTGATCCACGACATAAACAGGCAAAGTCCCATTGCCCCAGAATAGAACGATATCTGTAGTCGTCTGGAAATGGAGAAACAATAGTTTTATCATTGCAAATTATAAATTAGTAAATTCAGAAGATTTTTAAAATGGCTCTAATCTAGTTTAAAATAATTTAGCCTTACAATCAAGAGACTCTGGATTCGAATTTCGAAATCGAACTCACTCCTAAAACATTTGCTACCAATCCAATAAATGATATAATGGCGCCCAACGTGGGACACAGAGCGATTCTAAAAAGTACTGGATTGGGGTCGTACTGGAGGATAATAATAAAATGGTGTCACTACCCACGACCGTGCGATGCAAAAGCTGGAAAGTGAACCTCAAGTCTTCGAATTAACGCGAAGATGTTGAAAAAACTTATCTTTCGGTGAAGAATTGCAGACTAATTGTGGATTAATTACTTTGTACACTTTTGATTTCATAGCTGACTCATACAGTGTAACAAACAATCAATAGGAAGGTATAAATCATACTTACACCAGGTTTGATGAGCAGGTATGAGAAGAATACAGGATTGTAGGGTATATCAGAGCCACGTAGGTTCAGCGTGTCTGTGAATATAACGATGTAAACCTGAATTTAATGAGGTGGTTTAACAAAATCAATTATGTGGATATTTACTGTACACTTTATTGCATAGCACAGTACCTTTATATTGTATTGCTCGAGACATAAATCTTGGACCTTAAATGTTCTCAAAATGTGTTCTACACGCTCACATGCTTCTTGGGTGTGTTTTAGGATAACACGGAGTGCTAAGGCCGGGGACGAGCTCAAATTGGGCCTCTAGAAATCCTTATTTGAGCAGTATGTTGCACTTAGTCAATCTTAGTTAGCAATTAGATAGAAGATAACTAATTTCTTCACTTCTTGTAGATTACACGTAGACCGTACACAATGGCCCATGATAGGTCACGGGAAGCCACCACCGTTATGCACAGGCGCAAATAATACTTACATGCAATATCGTCAAGCGCTGTGAGAAGCAAAGCTGAGGCTCCGACGTCCGTGATCTGCTGTGCCACGTGCGATATCTTGTCTGACGACAACCGGCCTAGAACACAGGTGATTTGAGTCGATTTCATGATTCCATCATTCGTTACTTGCGGTTGCATCCAAGGCCATCATTAAAACTCAAAAGCGCGCGATAAATACGTCACAGCCGTTATCTTGCATTACAGTGATTGAACGTCGACATTGACAAGGCCGACGACCACACGTTCGTTCATTTTTGTGTTCTACCTCCTAAGTGCTTACAATTTCCCGCTTGTGTATAAAAAACTGTTATTACTGTAATCTGTTTGAACATTGATGGCACTAATAAGTTTATGTGGCATTTTTATGACGAAGTATACGTTTTGTAATTAATTAAAAAAGGGACGCAGCAAGTAACTCGAACGTTATGGCAGTAAAAATAAAAAGTTGGTCAAGTGAGAGAGCTGTACTCGTGCACCGGAGGTTCCTTAACTTAAGCTACATAAACCGCAATATATTTTGAATATGTTGACTTGGAAGTTTGATTTTTGCACAGATTCAAGACGTTATAGACCTGACACGTTATGTGATATGAATTTCAACTTGATACCTCTACGCATTCCTGAGAAATATTGACATACAGACAGACAGACGTACAAGGAAGTGATTCCTATAAGGGTTCTGTTTTTGTCCATTTGAGGTTCGGAACCCTAAAAATGATAAAATATTTTTTTATTTAAGAACTGAATGTCAGAAACCCTATCAAAACTGTGGCTCGATGATGCAGTCCCGTAATACAGGACTGTCGGTCCGCGTACGGGAGGTATATTTCTGTTTGCAGCTATCACTGTTATGAGAATTATTGTTAATACAACACTTCACTCACCTGTATACTGTCTCGTAAGGGCTAGTAGATTGTTATTGGGTCTGGCTGGAGGGCCGTCGTCGATCCTACGCCTCGCTGTGTCCACCAGGTTGTCATATCTGGCTAACAGTGTCACATTGACAGCTGTCAGGGCGGCCTGTCAATCGTGATGTGTGTTAAAATGGTAACGGCAAAATTGTAACTATTTTGTGTCGAGTCCCGGTTGCCATACGAACATCTATGGTAATCGTTACGGGTAGTTGAAGCCCTCAAAAGTCCGACTAGAGAAGCATAACTTCAGAACTTCGATATCACTGATTGGTTGTGGAGGCCACATTTTTCTGGTACCCAAATCTCATCTTCAAATCCGCTATACAAAAAAAAAATAACAAAGAAAAGATACGCATCTCCTTATTTGAAACAGCCCTGGATGATTCACCAACTTCATGGCCCGTACACTCCAGCAAACTTACCCATTTTTTCCTCATCTATTTTTTTTAGAACAAAAACGGGATCCTTATATAATCACTTCGTTGTCATTCTGTCTGTCTGTCTTTCAAGACCTTTTTCTCAGGAATGCGTGGAGGTAGTACATCGAAATTCATTCCTCATACTAGGAACTGTGTAAATATCAAACTTCTAAGTCAATTCATTTAAAATATATTAAGGTTTATGTAGCTTAAGTTACGAAATCCTCGGTGCGCGAGTTCGACTCGTCATCATGTCCTTGATATTTCAGCCAAAAATCATCAAGATCCCTTTATAAATAACAGAACAGCAAATTTCCCCCACTTTGCCTCCTATCAAAAAAAATCTCGACAAAAAATTTGATTTTGAAGCCAAGTTTGGTGAAAATCGGCCACCTTGTCGAAACGAAATAGTTGGATATCCTACTTCTCAGCATACGCATACCTGCAGAGTGGACCACGCAGTTCTTGTATAAGTCGTAGGATCTACCCCCACCACGGAACCCGAAGGCATATTCTGCACCAGCCAGCTCTGCACAGACAAGTCAGTTCCTGAAAAGAATGCAATACTTCTTATAATATGCTAGGTACTTATACTTATATTAGTGGGTATGTGCGTCATCAAGATCGTTGGTGCCATTCTCACCTGCATGCTGCGGTACACCTGGCTATTGATTCTGCTAAGACTTGAAGTGTATGTCAATAAATGGCATTTTCTGGAGAGTCTGTTGTATGACAGTGGTTTTGTTTTGAACATAAACTTAGTAGAATCGGGACCTTGGCCATTGATTGTACTAAAGCAAAACCACAGACATACTACAGACAATGCAAAAAATTACATTAAATTTAATACTTTATTTTAATAAGCTTAAAGACCAAAATTAAAGGAAAACAGTTTCATAACAGCGTTTTTTGAACTTTAATAGCATTTCTGTAAACTGTTTTAAAGTCTAATATTAAAAGCCGCGTGGTTTGCGGTAGCCGCGTGGTAACATCAGACAGATATATACAAATTTAAATTCAAATTCATTTATTTGCTAGAACATGGTGTATAGAGGTGGTATAATAACAGTGTAGTTCGCTCATATTCTGCCATGTGATGGCGTGCAAATTTAGTACATTTGTCAATTTCTTAAATCTACATTAAATCTATTACCATCATGTATTTATTATTATTATTAATTAACATCATTATTTATGTTCAAGTGTAAGGGCCGAAACTGCGTCAAGCGGGTGCGGGCGCGGTTTCATACAAAAGTGCTCCGTCGCGGAGACCCGCGCGGGCGTCCGTCACGGGGACGCACGCCCCGCGCCCACGCAGCGGGGCGCACCTCCGTACGACGGAAACAGGCGCGGGGGCACGCGCGGGAGCCCGCCAGCGGTAACACGTACGGACTTGTTCAGTCAATAGCGCTAGCTGATCCGGGTCGTACGCACGTTCTTAGAAAAATGTCTTTCGACACCGAAAGAGTTATTGTGGAAGTACAGTGCCACCCTGTCATATGGGACCTGATATAGATTTTACTCTTAAATTGTATTCGTTCCAAAATTCACCCATGCCCTACGATCAACGCCTTTTTTTAAACATATAACAATTTTGAAAAAAATAGACGTAATTATAGAAAATACCCTCACCAAAATTTTTAATGTGGCCTTGGATGACCGAGCTTTACTACAAGCGACTCTACCGATTCGCTTGGGTGGGCTCGGTATTCGCAAAATTTCAGATGTCAGCTTACCAGCGTTCCTGTCTTCAGTCCACAGTACCGAAGAATTAACTAGGAAAATCCTTGCACCTACACTAGTTAATTCTGAAGTATTGTGTAAGACTGATGCAGTGAACGCTTGGAAAATTGCATGTCCAAATACCGATCTCCCAAGGAACCTCTTCTCACCGCGTCAGTGGGACGGGCCGCTCTGCAGCTTAGTTGGAAAAAAATTACTAAATACATGTTCCAATGCTGCTGAGCGTGCCCGTTTACTGGCGGTTGGAGTGTGGGAATCGGGTCTTTGGCTACAAGCTCTTCCGTCATCTAACGTAGGGACTATGTTAGATGACACTACCTTCCGCATCGCAACTTGTCTCCGTTTAGGTGCGCCGTGTGTTTCTTCGCATCAATGCCGATGTGGAGAAGCCGTTGACAGACTCGGACATCATGATCTGTCGTGCTGTAGGAGCGCAGGGCGAATTCCACGGCACGCCAGCCTCAATGACATAATCCGCCGTGCTCTTGTCACCGCCGGTGTACCAGCTGTACTAGAACCAAACGGTTTGGCGCGTGACGATGGCAGGAGACCGGATGGCATGTCGTTAATGCCATGGAAGATGGGTAGGACTCTGGTGTGGGACGCCACATGCGTTGATACCATGTGCTGGTGCTGCTGCTGCTTCTGCAGAGGCTCTCAAGCGGCGCAAATACTCCAATCTCATCGGGGATTATGAATTTGTGCCGTTTGGAGTCGAGACTTTGGGGTCATGGGGTCCGAGCGCTCGCAACCTCTTCCGTGAGATTGCGAAGCGTATGGTCGACGCTTCTCGTGACCAGAAGGCTGGCCTCTTTTTAGGTCAGAGAATAAGCATTGCCATACAACGTGGCAATGATGCCAGTCTTCTGGGAACGCTACCACAAGAGGCATGCGATGCGGAGGAATTCTACGACGCATTTTAATTGTTCTTAGCTATAAGTTGTATAAAAGTTATTTTATTTTTATTGTATTTAATATTTATAAATTATTTCTGTATAGATTACTTAGAATGAGAATAATTTAATTAACTTCAACCATCAAATAAATTTCTCTTAAATTGTTGACCTTCAAATATGGTTCCAGTTTCGAAAATAATTCGTCATAGATCTGTACCGATACTTTAAAATAATTGTAAAATGAATTTTCATTTTTTCTTAATATACTGAACTTTGCAACAAATTCCCCTCACAGCAACAGTAACAGCAACAGCAAAGTTTCTTTTTTGCTAGTCGTCGTAGTTTTGCTAAGTAATAATACAATAAGTTCTCCATGGACATGACTATACATGCACGCCGCTAAAATTGAACTAGCGACACTGCGATAGACGGTCTCCGCGACGGGTGCCCGCGACGGGTACCGTCGCGTGACCACGCAACCCGCCCGCGTGACCACGCGCGTAGACACGCGACGGATGCCCGTCGCGGTCGCCCGCTTAACGCAGTGTCGAGCCTCATTCTATAAATTTGTCATTTAAATATTCATGTACGTCATAATAATTTTTATTTAATAACATTTCAAACAGTGTCCTTTCAAATAATCTTACAGGTAGTTCAGCAACATTGTTCGGCAAATGATTATATATTTTTACACACATACAATACACATTTTTCTTAAATAACTCTAGCCTTATCAAAGGTAAACATAATTTATTCTTATGCCGAGTTCGACTGTTTTCTCTATCGCTGAACTTCTCAAACAATTCTATATGTTTTTTCACAAAAACACATATGTCTAAGATATAGAGACATGGTAGAGGCAGTATTTTGAGTCTTTTAAACAATGGCCTACAACTATCGAGAAAGTCTGTACCACACATTGTACGAATACATTTTTTTTGTGCTTTGAAGACTCGATCGACATCTACGGAATTACCCTAGATTATGAGACCATATCTTATTATTGAAGATACGTACGCGTGATAGACTGTAATAGCTGCCTCAATATTAACAGTTTGTCTAATTTTTTTCAATACGAAGACGAAGCGGTCTATTTTATGGAGTACTTTCTCTATGTGTGGTTTCCAGCTACAAAACTGATCCAACGTTATGCCTAAAAATACACACTCATTTGTATTGGAGAGCTTACAGTTTTCAAAACATATTTGAAGTTTGGGAGGGTTAGAGTTTACTGTTTGGAATTGAACTATATTTGTCTTGGCCATATTTATTTTTAAATTATTTTGCTTCAACCAATTTGTAATATCATTAAGTGCATTGTATATTTCATTTTCTAAATTTGTTTCGTTGTCACCCTTAATTATTAGTGTCGTATCGTCTGCAAATAATATACAATTTTTGTTAGTCGCGTCAGGGAGATCATTGATGTACGTCAGGAACAGTAACAGTGCTAGTATACTCCCTTGGGGGGTGCCATAATTATTTTGTTTATATTCAGATCTAAACACTTTCTGATCAAATTTACAAATTCTTGATATTTCAACACTTTGTACTCTCTCCAGGCAGATATATACAGTCCAGACTTAGCCTCAGATGCAAGCCTCGTGTCAACAATAGTGCCCGGAATACGGCAATAGACTTACCCCCTATTACGTTGGACCGAATACAATGATTGGTGAAATGTGGGTGTAAAATCACCTCTGTCTAACCCTCCAGGGATAAAGGCGTGAATAATATGTATGTTATTTATCGTTGATTGTACCTTGCCTCATCAAGTCCCAGAGCTCCGTATTGACCTCCACTTCGAACTGGGTCCAGTACCTCGCGTCAGTCCAAACGAGCGCCCTGCTTGCTGTGACCACGGCGGTGCCGGAGGAACCACGTAGTCCTGACAGCCATTCTCGACGGGCGTCCGCTGGGGCGATGTATTGCGACTGAAATTTTGTGCAAAACATTGTGATATAATAGATCTTTTAGTTTTATTTTAATTGTTTATTATTGTTTTTATATTTTTAAAATGAATGTCTAGATTATAAATAAATAAAATTCGAGGAGTAGGACACGACCGTATTTCCGTCCAATTGAACAGTTCGACTGGAGAAGTACCTCCGCCCTACAGAAGCGGCCTTAATAACCTCGTGTTGTGTTCCCGGTGGTGAGGAGGGTAGCCAGAGCTCACTGGAGAGATTTTGTGCAGTCAGTGGAAAGACCAAAAGCTTGTCCTGCTTTGTCTTTTACACTGACAGCACAGAAACTCTCAATGCTTGCAGGGTTGGCAGCGCGAGTGTGACTTTCTTTGGTTTTGCACGCGTCCATAGACCAAGGTGACCACTTTCCATCAGGTGGGTCGTGTGCTTGTCTGCCATCTAAGTGGTATAAAAAATATAACAATAAAATAAAACATGGTCTACAACGATTGTTTTGAGACTCTATTAAAATTTTGGAATAGAATATGTTACATCGAGGTTTCAATGTTATTTTTAACACGCTTTTATTAGCTTCACTAGTAACTAACTATGTATGTAAGAAAATCTTCGATTAGGATGAAGTATTGCATACGCTCTGAGTTATGATGACAATACATGACTAGCTAAGCAACGTCGGTCTATGAACGACCTCCGCCCCCCATGAGCGCAGGCCTGGGGGTGACAGGTGGAGCCGCCTGGCACCCTGGCAGAAGTAGGCCGCGGCGGTGGCGCGCCTGGCGTGCCTCCCAGTTTCCGGGGACGAGTTGGGGACTCTGTAGTCCCCACACCCGAGAAGAGGGCCACATCGTGAGAGATGGCCCTGGGTCGGCCGGGGTGCGAGGGATATGCCTGTCAACCTCACCTTCGACAACCAAAACGACCCACAGGCGGCGTGCGTTTTAGTCGGTTCGAGTCCGACATAACCTCCTCCACCGGCTCCGGTGGGGACGTAACCGCGGGGATTTTGCGCATGTAAAAAAAAAGCTAAGCAACGTCATTACAAATCCAATATGGCGGCCTCCCCCCCATGATATGGGTATCAAATGAAGGGGTTTGCTGTCAGGAAAACGAAAAAAATAGTCACGTGACTTAAATCCAATATGGCGGACGTCCAAGATGGCGGACAGGCTATTTGAAATGCACCCCCATGATATGGTTATCAAATGAAAGGGTTTGCTGTCAGGAATACGAAAAAGTATAAAATAAAAGTAATAGTTTAAAAAAATAAATAACACGCTTTTAGCACGCACTAAAAAATACAAAATAATTCAGACATTTAGTTTGATGACTCAAGAGTTTTCCCTTTGACAAATCTTCATTAGATTGCAGGTAAACATAAACAATTACAGTTCGTGATGAACGATAAATAATTACCTATGCGAAATGATTATAAGTAAGTAATCATCTTTATTGAATACTAGCACCGCGCCGCGGTTTCACCCGCGTAAATCCTGATCCCGTGGGAATATCGGGATAAAAAGTAGCCTATGTTACTCACGAAGAATGTACCATTCTATTGGTGAAAGAATTTTTAAATCGGCCCAGTACTTTTTGAGCCTATTCATTACAAACATACAAACATACAAAAATAGGTACAAATCTTTCCTCTTTATAATATTAGTGTAGATTTACTATGATTTATTATGAAAGAAAGCGTGGAGCGTTTTGTCCAAAAAGAGTAAAGACTACATAAACACTCCACGAGATTATGTCAGACTTGAACCGACTAAAACGCACGCCGACTGTGTGGGCCGCTGGTTGCCGGAGGTAAGATTATCTGAGACATATACCTCGCCCCCAGGCCCGCACTCTGAGTGCCCAACTCACTGCCGCTGGGAACACAAAAGTCAGAGTATTCAATCGGGACGGGAATACCGTCGTGACCTACCTCGTTAAGCACAGAGAGACTATAACTAAATCATGGAATAAGACTAAGAATGTTTGGTCACGATAACTGACATTAACGCGGGCGGAGCCGTGGGCAACAGCTAGTGTCAAATATCTTTGGGTTGCTTACATTGTGAGCGTCTGCCGTCGGTACAATGTAGGCGTCTATCCCAGATGCCGTCAACACGGCACGCAACGCTGACAGACGTTCCTCGCTAGTGCTCCTGCTCAGGTTGCTTGAACTGCCGCTGACTGTACAAAAACAGATATATTACGAAGAAAATGCTGTACATTGAAATAAAACCTCCGTCACAAAAATCTTCAAATCAAATCAAATCAAATCAAATGCATTTATTGTTTGTCACAGGTAGTAGAAGATGTTATTAATTACATAAATAAGTAGGTATCACTGTGGCATGTCTGATAAGACGTACAATATGAATATGAATTATAAAATTTTAGAATATAATTAATTGAAAAAATGATTATTATATTTTAAGTATTACTTTATAATTGACATTATACCAGTTTAAAAAAATTATCAACAAATGAAATTATAGGTGAATGTCAACATTGTTTCTAGTCATTTACATAGTCGTCAAGCTAATATTAGAATAATAAATATGTCACAGATGTAGTTTTATCAAATTAAATAATATAACGTAAACGCACCCATTACCGCCAGTTTAAGCGAAGTTCAGATTGATGTCCAAAAACTAAGCACATTCTTAATATGTGGCGACAGTAAAAATAGTTTATCGAATACTGAAATTTATAATCTTTTTAGTCATGTATAGAAATAGTATATTAAAAACCATTTTAAAAATTAAATATGAAATAAAAGAAAAAAAGGGCTATGTCCCTATTACCGATCCAAATTATGGGGTGTGTGCCTAATACCGTTTATGTGACACCTAATACCGACCACTAAATAAACGGTACCGTTAAAGTTAAATAAAAATGCTCGTGTAGGTATATTGAACTGTTTATATAACGCTCTAACACAGTACAAAATTTTATCAAAACTTAACAACTATAACTATGTATTCTTACCATTTTATTATATTCTTAACAGCGTTAAATCAGTAAAAAAAATATTTATACGAATTATGTATAAGAAATTACCAAAGGCCTGTATTGATTACACTATAAATTTAATATAATTAATGCTGGCATTTGGTATTAAACAAGAGTAAGTACATTATAAAATCTTAGTAAAAAATTAACAGTGTAATTCAAAATTTCTATAACATTTAAGTTTAGTAGTAAGATTGACAAATGAAACAAATTAAGAAAATTATTCATCAGGGAAAAAATAAAATTAAAAATAGATGTGACTCTGAAGCAAATTCAAGATGTCAGCATTCACTTTAAAATATTATCAAAACTTAAACGTTATTACTATATTCTCTAACAGCCTTTCAATCAGTCTAAAAAAAATATACTACTTAATAGGAATTATTTATACCTAAAGTGTTATAATAGTTTATTATTTTACAAAAGTAACATACTGAAGTGAAATATAAAATCTAGTAGTCATGTCAAATCAAAAGCAAATATTAGATTATTATTTAAAAATAAAACAAACTAAGAAAATTTACCTTTGGTAAAAAAAAAACGAATTAAAAAATAGATTCGTCTGACTCTGAATCAAATCCAATATTATATCTCGGCCGGATAGTGATCTTTGCAGGACGGTTTATTTCACAATCATCTGATGAAGAATAATCATTACAGAAGTTCACATCTTGTGATATAGCTGTATCTTGGTAAGGGCTAGCCTGTGTAGATCGTAATGTAGACTTAAAGTTAAGTTCCGCAAACGGCTGCTTATTATTATGTCGCCGTTGAGGCGTTTGTTGTAATCGAAAATCATTTTCAGAATCAGTTGTTGTGTATTCCTTTGAAGCATCCACCTTGGTTATTTTACGTTTTGCCTTATTTAATAGTTTTGATTTTGGATTGCCTTGTTTGCTTAGTTTATCTTTTGTTTTCTTCTTCAAATCTTCGTTTCGTTTTCTTTTCTTTTCTTCTTTTTCTAATTTTTCTGTTTCAATTTTTTTCTGATATGCCATAAATTCATCGGATATTGCAACAGTTGGGGTGACTCTTTTACATGCTCTCTTTTTCGTCGTGGTCTTATTCTCGGGTAAATATAATGCATTCTTAAAAGGAGTTGAAATGTTCAGTTCTTTTGGAATATTTTTACTGATTGATGTCGTTGTAGTAGTAGATTTTAGTGGAGTTTTATAATATTCTGATTTATTAACTATAGTACTATCGAGAGATTTAGAGCTCGAATTCAAGTATGTACTTTGAGTTGTAGATTTTGATGGTTTCAGAGTTGATGTTGATGGTGTTGGAGTTGATGTTGATGGTTTCGGAGATGATGTACTTAGATCTTGATTTGCAGTATTGAAAATAAAATCTTTGTCGTTCCTAAATTCGCTAGAAGGCGATTTTAGCATTGAATCTGTTATATGACTGGTTACAGGGCCTTGAGTATTTTCAGGTAAAACATGATCTACTGGAAAAGTCAATGTACCATCTACAGTTAAATAAGATATTTCCTGGAAGATATTTTGTTCTGGTGGTAAAATTAATGCAGGTGTTACTTCAAATGTATCCAAATCTGTTCCACCGGCAATATTGTTCACTAACGTCGAATCGCCAATTTCCAAATTACTTTCGACATCGTCATCATTGCTTTTAATATTCTTCCAATATTCAAACAACATCTTGTAGCTGATGTCGCCTATCCATACATTTCCAGAACTTTGAAATTCTTGAAGGACAGTAGGTGACAAATGGTCTTCAAAAAGTTGCTTGAAAGTTTTCATTTGATTAGTACGTTGGCGTTGACTATGAATAGAGCTAGCTGTGTTACTGTCACTACCCTCTGCAATATCGCTATTAGTGTCACTGGTCATTTTGCGCATTTCAGGTAGAAGCTTGCTGTAATTAACGTTATTTGGGTCGAAAGGATATATTCCACATGACCGAAAGCCGTTTACAATAGTTTGTTCTGTTAAACAAAAATCGAGGCAGATTTTGACTTGTGGTGCAAAATCTGTTCGCTTCAATTTTGCAAAGTTATTTTTTATTCGGAAATCGCTAACAACTGTCTTCCAAGTACCTTTAACAGGTCGAAATACTGCAACATCTAAAGGCTGGAGCACGTGAGTAGAATTAGGTAATAGAGCTACAAGTATAATACCATTTTCTTTACAAAATGAAGATAAAGGTAGAGATATATGTGATGTGTGGCCATCTAGAAATAACACAATTGGAAACGGTATTGCATTATTAACCAGCCAAGGATAGAAACAGTTGGTTACATATTCGTAAAAAGCACCCATGTTCATCCATCCAGATTCGGTGTTACCAACAGCCCAGCCAGATGGCACAGTCGGTACAAGGTTTTTAGGCATACGCTTGTAGGGGTATAAAACCATGGGTGGTGCTATTTTCTCGTCCGCTGCAACATTAACCAATACAGTCAAACACTCTTTTTCATCATTTGCGACTCGAGTGTATACCTTTTTGCTGCCTCGTTGCACAATGACTTGTTTTGCCTTAGGACACAAAAAGAATCCGGTTTCGTCGCAGTTAAAAATTCTTGCTGGATCATCTAGTACTTCAAGTAAATTATTTTGTTCGAAACCAAACCATAATCTTATGGCCTCTTCTTTCACTTCGTTTCTATTTGTTGGCAAATTCTGTGCAACTCTTTTCGAAATTGTGGGATGTCTTTTCAAGAAATTTTGAAACCAGTGTCGACCGGGCACTCCATCTTTAAATGGGTTCGGACGCTTTAATGTTTCCACTAATTTTGAGACCATTTCCAGTAGCTGGTCTTTTGTTACAGGGAAACCTAATCTTCCCAAATAGTGAATCCAGTCTATTAACTGGCGTTCTTCGTCCTTGGTGAAAACGGTCTGAACACCACAATTTTCATTGGAGTACTTGTTATCTCTCTTGTCACGAAGAGTTGTTCTGGGAATCCCAAACTTCTTTGAGGTTTCATAGATACTTGCTCCATTAGTGATCGCCCTCAGTGCAGTGTCAAGTTGATTAGCTGTATATTGTTTACGTTTTGGTCGATCCATGTTTCTGTAATAAATTCATTTATTTATTGAAATATGTAATATGCACTACTAAGTTTAGAATATACTATAAATGAATATCAAATCGTAATTAAAAATTACAATTTGACTTCCGCCAATAAATTTTAGTGATTCTCTATATTTAAGCTTATATTTTATTTTAATTTGTACGTTATTATGGAATACTCTACTGTTTTATGGTAACTATATTTATTTGAAAGAAAATCCTAAATAAAAAAGCATTATGGGCGGTACGTTGTAAAGGTATAAGTAGATCGGTAATAGGTATTACTAAAGGAAGTCGTATAACCTATTACCGACCCAATGAAATGTGTATGAATTGGGTAAATATATGTGGTTTATGTACATTTGTATGATTTTAAATGTTGGGGTTGCTATAAACATTTAATAATAATGATATTGCAACTATAAAATACAATATTTAAAAATGATACCTCCTTTTTCATTAAAATATTTACATAAGACCAAAGATATTTTTAAGGCTACTAATGCTCTTAAATATATATGGCGCTAATAGCTCAAATACAAGTTAACATACTAAGGAACTGAGGTAGTATAGCCTACTGCCTATTAATTGATGCATTTTAACAAAAATCATGACACACTAAAGATACGAAAAGTACTTATCAGCGACATGGATCGTTAATAGGAATAAAATTTTGAATTTAGTCCCTATTACCGCCTATTTTTAATATTGAATTTTAAGCAATATGAAATAGTATCTCATTAAAATTAATTATTATTTATGTTCCTGAAAGTATTAAAAATGCATCAAAACAATTAGAAGTTACATTAAAATGCGTGACGATTTAATTTTCTGCTAAGAAAGAAACAAGAGTACTTACGTCATCGGGAACGACACACTATGGAAAATGCACTATCGCCGGCGTCCACAGACGAACTGAGCAATTATTCTATAAATTGTTGAATTACGCACACAAACATGAGATGAACATTTGTAATACAATTACATCTTCATTTTTTCTAAAGCAACCACTTATGTAACTTTAATACATCACATTAAAACGATAGTTTTCTAAAAAGGGCGGTAATGAGCGCAGATTTTAAGGGGTCGTTATTAGGTGCGTTTACGTTAATAAAAATAAGAAAATAAAGCAACTATTTAATATAATATCAAGTCACAGTGCTTCGATCATCCACAAAATCAATAATTAAATCAAATCAGATCATTATTCATTCAAAATCATCATTCAAGTATTCTGTAACATTGTAATATGCTTTTTGCAGTAACACTTTTTTTAATACTGTTTTGAGTTGGTTGCAATTCAACTCCCTCCAATCTCTAGGCAATTTATTATATATTATAGGCGCCATACAAACGATGCTCTTGCGCATGAGTGCCGTCTTCGCTCTGTGCAAGCGAAGCCTGCTATTGTCCCGCCTGTTTCGCGTAACTGTTGCCTCTAAGGTCGAAATAAATGAGGGTTACTTTTCACAAATATTGCAACCTCTAAAATAGGTATATATGCTTGGTAGTGTTAAAATGTTGTATTTCTGGAAGTACATTTTGCAGCTATCTGTAGTTTTTAATTTGAACATTGACCTGATGCATCTCTTTTGAGCCTTATACACAAGTTCTTTCTCTGTTGCGTTTCCCCAGAAAATAACTCCGTATCGTAACAGAGGTGCAGCTAAACTATAATAGGCTATTATTAGGGCATCTTCATTAATAATACTGGACAGCTTATATAAAGCATAGGCAGAACTAGAAACTCTTTTAGAAAGCTGCTCTATGTGCGACCTCCAGTTAATCCTATTATCAATTGTTAGCCCAAGAAACTTTGTCGTACTAATATTTTCAATTAAATTATTTTGACATTCTATATCTATTCCATTTGATGTTACCCGTTGGTTAAAATGCATGATTTTAGTTTTCTTTAAGAAAATTTTTAAATTATTAATGTCCAACCATTGTATTATAGATGTCAATGCACTGTGTATGTCAATTTTATATTTAGTTATGTCGTTATTATCATTAGAAATTGTCAATCTACTATCATCGGCAAACAATGTCATATTATGTCGGGTAGATTTCGGTAAGTCATTAATATAAAGTGTAAAGAGCAATGGTCCAAGTACACTGCCCTGAGGAACGCCGTATACTATATTTCTCTGTTCTGACAGATGTATTTCCTCGCGTTTAGTCATTGTATTTATCCGAGCAACTTCCGTATATTGCTTTCTATTGTTAAGATAAGATTTCATTATATCCAAAACATTACCCCTTACACCATACGCTTCAAGCTTTTTTAGAAGGATGTCATGTTTAACGTAGTCAAACGCTTGCGTCATATCACAGTAGATCGCGCATACAGGTGTTCTTTTATCAACATTCAACATAACGTCATATAAAAAATCGTAAATTGCCAAATTTATAGTTTTCTTTTCACGAAATCCTTTTTGTTCATCGCACAGTATGTTATTTTTTTCCAGATAATTATATAATTCTTTATGTATATATTTTTCGAATATCTTGGAAGTAATTGGTATCAATGATATTGGTCTATAGTACTCCATTACTTCCGTATCCTCTTTCTTAAATAGTGGCTTAATTATGGATATTTTAAGGGCGTCTGGAAACACCCCATGATAAATACACAAATTAAAAATGTAGCTTAAGTGACCGCAAATTTCACTGGCTACAGCCTTTAAAACTTTAGTAGCAATACCATCATATCCAACACTATTGGTATTTTTTAGAGTCAAGATAATTCTAAGTATATCTTGGGGTAAACAAGGACCCATGAACATTGATTTTTTTCTATTTAATATTAATGAAGTCGTTTCTTGTGTATTGCCTGGTATAGAATTAGGCTGTATTTTATCAATAAAGTAATTATTGAATTCATATGCAATATGTTTTGGATTTGTAATTACCGTATTATTAATTTTTATTTTATTAATGTAATTTTTTGGTGTATTAAATTTTGACCGATTAATTATTGGCCAAGTTGTTTTAGATTTATTATTGGAGGTTTTGATTTTGTAATTATTTTGTGAACGTTGCGTTAGTAATACAATTTTTTTAAATAACTTTGCATAGGTTTTGTATCGTGTTTTGTTAGTAATATCTGGTTTTAATCTTTGTAACCATAGAAGTTGTCGTTTTTTCTTACTACAGATTTTAACTCCTTTAGAAACCCACTTTGGTTTCTTTATCAAATTAACAATCACTTTACTCTTGGGAAAGTATAGATTATAAAAGAGCATAAACGTTTCTACATATAAGTTATAGGCCATATTAGGGTCCTCAAGTTGATAAATTTCTGAAAAGCTTAAATTGCAAATGCAATCTTTAAATTTTCTAATATTTATTTGGTTATAGTTACGCTTAAGTGTACAATATTTTTCGATAGCACAAAGTTTACTCACAGGACATTTTAGTAGCTGTGCAGTATGGTCGGAAAGGCCAAAATCCAAGACTTCCGATTTACAAGACTTAACAAAATCATGCGCAAAATTATCAATACACGTTTGACTGGCAATTCTTGTAATTTGGTTTATTGCTAACTTCAGATTGGAGTTAAGTAGAATGCATTCAAACTCCCTTGATTGAATGTTAGACTTTAAAGTGTCTACATTAAAATCTCCCGCAATTATAATATTTTTGTATTTTTTTGCAGTTATATATTTTAATACAGAATCCAATTTTGTAAAAAACTCGACAAGATTTTTAGCGTTCGGTGTTCTATAAATACATAGAAATAAAATATTATGCTTCACAAGTTCCACCGCGCAACATTCAAATGTTGAGGACAGTGCCATTTTCGATATTTTTGGTAATTCTTTCCATTCATGTCCGTTTCTTACTAAAATACATGAACCGCCTCTTCTAACATTCTCCCTGCTATAGTGAGCAGCCATGCTGTAATTAGGCACGTATAGATGACGTTCATCTCCTTGCATCATAAAGTATTCAGTAATACAGATAATATCTACATGTTTTCCTTCTTCTAATAATTCATTTAATTTTATCGTAAGAGCGTTCGATTTTCCAACTAGTCCCGCTATATTCTGATGCAATACATATATGTGGTTAGTCATGAAAAAGATCATGATTAGTATCTACTTTCTTGCACACGTAGCTTGATATATGGTATGATTTTATGTCAGAGATCTTCTCAAATAAGTCGTCAAATATGGTCTTCAGTCCAAAATTATTTATTACGCCATTACGTCTCATAAACATAGTGTAGTCGCAAACAAGATTCTTGTTACTGTCCAAAAGGTACGCGTGTTCATGTGTCATTATATCTAGATACAGAAGGTTGCTGAACATTTCTACTCTAGAGTTGTATAGATTATAGTAGTAGTAACCGTATTTATACGTCGGTGAACAAATAATTATGTTAGTATGTCTGATCTCTTGTAGTATGTTTCGAATGTGCAGCACAACATCCAAATAACAATCTGACACCTTGAAGTCCTCTTCACCCAGTAGTATAACACAGTAATCCTTAAAAGTAAAGTCCAATAACTTTCCCTGAATATTTCTTATTAAATTTCGAATATGGCCATGGGGCGTGATGTAATGGCAGAGCTCTGAATTCATAAACGTATTTTTTGCTATTTGCGGTACATTACGTTTGTTATCCGCACTTATTATACAAATTTTAGTTTTTTCTGCCTTCATCTGTACTTTCTGTGTCGTATTTGAACTATGTATTGTGAATGTATCTTTATTTTCTATATTTTGGTACAATCTTCTCCAAAAAATTTAAAATAAATTGTGTTAGTTAGTCCTATAACTTTAATAATTAATAATATTTTGATTCAAGCGTTGTCATGTCGGGGGAACCTAACTTGTAAAGTAGTTCGTCATATCATTGGAATGATTCAAGGTCCCCCGACATGACAACGCGTGAATCAAAATATTACTAGTTATATTAAAGTTATAGGGCTAACTAACACAATTTATTTTCAATTGTTTGGAAAATATTTTTTGTGTTAGACCATTATTTTGTGGCAGCGGCCATCTTGGATCGTTTTTTTTGTCAAAAATAACTAAGTACTCACCCGACTAATACGAGTATACTTTTCAAACAAAAAAACTAAATCCAAATCGATATATCGGTTCATCCTCAAGAGCTACGATGCCACAGATAGACACACACACAGACACGTCAATCTTACACACCCCGTCGTTTTTGCGTCGGGGGTTAAAATACTATGTCGATTTATTTTCCTGATATTTCAAACTATGTGACAATTACCATCTTTATAAATGTATACCATAATCTTATTACAAATATATTGTACATAACAAATTGATTTACCTATAGAAAGAGAATTGACTTACCAAAAATAGGCCCGTCTGGTTCAGCTGAGTTGTAGGAACCCATCGGAATATGGCTCACGGCCATATTTGGTCCTAATCTGTAGATAATGATTATGGATGTAATAATATGATTTCATATTGATTTCAGTCACATCACAATCACAATTTTTCGGTATCAGGGGTGATGTGCTCGATATCTTCAGAAGTTATCTCTCCCACCGGTCCCAACGTGTCAAAATAGGAAATTATATAAGTGATTCAGCTAGTCCTGGCTACGGTGTTCCGCAGGGAAGTGTACTGGGACCTACGCTCTTCCTTATCTATAGATTGTACAGCTGTCAACATTCGACATATCAAATCTAGTTTTGTAATACATAAACCAGTTTTCACATTGTCTGTATAAATTTAATGATATGTGACTTAAATTACTATGTTTGAATCAATAAATATTATCTTATCTTATTTTCGACGGCCTCTATGGAATAGCGGTAGAACGTTCGCTGCTACTCAGGAGGTGCGGGTTCGATTTCAGCTCAATGCAAATATTTGTTTGCATGAATATGTATATTTGCAATGGTCTGGGTGTTTCTATGTATAATATGTATGTCTAAGTATGTTGACCCGCATTCTAGACTCCATAACACAAGCTAGTTAAGCTATGCTTACCATGGGTTCAGATAGCGTTGTGTGGAATGTTGTGGAATATATCATCCTCGAGTTAATCCAATTCATTGACGATTTTTCAAAGAAAGGCGGACATCTGACGGCAGAAGAGCCTTCGCTAGAGTCTCATTCATTGTTTGCACCGACTAGCGGGGTTTCGATGCTGCTAAAGCAAATCCACTGTCATACCACAAACACTGCTAAAGTCTAAAATTTAATGGTTGAAATCCAAAACACTTTTTATTCGTGGTTTCCAGCAGAGTAGAATGAGGGCCATTCCATCTCTTCCCATGCGGTGTCGTACAAGGCGACTAAGGGATAGGGCTGTTTAACATCTGACAGATATATACAGCCCAGACTCAGATGCATGGCTCGAGTCAACAATAGTGCCCAGAATACGGCAATAGGCTCACCCCCTATTACGTGGGACCGAATACAATTATTGGTGAAATGTGAGTGTAAATTCACCTCTGCCTAACTCTCCAGGGATATAGACGTGATTTTGTATTTAGATCTTTTTCGATTTGTATGTAGATCTTTTTTTTATATATCACTTAGGTGGCAGACAAGCAGACAGCTGACCTGATGGAAAGTGGTTACCATGGCCTATGGACGTGTGCAAAACCAAGGGAATCACACTCGCGCTGCCAACCCTGTAAGCATAGAGAGTTTCTGTGCCGTCAGTGTAAAAGACAAAGCAGGACAAACTTTTGGTCTTCCCACTGACAGCACAAAAACTCTCCAGTGAGCTCTGGCTACCCTACTCACCGCCGGGAACACAACACGAGGTTATTATGGCCGCGGTATTCTGCAGGGCGGAGTACTTCCGCAGTCGGACAGCTCAATTGGATGGAAATACAGTCGTGTTCTACCTCCTTGAACTTTAAGGGTATAGAGATAAAGTATAAAATTTATTGGCATGTTTTGCAGTGTCTGTAGTGTCCCAGTGGTTTTGCTTTAGTAGCATCGAGGACCAGATTCCATAGGGCCGGGCTGGCCTAACGAAGATTGATTTATGTAGGACGTGGGACCGACAATCATAGTTGGCGAAAATGTGGGTGTTAAAACATCTCTGCCTACTCTTCAGGGATTTACAAGTGTGAATATTTTATGTAACATAACATAAACTCACGCCTATGTCCCTGAAGGGGTAGGCAGAGGTGCTAGCACACACATTGCGCCAGTTTATGTTTAGGTCCCAATGTAATAGGTGGTGAGCCTATTGCCATTAACCGGGCACTTATAAACCTGCGATAAATACACACATAACTTCGAAAAGCATCGAAAAGTCATTGGTGTGTGCCATGGTAAAACCTGGGATCGAACCCGAGACCTCGTCTCAGCAGTCCATTACCCACACCACTAGGCTACCGTGGCTATATATATTATGTAGTATAGTTTCTTTTTTTTACCACTTAAGTGACCACCTGATGGAAAGTGGTTACCGTTGCCTATACGTGTGTAACCCCAGAGAAGCCACACTCGCGCTGCCGACCCTGTAAGCACGGAGTTTCTGTGCCGTCAGTGTAGAGGACAAAGCAGGACAAGCCTTTAGTCATCCCACTGACAGCACAAATTCTCCACTGAGCTTTTTTTTTTTATACCACTTAGTTGGCAGACAAGCACACGGCCCACCTGATGGAAAGTAGTTACTGTGACCTATGGATGTCTGTAACACCAGAGGAGTCACAGTCGCGCTGCCAACCCTGTAAGTACAGAGTTTCTGTGCCGTCAGTAGAAGACAAAGCAGGACAAGCCTTTAGTCTTCCCACTGACAGCACAAATTCTCCAGTGAGCTCTGTCTACCCTACTCGCCGTTGGGAACACGACGCGAAGTTATTATGGCCGAAGTATTCTGTAGGGCGGAGGTACTTCCCCACTCGGATTGCTCGATTGGACGGAAATACCGCCGTGTCCTACATCCTTAAATGTCCTACCTTCCTACCTACCTCCTAGTTAGTGAAATGTGGGTGTTAAAACATCTCTGCCTACCCTTCAGGGATTTACAAGCGTCAATATATTATGTAGTATAGTATATTTGTTAATTATAAACTTACATAAAACATATCGACACAATCCAGCTGTATTTCAACGCCATGATATTTGAACTACTAAATCTTGTTGTGTTTGATATCTTAGCTGTTTTTATCTAAGTAGTTATTTGATTATGGATTAGATTACATTTAAATAATAATGGCAATAAAGAGGATCAAATATTATCAATGAATATACATACATACATTTAATCATGCCTTTATCCCCGGAGGGTTACTCAGAGGTAAATCAACATCCACATTTCAACAACAATTAAATTTGGATCCACGTAATAGGGGGTGAGTCTATTACTGTCTTCCGGGCATTATTGTTGACTCAAGCCATTCATCTGCGGTTGAGCCTGGGCTGTATATATCTGTCTGATGTTAAACAGCCCTATTCCTAAGTCACCTTGTACGACACCGCATGGGAGGAGATGAATGAGATATATTGTTTCACAATTACAGTCTAAAATGAATTGAAAAAAAAAATGCATTACATTTTTCATTCTATAAGAAGCCAATTATTTGCGGTATGAAAGAAACTTCATCCCACGCACACTCAAGCTGTGGAATGACCTCCCTGCTGCGGTTTTCCCAAGCGCCTACAATATGGGGTTCTTCAAGAGGGGCATCAGAAGGTTTCTTCATGGTCGGCAGCGCGAGTGTGACACCCCTGGTGTTGCATACGTCCAAAGGCCAC
This sequence comes from Eilema griseolum, assembly GCA_963662185.1. NCBI lineage: Eukaryota > Metazoa > Arthropoda > Insecta > Lepidoptera > Erebidae > Eilema > Eilema griseolum. The sequence goes on from OY759257.1 coordinate 9,303,714, forward strand.
GGTAACCGCTTCCCATCAGGTGGGCCGTGTGCTTGTCTGTCAACTAAGTGCTATAAAAAAAAATTATGCTTGGGAATTATTCTTTATTTTATATTATTTAGTTTATTTTTTATTTTTTTATTTATGATTATTCTTGACTATAAAATGTATACTAGTTATTTTATCAGAATAAACGGGATATTTACCATGTTTCATTTTTTGAGTTTCCGATATTTCGGCGCTGTTGCAAGAAACTCAAAATAATGAAACATGGTAAATATCCCGTTTATTCTGATACTGATGTCAGTGACCATGATAGTTTAAATACCTAAATAGTTATTTTAGTTTTATTATATCTAATTAATGAATATCTTACTACATATAATAAATATCATTATAGTAAATAACTAAATTTTAGACTTTAAGAACATAGTTTGATAATTAATGTCATTATTTGCAGTGTCTGTGGCATGACAATGGCTATGACCTGACATAAAATTAGCGGCATCAAGGCCCAGGCGGGCCGTGTGCTTGTCTGACACCTAAGTGGTATAAAAAAGAGGTAAAACTTAAACAAAAGGCCTTCTCGTTGTACCTACCTAACCCACGAGGTTGGAACAATAAACTAATATTATACTATCAGTATAATATTAGTTTATTGTTTATTATAACAACGTATAATCTTATGATTAGATTACAAACTTATAAATACAGACGACAAAATTCGATTACAACTGAGGGTTTTAGTTCCTGGCAAATATTATGATGTGTATTTTGAGGTAATTACACGATCTACAACTTTGTCTAACCTACTTTTGCGATAACACTGTTTATAAAAAAAAAAACGCTAGAATACACAGAATATATAAGAAAATAATATTTAACACAGAATACATAAGAGAATAATAATATTTGAATTTGATTTGAACTTGAATAAAAAGTAATTTATCTACATACATGTCATGTTATCACACCTTTATCCCTGGAGGGTTAGGCAGAAGTACATTAACACACACATTTCACCAATCATTGAATTCGGTCCCATGTAACAGGGGGTGAGCCTATTGCCGTCTATCCGGGCGCTATTGTGGACTAAAACCACTGCATAGGAAGAGAAGGGGTGGTCCAAATTCTACTCTGTGGGGAACCACGCGGCTTGTAAGATCCCCACCAATTTTCAGATCTATGAAAATTTATGCCAGATCAATTCTTCATTTTATCTGGATTGTAGACACAGAATATACAATAATAGGTATGGCTACTTTTTTATAGAGATACCTATTCTTATGAGATCAGGACTAATGCAAGTAAAACCACGGGATAGTGCTGGTATGAATGAATGAATGAATGATTTATTTGTTTGACCCTTCCTTACACATAATAAATACAATGGTGACATAAAAGTGATTGTGGGCTTTATAAACTATTTACATTTAGTGTGTCCCGGACTCTGAATCTAGGAAAATCTGTATTATCAGCGTCAGAATGAAGAGTATGGAATAAAACAACGTGATTAATACCATAAATAAAAGTTTATTTACAAATGTTAAATGTCTATTTACAATAGTACAAGTAATTCACACGAGAGTTCACTTATATATGTAATCTGTACATAAATGTACACAAGACTTTACCTCGCATTGGATTGCAATTCCTCTGTGCACTCCCGAGTTTTCAAGCAGAGAATCAACATTGAGTTAAACTCACCTTTGTACCAACAAAACATTTCACTTCTTTGTATAATATGTCTTGTAGGTGTACAATAAAGAATAAATAAAAAAGAATAAAAAAAATCGTAGGTACATACAGTTACCGTTATCTTAGCAAGCATGGCTTTAGGTGTGCTAGATGCACAGATGTTGATATAAAGACCTCTCTCAATGTCGGGTGACTTTGAATTACTGTGTCCACGCTGGCCAGATAGGTTGGGTTTTATTTCGAGCTTTCCTTCTCTCGCAGTGATATAGTCTGCGTATTGTGTCGTTAGTCGCCTCTTAGACACCCTTCGGAAGAGATGGAGTGGTGATATTTGTATTCTTTCTCTGTGTGTCACCACACAGATAATCACATCTCCACTAATCATAGATAGTATCGAACTTTTTTTATTTTATTTTGTCCGCGATAGACAACGACGGGAGACCTCATTACTCTCGCGATTTGCGGTCAAGATATATGCCGGGAACTATATCTCAAATAACTTGCATCTACACAAAATATGACATTTTTTTTCATTTCTCTGTCTCTTTTTGTTTACTTAAGGTACTTTTCCGAAACGGCTGAGACAAATTTGACGAAACAATTGCGACAATCCGTGTGAATCAGCTAGTTAAAAATAAGTGCAATGCTTCGATAGGTTGTAGAGAACAGATGACAGTCGCTTCATGGAAAATATTGAAGTTCAGCCAAATCCGCCGTCGACTGACTGGTAAAGCGGACCCAGAGGTGAAAGCTTCGACTAGGATTAACACTAGGATGAAGTAGAAGAAAAATAAAATTATATTCCTAACCACAAAACAACGACACTGATTACCGCCAAAATTGGCGTAGTTGCCAAGATGGCGGCGTGACTGCCGATTGGCGCGCATTCTTGTTTCAACCACTCGTACTCAGCTGTCATGTTTCTACTCTCTAGAATCTGAGCGATGTTGAACCAGACTCGATCATGGAAGGTATTTAGGTAATCAATCTGAAAAAAAAACCTAGTTTATGTATATGCAGTTGTTATGACGTAGTGTGTTTTGTATGGCAACCTCTATTTACAACAAGATACCTGAGAAGATCCGATTGGAAAATTTTAACGTATTTAGTGTAAACTAATAAAAACTTTAGCAGATATGGCTTACTATCAATCAACCAATCAATTAAACCACTGCAGTCCACTGCTGGACATAGGCCTCTCCCAATGTGCGCCATTTTATCCGATCCTCCGCCTTCCGCATCCAGTCTGTCCCAGCCACCTTTTTCGGATAGTCCGTCCATCTGGCTAGGCTTACTATACCATTGACGAATTCTTCAATAAAAACTCTCTCGCATGACATTGTACAGTATTTGTATTATTTGAATGTGTATCCAAATTTAATTTATACACCATATTCCATGGTAGGACCTAGCGCACTTTAATGTAACCTAGAGTAAGAACTGTACACAAACCTATGATCCACAAATAAATTAATTGAAAAAAAAAAAAAACTTTGTCTCTTACCTCAAATTGAGTCAGCAGTTTTATATCGAGACAGGAGGTCTGGTGCGGCACCATGGTAATTGTGGAGAAGCCAACTATCCCTTGACCGAGGAAGTCACCTTCTAAGCCTGGAACCTGTAGCCATAACAAAAAGAAACACAGATTAATAAAATAAATTAATATTCAACAACGTCGTACGCAATGCTATGGACAGTCTCTGTGGATGGTGTGGCGGTTGTGAACGCGATTACCCAGGAGGCGGGAGTTCGATTCCCGCTCAGTGCAAATAGTTGGGTATTTACGTTGGTCTGGTCGAGCCTCGGAGAGCACGTTAATACAAGTACCTGGGCGTCGGTTCTGCTAAAGCAAAACCAGTGTTATATCACGGACACTGCTAACAATCCATTTAGTTTAAGACTTTAAACCAAGGCCGTTAAAGTCGAAAATTAAAGGCTTTTTGCAGAGTGAATAAAAAGTTTAATGAAATTCTTTGCATTTAATTTTGAACTTTAACCGTTTAAAAATAAAGTCTAAATTTTAGTGCCATTATTTGCAGTGTCAGTGGTGGATTGGATTGGGACTCTTTTGTCCGCACCTAGCCCTCTCATTGAGCGTGCAGAGTTACTAGCTAGAGCAGCCAGCCTAGCCGCGCCGCCCAGAAACGCAGAAGTTTTTTTTTACAACTTCGGTGACAAGCAAGCACACGGCCCACCTGATGGAAAGTGGTTACCGTGACCTATGAACGTGTGTAACACCATTGGAGTCACATCCGTGCTGCCGACCCTGTAAGAACAGAGATTTTATGTGCCCTCTGTGCAGAACACAAAATCAGGACAAGCTTTTGGTCCTCCCACTGACAGCACAAAAACTCTCCAGTGAGCTCTGGCTACCCTACTCACCGCAGGGAACACAACACGAGGCTTACTGGGGACTTCACAGGCTTTGTGGAGCGACGTCACTGTGCCGAGGATTTGTGATCGTTGGGGAGCTACTGCCTCACATTTCAGTATTACGTGGGCGGCCGTTTCCTCGGCAACGAAGCATCTACTGCAGAGGGGGACCGTTACACCGATGGTGTACAGGTGCTTCTTGAGGGGGCAGTGGCACGTTATTGTTCCCATAACAGTTCTTAGAGTTATTCTGTCTAAGTTTAGGAGACGTTTCGTGAGCCGTTTGTTTACCGATGGCATGACCATTTTTATTTGCCTGCATTCGGTGGATTGTGTCCATCTTTATTTGGAGTGTCTGTGGTATGACAGTGGTGTTGCTTCAGTAAAATCGAGGAACTGGATAGTAAAGGGGAAGTAACTTACCAGGGGATGTCTCGTCGTGTTGGTAATTTCAATTGTTTCGACTATATCCTCATGACGGATGCCATATTCGTCAACTTCGTAGTATCCAGGCTCTGTAAAAGAACAATACAATCATTGATCAAACGAGCGAAGCGAGTATGTCTCATTTTTGACAAGGTGTCGGATTTTGCTTTCGTGATTAATTGATCGAGTGAAACGATAGAAAGTCTCCTTTTCGATAAGGTGGTGGATTGTATGATTGGAGATTGACATGGTCATTCACATTACTAGTGTAAAACGCGCCGGGATATTTACCATGTTTATTATTTTTGTTGAGTATCCGTGATTTTTACCATAGGATATTTACCATGTTTATTATTTTTGTTGAGTATCCGTGATTTTTACCATGGGATATTTACCATGTTTATTATTTTTGTTGTACACCGTGATCATGGCGCTTGCAACATGGTAAATATCTTAGCGAGTTTTACACTAGTAAGGTGGTGGATTTTTCTTTCATCTGTATTTATTGAACGAGCGAGCGAACGAGCTATAGCTCCTTTTCGATAAGGTAGCGGATTTTGCTATCGTCCGTATTTTTTGACCGAGTGAGCGAAACAAACGACGAATTTTGCTTTTGTCTGTACTTGTCTAAATGCTAGCCTTCCGCCTGCGGCTCCGCCTGACAAATAGTAAAAATTATCAGAATAAACGGGATATTCACCATGTTTCATTATTTTGAGTTTCCGATATTTCGGCGCTGTTGCAAGCACCATGATCACGGAGGAACTGGAGTAGTGGCGGTGAACAAAGAAAAAGTTTTTTCTTCTAGGAGTAGTTATATCGATCTACCCTCTTTCGAGTTCTTTTACTACGCGTATCTGCACTACTATTGGTTTCACTCTCACTACAAACTCGAACCCGATCTCGATCACGTTCACGACATACGATGCTCACTGTATCCACTCGCGATTTTGTTTTGGCTTGTTCCCGGTTGTTTTTGCAAAGACGGACCACTGGATGATGTCAGTGACCATGATAGTTTAAATACCTATATAGTAAAAATTAATTTATAACTCGGAGATATTAACATAGACCTAAAAGTTGATAGTGCTGTATAAAATAAATATAAGACTTGTACACGAATTGAAACTAAGGATGTGTGAGGCAAGCAAAACCCACTATCTTTTCGTGAGATCTCACTCAAAGGAACTGTATGCGGCAGCACTCGGAACAGATGTTCAATTTTCTAAGCACACAGCATTGAGCACAGCGCTGCGACAGCCTTATTAGGAATTCTCATTGGGAGGACTGGGTGACGTCACTGGAGATCAATCGAAAGACTTTACCTCAGTCACTTTATGCAAGAGAAGAATCTTGTGTCATCCACGTATTTCTGCAACTTATGGCAATCTTCTACACTTGATGTTGCAGTAGATTTAGGTCCCTTAATATGATTTCGACTACACTATTTTAATTATTTAATATTAACAGTATTTTGTCAAACCCAAAATCTCCGCCCTCCATGAGCGCCGGCCTGGGGGTGACAGGTGGAGCCGCCTGTCACCCTGGCAGAAGCAGGACGCGGCGGTGGCGAGCGTGGCGCGCCTCCCCGTTTCCGGGGACGAGTTGGGGACTCTGTAGTCCCCACACCCGAGAAGAGGGCCAGATCGTGAGAGATGGCCCTGGGTCGGCCGGGGTGCGAGGGATATGCCTGTCAACCTCACCTTCGGCAACCAAAGCGACCCACAGGCGGCGTGCGTTTTAGTCAGTTCAAGTCCGACATAACCTCCTCCACCGGCTCCGATGGGGAGGTATCCGTGGGGATTTTGCGCACGTAAAAAAAAAAAAAACCCCAAAATCTGCTGTTGCCCAAAAAGTCTGTAGTGTGGTTCCTAATTAATGACTCTCTTTTATAGTGCCGGGGTGTATAATATATTATTATTATTATTATTTAATACACTAGCAGCATAAGCTGATGCGTGTATATCACTGCACTTGTGTTTTGATTGTCCAATGTTTATCAATGCTATTTTTGAAAATATTCACATTAGGAGCTTTTATGACACTTTCCGGAAGGGAGTTCCACATTTGCACCACACGGTTTGACAAGAAGTGATACCTAGGGTAGCTGGCACATTGAGGCTTGCATAATTTCATTGAGTGACCTCTTAGATGTCTGTTGGAGCTTAAGTTACAGTGGAGTTAACGTGCCCATGTGGGCAAAAACTCCTTGAAAACAACAGAATAAAAAAGAAAAATATTATATACTGACATAATATGCAGTGAATAATTGATTTTTGTATAATGCAGCTGTTGATTATAATACCTACTTGCACGTTGGATATTTAGTATAATAATTGATTTTTGTATAATGCAGCTGTTGATTATAATACCTACTTGCACGTTGGATATTTAGTATAATAATTGATTTTTGTATAATGCAGCTGTTGATTATAATACCTACTTGCACGTTGGATATTTAGTATAATATGTAATTGATTTTTGTATAATGCAGCTGTTGATTATAATACCTACTTGCACGTTGGATATTTAGTATAATAATTGATTTTTGTATAATGCAGCTGTTGATTATAATACCTACTTGCACGTTGGATATTTAGTATAATATGTAATTGATTTTTGTATAATGCAGCTGTTGATTATAATACCTACTTGCACGTTGGATATTTAGTATAATAATTGATTTTTGTATAATGCAGCTGTTGATTATAATACCTACTTGCACGTTGGATATTTAGTATAATAATTGATTTTTGTATAATGCAGCTGTTGATTATAATACCTACTTGCACGTTGGATATTTAGTATAATAATTGATTTTTGTATAATGCAGCTGTTGATTATAATACCTACTTGCACGTTAGATATTTAGTATAATAATTTGTAAACCAGATGTGGTAGGACATAGCGTACGTAATATAGCTTAAAAAACATAACATAACATAACAAACACACGCAGCGTTATATATGTATGCCACTTACCTACTGCGTCTATTAAGATTTTTTATTCCTGAAGGGGTAGGCAGAGGTGCTGGCAACCACATTTCGCCATACTACATATTCACATACACACACACACAATGTAATAGGTGGCGAGCCTATTGAGGCTCGCCACCTATTATATTGCGTGTGTGTGTGTATTTATCGCAGGTTTATAAGTGGTAATCCATTAACCGGGCACTTATAAACCTGCGATAATTACACACATAACTTCGAAAAGCATCGAAAAGTCATTGGTGTGTGCCATGGTAAAACCTGGGATCGAACCCGAGATCTCGTCTCAGCAGTCCATTACCGATACCACTAGGCTACCGCGGTTATATAGCTAGCATAGCATAGTTAATCTAGCTTATAAGGCCTTTATAACCAACCTATGATATATACCTGTATTTATTTTTCTATTAGCCCACCCAACGCGTAACAAATTGATATGAAAACTTGTTAAATATATATTCTTGCTACCAATGACAGCGTAAATCGAACCGATATTAGAAAGAACGAAAGAAAGAAAGAAAAATATTTTATTCAAGCCCCACACAGCGGGCACCCCACCAAATACAAACAGGTAGGCAGTACAACAATTAGCAGGTACATCAAATCAAAAACAGTAGGCACATTAAATTGTTGTAAACCAGTACTGTAACAGGCACCAAACAGGTCCGATTGGAATGATTCTTTCAGTGTTGGGTAGTCCATTTATCGAGGAAGGTTTTAGGCTATATATCATCACGCTACTACTTAAGGGAGCGGAACATTGATAATAAATGTTAACAAATCCGGTAATTTTTCATACATATTTTGAAGACTAAAACATACGGGCTCAAAGGTATATGAAGCTTCAAAATATACCCCGGGCGAAGCTGGGGTGGGTCAGCTAGTATAGTATATATAGTATAGATTTATAATTTACAGAATAAATTTTATGATTATGTAAATATCTACTACTCTAATATAAAGCTCTCTCTCTCAATGAAATATGCACGTTATTTATGAACTGACTTTGATGATTTTTGACTGAAACATCAAGTGCCAAAAGCCTAAATATAATTGTTTTAAAACTTCATAAAAAAAAATAACCTCAAATTTCTACTCACCGTTGCTGTACACCATAGATGGTAAGACCCCAGGATCGTTGGGGGTCGGCGACCTGTTTATCATCGCGGGGAATTCGTGTATATTGAGGAAGTGACCCACGCCATGGCCGGTGCCGTGGCCGTAGTCCAGACCTATGTCCCAGAGGGCCTTCCTGGCTATGACATCAATAGTGTGGCCCTGGAAGGTTGAAGAGTTTAGGGTGTTTAGAAATAACTGTAAGAGGCATATAGGTAACAGTAGTTTTAGTTCCACTCCCAGCGTGTATGGAAGTTCAAGCCTATGTCCAGCAGTGGACTAGTTGATCCAGTAGTGGGTGGGCTAGTTGATTGGTCGGTTGATTGATTTGCCCCCAGACACAACAGGCTCTCGATTCTACCAAAGCAAAACCATTGTCATACCACAGACACTGCAAAAATGTTATTAAATTGAAGACTTTATTTCTATACATAAGTTCCAAATTAAATGAAAAGAGTTTCATCCACGCTTCCTTTCCTGTGCAATCTATATTTCTTTGGAACGAGCTACCTCTCGGGATCAGGAGAGCCACAAGCCGTTACACATTTAAAATGGGAGTTCGGAAGCTCATGCTGGACAAATTGGAAGAAACTTCATTGTAATTATATTTATAAATGTATGGTTAGATATATGTAAATTTTATTTATATATTTATGTATATATGTATGTATTTTACTATATATTTTATTTTATTTTTATTTTATTTATTAGGAACAAAAAACAGTTACATATTAAAATATTACAATAATTAGTTATAAATTAATAAATTAGTAAATATATAACCCACACTATTGTTCACAGATTAACAATATAAAATTTTGAGAAATGGTCAGATTGTTATCGTCACTCGTGTAATTCAAAATAGTTTGAAAAAATCATATAATACAATAATAAGAATACAATAAAAATAGTATAATTCATATGAAGATGGCTCGGAAGTAAATGAGTATTCACATTGTTGATAAGACCTCAATGGCCCGACTTTTAAATTGTTCGTTAGAGAGTTCGAAGATGTCAATCTCACCAAAGTATGTGTTATAGTTTTCAACAAGGCGACGAATAGGTGCGCGGATCCCTGCGTTAGTTTTACAAGTGCCAGGATAGAATAATTGGGGTACACGCACCCTTCGTCGATTGACAGTTCTAGGCACTATGTAACACAGCTGATTGGTAATTAATATTTTACCTAGTTACCTGTCATAATGCACCTATCTTGTTATTCTCTGCACCACCTATTGGGTTGACTGGTAGAGAATGCCTGTGGCATTAAGTCCGCCTGTGTACATGTGTGCATGAAGTTTAAATAAATAAATTTAAAAAAAAAAATATTACATTACACATTTTCATTCACTCTGCAAAAAGGCTTTTAATTTTGGACTTTAGTCGCATTGCTTTAAAGTTTATAATTAAATGGATTATTAGCAGTGTCCGTGGTATGACAGTGGTTTTACGTTAGCAAAATCGAGGCCCAGGTCTAATGCTGTGATCTTAGACTATATAGGTACAAACTTTCTATGCAAAAATGCTACCCGAAGTGGATGTATGCATACATCCCATGACATGCACACATTTATTTCATTTCACATTTTTGACGACCTCGCTGGCATAGCGGTAGAGCATTCTACCGCTATGCAGGGGGCGCGGGTTCGATTCCCGCTCAGTGCAAATATTTGTGTGCATGAATATGTTTATTTGCATTGGTCTGGGTGTTACTATGTATAATATGTATGTATTTACAAAAAAAAGTATCTAAGTATGTTTATCCGCATTCTAGATCCCATAACACAAGCAAGTTAAGCTATGCTTACCATGGGTATAGATAGCGTTGTGTAGAATGTTGTGGAATATTTATTATTATTATTATTTAAAGAACAATATTGACATTAATTTACTCACATATAACGCGTTTTTCACGCCGTTTTTTTGCAACGATTTTGTTAGAAAGTCTGTGTCTATACAGTATATGGTCTAAAGCTGTGGTGATCACCTTACCTTAGTGCCCATAGGCATCAGAGTGGTTGCTAAGGCGATATTCCCCTTCAGCACGCGTGTGAAGGCGCGCCGTTGAGCCTCAGTGCAGTTGCCCATGTGACGCGTCCTCGTGATGTCCGTTGTGCCGTCCCTACGAGTTACAGTGACTATGTAAACACAGTGAACATATAAACCAGTGAGTTCGCAATACAGTGAGAAAATAACTCACGTGAAAGATATGTACAAATTCGAGTGTTTGGTTTATAAATTGTGGTGTGGACGAAGGTGTCTTACGTTTACACCCCCCCCCCCCTGCTCTCTGTCCTTTTATCCCTCTATCCTTTTTTTTATACAACTTAGGTGGCAGACAAGCACACGGCCCACCTGATGGAAAGTGGTTACCATAACCTATGAACGTGTGTAACACCAGTGGAGTCACATCCGTGCTGCCGACCCTGTGAGAACAGAGATTTTGTGCCGTCAGAGCCGCCGTGTAGAGGACAAAGCAGGACAAGCCTTTCGTCGTCCCACTCAAACACAAAAACTCTCCAGTGAGCTCTGGCTACCCTTCTCACCGCCGGGAACACAACACAAAGTTATTATAACCGCGGTATTCTGTAGGGCGGAGGTACTTCCCCAGTCGGACTGCTCAATTGGGCGGAAATACCGCCGTGTCCTACCTCCTCAAATAACCTCCGTATCCTTCTTTCAATCAGCCCCTCTGTCAACCTGTTCTCTTTCCCTTTGTCCCTCTATTACTCTAGCCCTCTCAGTCTCAGCCAGTACGCCTGCTAATTGACGAATGGCGCAGTTTTCCATTCGGGGTGGGCAATTCATGTGATAGTCCTACAAAACAGTACAGTACAGTACTACAAAAGTTAAGTTATACCAAATTAAGATATAGAGTCTAGGAGACCGGACTCTGGGCTCCAAAATACGAGCTTTGGCTGCAACCTGGGCCTCAAAAAAATCCATTTAATTTTACCTTTTAGAACCATGCGGTTAAAGTTTATAATTAAAAATTAAAACGCTTTTTGCAGAGCGATTGAAAAAGTGTAATGAAACTCTTATCATACAATTTTATTTAGAGTTTAAATTTTTTACTCGCCAAGTTGGACTTTGGATGGGTGGTCATTCTTAAGTCGTGGTAACCATTTTCCAGTAGGTGAACCGTGTGCTTGTCTGCCACCTAAGTGGTATATAACAAAGGCAAGGGTGATAATGAGTATTTTTCTACGTATACCCACATGTATTGAGCGCCTGAGTCCACTAGCAGCATGTCGTCAGGTCTGATCACTCTTTGCGGCCCTGTCCTGCTGGGTCTGTAATGTACGATCGCGCCGTTGGCTCCAGCACCCACAATGGCGGGGAAAGACGGGCCCATGTACTGGTTCTCTTCACTGTTAAAAACATTAATCAATTAATTAACCTATTGCACTGCTGGACATGGGCCTCTTCTGCCGCCATTACTCCCGACTCTCCACCTTCCACTTCCAGTCTATCTAAGCCCCCTTTTTCAGGTAAAATAAAGGTTAAAAAAGATCGAAATAAGTTTGATAGCAGGTGGTACCCATTTACCAATCATAAATCGAAAGAAAATTAATGGGTTCCGCCTGCTATCAAACTTGTTTCGATGTTTTCGGCGTCGGTTTTCTTATTTTTATTAATAGTTTTTTATATACATACATACATATAATCACGCCTCCATCCCCGAAAGGTTAGGCAGAGGTGAATTAACACCCACATTTTCCCAATCATTGTTTTCGAGCCTTCGTAATAGAGGGTGAGCCTATTGCCGTCTTCCGTGCCTGGCGGTCCGCCGTCTTTCTTATATATTTATTATAATATAACATTTTGAAATCCTCGTGAGCCCTTTGTTAGATACCCATATTGCAGTAAACATTTTTTTTTAATTTTGTTCCCCTTTAAACTACTTATAGCGTATTTACAGCGGCCATGTTGGTTTTTCTTTCGCTTCATCTATCTAATAACACTTGGGTTTCATTTCATACCCATATTGAGGGAGTTGAGAAAAAATATGTACTCCGTCAATTTGTAGCGGCGGCCATCTTGGACCGATTTTTTTCAAACATAGCTATTAACACTCCCGACAAATATACCTTTCAAAAAAATAACTAAATACAAATCGGTTCGTCCATTTAAGAACTACGATGCCACAGACATACACACACAGACAAGTCAAACTTATAACACCCCGTCGTATTTGCGACGGTGGTTACAAATAACACTTCGTTACAGAGAATAAGTACCTACCTTCTCAACCGATCAAGTACATCCGAGAACTGTATCTCAGTTATCTCCTGACCAGCGTTGACTTGCTGATGGATCCAGTAAAGGCCACGCACCAACGCTACCCCATCCCTGATGTTGGCTCTACGGAAACCCTGCAAAAAAGTACACGTCAGAAAAAAATCTGAATTACCATCAGGCGAGATGAAGTCATAACATAACATAAACTCACGCCTATATCCCTCGAAGGGGTAGGCAGAGGTGCTAGCACCCACATTTCGCCAGTTTATGTTTAGGTCCCAATGTAATAGGTGGCGAGCCTATTGCCATTAACCGGACACTTATAAACCTGCGATAAATACACACATAACTTCGAAAAGCATCGAAAAGTCATTGGTGTGTGCCATGGTAAAACCTGGGATCGAACCCGAGACCTCGTCTCAGCAGTCCATTACCCATACCACTAGGCTATCCGTCTTACGGCGACGATGGAAGCCATCTACCGATACTCGTACGAACTATTGGCACCAATGAATAATGTTAAAATTATTTTTATATTGACATGTCCAATATAAATAAAGCTCGACTACTGAAAACTCACATTCTAAAAACTAAAGCCCAACTACTGAAAAACCACATTCTAAAAACTAAAACCCAAATACTTAAAAATCACATTCTAAAAACTAAAACCCAACTACTGAAAAATCACATTCTAAAAACTAAAACCCGACTACTGAAAAATCACATTCTAAAAACTAAAACCCAACTACTGAAAAATCACATTCTAAAAACTAAAACCCGACTACTGAAAAATCACATTCTAAAAACTAAAACCAAACTACTGAAAAATTACATACTAAAAACTAAAACACGACTACTGAAAAATCACATTCAAAAAACTAAAACCCAACTACTGAAAAATTGCGTTCTAAAAACTAAAACCCGACTACTGAAAACTCACATTCTAAAAACTAAAACCCAACTACTGAAAAATTACATTCTAAAAACTAAAACACGACTACTGAAAAATCACATTCTAATAACTAAAACCAAACTACTGAAAAATTACATTCTAAAAACTAAAACCCAACTACTGAAAAATCACATTCTAAAAACTAAAACCCGACTACTGAAAAATCACATTATAATAACCAAACCCGACTACTGAAAAATCACATTCTAAAAACTAAAACCCAACTACTGAAAAATTACACTCTAAAAACTAAAACCCAACTACAGAAACATCACATTCTAAAATCTAAAACCCAACTACTAAAAAATCACATTCTAAAAACTAAAACCCAACTACTGAAAAATCACATTTTAAAAAATAAAACCCAACTACAGAAACATCACATTTTAAAATCTAAAACCCAACTACTAAAAAATCACATTCTAAAAACTAAAACCCAACTACTGAAAAATCACATTCTAAAAACTAAAACCCAACTACTGAAAAAACACATTCTAAAAACTAAAACCCAACTACTGAAAAATCACATTCTAAAAACTAAAACCCAAATACTTAAAAATCGCATTCTAAAAACTAAAACCCAACTACTGAAAAATCACATTCTAAAAACTAAAACCCAAATACTTAAAAATCACATTCTAAAAACTAAAACCTACTGAAAAATCACATTCTAAAAACTAAAACCCAACTACTGAAAAATCACATTCTAAAAACTAAAACCCGACTACTGAAAAATCACATTCTAAAAACTAAAACCCAACTACTGAAAAATCACATTCTAAAAACTAGAAACCAAATACTGAAAAATCACATTCTAAAAACTAAAACCCAACTACTGAAAAATCACATTCTAAAAACTAGAAACCAAATACTGAAAAATCACATTCTAAAAACTAAAACCCAACTACTGAAAAATTACATTCTAAAAACTAAAACCCAAATACTTAAAAATCACATTCTAAAAACTCAAACCCGACTACTGAAAAATCACACTCTAAAAACTAAAACTCGACTACTGAAAAACCACATTCTAAAAATTGTAACCCGACTACTGAAAAATCACATTCTAAAAACTAAAACCCAACTACTGAAACATCACATTCTAAAAACTAAAACCCGACTACTGAATAATCACATTCTAAAAACTAAAACTCGACTACTGAAAAATCACGTTCTAAAAATTAAAACCCGACTACTGAAAAATCATATTCTAAAAACTAAAACACAACAACTGAAACATCACATTCTAAAAACTAAAGCCCAACTACTGAAAAATCACATTCTAAAAACTAAAACTCGACTACTGAAAAATCACATTCTAAAAATTAAAACCCGACTACTGAAAAATCACATTCTAAAAACTAAAACTCGACTACTGAAAAATTACATTCTAAAAACTAAAACCCGACTACTGAAAAATCACATTCTAAAAATTAAAACGCGACTACTGAAAAATCACATTCTAAAAACTAAAACCCAACTACTGAAACCTCACATTCTAAAAATTAAAACCCGACTACTAAAAATCACATTCTAAAAATTAAAACCCGACTACTGAAAAATCACATTCTAAAAACTAAATAGCCGTGGTCGTATGCTAAAATATATTGTTTTGTTAGACTAAGTGGCATACGACCACGGCTATCCTTGATATTTTCTTGTTTAATACTTTTTGAGCGTGATTTTTCAGTAGTCGGGTTTTAGTTTCAAACTTAATTTTTCATTTATATTATAAAAAAAATAAGTTTGAAGCAAGCAAGTAATAGATATAATTTATACATATTTGAAATGTGCTAATTAAATTAAACCCTTTCCGTAGATATCAAACTTCATGACCGCTAGAGGGCGCGCTGACAGACGAACAACGAAGTGATTGTATAAGGGTATCGCTTTTTTTTTTGAGGTATGGAACCCTAAAAAAGAGAAAGTCCAGTAATTTCTATTAATAATATTCTTAATGAATTTCTTTTCCACTATTTAATTTAAATCAATATGGTTTTTTTTTTCAATTTTAATTTTTATGTTTCATTTAAATATTACTTTTGATATATCATAATTAATTAAATCTATGCTAATATTTTACATTATTAAAAAATAATAATTAAACAAAGCAATGAAATGAATAACACCCTCTTTTTGAAGTTGGTTAAAAATAATTATAAGTAGATAATGAAAACGACCTATATCAAATCAAATAATCAAATATACCTATATATAACGACCTATATATTCTAAACTTACCCTGAGTTCTACTGAATTCTTGAAAACTTTCATGAGAGCAACTGGCGAAATTGGAGCCACTTTGATGCGGGCAGGACCTTGCTGAAAATGAGAGAATATAAAAAATTAAATTTAAAACTAAAATCTGACTACTGAAAAATCACGCTTCAAGAAATATTAGGTAAACAAGAAAATATCAAGGATAGTCGTGGTCGTATGCCACTTTTCCTTATAATGCATTGTTTTGTTAGACAGTGGCATACGACCACGGTTATCCTTACCCTACTGTTTCCACGCTGGCCAGACGGGTTAGTACAGGGTTTTATTTCAAGTGTTCCTTCTCTCGTAGTAATATCGTCTGTGTATGTTTCCGTTAGTTGCCTCTTACGACACCCTTCGGATGAGATGAGGTGGCGATACTTGTATTCTTTCTCTGTCACCATACGCATGTAAGTATATGTACTTATGAATAATACATACCATAATAGCCTGGTATACAGCTTGGCTGGCGTCTGCTGGTACCCATATACTACTATCACTGCCGAGTTCATTCTGAAAACCATAAAAACCGGTCAAGTGAAAGTCGTACCGTTTAAAATTCAGGGATGAATTTAATTGTCTATTTATGCTGTTGATCGATGACACTTGGTGGATTTTGTTCTTACACATATTGATAACTCACTTGTACTTCTCCAAATTACTTTAAATATTTATTATACCTGACCGGTTTCGCCTTACAGCATCCTCAAAGGTTTTCCTACGCATCCGTCGGTTACTTTCGCCTTCGGTTTACTTTCGCCTTACAGCATCCTCAAAGGTTTACCTTCGCATCAGTCGGTTGCTTTCGCCTTCGGTTTACTTTCGCCTTACGGCATCCTCAAAGGTTTACCTTCGCATCAGTCGGTTACTTTCGCCTTCGGTTTACTTTCGCCTTACAGCATCCTCAAAGGTTTACCTTCGCATCAGTCGGTTGCTTTCGCCTTCGGTTTACTTTCGCCTTACGGCATCCTCAAAGGTTTACCTTCGCATCCGTCGGTTACTTTCGCATTCGGTTTACTTTCGCCTCACGACCTCAGAGGTTTACCTTTGAGGATGCCGTACGGCGAAACCGGTCATCTATACTTATATTATAAAGCTACAGAGTTTGTTTGTTTGTTTGAACGCGCTAATCTCTGGAACTACTGGTCCGATTTGAATGATTCTTTCAGTGTTGGGTAGTCCATTTATCGAGGAAGGTTTTAAGTTATATATCATCACGCTACTACTTAAGGGAGCGGAGCATTGATAATAAATGCTAACAAATCCGGCAATTTTTCATACAAATTTTGAAAACTAATGTAATAGGTGGCGAGCCTATTGCCATTAACCGTGCACTTATAAACCTGCGATAAATACACATATAACTTGAAAAGCATCGAAAAGTCATTGGTGTGTACCATGGTACAACCTGGGATCGACCTGAGACCTCGTCTCAGCAGTCCATTACCCATACCACTAGGCTACCGCGGTTATAGTAATGGCCTTTTTAGACAGTCAGACTTAGGTATTATAACCACTTACCGAGTAATTGCTCAAATAGTCGAAAAACTCATCATACGGCTTGCACTCTATGACGAGACCTTCCAAGATTGCGTGGATCATCTTGTCTATGCCTGTGTAAGTCCCGTTGCCCCAGAACAAAATGGTGTTGTTTGCAGGTAGCTGAAAATATCAAGAGAATTATGTCCAGACCCTCGATTCTAGTAAAGCAAAACCACTGACAGATTTGCAAATCATTAAAAATATGCTGTCTAAAAGGTCGACCATTTGCCAATCATAAATCCCCATGGATACCCCCACCAACGGAGCTGGTGGGGGAGGTTATGTCAGACTTGAACCGAGTAAAACGCACGCCGACTGTGAGGGACGCAGGTTGCCGGAGGTAAGATTATCTGAGACATATCCCTCGCACCCCAGACCCGGGCATGAGGGGGCGTGCATTGCGACAGGCCGCTTCTGCTAGGGTGACAGGCGGCTCCACCCATCACCTCCCCGCCCGCGCTCATAGGGGACGAAGGTCATTTTGCGACCTGCGACGTCTGAGCCACAAAGTATTTCTCTCTCTGTGTTTCGAGATAGCTTTGACTTAGATGTCTTTAAAAATTAATTGGTACCTAGGCATGCTTCTAGGAAAGCATACTTCACCGTCGAACACATCGTCACTTACCGGTGAGATACTGATCAAACGCGAGTCTAGCGTTAATCCCAGTCGCATCTGCACCATGAAGTCTAGGGTCCGGTTTACCAGTATAACTACGGATTTGGCTGAACTTCGATATTTTCCGTGAAGCGACTGCCATTTAACCTCCACAACTCAAAGGCAATATCGAAACATTACAGCTAGATCGACAGGTTGCAGCGACGCGCGGTCTGAATTATTGGGAACCCTGAGGTCATGAACACCCTCGAACCTTTGCAGATGCGTAGAGATATTGCGTCCCTGGCTGTATTTTACCGTCTCTACCATGGTGAGTGTTCTGATGAGCTCTTCCAACTAATCCCACCATCTCCTTTCCTACACAGGACAACACGTGCAGGCCTTAGATGTCACCCTCACTCTGTGCAGAATATACGAGCAAGAACCGAGCGGTTCGGAGACAATTTTCTTTGCCGCACCACCAAGACCTGGAATTCATTACCAGCACACGTGTTTCCTTCCTACAGTCCCGGGGCCTTTAAGCGGGGCGTGAAAAAGCATTTGATGAGGCCGCCAAGCTGAGTGCCACCATTGTAACACTTAGTGTCTGTAATGATGACCCTCTTTCCTGAGACTTTGCCTTTAGCTTACCATTAGGCGAGGTGAGGTCAAGTTGGCGTATCCTATATAAAAAAAAAGTTTTTGGATTTTTTATGGCACTAACTACCCGTAACGACTACCATAGCTGTTCGTATAACCACAGGGGCTCACGGCTGAACAAGCACTGCTAGGCACGACCAGACCAATGTAAAAAACCCATATTCATGCATACAAATATTTGCACTCAAAACGCGAGCATATCAGCCAAAAAAAAAAATTACCCCTAATCACTGCAGCCCTGATTAACACTATGATGATGGTTATGTGATATCATATACTTACATCAGCTCTGATAACCAGGTACGAGAAGAATACAGGATTGTAGGGAATGTCAGAGCCACGAAGGTTCAGCGTCCCTGCAAATAAAAAGATGGCCACAAATGGATCGAAATTTTGCTACTGGCCAACGAACAAAGCAGGATCACAGTATTTATCAATTGTCCATCCCTGTCACACCACTGGCGCTGCATACAATGCCATTTAATTTTAGTGTTTACTGTTATGCTTATAAAACTTAATCTAATGTTATTTTTAAACTATCGCCTAACCGTTCCTATTAATGTAATGGTGGGTAGGCGCTCAAAAAATGTTTCCCGCATACCTCTCGACGCTTGCAAGCTAGTCAAGCCGTGACCGCGGGAGCTGCAACGCATCCGAAACGACGGCAGAAATAGTAAGTTCCATGGCGAAAAGTCCCAAACTGTTGTAAAACTTAGTCTAAATACATAAATACATACATACATATAATCACGCAGAGTTAGGCAGAGGTGAATTAACACCCACATCTCACCTACATACATATTACCTACGAACCCATGATACACTTTTATTTCGACAGTCAATATAGATTCAGTAGCTTTAAGCAATATGAAGAAATGAAAATTAATTAAATGTTCTTATTTCATTGATCGGATACTCAGGTTCCTAAAAGACAAATGGGAATATTTCTTGAACAAACCATCCTTAAATTACTAACTACTGAAATCCCTTACCCAGGCAATTCTTTTTTCCTAGCCCGGAAACAATCCGGGAAATTAATAATTGCTGGGGTAACATTTCAACAATTAATACAGCAAAATTTAAACTGAAATCTGCACGAATTTCGCTATACGTAAACAAATTACCCTTCATAACACACCATATATGTGTTATACTTTCAACTCTATAGCACAACATTTTGATGGGGTGACACACACGGTGCAAGAAAATATCAATGTGAATCGATTATTTATCGATATATGGAGTATCAAAAAATCGAATATTGTTCGGTAAATATCGATATCGATATTTAATACAACGACGCAGGCCTAGTCGCGGTCGCTTTCAGTCTCAGTGCTCTCACTGACACAGTCGCTTCAGTCTGTTCACTTTGCTTTGACGTTCAGTCAGTAACGGTTTGTTCACTGTCGTGTTGCTGCAAATTTTTTTTTTTTTTATTTTTTTATATAGGACACGCCAACTTGACCTCACCTCGCCTGATGGTAAGCTAAAGGCAAAGTCTCAGGAAAGAGGGTCACCATTACAGACACTAAGTGCTACAATGGTGGCACTCAGCTTGGCGGCCTCATCAGATGCTTTTTCACGCCCCGCTTAAAGGCCCCGGGACTGTAGGAAGAAGGAAACACGTGTGCTGGTAATGAATTCCAGGTCTTGGTGGTGCG
This sequence comes from Eilema griseolum, assembly GCA_963662185.1. Lineage (NCBI taxonomy): Eukaryota > Metazoa > Arthropoda > Insecta > Lepidoptera > Erebidae > Eilema > Eilema griseolum. The sequence goes on from OY759257.1 coordinate 9,324,211, forward strand.
GCAAAGAAAAGAGTCTCCGAACCGCTTGGTTCTTGCTCGTATATTCTGCACAGTGTGAGGGTGACATCTAAGGCCTGCACGTGTTGTCCTATGTAGGAAAGGAGATGGTGGGATTAGTTGGAAGAGCTCGTCAGAACACTCACCGTGGTAGAGACGGTAAAATACAGCCAAGGAAGCAATATCTCTACGCATCTGCAAAGGCTCGAGGGTGTTCGTGACCTCAGGGTTCCCAATAATTCGGACCGCGCGTCGCTGCAACCTGTCGAGAGCATCTAGTAGGTATTTCGCGGAGCCATCCCAGAGATGCGAGCAGTATTCCACGCAGGAGCGAATTTGTGTCTTATAGAGAAGACACCGCTGCTCCGGCGTGAAAAAACGTCTCACTTTGTTTAGGAGTCCGAGTTTCCGCGAGGCTGTTTTGATGATGCTCTCGATGTAATTTCTGTTATTCAGTTTGCAGCGAATATCCATGCCTAGGATATAGAGATTGTCCTGCAGTGGAAGTGGCGTGCTCTGAAGAGTGGGAAGGGGAAGGAAAGAAGATACCTTTGCTGTGAACGCACAAGCCTGCGTCTTCTTGGCATTGAACTCGACCATGTTCTCGGAGCCCCATTGAGAAATGTGATTCAAGATCCGGTCCAGTTCAGTGACAAGAAGCTGTCTTTTTTCCACGATATCAGACTGTTTGGCCGCAGGTTGTCCGTGATAACTCCCGTGTAAGGTGCTATCGTCTGCATAGCAATGTATGCTGCCGGTGGACAGCATGTCGTTGATATGCAGAAGAAAGAGAGTGGGAGATAATACAGACCCCTGCGGTACGCCAGCATTTATTTGCAAGAACTCCGAAGCCCGTCCATCACAGAGGACGCGGATACGGCGCTCCTGCAGGAAACTAGCAATCCAATTGCACAGTCTAGGAGGCAGACCAAAGGCTGGTAGCTTGGAGAGAAGCGATTTGTGCCAGACTCTATCGAAAGCTTTGGCGATATCAAGACTAATTGCCAGTGACTCGCCGTGCTTGTCCATAGCCTCACCCCAAAGATGGGTAACGTATGCTAGAAGATCACCCGTTGACCGTTTCGGCCTGAAGCCATATTGCCGGTCATTAATTAAGGAGTGATCCTCTAGGTGACGCATGAGCTGTTTGTTAATGATGTGCTCGAAGACCTTGCACAGCACTGAGGTGACGGCTATGGGTCGATAGTTGGCTGGCTCTGAGCGATCCCCCTTCTTGGGGATCGGCTGTACATTCGCCTCTTTCCAAGCCGAAGGCACTGTACCCGAGCTGTAGGACAGTCGGTACAGCCGCGTAAGCATCGGAGACAACTCCGCTGCACATTTTTGTAAGACCACCGCTGGAATACCATCCGGGCCACTGGCTTTCCGGACATCGAGTGATTGAAGCACCGCACGAACATCGCATTGCCTGATACGTATTTCAGGCATTACGTGGTCACCATTGGGTAGTGTCGGCGGCTGTATACCGCAATCATCGACTCGGGAATTGGCCGCAAAGAGATTTACTAGCATATTGGCTTTCTCTTGCGGTCCATGGGCCAGGGATCCATCAGGGTAGCGCAGCGGTGGCAGCGAAGGCTGACAGAAGTTGGACTGCACGGCTTTGGCCAGTCGCCAGTATCCACGGCTGCCCGTGGGATGTGCCACTAGCTCTTGACCAAGCCGCGCAATGCGCAGGGCATCCGCTTTGACGTAAGCCCTCTTGCAGACCTTTGTGGCTCTGTTGTACGCCGCCTTGAAGTGGCTCACATTGGGATCGTGCGTGGCACGCGCCCTTACCCAAGCGCGATACGCGGACTGTTTTTGATCAACAGCCCTCGCACACTCGCGCCCGAACCAAGGGCGCACTCCTCGGGCACCGGTGACATCAGTGTACGGAATATAGTATTCCATACCCAGACCGATCTCACCGGCAACAGCAGTAGCACAATCCGAGGGTTTCTTACCTTCAAAGCAGCGTTCAACCCACGGGATGGACGCAAAATAGTTGCGCAGCCCATCCCAATCTGCTGACGAGTAGTGCCAGAGACGCCGCTTCCCCTGCACGGGTCGTGAAGGCGCTATAATTGGCACCTTGGAGCAGACCAGAGAATTCAAAAGTTAGTGTAAAAATTACCATTGTTTTGTTGTGTTCGTGCTCGTGCCTCGCGATATTTATTTTTACAATAAATGTTTCTCCAAGTGATACATAAACAGTTATATACACAACGAAAAGGCTACAATCGCCACGCTGTTGCAATTATGCGCCGAAGAAGTAGCTAAACATATCAAAAGAAACAGAAAACTTCGTAAACATCTGAAGCACATACAGTTTCCTGAAATTAACATTACTTACGTGAAGAAAAGACTATTCAAGACATGTGATTTTTCAAAATTTATCAGCAGAGAAATGGGCAGTTCGAGGATCTTACCAAGTAAACCAAAAATGTGTGATAATTACGAGTTCAAAATAACAGTTGAAAGTGAAAAGACTCTGTACATCACTACTCTGGAAGATTTAGGCAGCGATATTATGAAACTAGACTTTCCAATGGGGGATTACGTATTGACACCCTTCCATGGGGGATATATTCTGAAAGAAAAGGCATATGAAGCAAAATTTAACGATATGGTACACGTGTTCGCAGCACAAAATGACGAAAAGGAACTCCTTGAAACATGGCCCCATTACGCAACGAACAACGCTGATATTCTGCGTATATTCAGTCGCGATATCAGCGAGCATATGCGTGATGTTGCCTGGTGGAGAGAGAACATACATGTCCCATCACGTCTAGCAATTAAAGTTATTAAGCGGTGTAACCAAATACCGATATTGTTCTACCTAACAGAAAATATTGCACTTAATGACTTGTGCAAAGTAAAATTAACATGTGCGTCGGCAATTAATAACTGTGGTACCGTTGAAGTGTGTTGGTACGTGGAGCATTCAGAGAAAGGAGTAGTAGGCATTGCTGTAAAGCAAAGTAAGTTATACGAGATGATGCGAGAGGAACCAGGTGTTGGTTTGCTGACTGCATGTGGGTTTCGCGGCATTGGAAACTTTAACACTGATAGTGTTTACTGTTTGACCGACAATGTAAATAGGAGAATGTTTGAACCAAATCCCTTTTACAAATGTGAAATATCGGCCTTTTGCTTATCGGTACAATAATGCAGTCAAGCAGACAGCGCAGTGCCGCTTTTCCTGAATGGTGACATGGGACAAGTGATATTTGCGGTCTAACCCAATACAATAAAAAAAACAGTATTTTGTTGTATTCGTGCTCGTGGCTCGTGGTATTTATTTATACAACAAATATTGCTACAAGTGATATAAACATAACATAACATAAACTCACGCCTATATTTCCCGAAGGGGTAGGCAGGGAAGGGGTACTTATAAACCTGCGATAAATACACACATAACTTCGAAAAGCATCGAAAAGTCATTGGTGTGTGCCATGGTAAACCTGGGATCGAACCCGAGACCTCGTCTCAGCAGTCCATTACCCATACCACTAGGCTACCGCGGCTGTTAAGATACAAGTGATATAACGACACATAAACAGTCATTTATACAACAAAATGGCTACAATCCCCACATTGTTTCAATTATGCGCCGAAGAAGTGGTTGAACGTGCCAAGAAAACTTTTGTGTAAAAAATATCATTATTTTGTTGTGTTCGTGGCTCGTGGTATTTATTTATACAATAAATATGGTATAACTACACATTTAATAAACAGCACACAAAAAAAAAGGCTGCAATCCCCACGTTGTTGCGATTATGCACCAAAGAAGTGGCTAAACGTGCCAAAAGAAACAAAAAACTTCGTAAACATCTGAAGCACATTCAGTTTCCTGAAATTAACATTACTTACGTGAATGCAAGTCTATTCAAGACGTGCTATTTTTCAAAATTTATCAGGAAGAGAATTTTTTTTTTGATAAGGCGTGGACAATGTCCGAATGTTTAAATTTTCAATTGTATTCCATGTAATAAATATTTCCGCGCCTCACAGTAGAATGTGCTGCACCAAAACAATATAACAACCATGTTTTTGGATATAAAATTTGATTTGATTTGATTTGACGTTGAGAGTTTGCCTGTAAGATATTGCCGCAGAGCGATAAGGCCGCCATCTGTACGTGCCACAAAACTTGTATCTCATATTGTAATGTAATATGTTATTGGTGTACAATAAAGACGTTTATTATTATTATTATTGTTTCTCAGTTCCATGACTCCCGGGACTATGGAGTCCCGGGCCTTTGGAAGGCGTGCGTCGGGCCGAAGCTAAGACGTAGAGGCCCTTTTAAGAGACTTTAATATGCTAGAAATACATACCATGGTCTGGTATGATGGTCCCAGCCAGGTGCAGAGACTATTACTGCACGGTGCTGTGGCCGTGATGGAAACTATATTATGGGCTATGGAATTGAGAATTGGATGCATTGGTGAAAGGGCTTTGGGGGGAGACTAACGGACGCCTGCCTTGACAATAAGTCTCAAAACTGACCATGGAGCAACATCCATTGAGCGGCTAAGGTTGTCAAGAGGTAAGTCTGCGGGGCGCAAGTTCCTGGTATACCAGTCAGCACGCTCCCGGCGTTGTGACATTTTACACCTGGAACATAGGTTCTGCTCTTGCAACTCCACTCATGGCCGGCCAATAAAGGGGAAATAAATCCTTAGCCTCGGGAGAATCGGGGTACGTGGTGTCGCCACTCACCAACAGCTTGCATGTCTGATCACATAGAGTAGTTAAAGTTAACAAGTGTATAATGAAATCGGTTACCACTTAGCTGAAAATATCTGATAATTTGTGTGAAACTGACTAAAATATAGGTAAAATATAGTGATGTCAGATTAAAAAAATAAAAATATCAAAGGCTGCACATATAAATTCATAAATTATTTTTCCTTTTTTAATTTTTATGTAGTATAGTTCTGTAAAATATTTAGGTAATTTAGAATTAATTGTACATATTGTAATGAACGTTGAATAGATTACATAAAAAATAAAAATTTGAAAACATATGACATGCGTATTTTTGTAATCGCACAATTTCCTTTATCTTCATTCCAGGTCCAGTGAGTTTAGTTTAGAAAAAAATTATACCATGTAGAAAGAAATTCCCCACGTGGAGTTATACAGAACATTCGTTTGTAGTTCATTCTTTGAAAACAAGGCTTCGTTTTAAAGATTTGGGAAGCACACAGTTCAGCAAACTGGCCCTCAATTCTAACAAAGCAAAACCACAGATACTGCAAAAAATGACATTAAACTTTATTTCCATACCATTGAAGTCCAAAATGAAATAACACATTACACTTTTTCATTCTCTCCGCAAAAAGCTTTTTAATTTTGGACTTTAACCACATTGCTTTAAAGTCTCAAATAAATGATTTTTTTAGCAGTGTCCGTGGTTCTACAGTGGTTTTATTTTAGCAGAATCTAGGCCATCGTAGGCGAGTTATCATTTTGCCTTCGGCACTACATGACTGCAATTTGTAAACTAGCTACGTATAAACGAGTATATCATAAAAATACCAGCGACATAATTATAATGTACCAGCGTGACACCTCCTTCTCACCAAAAAACAAGATGTAGGTAAACTTGTTTGATATAAAACTTGTTGAAGAATTGTAGAATACAAGTCTTAACATAATATATACTTGTTTTATACATGTATTGAGACTGTTTTCGTTCACAAAGTATGTTGTAAACAAGCAAGTCACATATTGCAACTTATCAAATACATGTTTTATACTTAGGTGAAAACGAGAGGTTAGAACTTCATTATCGCGATGCAGGATTGTATACTTACATGCGATATCATCGAGTGCCGTCAAAACCAAAGCTGATGCTCCAACAGATACCGTTTGCCGGAGTAATTCTACTGTCTTGTTAAAAGATGTTCGACCTGTAACAAATATCGCATTATTAGATGACCCACCCCGGCTTCGCCTGTGGTATATTTTGAAACCTCATATCACCACTTTGAGCCCGTAATTTTTTAGTCTTCAAATAATGTATGGAAATCTTTCGGATTTGTTGACATTTATGATCACTGCTCCGCTCTTTTAAGTAGTAGCGTGATGCTATATAGCCTAAAATCTTCGTCGATAAATGGACTATTCCAAACAAATAGATTTTTTCAATTCGAACCAGTTGTTTCTGAGATTAGGGCGTTCAAAGACGCTTTTAACATTATTACTATTAGATAATTTTTTTTTTTTTTTTTCATAGAAGAATTAGGCATGGATAGGCGCACAGGAGGATGCGTAGGCTGCTGCCGCCTCCTCTGTGAGCAGATAATGCTTGTGAAGGAGGTGGCGGAGCAGGAACGGAGACTCGCTAACCGCGCAAGGCGCGACGAGCGTAGGTTACTTGGGCGTTGGTCGCAGTATGAACTCCGTCCCCCATCCGGGCCTGGGGGTGACGGGTGAAACCGCTTGTCACCCTAGCAGAAGCAGGCTGCGGCGGCGACGCGTGATGCAGCCTCGTACCCAGGGACTAAATGGGGACTTCGTGGTTCCCACACCTAAAGAGGGCCAGTTCGAAAGAGCCCTGCGTCGGTCGTGGTGCGAGGGATATGGCAACTTTATCTCCGGCAACCTACGGCCCTCAGATGGAGTTTTTTTTGTATACCACTTAGGTGGCAGACAAGCACACGGCCCACCTGATGGAAAGTTGTTACCGTGGCCTATGGACGTATGCAACACCAGGGGTGTTACACTCGCGCTGCCGACCATGAAGAAACTTTTTTGATTGTGGCGTGTATTTAAGTCGGTTCAAGTCCGACATAACCACCCCACCGGCTCCGTGGGGATGTTTAGCACAATATGAAACGGCATGTATAGGTAATAAACACCCACATTTCACCAATAACTGTTTTCTGTTGTTTTGTTGTGATAAAGGTGTTTTTATGTGAAGTGTGTGATTTTTTTAAATTCTAATTGTGGGTGAGCCTATTGCCATCTCCCGGTCATAGACATTACCTGTATATGCTTGGCTGAGAGTAAGTAATGGGTTGTTGGGCCTCTCTGGAGGGCCATCGACAAGCTTGCGCCTCACTGCGTCCACTAGGTTGTCAGATATTGGCAGCAGTTTGACATTGACAGCTGTCAAAGCGACCTGTCAAACGAAAAAAGAGTTAATTATTTTGAAGGTACAGGATCCTATTTCTAAACACTGTACTTTTAGCGGCAATCCCACTGCATTAGACGACATCGATAAATCAAATAATATTAAGGGCACATCTCTATTTTTCCCTTATGTTGGCAACTCTGTACCAATGTGTTACAGTTGTTAGGTTGGCTACGTTCAGTTAGCCCTGATTTGACATTTCGTAAGATTATTTTGCACTATGGAAGTCCCGTCTCTTCTTACGTAGTATTGTATTCTCTTTGGGCAATCCCTTCATTCCCTACGGAGGTAGTAATGACGGCTTCGGACTAACTAAAACAGCACGCAGTCTTGGATCTCCGGATGCCGGAGGTGCGATTCTCTTATTCGTCATTCCAGAGTTAAACCCGGATGCATCCAAAGCTTTCACCTTGAAGTTTAGGGTCCGCTTTTTCAGTTTAGTCTTCAGACTGGACTTTGACAGTTTGTTTCGAAATGACTGTCATATGACCTTCACAACCTATTAGCGATAATAAAGTATGGCAATTAGACCAGTCGTTGGTTTTTTATACGGCGCCATCTACCCATAATCGTCCCAGAATCCAACATAATCACCACCGGTATGCGAGGGGATTACCACACTAAAAGAAAAGGATATACCCAAAATATCTCATCTTACCTCTAGAGTAGACCACGCTGTTCTCGTATAAGTAGTAGGGTCTACGCCCACCACGGCTCCAGAAGTCATATTCTGCACCAACCAGTCTTGGATGGACTCATCGACTCCTAAAAAGTAATCAAAATTATAACTTTTATTGGGTGCGGTTGGGTTGGTGCGGGCACAGCATACCTACCTACTTAAATACTGTTTTTTATGCATCTTATTGTTTGTGTTTTTTTTTTTTGCTACGATAGTGGAGTTTTTATGTGTAGTGTGTGTGTGTTTAAAAAATGGTTCTTTCTTTCTATTGTTGCCCTCGGCACCTGTATTTAATAGGCAAGTAGTGTCTTCAGAAAACTTAGGGCTAAGGAATTATGCCGTCGCATAATACCAGAAACAAAAAACAAGAATAAACTAGTTGTACTAAAACTCAGGCTTCACAAAGTTGGTGATCCGTTTGTAGGCAGCTGTATAAAAATTTTCAATCAAATTTATCAGGATTTGATTAAAATGCCAATACATACATTTAAAATATATCTATACTAATATTATAAAGAACAAAGATTTGTATTTTTGTATGTAACGAATAAACTCAAAAGTACTGGACCGATTTTAATAATTATTTTTTCATCAAAGTAGATGAGTATCTTGATGATGGCAATGCGTGGCCAAAGTCTCTTGTTTGCTCGCACAAAATAAATTGTAAACTAAATCAAATTTATAAAAGATAATCTAGTTTCTAATAATAGTTCTCCGATTTTCTTGCTGGTATCTTCTCAGTAGAACTAACCTACCGAACCAGCGAAAGAATCATTTTCCAATGGTTTATTCTAACATTATTTATTATTTTTATATTATTTCTTGACATAATTGTAAAGTTTTGACGTTCATATGTGCTCTTTGTGTGCCTAAACTGAATAAATGAAATTGATTCTTTGATTCTTCTTTGAGTTGTCGAGCTTTTTAGGGCTTCAACTACACATTTCGACTTTCATAGATGTTTGTATGGTAACCGGGACCGTCAGCTTAACATGCTCTCCGAGACACAGAAATACCTTTCTGTCGTCTGAACGTGATGGAAAGTGGGTACCGGGGCCTATGGACGTGTGCAACACCACCAAGCGTGATTGAGTAACAAACATTCAATCAAACATCCTCACAAACCTTCGCATTTAAATCATTAGTAGGAAGTACGACCACACCTTGTCTCTTCAGCGTCCATAAAGTGGTATTAGCTTCCAAGTCAAACTGTATCCAGTATCTGCTATCAGTCCACACCAGGGCCTCGGATGCCGTCACCACTGCTGTGCCAGCACCACCCAGGAACCCTGTCAGCCATGCTCGGCGAGCGTCCGCCGGAGCGATCTGCAGCGACTGGAATTAATAAACATACATACATCCATACATGCATACATACATAGCTTGTCAAAATCATAACCCTCCTTTGGATTTGCCGAAGTCGAGTTAAAATTTGTATTTACTGAAGAGTTTTTGTACTGTCAATGGGAAGACCAAAGGCTTGTCCTGCTTTATCTTCTGCATTGACAGCACAGAAACTCTCTGTTCTTACGGGGTCAGCAGCACGAATGTGACTCCCCTGGCTTTATTCTACTAAAGCAAAACCACTTACACCACAGATACTGCAAAAAATGGCATTGAATATTAGACTTTATTGCCATATGTTTAAAGTCCAAAATTAACTGAAAGTTTCATTACATTTTTCATTCACTCAGCAAAAAACCTAAATTTTGGACTTTAACTGCATTGCTTTAAATCTAAAGTTAAATGATTTTTTTAGCAGTGCCCGTGATATGACAGTGGTTTTCCTTTAGCATAGTCCTGGTGTTGCATACGTCCATAGACGAAGGTAACCACATGCCGCCAGCCGCTCCATATTCAGCGGTAATTAATATTATCATTATCCTTATTTTATGTGGCTTGCAAACAGTCAAAAAGTAAGAAGGTGTATTACGGGCTTTAGATTTAGCGCATTATCAGTTTAAATCTATAATGCTGTATACAAATGTCTTTATGCGAATTGATAAAATCTAATCAAGGCTAATTACATATTAACTATCTGATAACGAGTACATTTTAATGAGATACCAAATAAAAACGTGTGCAGGGCCCTATTGAAACCTTCGAGGCCCAAGCTAAACTCTGATGCTAGTCAATGCACCTGCTAAACAATGGACGAGGCTCTGTTGCAGGTTCTCCACTCTAAGTTGGGAAGTCAGAGGCATTGGCTACCAGAAACGTCAACATATCAACCAAAAACAATAAGCAGACTTCGAGTTCCAAGGTGGAATTGAGAAAATGCTATGAAGAAATTATTCCTCTTTAAAACAAGAACAGAGGCCCTACAATACTTCCTTGGAGTACGCCTCTTCTCTAAGGTCTAGTTAATATGTACTCTATTTTACAATACTTTCTACATATTCGAAATAGTTGTTGTATTTCGATAACAAGCTTATTCGATTACGATATAAGTTTGTCATTATAATAGCCATTTTCAAAACTATTCTCATCTAAGAATATGTGATTATACACGCAGTCAAATGCCTTATCTTAGTTAGCTAGCTCTTTCTGTTTCTTTAATTCATCCGTTCATCATTCAGTACGTGTACCAATTTACGCTAAAAAGCTAGAGATTGACTTAAAAATATTACTTTGCCAGAAATTGAACTTGGGGCCTGATTCTGCTAATTTATAAAGTATCGATTTCAATATGATGGCTGTCAAAATCAATTAATGTCAAAATCGTTCACAGTTTCAATAAAAAGACTAATTTTGCCTCTATCTATGTTATGGTGCCACTTCAGTTGGCTATTTGTGTCTGCTACACGTATTGTGCGTTTGTTGATTTGACAAAATACTTGACGTATATGCAAATTTAGACACGCACAATTCACTTCACAAAAAAGTGTTGAATTAAAGATTTGGCACATGTGAATTGACACATTTTTTCTACTGTTAAAGGGACTCGTACCTATTACTCTAATGGCCGTAAATAATTAAAAAAAAACTAAATAACTGGTCAATTGTACGTACGTACGTATTTTGGTATTGATCATTTGTCAAATAGGTAAAAGGCAAATGCTTTATCAAATACACTATCTACATATCGTAATTATTCGTTAAATACGCAAATACGAATAGCCATGTGAAGTACATATATACATACATATAATCACGCCTTTATCCCAGCGAAGTTAGGCAGAGGTGAAATAACACCCACATTTCACCAACCATTGTACTCGGTCCCACGTAATAGGGGGTGTGATAGCACTATTGTTGACTCGAGTCATGCACCTGAGGCTGAGTCTGGACTGTATATATCTGTCTGATGTTAAACAGCCGTATCCCTTAGTCGGATACCACATGGGAAGAGATGGGGTGGCCCAAATTTTACTCTGCCGGGAACCACGCAGCTGTGAAGTGTCACCATTAAAAACGACCACGATGTCAATGTTCTTTCCTAAGAATTGTATTACGAAAATATCATTGAATTTCTAACCATCTTTGCATATAGATTGTCATTGGTCGATCTCCAGTGACGTCACACAGTCCGACCAATGACACTCTCTATCAAGGATGTCTCTGACTCTGTGTGCATAGAAAATTGCTCAGCAAGTTCCTTACGTTATGAGCGTCAGCTGTAGGCACAATGTAGGCATCTACTCCATACTCTGCCATCACGGTGCGCATCGTGGATAGACGCAGCTCATTGGCGGACCTTGCTGTCACGCTGGATATGTCGTCATTTGCTGTAAACAAAACAACAGCTCACTTAATGTTCTCTTCATCCTAGGATTAACTCCCAGTCGCTTTCGAAGATTTCATCTCGGAGTACGTGATCCGCTTTTTCCAGTCTAACTTTGCTCAAGCTCAACTTTGATATTTCCCGTGAAGCGATCTGACATCCACAATTCATTAGATGTTTCGAATCTTTTGGAGTGAATCGTCGTGTAATCTTTCAAAGTGGAGGAGGCCACTTGGCACGGTCTTGTTGGTCTATGGTAGTGAGTGCTGCACATATGACACCCTCCACGACGTCAAGCCAAGACATCTTACCACCTGCCCCTTCTATATGACGAATTGATGAGTAATTAAAATAACTTACAGAAAACAGTTCCATCTGGTTCAGGGAAGTCGTAGACCAATGTTGTATGGCCGCTGTCCACATTTGCCCAAACACTGAAATTATTACCAAAAAAAAAATATATATTTAGAAACTAGCAGCCGTGATCCTATGCCACTATTCCTTAGATTGTATTGTTTTGTTAGACTAAGTAGCAAATAAATAATAACGCGACAGTAAACTTCCCCCTTTACTTCCCCATTTGCCCTCCTATCCAAAAAAGCTCTCGACAAAAGTGACAAACAAACAAACATATGGATAAAATCAAAATCGGCCACCTTGTCAAAATGGAGACTATGTTTTTATCCAAACTATTGTCGATCTTTGTGCCAAATTTCCTGGCTACATACCGTACGACCTCCAAGTTTGGACCTCATTTATAAATGGGTATTAATGATCTCATTTTCAGACCCTTTTAAAATGAGGTCAAAATTTTGACGTCGCACAGGTATGTAGCCAACTTCATCAAGATTCAATCTGCGATTTTTACCTGAACACACACATCCAGACATCCACATACCTAGGGGTAATATGCCCTCTGTCTTGAACCCAAAATGTGCTCATAATGCGCTATATACACACAGTACTTGCTTTTCGAGTGTCGGATAACACGCGGTGCTACGGCACACAAAAGATGTTTTTAAGTACCGACCACTGAATCTTATGTATTAGAGTATCTGTTATGAACAAAATAATTCTTGTGGTGATGGAGAACGAATACAAGTATCACTACCTCATCTCATCTGATGGGTGTCGTAAAAGGCGATTAACAGAAAAGTACGGAGACGATATCACGGCGAGAGAAGGAAAACTCGAAATAAAACCCACGAAAAGACACGGCAGTATTTACGTCCAATTGAGCAGTCCGACTGGGAAAGTACCTCCGGCCTACAGAATATCGCGGCCACAATAACCTCGTGTTGTGTTCCCGGTGGTGAATGGGATACCCAGAGCTCACTGGAGGGATTTTGTGGTGGCGGGGAAAGACCAAAAGCTTTGTCTTACACTGACGGCACGGAAACTCTCAATGCTTGTAGGGTTGGCAGCGCGAGTGTGACTCTCTTGGTTTTGCACGCGTCCATAGACCTCGGTGACCGCTTTCCATCAGGTGGTAAAAAAAACCCTGTACCAACCCGTCTGGCCAGTAGGCCAAAGCCTCCCAACATTGGGAGAGGCCTATGTCCAGCAATGGACTTCGATGGGCTAATTGATTGATTAACTACGACAACGGAGAAGCTCAAATCCACCAAGCACAGATTATATTTAAACTAACTAACTGCGTGCGCCAGAGACTCGACTCTATCAATTCACTCACTTCTCTTAAATTCAGCGCATCAAATTACACAAAACACGCGTGTGAGGTGGCGACCTTTTTGAGTCGTTATTATGTATAATAATAAATAAATAAATATTCCACGACATTCTACACAACGCTATCTAGACCCATGGTAAGCATAGCCTAACTAGCTTGTGTTATGGGATCTAGAATGCGGATAAACATACTTAGATACTTTTTTTTTTTTTTTGTAAATACTTACATATTATACATAGAAACACCCAGACCAATGCAACTATACATATTGATGCATACAAATATTTGCACTGAGCGGGAATCGAACCCGCGCCCCCTGCATAGCAGTCGAATGCTCTACCGCTACGCCGTCGTCGTGTATGTACTTAATGTTAACATGTATGACCTAGAATAAATGTTTTTCTTTCTTTCTTTCTTTCAATTTTATCGCCCCTGATGCGTGCTATTCGGACATTGAATCTCATAGCTGCGGAGATTGATCTATTCCATTATGCTAAGAGTGAGTTCACAAGGGTGGCATTACAATCTGCTACGTTAAGTTCAATGTTATCAACATTTAATATACCTAAGTAATATATAGAATGTAAACACATAGTTGATAATTATAAGATAGCTGCACTATTGCATTGGGGTAAAGCCTCTAATGATAAGTAAAATAATGGTCCAAGATATTATGTGCCCAAAGGTACACAAACTTCCGCGTTTTATGTTCTTAGTGTAACTTACATGAGACATATTTGCAAAATCCAACTGCATTGCCACGCCATTATTAACGAAATGAATCAGTAAATGAAAGAAATTGTAATACATTTTATAAACAGTAGATAAGTGATAATTATTCGGCTAGTGATTAGATTACGGGTAAAGTCTTGTATCCATTACAGAAACTGAGGTGCAACACACTATAGTTGCGGCACGTTATATTGGCCATTTTGACACGACTGGTTTTGTTCGTTTTCTCTTTGTTGTAAATATATTTGCATTGGTCTGAGTGTTTCCATGCCTCGTAGGACAAATTAAACCGTCGCTCCCGGTTGTCTTATGAACATCTATGACAGTCGTTATATGGGTGAAACGGTGGTCTGTTTCACTCATTTACTAGAAGGAGTTGGCCTCGATTCTGCTAAAGCAAAACCACTGTCATACCACGGACTCTGCTATAAATATATTTAATTTTCGACTTTGAAATTTAAAAGGCCTTTTGCAGAGTGAATGGAAAAGATTAATGAAACTTTTTTCATAAAATTTTGGACACAACATTTTATGCCAATTTTGCAGTGTCGGTGGTATAACAGCAGTTTTACATTAGTAGAATCAAGGGCTAGACCCGAGGAGGGCCTGATCGAGAGAGTTGGCCCTGGGTCAGCCGGGGTGCGAGGGATATACCTGTCAACCTCAACTTCGGCAATCAACAATTACCCACAAACGTCGTACGTTTTGGTCGGTTCGAGTCCGACATAACCTCTCCCACCAGCTCCGGCGAGGAGGTATCCGTGAGAATGTTTTTGCACGTAAAAATAGAGCCTGATCAACCGTCCGGTCCATGGCGTCCCCAGTAGCAGTAGTACGGCTTCAGTCCTACATAAGTGCGGGCCTTGGGGTAACAGGTGGAGCCGCCATTCGCATTAGCAGAAGCAGATTTAATTGGCAGCACAATGCGCGGCCTCCTCTCTATGGCAAAGGGTACGTGGTTCCCAAAGCCGAGGGGGCCATTTCGTAACTGATGATGGCCCTGGGCCAGTGGAGACGAGAGGGAGGCTCCTTACTTTTACAAATCATAAATGGAATGAAAAGGATCTTTTCAGTAGGTATCAGTTGCCTTTTTATTTTTACCCGACTACGTGAAGCACTTACGGCTATGGATGTATGTATGTATGTATGTATATATATATATATATGTATGTAGGTTCATCTGTTCCCTTATACTTAACAACCATTTATTTGAACAAGACAAATGAGGTATCGTTAGCAGCATCTTAGTCATCTGCTGGTTATAGGCTATATAAAGTGTCAATATCAGAATAAACGGGATATTTACCATGTTTCATTGTTTTGAACACAACAGCGCCGAAATATCGGAAACTCAAAACAATGAAACATGGTAAATATCCCGTTTATTCTGATACTGATGTGAGTGACCATGATAGTTTAAATACCTATATTTAAAGTGTCACCGAATCCAATGTGGCGCCCTCTAGCGGTAATAAAGTGCTGTGTTAAAAAATAAATTTGAGATAAATATGTCGTATTTGATATCAACTAAAAGAGCTTAATTAGCACATTTCAAAATTGTAAAACTACACCTATTGCATGCCCCAAAATAATATAAATAAAAAATAAGTTTAAAACTAAAACCCGACTGCTGAAAAAAACGCTCTAAAAAGTATTTAACGAAACAACATTCTAGGGAAAATTGAAGAAAAATTTCATTATTTTGTGTAAGATTAAGGAGCCACGGTGATTAATAAAATAGAATTTGCTAAGCTAGTTTTGTCTTTGACTATACATTACTCAAGATTATGCTCTTTAAATGCGGTACATTTTCCTCTAGATCGGTCGATGGATAAGATACCCTTTGTCGATTTAATATCAATAACAATCAATATTAACTTATCTAGGTGAAATACATGGTATCTAACATTGTTTCATTATTATTAGTAACTAGCTGACCCACCCCGGCTCCGCCTGTGGCAAACGTCGAAGCATCTTCATAACATAACATAAACTAACGCCTATATCCCCGAAGGGGTAGGCAGAGGTGCTAGCACCCACATTTCGCCAGTTTATGTTTAGGTCCCAATGTAATAGGTGGCGAGCCTATTGCCATTAACCGGGCACTTATGAATGCATCTTCAAGTGTATATAATATACCCGTAATTGACCGAGCGAGAGAAGCGAGTGAGTCTCTTTTTCGACAAGGTGGTTGATTTCGCGTTTGTGGGCACCTATGCCATTATTTTTTGTCAGGTCCGACTTTTTTTTTTAACTTACGGAAATCCACATGGACACGACTTATTTTTACATGGACACCCCCCGCCGAGGCCAGCGGGGTTTTTATGCGGGCTCGAACCGACTAAGCTGAGGGTGAGGTAGCCTCTGGCATATCCTTAGCGCACCCCGACTGACCCAGGGCTATAGAAGGCCCCATCGGGTGTGGGACTACGGAGACTCCATCTTTCTCCAGAAAAAGGCGAAGGGGCACTAATCGCGCCGCCGTCTCGGCCTGCTTCTGCTAGAGTGACAGGCGACTTCACCTGTCTAACCCCAGGCCTGCACTCATGGAGGACGGAGGTAATTTAATGACCTTCGACGCCAGAGTCAGCTACGCGCATTGCGGGCTATGCGGAAGGGACCTAAGTTGGCTCCTTCCTGATCCGATGCAGTTAACTCCCAAAGCATACGTGTCCAGCGATCACCTGCCTAAGCCGGTACGAGAGGCCCCCGAGTGGCTTCGTAAAGGCGAACTTCGTTATAAAAAAAAACATTAAAAAAAAAGCGTACTTACCAGAAAATTGTTGCTATAAGGTGCTCGTGCGGTCTACTGGTGGTCGTGATAAAATGCTTTTTGCAGAGTGAATGAAAAGTGTAATGGAATTATTTTCATTTAATTTTGGACTTTAAATAGAAATAAGGTCTTAAATTGAATACCATTTTTTCGAGTGTCTGTGGTAAGACAATGGTTTTGCTTTAGTAGGATTGAGGGCCCTTCATAGAACTACTAGTTTTAATAATTTTCAAATAAAGTATGGAAATCTGCCGGATTTATTGACATTATTGATAATAACTCCGCTTCATTTTAAGAAGAAGAAGAATAATAATTTATTTGCCTTTAAACATGGTAACATGGATCTTACAATATTATGTTAATAGACAGCATGCTTAGCTGCAATTTGCAGCATGCAAATTTTATTAGTTATCAATATTAGATACAAGAAGTGTTATCAGTTCTTACAGTCATCAATATATGGAATTTGGTAAACAATATTACAATATTTCGAATGTTAATAAAATTATTACAGCTTGTCTCAATAAGTAATTAGTTTCAGTAGTCACATCATATTCTAATTACTTTCATTAAATTTTTTATAAGGTTACTTATATTATTTACTCCTATGTTTTTTTATGTGTTATAAATTCTTTCACTGTGTAAAAATCTTTCATTGAGGAGTGTCGTAGTGATACATACATATAATATAGCCTATAATCACTATGTATGTGTATATTATTTTATGTGAACTATTGTTGTTCTTATGAGAGATACTTAGGTCTTTAAACCACACGTTCCTCGATAAATGGATTATTCAACACAAAAATATTTGTTCAACAAGCAATCAATGAAACAAACTTTTCAGCTTAATAATATACCTAAAAACAGATGATAGCCGCTTGGTTCCCAGCGGAGTAGAATTTGGACCACCCGATCTCTTCCCATGCGGAGTCGTACAAGGCGACTAAGGAATAGGGCTGTTTAGCATCAGACAGAGAGCTTTCGATAGAGTCTGGCACAAATCGCTTCTTTCCAAGCTACCTGCCTTTGGTCTGCCTTCTAGGCTGTGCAACTGGGTTGCTAGCTTCCTGCAGGGGCGCCGTATTCGCGTCCTTTGTGACGGACGAGCTTCGGAGTTTCTGCAGGTTAATGCTGGCGTGCCCCAGGGGTCCGTCTTATCACCCACTCTCTTTCTTCTCCATATCAACGACATGCTGTCTACCGGCAATGTTCATTGTTATGCAGATGATAGCACTATACATGGGAGTTATCATGGACATCCTACGGCCAAGCAGTCAGATATCGCAGAGAAAAGGCAGCTTCTACTTACTAGATGCTCTCGACAGGTTGCAGCGACGTGCGGTCCGCATCATTGGGAATCCCGAGATCACGAACACCCTAGAACCTTTACAGCTGCGTAGAGATGTTGCGTCCATGGCTGTATTTTACCGTCTGTACCATGGGGAGTGTTCTGATGAGCTCTTCCAATTAGTCCCACCCTCCCCCTTCCTACACAGGACAACGCGTGCAGGTTTTAGATGTCATCCGCACACGGTGCAAAACATCCGATCAAGAACCAAGCGGTTCGGAGACTCTTTCCTCTGTCGCACCATTAAGGCCTGGAATTCATTGCCAGCTCACGTGTTTCCTTCTTCCTACAGTCCCGGGTCCTTTAAGCGGGGCGTGAAAAAGCATATGATAAGGCCGTCAAGCTGAGAGTCACCATTGTCACACGGTATGTGTAAGTAATGGTGACCCTCTTTTCCGGGACTTTGCCTTCAGCTTACCATCAGGCAAGGCGAAGTCCAATTGACGTGTCCTATATAAAAAAAAAAAAAAAAAAAAGTACTTACTAGATGCTCTCGACAGGTTGCAGCGACGTGCGGTCCGCATCATTGGGAATCCCGAGATCACGAACACCCTAGAACCTTTACAGCTGCGTAGAGATGTTGCGTCCATGGCTGTATTTTACCGTTTGTACCATGGGGAGTGTTCTGATGAGCTCTTCCAATTAGTCCTACCCTCCACTTTCCTACACAGGACAACGCGTGCAGGTCTTAGATGTCATCCGCACACGGTGCAAAACATCCGATCAAGAACCAAGCGGTTTGGAGACTCTTTCCTCTGTCGCACCATTAAGGCCTGGCATTCATTACCAGCTCACGTGTTTCCTTCTTCCTACAGTCCCGGGTCCTTTAAGCGGGGCGTGAAAAAGCATATGATGAGGCCGTCAAGCTGAGTGTCACCATTGTCACACGGCATGTGTAAGTAATGGTGACCCTCTTTTCTGGGACTTTGCCTTCAGCTTACCATCAGGCAAGGCGAAGTCCAATTGACGTGTCCTATTAAAAAAAAAAAAATATATATATACAGTCCAGACTCAGCCTCAGATGCATGGCTTGAGTCAACGGCTCACCCCTTTTACTTGGGACAGAATACAATGATTGGTGAAATGTGGGTGTTAATTCACTTCTGCCTAATCCTCCGGGATGAAGGCGTGATTATATGTAGATATGTATAACAAACTAACAAACAAAGACATATAGTTAATTATATCTTTAACCTTACCTTGTATTTACTTCTAATATTTGAATACTATCTTATCTTTTATCATTATAATTATAATCTATAAAATTTAATTTCAATCCCTACTATTGATTAATTATTTAATTTAGTCATTGAAATATGGCGCTGAAATATAGCCGGATTATATCAATATGTCTCATGTAAGTCTGTATAATATTTAGTATCTTACAGCAATGGAAAAATACGCAGACGATATCACTGCGAGAGAAGAAAAATTCGAAGTAAATCCTCTATCAATCCGTCTGGCCAGCTGTGCAATTCTGTAAACATACCATCGAACACAGCGCTGCGACCGCCTTGATAAAGATTGTTATTGGTCGATCTCTAGTGACGTCACCCGGTCTGGCCAATGACAGTCCATATCAAGACTATCTCATAGATCTCACATATCTCACATATCTCTCACATATCTCTCAAGGCTGCGAGAGAAGAAAAGTTCGAAGTAAAACCCTGTATCAATCCGTCTGGCCAGTTGTGCAATTCTCTTAGCACACAGCGTCGAACACAGCGCTGCTACAACCTTAATAAAAATTGTCATTGGTCGATCTCCAGTGACGTCGCCCAGTCCGGCCAATGACAGTCCATATCAAGGCTGTCTCATATCACTGCGAGAAAGGAAAAATTCGAAGTAAAACCCTGTATCAACCCGTCTGGCCAGCTGTGCAATTCTCTTAGCATACAGCGTCGAGCACAGCGCTGCGACCGCCTTGATAAAGATTGTTATTGGTCGATCTCCAGTGATGTCACCCAGTCCGGCCAATGATAGTTCATATCAAGGCTGTCTCATAGATAGATAGATAGATAATTCTTTATTGTACACCAACAGATTTACAGTAGGACAAGTAGGTAGCATGTTTACAGTTGAATGTACAAAGGGCGGCCTTATCGCTGAAGCGATTTCTTCCAGGCAACCTTGGGATGGACAATAATGTTATAAAAACAAAAGATATGGTGTAGTTACCGACTAAACTTAAATAGATAGTGTATTAAAACAAAAGAAAGAGAGAAAAGTAAGTAAAATAAAATTAATATACAGCTTTACACAAAAAATTATCAACATAAATACTGACATACAAATACATATACATGTACTAAATAAATATATACATAAAGTAAATAGTTCATACTAATACGAAGGGAAAATAGTGAGTGAGCACATAATTGTGAGCTATTACCTACTGTGCACAACATAATAGGTAGTGGTTCTTGACCATTAATTTAAATACATTTAGGGATTTTGCCCGTCTAATGTTCAGTGGTAACTTGTTCCATAAGCGCACCGCCCTGACAGTGAAAGACTTGTCAGTCTCATATCACTGCGAGAAAAAAAAATTCGAAGTAAAACCCTGTACCAACCCGTCTGGCCAGCTGTGCAATTCTGTAAACATACCGTCGAGCACAGCGCTGCGACAGCCTTAATAAAAATTGTCATTGGTCGATCTCCAGTGACGTCACCTAGTCTGGCCAATGACAAACCATATCAAGGCTGTCTCATATCACTGCGAAAGCAGAAAAAATCGAAGTAAAACCCTGTATCAACCCGTCTGGCCAGCTGTGCAATTCTGTAAACATACCGTCGAACACAGCGCTGCGACAGCCTTGATAAAGATTGTCATTGGTCGATCTCCAGTGACGTCACCCAGTCCGGCCAATGACAGTCCTTATCAAGGCTGTCTCAGCGCTGTGCCCCACACTGTGTGCTTAGAGAATTGCAAAGCTGCGTGGAAACAGTAGGCCAAAGCCTCTCAACATTGGTGAGGCCTATGTTCAGTAGTGAACTGCGAAAGGCTAATTGATTGATGTTAAAGCATTTTTTTATACCACTTAGGTGGCATACAAGCATACAGCTTACGTGATGGAAAGTGTTTTTTTTTTTTATACCACTTAGTTGGCAGACAAGCACGCGGCCCACCTGATGGAAAGTGGTTACCGTGACCTATGGACGTCTGTAACACCAGAGGAGTCACAGTCGCGCTGCCAACCCTGTAAGTACAGAGTTTCTGTGACGTCAGTAGAAGACAAAGCAGGACAAGCCTTTAGTCTTCCCACTGACAGCACAAATTCTCCAGTGAGCTCTGGCTACCCTACTCACCGCTGGTTACCGTGGTCTATGAACGTGTGCAACACCAGAGAAGTCAGACTCGTGCTGCCGAGCCTGTAAGAATAGAGAATTTTTGGCAGCAGAAGATAAAGAAGGACACGATGTATACGCTTGTTTAACAAGCAAAAAATGTTTGTAAATAGACCAAAAAAATGCCCGCTGAGTTTCTTGCCGGGGTCTTCTCAGGTTGAAAGGTGTTGTAGGTTTTGAACCGGTGGTCAATTTGCTAAACTAGTCTTGCAATTTTTTTTATATTGATGTTTTGTAAGTTCCGATTTAATGGTCTATGCAGAATTTAGATCTTCAGCACAGTACAAAAACTCTCCAGTGAGCTTTGGCTACTCTACTCACCGCCGGGTACACAACACGAGGTTATTATGGCCGCGGTATTATGTAGGAAATACCGTCGTGTCCTATGCATATTTTGGTGTATTAAAGTTGGTTTCTATTATTGTTTTAGGTTATTTGCAAATGCGGTTGTCGGCCATATGCCTCCAAGTGTCTCCATCAACGCAAAAACAGAAGAAACCGTGCTTGGTAAATATTCTGCTCATCTGATGAGTGGTTCTCATTTGTGAAAACCTGTGATATTGTAGATTAGGGAATAAGAGTAGCTTTTATTAGCGAAAGTTACGCTTTTTAACATGGCTATCTACTGTAAAATCCTATTGAAACAGGCCCAGTCATTTCAGACAGACAATAATGTATTTTTGTTTAAAGGACCGTGAGATAATACATACATTCATTTAAAAAAACTGTTATTTTACTTGCGTACATGCATACATTTATAATCACGCCTTTATCCCCGGAAGGTTAGGCAGAGGTGAATTAACACCCACATTTCACCAATAATTGTATTCGGCTCCACGTAATAGGGGGTAGGCCTATAGCCGTCTTCCGGGGACTATTGTTGACCCGAGCCATATATCAGAGGCTGAGTCTGGGCTATATATTTGTCTGATGTTAAACATTTTCGTTATTTTAATGTTACAAAAAAGGCCAGCAGAATAAAATTTGGACCACCCCGTCTCTTTCCATGCGGTGTCGTACAAGGCGACTAAGGGATAGGGCTGTTTAACATCGGACAGATATATACAGCCTAGACTCAGCCTCAGATTCATGGCTTGAGGTTGTTGAATAGTGCCCGGAAAACGGCAATAGGCTCACCCCCTATTACGTGGGACCGAATACAATGATGGTGAAATGTGGGTGTTAATTCACCTCTGCCTAGCCCTCCGGGGATAAAGGCGTGATTATATGTATGTATGTATGTATGTACAAAAAGATATATTCCAATTTTATTTATTTGTTAAAAGATAGATGATAGACGAAATTATTATTTCCTATTCACTCTATTATGCTGTGCTAGGGTCGGCAGCCAGAGTATGCCGTCCCTGGTATTGCACACGTCCATAGACCATGGTAATCACTTTCCATCAGGTGGGCCGTGCGTATGTCTGCCACCTAAGTGGTATTATTTTATTAGGAGTGGGTTTACGTCAGTGGTGTAATGGATTAAGATAGAAAAAATTGAATCAATTCAGGCGCGATTCAAACCCGCGATCTTTTCCCATACAGGGGGAATGCGTCCTTATATGCCACCGTCGCAAAACGGATATCTATACTAATATTATAAAGCTGCAGAGTTTGTTTGTTTGTTTGTTTGTTTGTTTGAACGCGCTAATCTCTATAACTACTGGTCCGATTTGAATGATTCTTTCAGTGTTGGGTAGTCCATTTATCGAGGAAGGTTTTAGGCTATTGGTGGCGCGATTGGCCACGTGCGCTAGTGGACTGTATTGCGGGGAAGTAGCTAACTGTTCCATTGACGCTTTACACACAAAAAGACAGGTGATCGGGTTGCCGCGGGCGTGATCCAGGCAATGAATGCAACCCGAGAAATTAGGAGAGGATGCACTAACCTTCACGACACACGTGTTTTCATCGCAGCCGGTACACGGATCTTCTCTTCCTTGCTCAGGAGCTGCCGTCAGCATCACTAGATCACTTGAGGGACACACGAGAGGCACAATCCGATCGGTAAAAGTCTATGAAGCGGTAAAAATGCAACAAATATTATTCATTTTTGAGAGACGCGAGCGCGGTCCGCCTTTACGCTGGCTAGTTCAAAGAGGGAGAGAGCGTCTATATATCACAAATGGCGGACGGAAACTATCTCTAGTACTATACTATGGTTAGTGCGGGAGGGGAGCTGGGTATAGAAGGAGTGTGTTTCCGCGTCAAGAAATACAGCTTCTACATCGGCGCAACCAGCTATATATCATCACGCTACTACTTAAGGGAGCGGAGCATTGATAATAAATGTTAACAAATTCGGCAATTTTTCATACATATTTTGAAGACTAAAACATACGGGCTCAAAGGGATATGAAGCTTCAAAATATACCCCGGGCGAAGCTGGGGTGGGTCAGCTAGTATATATATATATATATATACATATATATATATATATATACATATATATATATATATATACATATATATATATAGAAAAAATTGGAAGGTTTCAGTCGGGGCTCGGTGGCACAGTGGTTAGAGTATTCGCGTATTCGAACCCCGCCTGAATCGATGAATTTTTTTTATAGTGGGCAGTTTCCGGTGTACATAATATATATATGATATATAATAGTTAGTATACTAAATGCTTTAAAATGTCATTCAAAGGTAGTGTAATGATCTTTTTTTTTTTTTTTTACGTGCGCAAAATCCCCACGGATACCTCCCCACCGGAGCCGGTGGAGGAGGTTATGTCGGACTCGAACCGACTAAAACGCACGCCTGTGGGTCGTTTTGGTTGCCGAAGGTGAGGTTGACAGGCATATCCCTCGCACCCCGGCCGACCCAGGGCCATCTCTCACGATATGGCCCTCTTCTCGGGTGTGGGGACTACAGAGTCCCCAACTCGTCCCCGGAAACGGGGAGGCGCGCCACGCGCGCCACCGCCGCGGCCTGCTTCTGCCAGGGTGACAGGCGGCTTCACCTGTCACCCCCAGGCCGGCGCTCATGGGGGGCGGAGGTCGTTCATTGACCTCCGACGCCCGAGTTGCCTTCGTACGCGGGCAGCTTGTCTTGCAATCCTTCGTCGCTCCCGCTGCCGCTCCCGCCCCGCCTCCTCCTTCACGAGCATTACTTGCTCGCAAAAGGAGGCGCCGGCCGCCCACGCATCCGCGCAGCGAACCATCGCCGCGAGCAAGGTGGAGAGCGTGAGAACCCTCACTCCCAGGGCCGCCACAAGCTCCCGCCTCGGCGTCTCCCACGCCGAACACTCGGTGAGCGTGTGCGGACCTGAGTCCTCGCTCGCGTCGCAGTGATGGCACTCGGACGTTGGCTCTTTCTGCATCCGACGCAGATACTTTCCGAAGCATCCGTGCTCGGTGATCATCTGCGTCAGACGGTACGAGAGGCTGCCGTGTGGCCTCTCTAGCCACTCCCCCATGATGGGTCTTACCGCAGTTACTACGGCGTGCCCAGGTAGTGTAATGATCAGGATTCTAGTTCAAAATGTCACAATCGTAATTCCGACCGTAACTAATAAGCTCCCGACGTTTCAAACGCCTTTTTTTCTCATAGCAAGCGATGCTGAATTGTTCAACATACCGGCCAGGCCTACCGGTGAGGTGCGGCTGTCTGCGCTGCGTGCTGTGATGGTAGAAAATGGGGTACAAGCCTATATTGTACCAACGACTGACGCTCACAATGTAAGAAACTTACATACATACATACAAACATACATATTATCACGGTTTTTTGTAGCCGCCTGTTTCCATGCAGAGTAAAATTTGGAGCACCCCATCTTTTCCCATGCGGTATCTTACAAGGCGACTAAGGGATAGGGCTGTTTAATATCAGACAGATATCTAAAACAATAGTGCCCGGATGACGGCAATCGGCTCACTCCCTATTACGTGGGACCATATTTTATGATTGGTGAAATGTGGGTGTTAATTCACCTCTGCCTAACCCTCCGGGGATAAAGGCATGATTCATCCCTGGAGTATGTGGGATGTATGTTTTCATCCCTGGAGGTTTAGGCAGAGGTGAATTAACACCCACATTTCACCAATCATTGAATACGGTCCCACGGAATAGAGGATGAGTCTACGCTACGCAATAAGCCTTGGTTTGATATCGTAGAGGGTGACATCCATCTATGATATCAAACCAAGGCTTATTGCACCTACCCTTCCTATGGGAACCTGGCCAGGGTACTTATTATTGCCAGACATTTGTTACTCACATAGTCTGGCGATATTCGCACCAGCATCTCCTACATTTTATCCGCGATGTCACGGATACGAAGGCAGCTGCAGAAGCAGGAATTCCTCTCACAATCCATACCCTGATGTCGTAGTCAATGTTACCAGTCGCGTGAAAACCAGATCTAAGGCAGATCCTAGGTATTTATCCTGGTCCGTGCGCTCGACCAAGTCATCGTCAATGCGGGCGTAGTGTCTGCCGTGCAATTAGAGATTGTCATTGGTCGGACTGGGTGACGTCACTGTAGCTCGACCAATGACAATCAGTATCAAAGATTTCGCAGCACTGAGCTCGACGCTGAGTACTTAGAGAATTGCACAGCAGACACTACGCCCGCATTGACGATGACTTGGTCGAGCGCACGGACCAGGATAAATACCTAGGATCTGTCTTAGATCTGGTTTCCACACGACTGGTAACATCGACTACGACATCACGGTATGGATTGCGTGAGGAATTCCCGCTTCCGTTAGAGAAATGCACAGCTGTGGAGTTTCAGGCTGCCGTTATCAAACGCCAACTTCCACGTCTTCCTGTAGCTCCGGCACTCGTCGCTCTAATCTGCTCTTGTCGGATTCCAACAGTGTGATGTCATTAGCATACATGAGTACTAATGGAGGCTGCTAGTACGACTTGTGTATTATTCCAGTCACTGCTGATATCTCCGGCGGACGCTCGCCAAGCGTGGTTGACAGGCTTCGAGAACGCCGCGGTCACGGCTGTGGTGACATTGGATCATGCTCTAGCGTGGATCGGCAGCATCCATGTGCCACAGTTTGAGTTGGAAGCAAATACGACCATCTGGAAAGTGATGAGAGAAGGTAGGTACTGTTCTAAATAATGACTTCTGTGATAAACTGGACAAGTGTTGTGCAATTTTTGACTAACAAATCCATTTAATTTTTTACTTTAAAGCAATGATCTTAAAGTCCAAAATTAAAAGACCTGTTACAGAGTGAATGTAAAATTGTGATGAAACTCTTTTCATTTAATTTTTTACTTTAAAGCAATGATCTTAAAGTCCAAAATTAAAAGACCTGTTACAGAGTGAATGTAAAATTGTGATGAAACTCTTTTCATTTAATTTTTTACTTTAACCGCATAGAAATACAGTCTAAAATAAAATGTCATTTTTTGCATTGTCTCTGGTATGACAGTGGTTTTACTTTATTAGAATCGAGTGCCTTGAGTTTACGTGTTTCTATCTTTTGTACAGCAGTTGAGTTTACATGTTTCGATCTTTTCGACAGCTGTTGAGTTGAAATGTTTCTATCTTTTGTACAGCTATTGAGTTGTTTCGAACTTTTTGACAGCTGTTGAGTTTACATGTTTCGACCTTTTTGACAGCTGTTGAGTTGACATGTTTCTATCTTTTGTACAGCTATTGAGTTGTTTCGAACTTTTTGACAGCTGTTGAGTCCCGCTTTGAACTAGCCAGCGCAATGGCGGCGGCGCGCGCGTCCCTCAGAAATGAATAATATTTGTTGTATTTTAACCGCTTTCATAGACCTTTACCGATCGGATTGTGCCTCTCGTGTGTCCCTCAAGTGATTTAGTGATGTGGACAGCAGCTCCTGAGCCAGGAAGAGAAGATCGGTGCAACGGCCCAGCCAGCAAATGACAAAACAGCACGTGGCGTAGTAAAGGTTAGTGCATCCTCTCCTAATTTCTCGGGTTGCATTCAATGCCTAATCACATCCGCGGCAACCCGATCACCTGTCTTGTTTGTGTGTAAAGCGTCAATGGAACAGTTAACTTCATCCCCGCATAATACAGTCCACTAGCTCACGTGGCCAATCGCGCCAACATTCTTTTTGGTTTCGATGTTTCGATCTTTTTGACAGCTGTTGAGTTGACATGTTTCTATCTTTTGTACAGCTATTGAGTTGTTTCGAACTTTTTGACAGCTGTTGAGTTGACATGTTTCTATCTTTTGGACAGCTATTGAGTTTACATGTTTCAATCTTTTTCGCACGCAGCGCAGACAGTCGCACCTCACTAGTAGGCGTGGCCGGTATGTTGAACAATAATTCAGCATCGCTTGCTGTGAGAAAAAAAAGTTTATGGTCCAAATTCTACTCTGCCGGAAATTGTCATAATTCGAAAGAATACATCCGAATTTTCCTACTTTTCAGGAATCGACATACCTGTTCAAGACTGGTTGGCAGAGAATCTACCATCGGGTTCCTCAGTAGCGGTAGACCCCTTGAGTTGCACGAGACTTGCGTGGACTACTCTAGAAGTAAGTTTAGATATTTATTTATTCACTGATGCCCATGGCTTTGCCAGTGTGAATGTTTTATTCAACTAATATTGCGATCACCCATGGCAGATTTTATGTCTGGTCCTCTATTCCACTAAAGCAAAACCACTGTTATAGTTATACCACAGACACTGTAAAAAATGGCATTAAATTTTAGATTTTATTACTACACGCTTTAAGTCCAAAATTATTGAAAAGAGTTTCATTACACTTTTTCATTCACGCTGCAAAAAGGCTTTTAATTTTGAATTTTAACAGCATTGCTTAAAATAAATAAATAATATATAATCGACCATAACTATATATGACTATTTTATTTATTTAATTCTTTATGCACACACAGTACAGAGATCATACACAAAACACATCAAAGAAGATGTACAAAGGCGAGCTTAACTCAAAATGAGTTCTCTCCCAGCAAACCTTTGAGTAGCAGAGAAGCATAAAATAATGAAAGGGGATGTGAAGTGTACATTACAAATAAAAAGAAACAAAAAGAAAAGGAAATAAAAATAAAAAAGATAATAAGCGTACCTACCTGAACAGGTAGGTACATGTATTTACACAAACATAGCATACATAGTATTATATTAATACATACTTACACATACACATAATACATAATATACCTACATACATATACATATTTACATAAATATATATATACATATATAATATAAATATATATAAATATACAAAGCATACATAGATAAATATACAGACTTCATTATTGTGAGAGAAAATGTTCCCTTGTTCTTCTTCTGAAAATGTCCAGAGTATTACTACTGCGAATGGTGTGAGGTAGTGCGTTCCAAAGACGTACAGCTTGCACCGTGAAGGATCCATCATAACAGCTGGAACTGTGTGCAGGTGTGCGAAGCAGAAGAGAGGAAGAAAGACGACAGGGTTGGCCCCTAGGCACAAGATAATTGAAGCGTTCCCGCAAATAAGTTGGAGCATTAGGATTGTGAAGAATAGTATAGAGAAGAGTTAGAATGTGTAGGTCACGGCGCTGTCGAATAGGGAGCCAGTTCAATCTTTTACGATATTCCGTGACATGGTCATATTTACGAAGGCCAAACACAAAGCGGATTCCCAGATTTTGCAAGCGTTCGAGTTTGTTCAGCAGTTCCTCCGATGCATCGAGATAACAGACATCAGCATAGTCTAGTAGAGAGAGTAAGAGAGATTGTGCAAGAGTAACTTTAGTCTGAAGAGGTAGGAGTTTCTGGAGACGTTTGAGGGATTGAAATGAACAGTATACCCTTCTACTTACCTCCGCGATGTGAACATCCCAGGCAAGCATAGAGTCGATGTGCACGCCTAAATTTTTTACACTTTTGGAATAACCAATTACTACAGAATCATATGTTACTGGAGGCAGAGAATCATGATCCAGTAGGCGGAGCATGTATCTACCACCAACAATAAGCGCTTGAGATTTTTTTGGGTTGACCAGCAATCCAAAAGATTTGGCCCAGATATTGATGTTTTCAAGGTCACTGTTGATGGCATCCACAGCTCTAGGTAGTTCATCAGCTTTGAAATGTCGATATATCTGCAAGTCGTCTGCGTAGAGGTGATAATGCGAAGTTAGGACCTTCGTGATGGCGTTAATGAAGACAGAGAAGAGAAGAGGAGAAAGGACGCCACCTTTTGGAACGCCTGCTACTAAGTCGCACCAATCGGAGGAAGTATCATTCATTCTAACAGATTGTGAGCGTCCATGGAGGTATGATTTAAACCATTTAG
The DNA here is from genome assembly GCA_963662185.1 of Eilema griseolum. Lineage (NCBI taxonomy): Eukaryota > Metazoa > Arthropoda > Insecta > Lepidoptera > Erebidae > Eilema > Eilema griseolum. The sequence continues at coordinate 9,353,924 of OY759257.1, forward strand.
TTGCAGAGGCAGAAATATTGATGGATGAAAGAATACCTAAGAGAATGTCAAAATCAACCGAGTTGAAGGCACTACTGAAGTCCAATAAGACCAAAACTGTAAGTTGTTTGTTCTCCATGGCCAATCTTATGTCATCTGTAACTTTAACTAGAGTTGTTATAGTACTATGGCCACGGCGAAACCCAGATTGGAAAGGACTTAGCAGGCCATTAGAGGAGAGGTAATAGGTGAGTTGATCGTGAACAATACTCTCAAGTACCTTTGACAGGATGGGAAGAATTGAAATGGGGCGGAATTGGGAGTATGTTGTAGGATTGGGTACTTTGGGCAAAGGTATAACAGAAGCTTTCTTCCATGATGAAGGGAAAAGGTTAGAATATAAGGAGTAGTTTATAATGTGAGCTAGGATAGGAAGAATGAGATTTACGATGGGGAGAAACATTGGAAGTTGAAGGCCATCGTCACCGACCGCCCGAGTGGATATGGATTTTAAATGTTTACTAACATCCGCTTCTGTTACCGGATGAAATGAGAAGGAAGTATTTAAAGGTAGTGGAAGAGAAGAGAGAAGATTTAAGGTTGAAGATTTAACATCAATAGGGATAGCAGTTGGAGGCGCTGAGAAATAGGCATTTAATGCATTGGGATCCATGTCAGTAAGGTTGTCATAGGCGACCTTACCAATACCCAAGGATTTTAGGAACTGCCATTGTTGTGAAGTGTCAAGGTTTTCAATTGACTTGTGAATGTGGTCTCGTCTCGCATCCCTACACATACGATTGCAGCGATTACGCAGTTTCTTATATAACTTCAACCCCTCCTCAGACGGGCACTTCATATATTTGCGCTTGGCCTTATCTCGCTTTGACATCATGTTTTTAATAGTTGGAGAAAGCCATGGCGCAGGACGATGTCTAACTCTTACCTTTTTAAGAGGAGCATGTACATCAAAGATTGACAACAATGTGCTGGTAAAGATTGACACCTTCTCATCCAGGTCATCGCAGTCATAAACAGACGACCAGTCAGTACCATCCACATCAGCACCCAAACGTTCCAGATCAATGTCTTTAAAATTACGAAGATATAGAAATTTACCCTTGCGTTTCGGAGGACGGAGTTTATAGGAGAGATATAAGAGATCATGGTATGAAAAAGGAGCAGATAACTGACCGTGTGAGGCCACCTTATGAGGGTTGGAGACTAGAATGATGTCCAGTAGCGAAGGCTGAGTTTTTGGAACCTTATGTGTGGCTTTTAGAGGAAGAATGTGCATGTCCACAGAAGAGACAAGAGAGCAGAGTTTACGGCTACGTGAATCTTTTTTTAGTAGACAGGTATTAAAGTCCCCGAGGATAATTCTCTGTTCATACATTGACTATAACGACTATATAAATAATATATAGTCGTATTTTTAGAATGGTCTTCATCAGGACATCAAAACCTTTCTAAAAATGATTAAACCTTAAAATATATGTGCTCATTTGGTATTCGTTCGATGTTATTATTAAGGTAAAGCTACTGGGTCCCGTTCCCGTTAATTTTAAATCATGTCAAAGCCCACTGTCATGCTACATATACTGCAAAAAATTACATTTATTTTTAGAATTTATCTCCATTTCTTAAGAGTCTAAAATTAAATGACATCTTTTAGAGCGAATGTAAAACGTAATGAGTTTTTTTTTTCATTTAATTTCGTTCTTAATCTTCTATCAATAGTGTCGAAAACTGAATGACATTTATTGCAGTGGCATTCGTATGACAGCTTGTCTTATATATAAAATTTCCGTGTCACAATGTTCGTTCCCGTACTCCTCCGAAACGGCTTGACCGATTCTCATGAAATTTGGTGAGCATATTGAGTAGGTCTGAGAATCGGCCAACATCTATTTTTCATACCCCTTAGTGATAAGGGTTGTCCACCCTTAACATTTTTCTTTAATTTTTAGTCATTTACTTAAAAATTATTTATATGGCAAAACAACGTTTGCCGGGTCAGCTAGTTATTTTATAATAAAGAATCGGGACTCTGACATGTTGAAAATCGTTAGTAAACGTAAGTGCTAATTTGTTTACAATGTTACAGGTCGTCCTGAGAGCTTCTAACGTCACGCTCCTAGCTAAACCTGACAACCTGGTGGACGCAGTGAGGTATAGACTCAGCGATGGCCCTCCAGCCAGAGCCCATAACCCTATACTGACCCTCTCGCTTGATTTCACAGGTAAATATTCTCACCTCCCATTATCTGCTGTGCAGCGTCTGCTACATGTGTCTATAAGCTTGTCCTGCTTTGTCTTCTGCTGACGGCACAGAAACTCTGTACTTACAGGGTTGGCAGCGCGACTGTGACTCCTCTGGTGTTACAGACGTCCATAGGTCACGGTAACCACTTTCCATCAGGTGGGCCGTGTGCTTGTCTGCCAACTAAGTGGTATAAAAAAAAAAAAAAGAGCATTTCAAACGATCGAACCAATTCGACAGCTGTATTTGCGTCAGATTTAAATTTCGAATGCTATAAATTTGGTGACGTCACGATGTCGAGCACATAAACATATACATCACTGTTGACTTGTGCTCGAAAATGTGACGTCACCAAATTTACATTATTCCCTAACTTAAGTATATCGTAACATATTTTGATGCGTTGACTTAGATGTTAGTTTTTTGTACCTTAGACCTGCGGGTCTAAAAAGGTCACGTTGAGCGATTCTGCTTAAAACTAGTAACTACGAATTTCCAGTACTTTAATTTTTTTACGTGCGCATAATTCCCACGGATACCTCTCCACCGGAGCCGGTGGGAGAGGTTATGTCGGACTCGAACCGACTAAAACGTACGCCGCCTGTGGGTCGTTTTGGTTGCCGACGGTGAGGTTGACAGGCATATCCCTCGCACCCCGGCCGACCCAGGGCCATCTCTCGCGATCTGGCCCTCCTCTCGGGTGTGGGGACTACAGAGTCCCCAGCTCGTCCCCTCTCCAGCTCGTCCCCTTGAATTTCCAGTAGATGTAATTTAAAAAAAAACACATGGTAAATATCCCGATTATTTTGATACTGATGTGAGTGACCATGATAGTTTAAATACCTATATAGATGTAATAGATTTCTATAAAATTCTTTAAATAATTCATGTACCTACTAAGCAGATTCTAATTTCGTGTAAATATCGCCGCAAGACATAATTTTTCCTAATACAATTTCAATAAAGTGCTCTTTTTAGACCTGCTGAGTATGTGGAATGAATTTTAACGTGATACCTGCAAGCATTACTGAAAGAAAGGTCTTAATAAACTGACAGACAGACGTACAACGAAGTTATCCTTCCGTTTTTTTCTTTTTCAACTACGGAACCCTAAAGATAGTCTCAGCTTTCCACCGATAGATGGTACTAGTAGTGTTTAAATCTATTTCTAGCGCCTACAAAAATGGAATAGAATAATCTTTGCTGTACTCTACAACATCACAGCTTCTAAAGGTTCTATAAGTTCATTTAATACAATACTTACATTACTTTATTTTTATCTAGGACACGCCAACTTGACTTCTCCTCACCTGATGGTAAACTAAAGGCAAAGTCTCAGGAAAGAGGGTCACCATTACAGATACTAAGTAATGTTACAATGTTGGCACTCAGCTTGGCAGCCTCATCAGATGCTTTTTCACGCCCCGCTTTTTTTTTTTTTTACGTGCGCAAAATCCCCACGGAGCCGGTGGAGGAGGTTATGTCGGACTCGAACCGACTAAAACGCACGCCGCCTGTGGGTCGTTTTGGTTGCCGAAGGTGAGGTTGACAGGCATATCCCTCGCACCCCGGCCGACCCAGGACCATCTCTCACAATCTGGCCCTCGTCTCGGGTGTGGGGACTAAAGAGTCCCCAACTCAACCCCGGAAACGGGGAGGCGCGCTGGGCGCGCCCCCGCCGCGGCCTGCTTCTGCCGACAGCTTGGCTTGCGATCCTTCGTCGCTCCCGCTGCATCTCCCGTTCCGCCTCCTCCTTCACGAGCATTACTTGCTCGCAGAAGGAGGCGCCGGCCGCCCACGCATCCGCGCAGCGGACCATCGCCGCGAGCAAGGTGGAGAGCGTGAGAACTCTCACTCCCAGGGCCGCCACAAGCTCCCGCCTCTGCGTCTCCTACGCCGGACACTCGGTGAGCGTGTGTGGACCTGAGTCCTCGCTCGCGTCGCAGTGATGGCACTCGGACGTTGGCTCTTTCTCCATCCGACGCAGATACTTTCCGAAGCACCCGTGCTTGGTGATCATCTGCGTCAGACGGTACGAGAGGCTGCCGTGTGGCCTCTCTAGCCACTCCCCCATGATGGGTCTTACCGCCGCTACTACGGCGCGCCCTGCGCCTGGTCGCCCAAGTCGTAGCTCCCATTCCGCCACCATTTCCCTGTGGAGCCGGGATCTCACGTCCCGAATTTCTTCGGGCTCGAGATCATGACCCCGCTCCCGCGCCGCCTTTCGGCCGCCGCGTAATGCATAATGCGTAAGCGCCGAACGGGATCTCGCTTCCAGGATCCATGGTGGCGATCCGGCGAGGAGACTCGCCGCGTTGAAGGATATCGTGCGGTACCCCCTTATGATGCGGCACGCCAACTTCTGCTGCGGACGCTGCAGCAGGGGCATGTGCCGATCATTCAGGGTGTCCGCCCACACGGGACACCCGTACAGGGCCATGGACCGCACGACACCCGCGTAGAGTCTCCTGCAGGAGTCCTCCAGGCCCCTCAGGTTAGGCAGTAGCCGCGCCAGAGCGTTGGCTGTGCCCACCAATTTGGGGCCCATACTTCGGAAGTGCTTCCCGAAGTCCCACCGGCTGTCGAGCACGAGCCCCAGATATTTCATCTGGGGCTTGATGCCGATGAGAGTGCCTCCAACTGTGAGACTGGAACCAGGTGGTGTCGTGCGTCGAGGTCTATGAAAGAACATGGCCTCGGATTTATGCAGAGCCACCTCAAGGCCCAGCCGCCGGATCCGTTCCACGACTTGAGCAACCGCGGTCGTGGCCCTCAGGGTCGCTTCGCGGTATGTAGCCCCGCTCGCCGTCACTAGCGTGTCGTCCGCATAGCACGTGACGGCGGTGCCGTCCACGAGCTCACCGCGAAGCACCCAGTCGTATCCGATGTTCCACAGGAGCGGTCCAAGAACTGATCCCTGTGGAACACCGCATGACATCTCACGCCGACCGACGCCGGTCGCACTTGGGTAGATGACGGCTCTCTCCGTCAGGTACGCCCCGACTATGCGGCGGAGGTAGAGAGGCACACCGTGGTACACGAGTGCCTCCCTGATGCAACTCCAGGGCAAGGTGTTGAACGCGTTGGAGATGTCCAAGGACACCGCCAACGTCACCTCGCCCCGGGCGACTGCCTCCTCCGCCAAAGTCCTCACGCGCATGATGGCATCCACGGTGGACCGCCACCGGCGGAAGCCATATTGGGCATCCGCCAGGTCCGGCCCCCTTACCAGATAGGTGCTCGACGAGGCGCTTCGCAATAACTCTTTCAAAGAGTTTGCCCACCTCGTCGAGCAACACAATGGGCCGGTAGCCGGACGGTTCATCCGCCGGGCGACCCTCCTTTCGGATGAAGACCAGTTTCCCCGTCTTCCACATCTTCGGAAACTGGCCCCGCTCCAAGCATGCGCTGAGGAACCCTCTCAGTCGGGGTTCGAGACCGTCTTCTCCCAGAGCTAGGACCCACGCGCGGCCTGGAATGCCGTCGGGTCCCGGGGCGGTGCTCTTCTTGACTCTAAGCCTTCGCACCGCCAGCTCCAGTTCTACCCAAGTGACCTCGGGGACTTCGTCGTCAACTACCACCCTGGGCGCCATAGGCGACCGAGGTGGCGGAGTCATCTGCGGCGGAACGTGTTCCGCTCGCGCCGGGATTTCACGCCCCGCTTAAAGGACCCGGGACTATAGGAAGAAGGAAACACGTGTGCTGGTAATGAATTCCAGGTCTTGGTGGTGCGGCAAAGAAAAGAGTCTCCGAACCGCTTGGTTCTTGTTCGTATATTCTGCACAGTGTGAGGGTGACATCTAAGGCCTGCACGTGTTGGCCTATGTAGGAAAGAAGATGGTGGGATTAGTTGGAAGAGCTCATCAGAACACTCATCATGGTAGAGACGGTAAATTACAGCCAAGGAAGCAATATTTCTACGCATCTGCAAAGGCTCGAGGGTGTTCGTGACCTCAGGGTTCCCAATAATTCGGACCATGGTACTAGGAGTGTTTAAAACTACTTCTAGCGCCTACAAAAATGGAATAGAATAATCTTTGCTGTACTCTACAACATTACACCTTCTAAAGGTTCTACAAGTTCTTTTAATACTAAACTTATATTACAGGTCGATCGGCATCAAACAAGATAGCAGAAGTTATTCGGCATATACAAAACGTAGGAGCATCAGCCTTAGTTCTAACAGCACTCGATGATGTTGCATGTAAGTAAAGACCATCCTCCTACCCTCATCCCAAGTTCATTTGTGGTCGGTGCCACGTGTATGCTTTTTCCATTCATCTAGTTACAATCATCTTAACGATATCATCTTTCACACAGTGCATCCACTCATTTTAGGTCTCCCTCTCCTCTTGTAGTTATCCACTTCCACAGTTTATACCTTCCTTAAGACATTACTTTCATCCTTACACATTACATGTCCGAATTAGAACAAACGATAATGCATATAGACAGTATATGCATGCAAGTATTAAAATTAATTTATTATTTGGCATGAAGACTACTCTCTCTTCCTCTCTCTTACTCTTAGCGTTAATCCCAGTCGCATCCGATTCGATCCGATTTACCTCAAGTCTGGAGTCCGCTTTACCAGTCTAACTGCAGATTATATAATAATAATAATAATATTGTCACAAAAATTTACAGTTCACAGGTAGCTTAAAATTAGTTCACAAGTAAAACAAGAATCAAAGAATCAAGAATCAAAGAATCAATTTCATTTATTCAGTTTAGGCACATAAAGAGCACATATGAACGTCAAAATTTAACAATTATGTATGTCAAGAAATAATATAAAAATATTAAATAATGTAAAAATAAACCATTGGAAAATGATTCTTTCGCTGGTCCGGTAGATTAGTTCTACTGAGAAGATACCAGCAAGAAACTCAGCGAACTACATTAGAACTAGATTATTTTTCTTTTTTAAATTTGTTTTGGTTTACAATTTATTTTGTGCGAGCAAGCAAGAGACTTATGTTGACCACGCATTAACATCATTAAGGTACCTACTCATCCACTTGTGGAGGAACGAGGTGTGATGTTCCTCCAACACAAAGGGAGGATCCTCCGACCAGGCAAGGTGATCACGCCTGGCGGGCCGCGGCCCAACGATTGTCGTTGGGACGATGTACATATGTTCTCCCAGCGCGAGAACTTTACATGCGCGATGTAGGATTCGTAGTTACGTACGTACGCGGCGCTGGGTACATGTGGCATCGCCACATCACTCCCCTCCAGACCGGAGGTTGATTCGTGATGAGTCGGCTGTCTAAGCTCTCTTGATGAGCGTGCCATTTCCAGTCTTGAGTAGTTCCGTTTCGTCAGAACTGGACGCCGCTTATTCCGTTAGTGGAACAGTCTTCCTCGCTAGTCCCAGTGAGTCGGGACTACCGCTGGTCCCGAAGACGCGGGACAAGTGCGGTGCTGCGGTGCTGCGGTCCTGCTGTGAAACGCCTTGAGTTGGGGCTCGATGCGTCGAGATGAATCCTCGGCGAGCCGCCAGTGGGGCGAGGTGAGTCCTCGGCAGTGACGGGGCGAATCCTCGATGAAGCGAGGTAAGTCCCCCGTGTATTGGGGCGAATGCTGCGTAATGGCGGAGTGCCACGTAGACGGGAGAGATGTCCTCTTCTTACGTGGACCGTATGAACGTGCACTGTATGCCTTAGATGCAGGCGAGGCCGAAGGGTAACCAGGCTGCAGCGGTCGCTGCATGCTATGGTGTCCTTGTAAGGGCCGAAAGTGCTGGATGGCGAAGACTTGATTACCGCTCATGCGGGAGAAGTGAATGGGATGTGACGATGAGAAAGCTGATGATATGTTCAGCGAAGGTTACGTGATCAGATCACGTCGGGGTCACCACTGTGGAGGAACGAGGTGTGATGTTCCTCCAACACAAAGGGAGGATCCTCCGACCAGGCAAGGTGATCACGCCTGGCGGGCCGCGGCCCAACGATTGTCGTTGGGACGATGTACATATGTTCTCCCAGCGCGAGAACTTTACATGCGCGATGTAGGATTCGTAGTTACGTACGTACGCGGCGCTGGGTACATGTGGCATCGCCACACACTTTATAGTAACCTTTACTCATTAAAGTTTTTTTCACTTCTATTTTAAATTTATTTATTGGCATATTAATCTTATAATCAAAATCAAATAATGTAAGTAGGTACTATATGTACGGGCTCTGTCCCCCAAACTAAGCTGCTGCTTGTGCTTTGGGTGGCAGCGTTCAGTCGTGTAATGTCACTTAAGTTACAATTGTACTATGTGCACGTCAATGTTATCGCTATATATATATATAGGTATAAGTTATAACAGGTAAGAGGAAATTTTGGTGAGGATTTGGTTAAACTTCGATTTTTGTCGTGAAGCGACTCTGCTTTGGGTGGCAGCGTTCAGTCGTGTATTGTCACTAAGTTACAATTGTACTATGTGCACGTCAATGTTGTCGCTATATATATATATATATATATATAGGTATAAGTTATAACAGGTAAGAGGAAATTTTGGTGAGGATTTGGTTAAACTTCGATTTTTGTCGTGAAGCGACTCTGCTTTGGGTGGCATCGTTCAGTCGTGTAATGTCACTTAAGTTACAATTGTACTATGTGCACGTCAATGTTGTCGCTATATATATTTATATAGGTATAAGTTATAACAGGTAAGAGGAAATTTTGGTGAGGATTTGGTTAAACTTCGATTTTTGTCGTGAAGCGACTCTGCTTTGGGTGGCAGCGTTCAGTCGTGTATTGTCACTAAGTTACAATTGTACTATGTGCACGTCAATGTTGTCGCTATATATATATATATATATATATATATATAGGTATAAGTTATAACAGGTAAGAGGAAATTTTGGTGAGGATTTGGTTAAACTTCGATTTTTGTCGTGAAGCGACTCTGCTTTGGGTGGCATCGTTCAGTCGTGTAATGTCACTTAAGTTACAGTTGTACTATGTGCACGTCAATGTTGTCGCTATATATATATATAGGTATAAGTTATAACAGGTAAGAGGAAATTTTGGTGAGGATTTGGTTAAACCTCGATTTTTGTCGTGAAGCGACTGCCACCTGACCTCCTCAACCCAAAGCCGATATCGAAGCATTGCAGTTAGACCAGTTGCTGGACTTTTTGAGGCCCCCAACTACCCGTAACGATTGCCATAGGTGTTCGTACGGCAACCGGAACCGACGGCTTACCGTGCTCTCCGAGGCACGACCAGACCAATGCTAATACCTATATTCCTGCATACAAATATTTGCACTGAGCTGGCATCGAATCCGCGCCTCTTACATAGCGGCCGCGTACACTGTGCGAGGGATATGCCTGTCAACCTCACCTTCGGCAACCAAAGCTACCCACAGGCGGCGTGCGTTTTAGTCGGTTCGAGTCCGACATAACCTCTCCCACCGGCTCCGGTGGGGAGGTATCCATGGGGATTTTGCGCACGTAAAAAAAAAAAAATACAAAAAAAAAAAAGCGGCCGCGTACACTACCGCCTCGCCACTGAGGTTGGTACGAAGACTACTAATAAAAACTACATAACATAACATAAACTCACGCCTATATCCCCGAAGGGGTAGGCAGAGGTGCTAGCACCCACATTTCGCCCGTTTATGTTTAGGTTCCAATGTAATATTAAATGCTATTAACCGGGCACTTATAAACTTGCGATAAATACACACATAACTTCGATAAGCATCGAAAAGTCATTGGTGTGTGCCATGGTAAAACCTGGGATCGAACCCGAGACCTCGTCTACCGTAGTTTTTTTTAATTTTTAATATGAATTATATTATATTATCTGTGCTACTATGGTATAATATTGGCTAACTTTTTATCAACATCAAGGGCGGGTTGTGAAGGTGGATGCGCGCCAATCAAATCAAAGAATACGTTAAACCTTGTGTTGATTGATAAAATTCAGAGATGTGGAAACCTGTGGTATTCTAATAATAAAAAATAAAAAAAATCTTTATTGAAGCAAAGAAACACAAGACAGACAAACACAGATTGTGACAATGATAGCTGCAAAAGTATACACTGTGGCGCAGCCATCAACGTCACTCCCATAATAGGAAGGAAGCTAAAATTATTGTTCCAGATTCATTACAATTCAAGTTAGTCAAAGAACATGATCAGAAAAAACATTAAGGAATTCAATCAATCAGTAGATTAGCCACTAATGAATTGATTGTGTGGATATATTTATAATTGTGTACCTAGTGAAATCAAAGCTTTACCGTACAAGAAATTTATAAAAGCGTTAAAAGACTGGTTGCTAAACAAATGTTTGAAATTCTAACAAGTAAAGAATATAGATAAAAATGTGATTAGGTGGTATAAAATGTATAAGCTTCTTTTTGACTTCGTATCATTTTGTACGCCAAAGTGTATACATAGATAATAAGGAAAATTTGCATGCCCAATTTAGGCAGAACATGATGTACATAGTCATAAGACACAATTTGTAACATCCTTATCACAATAATATATATAATAACCGCGGTAGCCTAATGGTATGGGTAATAGACTGCTGAGACGAGGTCTCGGGTTCGATCCCAGGTTTCACCATGGCACACACCAATGACTCTTCGATGCTTTTCGAAGTTATGTGTGTATTTACCGCAGGTTTATAAGTGCCCGGTTAATGGCAATAGGCTCGCCACCTATTACATTGGGACCTAAACATAAACTGGCGAAATGTGGGTGCTATCACCCCTGCCTACCCCTTCGGGGATATAGGCGTGAGTTTATGTAGAGTTTATGCTTATCACAATGTTCTAGCAAATAAAGATCTTTTCTATTCTATTCTATTGACTGGTTGATTGATTATTTAAACAGTCAACAGGTTCAAACAATCAATCAACTAACTAATCAATCGATGGATGGTCAATAATCTTGTAACTATATTTACAGGGACGCTGAACCTGCGCGGCTCTGATATTCCCTACTTTCCGGTATTTTTCTCATACCTGGTCATCAGAGCTGATGTGAGTATACTCGATTTAAGTAGAAGAAGTCATAGAAATTTATGGGACTTTTATTAAGTCGTATTAAAAGCTGTTAGTTAATTGTAGACTTTACTTCTATACAGTTAAAGTCTAAAATCAAATAGCTGTTTCATTGAAAACTGTTTTATTGATTTACGAACTGTTTTATTGATTAACATGTATACATACATAAAATCACGTCTTTATCCCCTGAGGTTTTTTTTTATACCACTTAGGTGGCAGACAAGCACACGGCCTGACTGGTGGAAAGTGGTTACCGTGACCTATGGAGGTTTTTAATACCAGAGGAGTCACAGTCGCGCTGCCAACCCTGTAAGTACAGAGTTTCTGTGCCATCAGTGTAGAAGACAAAGCAGTACAAGCCTTTAGTCTTCCCACAGACAGCACAAATTCTGCAGTGAGCTCTGGCTACCCTACTCACCGCTGGGAACACAACACGAAGTTATTATAGCTGCGGTATTCTGTGGGGCGGAGGTACTTCCCCAGTCGGACTGCTCAATTGGGCGGATATACCGCCGTGTCCTACCTTAGGCAGAGATGAGGCACCCACATTTCACTAATCATTAAATTCGGTCCCACGTAACACTACTGTTGAATCAAACCATGCATCCGAGGCTAAGTCTGGACTGTATATATCTATCTGATGTTAAACAGCCCTATCCTTTAGTCGCCTTGTACGACACCGCATGGGAAGAGATGGGGTGGTTCAAATTCTACTCTGCCGGGAACCACGCGGCTCGTAATTATTGAACTAAAGATGGGTATCAAGTATCAGAAGAATCAGTCAACAGAAAGGAGGGAAAACCAAGGCATTGAGATCATTTTGAGTACTTCATCATCATTGATCTGGTGCTGCCTGTACATAGAAGTCATTGCTCTTCATTTGACACTTCCAGACACTGACAAACAATGTCATCTTATTCTGGGGGAACGGCTCTCTGCCAGAGAACCTAGCGGCGCACCAGGTGGCAGAGAACCAACCAATAGATGGCAGGCCATACGACAGCATCTTCGCCTATTTAACGAGTTTGTCGGTAAGTGTTCAGAAGAAGCCTCTGTTATGTGGCGGTAGTGAGCTCATCTACTTTTATTTTTTTGAATTAAAAATCCCCACGGATACCTCCCCACCGGAGCTGGTGGGAGAGGTTATGTCGGACTTGAACCGACTAAAACACACGGCGTCTGTGGGTCATTGTTGGCTTTTTTTATACCACTTAGGTGCCAGACAAGCAAGCGGCCCACCTGATAGGAAGTGGTTACCGTGGTCTATGGACGTATGCAACACCGAGTGTTAACCTCGCGCTGCCGACCGCGAAGAAACCTTCTGATGCCCCTCTTGAAATAGGTACCCCTTATTGTAGGTGCTTGGTAAAACCGCAGCAGGGAGTACATTCCACAGCTTGACCGAAGGTGAGGTTGACAGGCATATCCCTCGTACACCGATTGATCCCTCATCTGGCCCTCCTCGGGTGCTGGATCACAGAGTCAACAACTCGTCCCCGGAAACGGGTAGTCGCACAAAGCACCGCCATTGCCTGCTTCTGCTGCGAGTGACAGGCGGTTCCATCCGTCACCTCCAGGCCTACGCTCATGGGGGGCGGAGGTAATTCATCGAACTAGCTCACCTACTATAGTGCGACCATAATCGCTGTATAATAATAATAAATAAATACATATGTGCGCGTCGTGACGGGGGGAGTATCTACCAATTGACCATCCGATTTGATCATGCTATCTCACTCGCTCTCGACTCATACTATTTCCTTCTCTTTGTTTACCTCATCCCCCGCTACGCCGCACTTGCCTATGGCGCGGTAAAGTGGATGCGGGCATGCTATACGCAGGAGGCATTTATATTTATTAGTTTATTTGCATTAATCTGGGTGTTTCCGAGATTTAGAAAGCTCGTGAAGCCGTCGGTTCCGATTTTTAAGGCAACATCTATGGTGATTGTAGATTTAACCCCTCATTTTCCACAAGAAATAAGTTGTAAACTTGTTGGGTACAAAACTTGTTGAAGACTTGTATAAGATTAGTCAAAACACAATACATAATTATGTGTTATACATGTGTTGAGACTGTCTCAGATACTTTTTCGTTCACATAGTATGCCAACAAGTTGTAAACAAGTTTAATACACATTTGCGAGGACGCTGAAGCCTATGACATATTGCAAATTGTCAAAACATGTGTTTTATACTTCAGTGAAAACGAGGGGTTAGAAATCTAGCAACTGATCTAACTGCAAATATGGCTCTAAAAGTAAATGTTATTTGAATGTTTTTTCTAGATGGAGCTTGCAGCTAATGGTAGAATATGGGTGCCAGCAACTGCCAGCCACCCTGTGTTTCAAGCCATTGAGGTTTGTGTACGATAATGACGTCATACAGGGTTGCCAGTCTTGCCAGCTAAAATAAAAATGCAAGGGTACAGTCAGCGTCAGAAAGATATTGACTACAAAGTCTCAAAATGTTCTTAATCTTAAGATATTAAGAGCAAATCAAACTGTTTTATTGATTGATGAAATTGTATTTATCCTCCGAACTAAAGTGTGTACAAAATATCAAAACAACCAGTCAACGGGAAGGGAAAAACCAAGGCATTATGATCTTTTAGAATACTTAGTTTGTCAAGATCGATTTGATTGTACCTAAATTTGATACTCTTATTCCCAGCGAGGACCAGCACGTATTATACCAGCTCCAGTCACGCCTGTCGCATTGATGAAAATCATCAAGAATCCTATAGAATTGGAGGTAAACTCACACGAAATAAATTAGTAATTTAATTACAGACCAACAATTCTACTTATTGCCAACCACTCTCAACGAATTTCAGACTTTATGAGAATAGGTTTAAAGTCCAAAATTAAATGAAAAAGAGAAAAGAGAGATTAAGTAAATATCCCGTTTATTCTGATACTGATGTCAGTGACCATGATAGTTTAAATACCTATAAATGAAAAAGAGTTCATTACCATGCCATGCCATCATAATTCTAGTAAAATCTAAAATTAACTAGAAAGAAAGAAAGAGAGAAGAAAGAAAATACATTTATTGCAAAATACAACGCACATTACATATACATATAGACAATTTAGAATAAAAACAAAAATAAAAATAAAATAGAAATAAAAACACAACAATCACAAAAACTCAAAACCTCATACCCGCCACAATTTGTTATCTATGGTTGCGTAATGTCACCCATTAGATGGCACTTTTAGCAGTGTCTATGGTTGATAACTATTAGATTCGGGGTCCAGTTAAAAAAATACATAACTACATGCATACATACACCTTTTTTTATGTGGAAATCTCTACGGATGCTCCCACGCCGAAAACCACCATCTTGGGTATCAAAAACTGGGGATAGGATGACCCAATAAAGCAATTCTCTTGCATTCCAGCTGACTGCATGCACCGACTAACGCCTTTTTGTAGTCCACTACTGGAGACAGGCCTCTCCAAATGTTGGAAAGGTTTGGCCTACTGTTTCTACGCTAGTCAGATGGGTTGGTAAAGGATTTTATTGCGAGTTTTCCTTCTCTCGCAGTTAGTCACCTCTTACGACACTCATCGAATGAGATGGGGTGGTCATAATTGCATTCTTTCTCCGTCAACACACTACAAAACAGACTGAATTAAAAAAAAATCTTTTACAGGGTTTTCGCCAAGCGCACATTAGAGATGGGATAGCCGTGATACGAGCATTGTACTGGATCGAGCAGCAAGTCGCTGCCCAGAATGCAATTAGTGAGATCCGGATATCGGATATACTTACGGAATTTAGAAGGTAAGACTGCTATTACTCGCACTGACTAAAACTGCAACGATGCCTTGGACCTTCAGATACTAGGGATTCAGATTGCCTGAGACATATCCAACCCGAACTGACCCAGGCATCTCAGGTTTTGAGATGCCTCCTCGTGTGTGGGGACTGCGCTGTCTCTATCTTGCTCCCGGAAACACTATTATTCCCTAGAAATATCTGTTTATTAAGTACAATTTTTTTGTTGGCTAGCTGTGATATACATGTGATTTTATTTATTACTAGCTGACCCACCCCAGCTTCGCCCGGGGTATATTTTGAAGCTTCATATCCCTTTGAGCCCGTATGTTTTAGTTTTCAAAATATGTATGAAAAATATCCGGATTTGTTAACATTTATTATCAATGCTCCGCTCCCTTAAGTAGTAGCGTGATGTTATGTAGCCTAAAACCTTCCTCGGTAAATGGACTACCCAACACTGAAAGAATCATTCAAATCGGACCAGTAGTTCCAGAGATTAGCGCGTTCAAACAAACAAACAAACTCTGCAGCTTTATAATATTATTAAGTATAGATTATTTATTTATTATTACACACATTATACACTATTATTACAGAAAAGTCCAATGCGATAGTGTAGACATAAAATATAAAAAAATAAAACACAAACACAAACAGTCAATGAGTAGGTAGGTACAATATAAATCACAAATATTAAACAAAAATTAAAAAATAATAATGATAAACATAAATCAGAACCAAAAATTATCTCAGCTCATAATGTAACCAATTAGAATTATTAATGAATAAATTATAAATCAATTTTATTAATCAACCCAACTAATATCACACGTCATTACGCAATATGTGGCTTTTGTGAACTCATTCTGTGAGCACGAAAATAAATCTCTTTAAATAAATTTCTTTAAATAGATAAAATAAATCTATTTAAAGAGATTCATCAGCTAGCTACAATAAAAATCCCGACAAAATTACATATATACATACATATCATCACGCAGTTTTCCCCGGAGGGTTAGGCAGAGGTGAATTAACACCCAAGTTATTATCACCTATCATTGAATTCGGTCCCACACGGTGGTGTGCCTATTGCTGTCTTTCGGATACTATTGTTGACTCAAGCCATACATCTAAGACTGAGTCTGGGCTGAATATATCTGTCTGATGTTAAACAAGCCCTATCGTTTAGTCGCCTTGTACGACACCGCATGGGAAGAGATTGGGTGGTCCAAATTCTACTCTGCCGGGAACCACGCGACTAAACTAACCCAGCCGTTTCGGTGATTACCCCTTACAAACAGTTAGATTGTTGCATTTTATTAATAAGCTGTTATTTCATCGTTACTTTTTTACCGATATTATTATTTTGTCAATACTTTTAAACTATTGAGGTGTGAATTCGTAATTATACAACGTTTCGATACAATCAAGTCGTGACCACGGGTGCTGAAACGCATCCGAAACGTCGGCAGAAATAGTAAGTTCCATGATTTAATCGCGCACAATCCGAACCGTTGTATAAATATAGAAATACTTTCTTCAACAGTGATGAGGACCATTTTATGGGACTGTCTGGCGCCTCCATCGTGGGTACAGGGGAGAATGGCGCCATCTTCCACTACCGCCCCAGCAGGGTGCCGCCCCACAGAATGATCAGATCAGATGACATGTTGCTTCTGGACTCTGGCGGGCAATACTTGTAAGTACAATTCATCGCGTACACTGCGATAACTATTGATGGTAAAACAAAATATTATAAATACAGATATATAAATGTCGTCGTGTCCTACCTCCTCCTAATATAGTATATCAAAATTGCCATTCAAACTCAGTAATTAAAGTTTATAACTTAAGAGGTACAGCAAATTGAAAAACATTCGCGGCGGAATAAATTCGAGAATTCTTTTACGTGCGAAAAATCCTCACGTGGGTTTACGCGGGGATTTTTCGCCCCGACGGCGACGGAGCCGGTGGGAGAGGTTATGTCGGACTCCAACCGACTAAAACACACGGCGCTTGTGGGTCGTTAATGGTTGCCGAAGGTAAGGTTGATATATCCCTCACAATTCAAGCCTTGTAGGTACGCGGTGACAACTACGGAGTGGAGTTATCACTTTACACTGACACTATCTGCAGAGTCTCCATTACAATTGCACCCGTGCGAAGCCGGGTCGGATCGTTAGTGTTTAATATAGTCACTATATCACGAACTCACTGGTTAACATTCACTGTATTTCACAGGGACGGCACTACGGACATCACAAGAACGCGCCACATGGGCAACTGCACTGAGGCTCAACAACGCGCCTTCACTCGCGTCATGAAAGGAAACATCAACTTGTCTACGAGTTTGTTCCCTAGAGGAACTAAGGTAATTATCCGAAGGAGTAGGCAGAAGTGTGTTAACACTCACATTTCGCCAACTATGATTTTGCTTTTTACGTAACAGGGCTGTTTGCTGTTCTGTCCATGAGCACGAGTGTACTCTTTGGATTCCAAGCGTGGTACGGAAAATCATAGCTTTTTATTACCCATAATATTCGGATCCACAATGATAGGGACAGAGTCTAATGCCATCCAGGAGGCATTTAGTTATGGACTCTATGTTTACTCTCAAATGAAGAATTCATATTTTGGAAATTGACTAAACACTAATGGTCAAAATTCGATATTTTCCGTGTAGCGACTGCCGCCTAACATCCACAATCCACTGACAATATCGAGTTTCTGTAGTTAGACTTGGACCCCGATTCTGCTAGTTACATATCAAGCATTGTCATACCACTGACACTGCAAAAATGTCATTTAATTTGAGATCTTATTGATATAACCTTAACGTTCAAAATTGTAGTTATAATGCGGAAATTCCTCCGGAAAACCATAACGCGGGTGCCTTAATTGGGCGAGGGTGTTTATGTCGGACTCAAAATGACTAAAACTGCACTCTATCTTGGGTATTCAGTTGCTAGAGCTGAGATAACCATCGACATATTCTCTCGCACCCCGACTGACGCAGGGTTTTCTAGGATTTCAAGATAACCCCCTCGGATGTAAGATCCACGTTTTCCCAATCTGGCATGTGGGTAGCGAGACACCGCCGCCACCCCGATGGCCTGTCTCTGCCTATCCCAGAGGGAAAAGAACTCCATCATCGTATGATTCCGAAGCCGACTGCATACGACAACTGCCGACGAATTACAACTTCAATACGGATGAAGGGGACCATTGTGAAGCAGCAATGAATTACACGTATCTGCATTCGGCTACGGAATCAATCCCTAAAAATAAATATACAACCATTTCCAGGGCCACACCATCGATGTCTTAGCGAGGAAGTACCTCTGGGACGTTGGTCTAAACTACGCTCACAACACCGGCCACGGTCTGGGCCACTTCCTCAAAATCCACGAGTTTCCTCCAAGGATAAACAGTGAGCCACAACCCAATGACCCTGGGACTGCGCCAGCTATGATTTATAGTATCGGTAAGTCATCATATCGCTCCCATAAAAGCCTATGTGAGCATCTTGTATCCTTCCACTTATCTCCGCGATCTAATTATTGTTCCAAAAATTTAACAATCAGGTCGGGAAATGAACACACGACTAGTCCCTATTTATTAGGAATACTCTGACCAACTGTGCTGCCCGGATACGTACTGAAAAGTCGAAAAATCCCGACCTGGCTTTTTTATTGTGCAAAATTTCCCCACGGATACGCCTCTCACTGGAGCCGATAGGGGAGGTTATGTCGAACTTGAAACGACTAAAACGCACGCCGTCTGAGGGTTATAGGTTGCCAAAGGCGAAGTTGCCGGAAACATATCCTTTGCACCT
Source organism: Eilema griseolum (assembly GCA_963662185.1). NCBI lineage: Eukaryota > Metazoa > Arthropoda > Insecta > Lepidoptera > Erebidae > Eilema > Eilema griseolum. The sequence goes on from OY759257.1 coordinate 9,372,812, forward strand.
CAGCCGACCCAGGGTCATCTCTTTCGAGCTGGCCCTCCTCGAGTGTGGGAATCATGAAATCCTCATCCAGTCCCCGAACATGGGGAGGCACGCGTTTCACCCCGCCGCCACGGCCTGCTTCTACTATGGTGAAAGATGGCTCCACCTGTGACCCACAGACCCGCGCTCATGGGAGACGGAAGTTATAGCCTTCGATTGTCGCGGGCTGCACGGTTAGCGAGTCTGCTCCATTCCTCCTCCTGTTTAAATATAAAGTCTAAAATTAAATGGATTTTTAGCAGTGTCAGCGGTACTTTTCCCGATTAACGATTAACTAAACAAGAGTTTGTAACCCAATGTTTCTTTTCAGAACCTGGATATTACGAACTGGGACAGTATGGAATCCGTCATGAGGATATACTTGAAACAGTTGCTGTAACCAACACCACCGACCATCCTCAGGTAGCGAGACATTTTATGATTTGATGTCTATGTTAAAGTGGGTGTAACTCCTCGGGCGTCAGAGGTCTATGAACGACCTGGGGTGTACCGGTGGAGCCGCCTGACGCGCCACCCCGTTTCCGGGGACGAGTTGGGGTCTGTGTTGTCCCTACACACCCTAGGAGAGGGCCAGATCGTGAGAGATGGCCCTGGGTCGGCCGGGGTGCGAGGTATATGCCTGTCAACCTCACCTTCGGCAATAAAAACGACCCACAGGTGGCATACGTTTTGGTCGGTTCGAGTCCGACATAACCTCTTCCACCGGCTCCGGTGGGGAGGTATCCGTGGCGAGTTTGTGCACGTAAAAAAAAAGTGGGTAACTAGGGAAAACGCGTTCTAACGAGAAAAGAGATACGAGGAAAGAATTATTTTTTATTGGGAATCCTGAGGTTACGAACACCCTCAAGCCTTTGCAGATGCGTAGAGATGTTGCTTCCTTGGCTGTATTTTACCGTCTCTACCACGGTGAGTGTTCTGATGAGCTCTTCCAACTAATCCCACCCTCTCCTTTCCTACATAGGACAACACATGCATGGCTTAGATGTCACCCTCACACTGTGCAGAATATACGAGCAAGAACCAAGCGGTGCGGAGACTCTTTTCTGTGAAAAGGTAATTTTTTCTTAGAATAAAGTACCTTTTCACTTTGGTTAGCTTAAAAAGTACGTGAAAGACGGTCTCGTGACATTCTGCGTGTGACGTCATTAAATAATATCTATAAATATCTATCATGGTTGCCTGGTAGAGATTGCCTTGTGCAATAAGGCCGCCACTTGTAATGCCACAAAGATGTACCTATTGTATTTTTTCTGTATCCCTTCTTTGTGTACATGCAATAAAGAGATATATTATTTTTAGGTATTATTATAAAGAGACCAACTGATGAAAACGTCCGTTATGCTAAATAAAAAATCATAATTACGTCACGCGAACCGTCAACAGATTTTTTGCGTTTTGCATCAGCAAAAATCTGTTAACGTATTTCACATGATTGTGAAATACAGATAAAAATCTCAATTAAATTTGGTAAAACGAAAACACTTAAAATTATTCATCTTTTATACGAAAATGACTTTTAAATATTTTAGTTTTATTATTTACGTAGGTATAATATATCATATGCAATACATATACGTATAAGCGTCGGTAGCTTAATTGGTTATGGAGGTCGACCTTTACGATCAAGAGGTCCTGGGTTCGAATCCTGGGCATTACACTTCTGATGTGAACCCACTCCTAACACAAGCAATGTAGCTTACCTGGAGGGGTTAGAGGGAATGTTAGTAATGTCGGTTTTAATATTTTTAAAAATAAAAAAAATATATATATATGGTGGCGCGATTTCTCACGCCACGTGAGCTAGTGGACTGTATTTTGCGGGGGATGAAGCTAAATATTTCAGATGACACTTTACACAACAAACAAGATAGGTGATCGGGTTGCCGCGGAGGTGGTTTAGGCAGTGAATGCAACCCAAGAAATTAGGAGAGGATGCACTAACCTTTATGACGCCACGTGCTGTCGGAGCCGGTGCACCGGTCTTCTCTTCCTGGCTCAGGAGCTGCTGCCCACCTCACTAAATCACTTGAGGGACACGAGAGGCACAATCCGATCGGTAAAGGTCTACGAAAGCGGTTAAAATCCAACAAATATTATTAATTTCTGAGAGTCGCGCGCGCCGCCGCCATTGATGATTCTAGTTCAATGCGGAAGTGAAGATGCGACCATTTCAACAATTGTGCTGGGGGAAAACTATTGCTATCTCACTTTATAGGTAGTGCGGGAGGGAGATGGGTATAGGAAGCGTGTGTTCAGTGTCAATCAATTGAGAGATGACTTGAACTACTCGACATATTACTACTATTGAGCGGGAAAATACAAATTTTACTATCGGCGCAACCATTCCCCCCGGCTTGAAGGGTTACCTTCAAAACGAAAAATGCGGAACAAATCCAAAGTCTAATCTAAATCTAGGTTTGGGAAATAACAACTAAAATATAAAACTAGGTTTGAACTCATGCCTACTGCTGGTTAGGCAGAGGGCAGAGGCGAACAACCGGGCGCAGATACGATCCGGTTGCGGTTTTAACCCGTACAACACGAGTTATCCCGCGGGAATCGGGAAAAACTTCCTCTACTACTCCTAGAGGCCAATGTAAAGGAGGCGCATTCTCAGTCATAAGGACTACCACCGTACCTATGGTCATTGGGTTGGATGGAGTATTCCATTTTTGACGCGACTGCAGCGTGCAATCGGTTCTCCAACGATTCCAAAACGATTGGACTAATTTATCTAAAAGAGCGTGACGAGTTAGAAGGTGCATTCCATCGTCATCAACATCTATTGCGGGCAAATATTTTAGAGGAGTCGTATTTAAGAAGTGAGCTGGCGTTAACGCTAATGGCTCTGACGGATCGCTAGATAGAGTCCGACACAGCGGACGCGTGTTCATCACCGCCTCTACTTGAGCGAGTACGGTACTCAACTCCTCGAACGAGAGAATCTGTTCGCCTATGACGCGAAACAGATGCGACTTAAGGCTTTTAATATTCGCTTCCCAATTACCACCAAAATGACTAGCTGCAGGCGTGTTAAAGTACCATTCAATGCGATTTTCGGCTAAGATGTGAGCGAATTCACTTTGGTAGTACTTAGACCGTAAGAATGCGTGCAATTCCGAAATACTACGTCGGGCCCCTACATAGTTTGTACCGTTGTCCGAATACATGCGCTTAACCGGACCACGACGCGACAAAAAACGTTTAAAAGCGGACATAAAATTTTGCGTACTTAAATCACCGGTCAACTCTATATGAACCGCGCGAGTTGTCATACAAATGAACAAACAAACATAAGCTTTCGTGGAGCGAATGCCACGACCACGAGCAATAGTGACTTTGAAAGGCCCAGCAAAGTCTGTGCCGGTGTGTACGAAAGGTTTTGCGGATTGAACAACACGACAAGAGCGATGATCGGCCATTTCAGGCGCGATAAAACGCGGGCGGAGTTTAAAACAAGGTACACATCTGTGTACTCTAGCGCGAATCCAATTACGAGCGGAAATTATCCAGTATTTCTGTCTCAAAATAGACATTAACAAATCGGGACCAGCGTGACAATTCACCTTATGATGATAATCTACTAACAAATCTAATACGTGGTCCTTACGCGGGAGAACTACTGGATGCCTTTGTTCAAATCCCAAACTTGAATTTCTCAAACGACCACCTACTCGAATGAGTCCATCTTCCAAAAATGGTTTCAAGTGTCGGAAATAACGACTACGAGGTTTGTTAAATTCTAAATTTTTAAATTCAGAAGCAAAGCTCGAGGCGCGCCAGAGAGACGACCTTACGAGGAGAGACCTTTGATTTCGCGCTTATAAGGCTAATTGAAACCTTACCTGCATTCGAGACATGAAAATAAACTACTCCTCCATACGCCTTCTCACTAGCGTCCGCGAAGCCTACTACAGTAACAACACTATGTTGCGATATACCTACATGACGCGGAATTTGTATTTGGTCAAGTACATTTACAATTATGTCAAATAAATTACCTTGAAGATTTTGACCACAATACAAAATGTCATTAAGCGACACGGAAGTGCTAGTCTTAGCACTGCCATCCAAAACTACGCGGAGTTTAGTAGTAAGCTTATCTTCTCTAATAACTCCGTGGTACGGGATAATGTACGAAGGCTGGGTCTCGTCAGTGTCCGCAGGCGCAGGTGAGATGTAACCTTTATCTAAATATTCGTTAACAACCTCATCATAGGCTTGCTTTAACTTTGGAGACGCCTGCATCTTTCGTTCTAAACAAAGAAAGCGTTTTTCAGCGGATACACGGGAGTCACCGAGCGAAAAAATATCTCCCTTGAAAGGGAGCGCGACAACATAACGACCCTGCTCATCACGAGTAGTCGTGCGACAATAAATCTCCTCAGCCATCTTGTCATCAGGGCTTAGGATAGGTGGGACATTGACCTCTTCAATTTCCCAAAACTTGCGGATGGTAGACTAGTATAAGGTAGTATAAGGGTGGAAGCACCTCTCGGTAATTCGGACCACAGCCTCGTCCGGGCGCAAGTGACACTCGCGCGGCCTGAACCACCGCGGCCACCTCAGTGGCGGCATGTGTGGCACTACAAGTCGGCAGACTGGGATGGACTGCGAGAATTCTTCGCGTCGTACCCGTGGAGGCAGCTTTGCTTCTCTTCTGATGATCCAAGCTCCTGTGCAACAGCAGTCGCTGACGCGATTCTAGTGGGTATGGAATGTTACATCCCCAACCGCTGGGTCGCGACAGGAGCGAGCAAACGCCCGTGGTTTAATAGGCCCTGCAGGGAAGCTAGAGACCGCAAGCAATCTGCATACAGGGCTTGGACCACGGCTCTTGCCAATAAGGATCCGAACATCGCTGAAGTGAAGCGGAAGTTGAATGCTGCCTCAAGGTCCAGTAAAAAGGCAACGTCTAGTGCGAAGTTTGAGTTCATCGGCAGAATTGGCGAGCGGCTTGCGCGCTACCCATCTGGCAGTCGTGCATTTTGGTCGCTTGCTAAAGCTGCTGAGGGAAACTTCTGCCAGTCTTGCCTTCCGCCGCTGCAAAAATCCGACGGTAGTCTGGCCCATGGCGCTAAGGAGAAGGCCAATCTTTTGGGTAATCTCTTTGCGTCAAACTCGACTATGAACGACGGGAACGCCGAACCACCCATCATCCCCAGCTGTGGTGCTTCGATGACCGAAATTAAAATCACACAACGGGTGGTCCGGCGCGAGCTTAAGTCCCTAGATGTTCGGAAGTCGAGTGGGCCGGACGGTATACCGGCGATGGTGCTTAAGCACTGTGCCCCCGAGCTGTGCCCTGTACTTACACGCCTTTTCGCACTCTCATACTCCGCGAGGCAGGTCCCGGCCTCGTGGAAGACTGCGTTCGTGCACCCTGTACCTAAGAAAGGTGACAGGACAGATCCGACCAATTACAGGCCTATCGCTATAACCTCCCTTCTCTCGAAGGTTATGGAGCGTGTTATTAATACACAGCTCCTGAGGTACCTTGAAGGAAACGATCTACTGAGCGACCGACAGTACGGTTTTCGCCACCGTCGCTCTACCGGTGACCTTCTTGTGTATCTCACAAACCGGTGGGCGCAAGCCATCGAGAGTCGCGGTGAGGCACTAGCGGTCAGCCTCGATGTAGCGAAGGCCTTCGATCGGGTCTGGCACAAAGGTCTTCTTACGAAGTTGCCATATTATGGACTCCCCGAGGGATTGTGCGAATGGATCTCCAGCTTTTTGTCCAACAGAAGCATCCAAGCCGTCGTCGACGGCAGCTGCTCGGACCGCATGAACATAAACGCTGGTGTCCCACAAGGCTCCGTGTTGTCTCCGACGCTGTTTCTGCTGCATATCAATGACATGCTGTCTGATGGCTCCATTCATTGTTATGCGGACGACAGTACCGGGGACACGTGTTACACGGGCCGTGCAAACATCCCTCAGTCCGAGGTGGAGAAGAGTCGCGAACAACTTGTGTCTGAAATCGAGACTACTCTCTCTGGAGTGTCCGATTGGGGTCGACTAAACCTGGTCCAATTCAACCCCACTAAGACACAAGTATGTGTATTCACCGCTAAGAAAACCCCATTCATTGTAGCGCCGCAATTCCTGGGCACACCGCTTACCATCTCCCCGAGTATCGGGATCCTTGGTGTCGATATCTCCAGTGACGTCCAATACCGAAGTCATTTGCAGGACAAGGTTAAGTTGGCATCAAGAAAGCTCGGAGTGCTCAACAGGGCAAAGCGGTATTTCACTGCGGGGCAGCAACTCCTTCTTTATAAAGCACAGGTCCGGCCTCACATGGAGTACTGCTGTCGCCTTTTTGCTGGAGCGCCTGCATACCAGCTTGACCCCTTCGACTCGTTGCAAAGACGGGCATTGAGGCTGGTTGACAATCCCATACTCACAGGTAGAGTGGAACCTCTTAGCCTTAGGAGGGATTTTGCCTCACTGTGTGTGTTCTACCGCCTATACAATGGTTTGTGCTCAGATGAATTGTTTGACATGATGCCCGTAGCTACATTCTATCATCGCACCTCTCGCCATAGGCAGGGAATTCATCCCCACACATTGCGACCTGAGACGGTACGCACTGTGCGGTATGAAAGAAACTTCATCCCACGCACACTCAAGCTGTGGAATGACCTCCCTGCTGCGGTTTTCCCAAGCGCCTACAATATGGGGTTCTTCAAGAGGGGCATCAGAAGGTTTCTTCATGGTCGGCAGCGCGAGTGTGACACCCCTGGTGTTGCATACGTCCATAGGCCACGGTAACCGCTTCCCATCAGGTGGGCCGTGTGCTTGTCTGCCAACTAAGTGGTATAAAAAAAAAAAAAAAAAAAAAAAAAAAAAAAAAAAAAAACTCCAGTGGCGGCTCGACGGTGCAACAGAACGAAGCAGTCGAGTGACTAAAACTATCTATAGAAGCGGGTGCGGAACCAATTATAACAAAACCAAGAACTGTTTCCAGTGCGTGCGGAGCGGGGTACGTCGGTCCCCCTTGAACCTTACGTGATAACTGGAGGTGCGGGAGAATCGAAGCGCCGATCAATATATCGACGACTCCAGGAACAGCGTAAGTCTCATCTGCTAAAGGCAAGTCTTTAAATTTCGTTAATAAAGACGTGTCCACCGGGACGGTAGGCAACTGTTCAGTTATTTTATCTGTAACGAGCGAATCCATGTCAAACCAAATATTATTATTAAAACGAGATCCAAACCTTGTTTTAACGGTGCCATGAACAGCTGCCTGTAAACCTCCAAAACCCTTCACCACTGAGCGGGTTGAACGCTTATTAACATTGAAACCAAGACGTTGACAACAATCTTGAGTAATAAAATTACTTTGCGAAGCGCCATCTAATAGCGCTCGAACAATGTGCGGTTTACCTAATGCATCAACAATAATAACGCGAGCAGTCGCGAGAAAAACAGTAGTGAGCGCAGCACTAGCGGACAACGAACACAAGGTGACGTCATTCGCAGCGGTCTCCGTGCGGGCAGGACCGCGCGCGAGCGCGGGCTGCGGCTGTGGCGAGCTATGCGACGGTGTGCCACCGCTCGACGAACCAACTGTGCTCACATTGGATGCGGCGTTACTATTTTCAAAATGAAGTAAAGTGTGGTGTCTCGCTGGACATCTGCGACAACTATTGCTACTATTACATAAAACAACGCGGTGTTTAGTACCGAGACAATTAAAACAAAAATTATTAGCGCGAACAAATTTATAACGATCATTAGGCGATAATTTTAGGAAACCCGGACACTTGTACAATTGCGAATGATGAGCATTACACAAAGAGCAAACAGGTGATTGTACATGTGCTGGTGCGGTATTAACATAAGTATGAGTTGACCTCAGTGACTTCGATGACGCATCTATTTTACGTTCGGAACTAACAACTGTCTTCGCGCCTTCATGTTTCGATGAAGAGCGTTGCAATATTTTTATATGCTCGCGAACAAAACTTTCTAAGTCTTCGAACTTAGGAATTTTATTGTCGCGATGATCCGACTCAAATAAACGAATGGTTTCGGAATCTAATTTCTTTAAACCCATATACAAAAATAAGAAGTCGCAGAGGTCTTCGATCTTTAGGTTCTTTACGGCGCGAACAGATGATGCGAAAGTATCTAGAAACTTCTCTAAGTTTTGATCGTTACATGCCGTAATGGATTTCAAGTCAAACATCTGATCCAAATATGCGTTAGCTACCGATCTTTTATCCTCATACTTAGCTTTCAAAGTATTTAAAATTAAATTATAATTTTCGGCACTAAACGTAATTCCAGCGCAAACGGTTATAGCTTTACCAGTTAATTTTTCAACGAGATAATGCAATTTTTCGTGATCTGTCAACGAAACGTTCTTATTTATTGTATTCTCAAAACTATTTATAAATGGGTATTTCTTCGAAATTTCATTCTTCAACTGATTCATCTGGCCAAAATTAAATTACACTATAAGCTTTGTAACACATATCCATATGAAAATATGGATTCCAAAGATCATATATTTGAATGAGGGACTCATTTTTATACAGTAGTTTTCAAGATATCGACATTTAAATATTTTGTGCCCAGATGAATCAGAATTGGTAACAGATAAATCAGAAACAAAAAATTAAATTAAAAAACTTTAATACTTAATCAATTAGACCCATATACCTGGCACGGTTGGCTGTGCTGGTGCTGTTGCAGCTTCTGCAGAGACTCTTAAGCGGCGCAAGTATTCTAATCTCATTGGTGATTATGAGTTTGTGCCGTTTGGAGTAGAAACGTTTGGGCCGTAGGGTCCGAGCGCCCGCAATCTCTTCAGGAAGATTGCGAAGCATATGGTCGACGCTTCTCGTGACCAGAGGGCTGGCCTCTTCTTAGGTCAGAGATATAAGCATTGCCATACAACGTGGCAATGCTGCCAGACTTCTGGGAACGCTACCACAAGAGACATGCGATGCAGAGGAATTCCACGACGCATTTTAATTTTGTTTTTTTATTAATGTAAATATTAACATAGATATAATATACATTAAATGTATATAGATAAATAAATAGCTGTTATCAATTAGATAAATATTTTACAACTAAAAAATCACAGTATAAACTAATTCTAGTAATGGCACTTGACATCAGTCTTAGTAATGTATCGTGTGTCCAACTATCAAAACAAACATACACAAGTAAGAAAGTTAATAACATTACTAAAAGAAATATTTTCTTGACTTTTTGCAAGGGAGCGAGCTGCTTTCAATTTCATCCTCAAAAAAAATTCTTGGTGACAAGATCCTGAATTTTTCGATGAAGATGGAGTGATCGTATTTTCCCCAATGGTGTCAGATACTTTTGTCCGTTTAAATATAAGAAAAACCCCGATCGTCTGAATCTGAGTGGTCCAAGGTTGCTGATGATCAACCCTTCATTAGCTAGCTATTTTTTCTTGTTTAGGTGTTAAATTCTGCAAGAACCTTCTCTCTTTCTTTTCAAATATGTTTCTTTAATTTAAATTTGCACAGAGTATACTTGTCTGGATCTGTCCTCATGTTTTCCATAACGCGTTCTCCCAGACTTTTTTTCTCCTTTTTTACCTCCAGGTCGTAGCATTGTACAACAACTACAATATTAAAAGAAAAAAATAATACAGATATTTAAAGATAAATAACTTTTCACGTTTTTATTAGGGAAAATGAATCTTAAAATTGCCATTTTATTAATAGCGTAATAGTTATAGTACAATGTAACAAAAATGCAAATTAAAATATTTAAACTATGTACCAATGAAAGTATAAGGTTTAACAGAATCCGGCTCGAAGGATCATAAAATGTAGAGTTTCTATAAGCGGCTATACACTTGTAGCAGATATACTTTAATACATATGTATGTATAAAAGCAAATTGACGCTATAAAACCGCTCCTTTCTAATCCATATGGTGTTTTGACCATATGAAGCAGGCACAGAGGAATCAGGATTTTGCCTTTAATTATGCATAACTCCATATTCATACAGGCTTCAGTATTAAAAAAATTCCACATTAAAATATTACCTAAAAGCATCACGGCAAACGCAAATTGAGGTTTTAAAACAATAAAATAAATCTGATAAAGTAGGCATTGTAATCAGAATGTCACCTGAACCAAGCACAGATGAATCATATATTTACCTTCGTATCACCAGGTTCTCTGGCTGCCAGCCGCATGTCCACCTCCTAGCATGTTCGTTGCACGATTGGTTCCTCCCGCGCGCAAAATCACTCTCCTAGCAGTATTACCCGGTCAACTATGGTCAAGCGCAGCTTGCACCATATTAGTCAGTATTATACGCCGGACACTTATGTTTTACTTATTTATAAAAAAAGTATAAGTAGTTTTAACTACAACGCATTATTTTATAAAAGGACAATTCATTTCCTTTCCTTAAAAAATATTATTTATGTGAATTTGTCAAATGAAAAACGCCAGATCAAACATTTTCTTCCGGAAAATGGCAAACGGACGCGTCATATGAATCAGAAGAACATAGTTCAAATGTTTTTATTTTGTACCTAGACAACAACTATTTCTAAAATATCATTTGACCAAGTTAGAGACAAAGCTAAAGTATCCAAAACAAAAATTCACAGGCAATTATGTTAGTTGGTTACAGAAATACACCCACAGAAATAGAAAATTTTGTCTTCGAAGAACTACCCAAATAAACACCAATTGCGGATGTTACCATCAAATTCGGGTATTTGAATTGGTGGCAACTTAGGTCGGTCGCGAGTGGGATTGGGTCGGTCAGACGGTTTCTCCAAACTCCTAGCGACGCGTTTGATACGACAATACAAATCGTCAAACGACGACAAGGCCTGATAACTCACTGAGTAATCGGGATTTAAATCTAACTCTAAAACGTTGATGTCATGTACTAAGGATTCGAAATCCGCGCGTAAACTATCTAAGTTTTCTATAGAACATAAGAACGAATCTCTAATAGCCAAATCAGAGGTTTTAAGTGCATTATCACAAATCGATTGTACGCGAGAGTAAAGCATTTCTCTTTTAGCGTATAAAAGTTTCAATTGAACTTTACTATCGGTACTACCAACCTTTGGGGACATTTTTACAACTAAATATCAAACTAAAGTGCGGTAAACAACAAATGAAATGACTTAATCTTAGCGGTATAGAACAGCGACGCGGCGCGAACGATATATTCCGTAGGTAGGTAGGTACTTATAACTGCGAGTGCAAGTTTGAACAAAACGCGAATAACAACAACCAGATCGTACCTACGCGAGCTAGATCGCTGTCTAGGTTCAACTATTATTTCAGGGATTAAGTATTGCGTAATATCTATTCAAATTAAAATACTTTCGTATGAATTTGAATGAAATGCGAGCGAGGTATAACCGCGTACCTACCTATGTAGGTATTAGGTAAATACGATGCGAACTAGCGGCGAACGGACAACTTAGAAATTGAAATAGCCAAATGCGTTAGGTATTACACTGTGCCTATGCACTAGGGTGTCTAGGATACCTAAGATCTAAACCTAAATGCCTAGATGCGGGGTTTTCTACTAAAATAACTAGGTATTTAGGTGCGGTGCGTTTATTCCCTATGGAATAAATAACAAAATGCGAACTACGACTAAGGATCCGGTGAGTGGGACCAAAAAGAATGATGGCGCGATTCCCACGCCACGTGAGCCAGTGGACTGTATTTTGCGGGGGATGAAGCTAAATATTTCAGATGACACTTTACACAACAAACAAGATAGGTGATCGGGTTGCCGCGGAGGTGGTTTAGGCAGTGAATGCAACCCAAGAAATTAGGAGAGGATGCACTAACCTTTATGACGCCACGTGCTGTCGGAGCCGGTGCACCGGTCTTCTCTTCCTGGCTCAGGAGCTGCTGCCCACCTCACTAAATCACTTGAGGGACACGAGAGGCACAATCCGATCGGTAAAGGTCTACGAAAGCGGTTAAAATCCAACAAATATTATTAATTTCTGAGAGTCGCGCGCGCCGCCGCCATTGATGATTCTAGTTCAATGCGGAAGTGAAGATGCGGCCATTTCAACAATTGTGCGGGGGGAAAACTATTGCTATCTCACTTTAAAGGTAGTGCGGGAGGGAGATGGGTATAGGAAGCGTGTGTTCAGTGTCAATCAATTGAGAGATGACTTGAACTACTCGACATATTACTACTATTGAGCGGGAAAATACAAATTTTACTATCGGCGCAACCAATATACCTATATACTTACTTAATTACCGCGGTAGCCTAGTGGTATAGGTAATGGACTGCTGAGACGACGTCTCGGGTTCGATCGTAGATTTATCATGGCACACACCAATGACTTCTCGATGCTTTTCGAAGTTATGTGTGTATTTATCGCAGGTTTATAAGTGCCCGGTTAATGTCAAGAGGCTCGATACTTATTACATTGGGACCTAAACATAAACTGGCGAAATGTGGGTGCTTGCATCTCTGCCTACCCCTTCGGGGATATAGGCGTGAGCTTTTTTTTTTAAAAGAATATTAGAACCGAAAGTTTATGTATGTAGTAAATCCATTTGTACCTACTATTGTGAACTTTGTTGATATTTATTTTGTGTCGATTATCGGTGTACAATAAAGTTATATTCATTCATTCATTCATTCATATGTATGTACTTACTTACATATCATATTTTTTTGTAATAGTTTTTTTTATATACAACTTAGGTGGCAGACAAGCACACGGCCCACCTGATGGAAAGTGTTTACCATGACCTATGAACATGTGTAACACCAGTGGAGTCACATCCGTGCTGCCGACCCTGTAAGAACAGAGATTTTGTGCCGTCAGTGTAGAGGACAAAGCATGACAAGCCTTTGGTCGTCCCACTGACAGCACAAAAACTCTCCAGTGAGCTTTGGCTACCCTACTCACCGCTGGGAACACAACACGAAGTTATTATAACCGCGGTATTCTGTATGGCAGAGGTACTTCCCCAGTCGGACTGCTCAATTGGGCGGAAATACCGCCGTGTCCTACCTCCATAGTTGTCAAGTGTTGTCAAATACTCAATTTTGTTTATTGCAACAGGCGGCCGGTCTAGTGGGCGACTTCGCTGGTCAAGGAGTAGTTGGTTTCTCTGCAATCACCCAAGTGCCGTATCAGACTTCGTGTCTTGATCTCAAGCTCATGACTGAATTTGAGGTAAGGAACTATGTGTACGGGTATAGCCGCGTGGTTCCAGGCAGAGTAGAATTTGACTACGCCATCTCTTCCCATGTGGTGTCGTACAAGGCGACTAAGGGACAGGGCTGTTTAACATCAGACAGATATATACAGCCCAGACTCAGCCTCAGATGGATGGCTCGAGTCGATAATGCGGAAGATGCTCGATGTGGAAGATGGCAATAGGCTTACCCCCTATTACGTGGGACCGAATTCAATGATTGGTGAAATGTGGGTGTTAATTCACCTCCGCCTAACCCTCCGGGGATAAAGGCGTGATTATAATATATGTATGTATGTAACTATGTGTACTATTCTGTTCTCTATCTGACAGTAAACATAGAACTCATGATATAGTCCGTGAAACGACTATTTATCTCTTTCATTACTTATACATTACATTACTTATACATTACATTACATATACATTAAATTAATTAATTATATTCTTAATTGACAGATAATGATACATTTAACCATGTTGAGAATTGAGTAACCTATGATTGTCTAATAACCTAAGTAAAAAGTATGTTTTTTTTTTTTTTTTTTTTATATACGACACGCCAACTTGACCTCACCTCGCCTGATGGTAAGCTAAAGGCAAAGTCTCAGGAAAGAGGGTCACCATTACAGACACTAAGTGCTACAATGGTGGCACTCAGCTTGGCGGCCTCATCAGATGCTTTTTCACGCCCCGCTTAAAGGCCCCGGGACTGTAGGAAGAAGGAAACACGTGTGCTGGTAATGAATTCCAGGTCTTGGTGGTGCGGCAAAGAAAAGAGTCTCCGAACCGCTTGGTTCTTGCTCGTATATTCTGCACAGTGTGAGGGTGACATCTAAGGCCTGCACGTGTTGTCCTATGTAGGAAAGGAGATGGTGGGATTAGTTGGAAGAGCTCGTCAGAACACTCACCGTGGTAGAGACGGTAAAATAAAGGAACATTACATAATATAGGTCTCGTGCTCATACATGAAGTTCACGAATACTCATGTACGTCTACATTGACAGAACATGTTGAAACTCACATCATACATAAACATAAACTCACGCGTATATCCCCGAAGGGGTAGGCAGAGGTGCCAGTACCCCACATTTCGCTAGTTTATGTTTAGGTCCCAATGTAAGTTGGCGAGTGTAACATCATCTGTACACACGTTTCTACAAATAAATTTATCTTTATCTTTATTAAAGCTACGAGGAAATCGTTTGTCCTGGTTCGGGCATATAATGCGTAGGGATGAAAGTAATGTCGTAAGGAAGGCACTAACTATGGAAGTGGATGGCTACAGGGGGAGAGGGAGGCCCAAAATGAGGTGGATGGACTGTTGAATGATGACATGGTTAAGAAGGGAGTGAATGTTGAAATGACTGCAACTAGTTTTAGTTTTAATTTTCAATTGCATTGTAATAATACTCGTTCTGACTAGAGATGAATGGAAAAAGAACACCGATTGAGCAGTCCGACTGGGGAAGTACCTCCGCCCTACAGAATACCGCGGTTATAATAACTTTGTGTTGTGTTCCCAGCGGTGAGTAGGGTAGCCAGAGCTCACTGGAGAATTTGTGCTGTCAGTGGGAAGACTAAAGGCTTGTCCTGCTTTGTCTTCTACTGACGGCACAGAAACTCTGTACTTACAGGGTTGGCAGCGCGACTGTGACTCCTCTGGTGTTACAGACGTCCATTGGCCACGGTAACTACTTTCCATCAGGTGGGCCGTGTGCTTGTCTGCCAACTAAGTGGTATAAAAAAAAACACATGTTGCGCCGATCCCAAATGGTCTTGGGATAAGGGCAGGAGGATGATGATGATCTTTATTAAACCTCTACAACCTAATAGAGATATCCATGTTCTATAGTTAGACCAGTAGACGGTATTTTTAGGGCTTTAACTCCCCGTAATGACTGCTACAGAAGATGTTCGTATGGCAACCCGACCCGACGCTCTCCGAACCACGGAGCAGTCTCAATATAAATACTCGCAGGTAGTGTTGAACCTCTTAGCCTTAGGAGGGACTTCGCCTCGCTGTGTGTTTTCTACCGCCTATACAATAGTTTGTGCTCAGATCAATTGTTTGACATGATGCCCGCAGCTACATTCTATCAATGCACCTCTCGCCATAGGCAGGGAATTCGTCCTCACACATTGCGACCTGAGACGGTGCGCACTGTGCGGTATGAAAGAAACTTCATCCCACGCACACTCGAACTGTGGAATGACCTCCCTGCTGCGGTTTTCCCAAGCACCTACAATATGGGGTTCTTCAAGAGGGGCATCAGGCGTTTTCTTAATGGTCGGCAGCGCGAGTGTGACGCCCCTGGTGTTGCATACGTCCATAGGCCACGGTACTTCCCATCAGGTGGGCCGTATGTTTGTCTGCAACCTAAGTGGTATAAAAAAATATATATATTAAGAATGGTCATTCATCCTAAGCGACTTGAACCCCGATTCCGCTAAAGCAAAACCACTGTCATGCTACGGACAGTGCTAAAAATAGCCTGTAAAACAATGGGTAAGTTCGAAATTAATAGGCTTTTTACAGAGTAAATTATAAAGTGTAATAAAACTCTTTTCATTTCATTTTGGACTTTAAGCGTTTTTTGTTTTTTTATACCACTTAGGTGGCAGACAAGCGCACGGCCCACTTGATGGAAAGTGGTTACCGTGGCCTATGGACGTGTGTAACACCAAAGGAGCCACACTCGCACTGCCGACCCTGTAAGCACAGAATCTCTGTGCCGTCAGTGTAGAGGACAAAGCAGGACAAGCCATTAGTCATCCCACTGACAGCACAAATTCTCCAGTGAGCTCTGGCTACCCTACTTACCGCTGGGAACACAACACGAAGTTATTATAACCGCGGTATTCTGTAAGGCGGAGGTACTTCCCCAGTCGGACTGCTCAATTGGGCTGATATACCGCCGTGTCCTACCTACTAAAAAATATTCATATAGAAATAAAGTTTACAATTGTATGCCATTTTTGCAGTATCTGTGGTATGACATTGGTTATGCTTTAACAAATTTGAGGGCCTGGCTAGTGTTGCTTAACGTTGTGATGAACTAAACTACTGGGTAACCTCTTAGCTACGAGCTCATTGTAATGCAGTATTTATCTATAATACTTTTTTTTTTTTCAGATTAAATACCTGAACGACTTCCACGCAAAAATCTTTCGCACTATTGGACTCATTCTCCAGGGACGAAATCTGTCAGCTGAATATACATGGCTGGAAAGAGAATGCCGGCCAATCACTAGTGCCGCCATCTTGAAAAAACTTACGTCAATTTTGGCGGGAATCAGTGTTGTTGTAATCTGGTTAGGAATGTAATTACAAGTTTTTGATGTGGCAACTTCTTTAGGAGCATTGAGCAGTGAAAACTATAGAAATCGCGCCATCGTTACTGTTTTTTCAGTTACAGCTCTTTAGTTCTCTAATCTTCTACTAGATGGCGCCTGTAGCATTAAGTCCGCCTTTGTACATACTTTGTCTGTTTGTGCAAAAAGTTTAAATAAATAAATGGCGCAAAAACTTTACAGTGCAGCGCCATCTATTATAAGGTTTTAGAACTACTAGTGTATACAGATTTATAACAGTTTCTCTACTGTCGGCACTCCCGGTTTATATACCTAACTGGTAATAATTATAAAGACTCTGGCTTTGATTGACCCGACGGTAAGAAGAGAGAATTCCTTGAAGATTTGTACAGTGTTCTTGTAGTAGGTATTATAGTTAGTATAATATATTTATGGACCCCAAGTCGCGAAAGTAACGATGCCCTGGCGCGCCCGGGTACTTCAGATATCATCAACAATCGGTAGATTTAAGCTTCTTCGCTTATCTCTAAAAAACGCGTATATATGCCGATAACCTAAGACTAACCTATCTGTGGGTTTACCATGAAGTTTTAAAACAATTCAATAATTGAACAGCTGTCATTTACTAAATGCATAATTAACTATGTAATCGCATATAAAAAAATAAAACAGAAACTATGTTTTATACAAATCTCTTTAGGGAGATGGCAAAGCATATGGTCGACGCTTCCTTCTAAGGTCAGAGAATAAGCATTGCCATACAACGTGGCAATGCTGCCAGTCTTCTGGGAACGCTACCACAAGAGGCAAGCGATGCGGAGGAATTCCACGACGCATTTTAACTTTTTTTTATTTAACTATTATTTTTTATTGACGTATATAATATAATAATAGATTTAATTAAACATGGGATATCTAAAGTAGTTAGTATATATTAGATCTTATTTTACCTGAACGTTATTTAATACGATTCCATACAGATATATAGGATTACAAAGTTTCATTTGCAATTGGTAGTATGACAGCAGTTCAATTATTGACCAGTTTTAAGCGTTCATGCGGCCCTGGTATTATCAATAAAAATATTAAAACATATATATATTTTGTTTTTTTTTTCCATCATCCAAGCAAGCCAAGCACATAGTGAGGGTGATATATCTAAGCCCTGCACGTGTTGTCCTGTGTAGGAAAGGAGAATGTGGGAGTAATTAGAAGAGCTCATCAGAACACTCACCATGGTAGAGACGGTAAAATACAGCCAAAGGAGCAACATCTCTACACATCTGCAAGGGCTCGAGGGTGTACGTGACTTCAGGATTCCTAACAATGCGGACCGCGCATCGCTGCAACCTGTCGAGAGTAGGTATGTAGTAGGTATTTCGCGGAGCCATCTCAGAGGTACGAGCAGTATTAAACACACAGGAGCAAATTGGAGCGAAATTGTTATTATAAGGCGAAACGAAGTAGATGCCTACTTTGTTCAAGTGAGCGTAGATTGAGTTTTTATTGCATGGTCTAGTAAGGTGTCAATCAATCAGTCCACTGCTGGATAAAGGCCTCTCCCAATGATGGCAGGCTTTGGCCTACTTTTTCTACGCTGGCCAGACGGGTTGTTACAGGGTTTTATTACAAGTATTTCTTCTCTCGCAGTGATAATGTTAGAAATAAAGACAAGTTTAATTGACGTGTTCTGTATAAAAAAAATAAGATATCGTATGCGTATTTTTCCGTTATTCGCCTCTTTCAAGAGCAGTCGACTGAGTAGGGGTGGCTATACTTTTATTATTTCTACGTCTCCACACGTATGCATCTCTCCTAGTCATAGTCCACTCCCCCCGCGCGCCCACAAGGTGTAACACGTACCTTATATCGCTGCTATCGTATAATATCAAACCCATAGTAAAAGTGTACATATGAACGATAAAATCTATACCATCTTGTAGACAGTGAATCAAGCTTTTCAGTGCTTCAAACAGTAACTCAATCCGTCAAGCCATTCAGAAGTTATCACCAAATTATCAAAATACGGTTCAAACGAACTCATCGGGGTATATGACTCAGCGACGAACTGTGACACCATTGGTGAGTCGAAGAAATATTCAAGCGGCAAGTATTACCTTTTATGGTAATAAACTAAACACTGTCTCTTACTACATTCGACCACAAAATACTACCACTATTTCACACGTCGAGATATCGTCACCATAGCTGAGACGCAACAGGGGTCGACTTGCATTTTGTTGGCATCAGGTTCGAAACCAGTTTTTCACAGGACTTTTTGCCATTATATTTTTTGTTATCTCCTAGACAAACATGGTTAGAAACTCGGGCAAAACAAAACGAACCCCGCCTACTACTCCAACGCCTTCACCATCACATACGGAAACAGCGCCTGACACTATTATTACTGCAAAGTCTCTCGAACGCGAAACTCAAACGCACTCGGGCTTGTTGCCCACTGATCTTAACTCGATCACGGCCAATACAAGGGATCGGAAGAAAAGAAAAATTGACGAAGATGATAACACTATCACTACCACCTTAAAAGAAATGTTCACCGAGTTCTCAAATGAACAGGATAAACGATTCCAAGTGTTACAAAACACTATTTTGAAAATTAGTGAGCAGAACGTGGAGCTACGTGAGAGCGTGGTCATGATGTCTGCAAAGCACGACGAAATACTGTACAAAATTTCCTGTCTGGAGAAGCTGAGACAAGACGACAGAAAAACTATTGCACGACTAGAAGAGAAAATTGAGTCATTGGAACGCAAATCAAGAGCTACGGGTATTGAAGTAAGAAATTTACCGAAATCTCAGGGAGAATCAAGGCAGGCTTTGTGTAATGTTATCAAAACAATGGGTGAGGCCTTGGGTGTCAGTATTCAACTCAATGAAATACGTGACATACACAGGCTTAATACTAGGGACAACTCAAATCCGGTCGTAGTAGATTTTTCATCAGTTCTGCTAAAGGAGAGAGTTTTAAACGGAGTGAAACAATTTAACAAAGATAAAACTAACTTACAAAAATTTAATACCACTCACATAAATTCCAGTGAACCTAAAAAACCGATATTTATCTCAGAGTCGCTAACTTATAACACCCAAAAGCTTTATTATCTAGCAAGAACTTTTCAAAAGACCCATAACTATGCCTTTTGCTGGACTGCAAATGGTATTGTATATCTGCGTAGGGAGGTTGGTGCCCCTCAAATCCGAGTTACCAACGAATCTATAATCGATTCACTAAAGAAAGAACAATGACTAGTTTTGTTTTGTTTGAATCAATATGCCGTTATTAAATGTATTTTTTTAATTGATTGTACTTATGTAAGCGCCCATTATACATGTATAACACGTGATAAACTGTGTTACGATGGCTTGGACCGTAATGTACAAATTTATGTTTTTTATATATGTAAACTCTGCATGCCTAACTATAAGTACACATTTAAACAAACTACACTACATACATATAATCACAAACGCTTTGTAATCTCACTTATAATATATATTCATCATACACACTTACACACACATATTGAGCATGCACTGAATAGCAGCCAAAACTGCTCCAATATTAAAGTGATATACGTATCATACTTTCAGCGTCTCCCCCCCATGGGTGTCTATTTTTTGAAGCATCTTTTCCCAACCAATGACCATGGCTAATAATAATTTGAGTAATGTAATACAGGACATTGACAATTTTGTGGTCTCAGAGACAATTACCTGCAATGTGGACGATTGTAGAAAAGTTTTCCCCACGCAACCAACATTAACAGTTCTTACACAGAATATTCGGAGCATAAACTGCAACTTTCCAGGCTTTCAGCTTTTAATGACAAGAATGGGGATCGATTGTGACGTCGTAATTCTGACAGAGTGCAGGTTATCACAGGCTCCAACTATACCAACTTTCACTGGCTATATCTCCGCGGCGACAACTTCAAATCCAATACAGAATGATGGAGTCGTTGTATATGTAAGGGAACAAATGGCTTGTGGTATTGAAGAGGTAGTTGTACAGGACTCTAACTGTCTACTCATTAAAATACCTGAAAATGATTTAGCAATATTAGCTATTTATCGGTCACCTAGCTATATAAATTTAGACCCCTTTCTAACATCACTGGACAAAACCTTACAGGACCTTTCAAATTTTAAAAATATTATCATTATGGGTGACCTTAACATCGACATAATCGCACAGACACCTAACCTGTCTACTGAAGAATACCTGAGTTTAACTAGTTTCCATGGTCTACTGCCAGCCCATTATTTCATAACTCGCGATGCTAGTGGACGATGTCTTGATCACGTTCTAGTAAAAACGAGGATCCCCTCTGTTACCATAGTCCCCCAGTCTACTCTTACAGATCACAAAGCAGTAATTTTCTGCATGAAAATGAAACATACTGAAAAAGTGTCCCCCGTAGCATTGACTAAAATAAATGAAGAGGGTTTAAGCAACCAAATTAAGAACATTGACTTCAACTATGTTTATCAAGTTGACGACTGTGAACTTGCCATGAGCTACGTCATTGACCAGTTAAGAACGGCACTCGAAAACAACACAACAACAGTTGTTCCTTCACGACGTAAAAAAACAATAAAACCGTGGATAACACAGGGCCTCTTGCGATGTATGCGTAACAGAGATAGACTACACAGGATGTCTAATGCCTCCCCAGATAACCTTATACTTAAAACAACCTACTGTCGCTATAGAAATTTTTGTACCTCTCTCTTGAAAAAGCTCAAGCGCCAATATGAGAGGGATCTTATTGAGAAGGCTGGCAAAGATAATAAAAAAATGTGGAATGCAATAAAAACAATCACAAACACCACCAAGAAAACAGCATACAACAAGGAGCTGCTTAGGCTGTCTGACACTCCACAAGGTTCTGTTAATATTGTTAACAACTACTTCGCCAATGTGGGTAAGGGCCTCTCTGAGAGGATAGTAAATGCCTTGCCAACTTTGCCAGATGGTCTGCCCGCCATCAAGAGCCGTTTGGACTCTTTCGTACTTCTGACCACGGATGAAGAAGAAGTGGCACGTCTGATATCAGATCTCAGACCCGACTGTTCCGTGGGCTGGGATGGCATCTCTAACAAGATATTGAAAGATCACAAGAATATCCTAGCACCACACTTGACGTATATCTTCAATATGTGTCTAACTCAAGGGACTTTTCCTAAATATCTCAAAAGATCACGAATTCATCCTATTTTCAAGGGTGGGGATAGGACAAATGTAAATAACTATAGGCCAATATCTATATTGCCATCAATCTCGAAAATCCTTGAAAAACTTATAAATAATAGACTTGTAGAATATTTGGAATCCAAAGGTATTATATCAGAGCAACAATTCGGCTTCCGCAGAGGTAAATCGACTGATGACGCAGTTAGTTGTTTTGTTGACTTCGTGGCTTCAAATTTAGATAAAGGCAATAAATGTCTATCTATATTCCTAGATTTGTCAAAGGCTTTTGATACGGTCTCTGTCCCCATCCTGACTAAAAAATTAGAAAAAAATGGCATTAGAGGACAACAGTTGAGGCTTTTGCAATCTTATCTATCCCATAGGACTCAGTTTGTCAAAGTGGGTCCATATGAGAGCGCAGACCTTCCTGTATCTTTTGGCGTTCCTCAGGGAAGTATTATCGGACCAACGCTCTTCTTGATATATATTAATGACCTACTACGCCTTGACACATTTAAAGGGAAACTTATCTCGTATGCTGATGATACTGCCCTCATATTCACTGGAGAGACCTGGGATGAAACCTATATTTCTGCACAAAAAGGTTTTGAGATGGTTGAGAAATGGCTGCATGCGAATGTCCTAACCCTTAACGCAGAAAAAACCAAATACATTGCTTTCTCAATTTGTGCTCACATACCACATGATCTTCAAATACTCTCACATGACTGCCTTGATGCATCTGTTGCCAAACCTCTTCAACGCACTAAAACAGTTAAATACTTGGGTGTTGTCATTGATGAAAACTGTAGCTTTAAGCCGCACATTCAACAGCTCGCTAATAGAATACGAAAACTGACATACTTCTTCAAAACCTTAAGATACGTTGTTCCTCCCATAACTCTTAAAAGAATATACCTTGCTTTTTGTCAGTCAATCATTACCTACTGTATATCATCTTGGGGAGGAGCAAAGAAAACCATACTTCTAAAAATAGAGGTTGCTCAGAGGGCTATTTTGAAATTGTGTACTTTTAAACCATTTAGATTTCCAACTAAGTTACTGTACGAATATTGCGAGGTCCTTACAGTCCGTCAGCTCTTTCTTACAAGTATAATCTTAAGGCAACATTCTATTACGGAACATGACCCAGCCATAAAGGGGAGGCGGCGGGGCCATGTGGTGTGTGAGCGCACATTTAAACCAAGAACTTCGTTTATCCGCGGGTTTTTCTCCTTCTTGGGACCTTATGTATATAATAGAATAAATAAAATAAATGAAATATATCACTTGGGAAGGTTGGCCGTCAGAAAATCATTGTTCGACTGGTTCATTAAATTATCGTATGATGAAACTGAGAGTATGATGACAGTCTTCCAGTGAGACTTTGTATGTATTGCTGATTCTGAAATGCTTTTCACTGCTTGTTACTACTAGTATCTAATACACACACACACATACACAAACACACACACACACACACACACACACACACACACACACACACACACACACACACACACACACACACACACACACATACACACACACACACACACGCACACCCACACGCACACACTTCCGTACATTTCTGAATGCACAACTTGATTATTATATTGCTTATTTTTTCGAGATTAAATTTGTTTCCAACACACCTAGAAATGTAATAAAATACTACGTGGGGCGCACTATAAGTTTCCGGAATGAATATGAAAAAATACTATTAAAGGTACAAAATTAATTTATTGTTTTTCAAAATAATCTCCCTTGGCGTCTATGCACTTTTTCATTCGATCAAACCAGTTTTGAAAACTTTTGTGCCACTCCTCCGTGGTGACCTCTGAAACGTGTTTTTCATACTCCTCGACAGCCTCTTCTGGTGATGAAAATCGTTGGCCGCGTAATTGGTTCTTAATTTTTGGGAACAGATAAAAGTCACAAGGTGCCAGGTCGGGACTGTATGCAGGATGACTCATGAGTTCTACATTTTTCGCCTTCAAAAAGTCGTTTGTCTGTCTGGCCGTGTGAGAACTAGCATTGTCGTGGTGCAGGATGATACGGCGTTTACGGTTATTTTTACGGAGTTCGTCAATAACTTCCGGCAAACAAATGGTCGTGTACCAGTCACTATTCACAGTACGACGATTTTCTAAAGCAACAGTAGCCACGTGTCCAGTTTTATTAAAAAAAGAAGCAATCATCCGCTTAGATGCACTTTTCACGCGCGCCACTTTGGTTGGTTTCGGCTCATCTTGAAAGACCCATACGCTCGATTGCTGCTTTGTTTTGGGATCGTAGCAATAAATCCATGTTTCGTCACCTGTTACTATGTCCCACACCAAATTTGACGCACCTTCGTTGAATCTGGTAAGCATGGCACTGCACCAAGTGACGCGGTCCGTTTTTTGATCCTCGGTCAAGTTATGTGGGATCCACCGCGAGCACAGCTTTCTCACACCCAAATGTTTGTGTAGGATTGATTGTATTTGACTCATGCCTATTTCTAAGGGTGCGCGAATTTCATGGTAGGTCACATGCCTGTCTGTTTCAATCATACGGCGCACAGCATCGATGTTTTTGTTGGTCACAGCGGTGGACGGCCGACCATCGCGAGATTCGTCACTGAGATTGATACGACCACGCTTGAATTCTGCAAACCAGCTATAAACAGTCGTCTTGCATGGAGCTTCATCGCCAAAAGCTGTTTCAAGCCGAGCGATGCTCTGTTGAGCTGTCAAATTACACTTAAAATCGTAGAAAATCATACTACGAATATTTTCCCGAGTTAAATCCATGTTGATGCAGACACACAATTTTTTAAATGGCGCCACAAGGTAAAAACAAAAGACAGTCAGATGAAACAAACTGTATTCTACAGCCAAAGAGTTCTATTTTCAAATGTTGTAATATTTTTTTAAATATTGTTTATGTAAGTGGCCAGTTCCGGAAACTTTTAGTGTAACCTATGTAATTACTATTGATAAAACTATCGGGAGGAGGCGCTGTCTGCTGAAATACAGGCTTCAAGCCTAGCTCAGCAGCAGTTGCTACAATTAGCTACTAATATTATATTAGAAACTGAGCTAATTTTTTATATCTTTTGTAATTGCATTCCAATAATACATGGATAACACTCTTGCACTAAATGCTGAACTATGTTGTGTATTTTAGTTTTAGCTTTGTATGCTGTGACATGTTTGTAACCATTTTATGTAAGCAATAAATTATTATTATTATTATTATTATTATTATATCATAATATATCTCTCCCAGTGCTCTCTGGGCAACGGAGACGGTGGTGGCACCTCTCTCTCTCTCTCCCAGGGGAGACGCTACCGTCTAGTAGACGGCGCCTACAGCAAATACCGGCCACTACGGTTTTACGTGGGACAGAAAATTATATTTGGCTAAATGTGGGTGTTAATACATCTCTGCCCCTTTGGTGGCAGACAAGCACACTGTAACCTATGGACATGTGCAACACCCGAGGAGTCGCACTCGTGCTGTTGACCCTGTAAGAATAGTTTCTGTGTTGTCAGTGTAGAAGACAAAGCAGGACAAGCTTTTGGTCTACCTACTGACAGTACAAAAAATCTTCAATGAGCTCTGGCTACTTTACTCACCGCCGGGAACACAACACGACGTTAATATGGCTGCGGTATTCTGTAAGGCGGAGGTACTTCCACAGTCAGACTGTTCAATTGGGACGGGAATACCGTCGTGTCCTATCTCCTATAACTATTGCCTATAAGATTTGGAAAAGATTATACTTATTGCGTAGAAGTATAGCTGGGACATCATGTAAGGACTAAGTTAGTCTTTACACGTATGACTGGGGATCGAGTGAGGAACAGCGCGATAAGGGAACGTTGGGGTGTAGTTGAAGATGGAGAAAGGGTTGCTTAAAAAAGAAGCTGGAAAAAGAAGACTGACGAAACGGATTTATGAAGCGATGATGGATGGGTAACCAGGTAGGGATAAGATAAGATATTCTTTATTGTACAGCATAAAAGTAATATAAGATAACAATTTAACAATATTTATAATGCACAATGGGCGGCCTTATCGCTAAAAGCTATTCCTTCATTTATAAGTACACAAAGATACACAAGGAAAGATAGATAATTATTATTATTATATTATTTATTGTACGCCAATTACAATATTCATATTACAGAAATTGAGAAGACTCGCAATTCTCGCCACGTGAGCTAGTGGACTGTATTTCGCGGGGGGTGAAGTTAACTGTTCCATTGACGCTTTACACAACAAACAAGACAGGTGATCGGGTTGCCGCGGATGTGGTTTAGGCAATGAATGCAACCCGAGAA
Source organism: Eilema griseolum (assembly GCA_963662185.1). Taxonomy (NCBI): domain Eukaryota; kingdom Metazoa; phylum Arthropoda; class Insecta; order Lepidoptera; family Erebidae; genus Eilema; species Eilema griseolum. Next base: position 9,398,928 of record OY759257.1, read on the forward strand.
ATTAGGAGAGGATGCACTAACCTTCACGGGGCCACGTGCCATCGCAGCCGGTGCACCGATCTTCTCTTCCTGGCTCAGGAGTTGCCGCCCACATCACTAAATCACTTGAGGGACACACGAGAGGCACAATCCGATCGGTAAAGGTCTATGAAAGCGGTTAAAATCCAACAAACATTATTAATTTCTAAGAGTCGCGCGTGTCGCCGGCCATTGCTTATTAGTTCAAAAGCGAAGTGAATATGCGTCTATTTTGACAATTGAGCGGTGCGGAAACTATTGCTATCTTTCACTTAGAGGTAGTGCGGCAGGGAGATGGGTACAGGAAGCGTGTGTCCAGCGTCATCAATTTGAATTACTGCGAACAACCGGGCGCAGATACGATCCGGTTGCGGTTTTAACCCGTACAACACGAGTTACCCCGCGGGAATCGGGAAGAACTTCCTCTACTACTCCTAGAGGCCAATGCAAAGGAGGCGCATTCCCAGTCATAAGGATTACCTCCGTACCTACAGTAATTGGGTTAGATGGAGTATTCCATTTTTGACGCGACTGCAGCGTGTGCAAATAATCGGTTCTCCAACGATTCCAAAACGATTGGACTAATTTATCTAAAAGAGCGTGACGAGTTAGAAGGTGCATTCTATCGTCATTAACATCTATTGCGGGCGAATATTTTGCGTACTTAAATCACCGGTCAACTCTATATGACCGCGCGTAGATAAAATTCTCAAAATCGGCCTACATAAACAACACAACGCAACAGTCTCGACCAAGACGAGACGCGATTAGCCAACAACAAAATAAGGGACTCTTCACGCGGGACCGACACAACAAGCGAGTGCTTCTTCTCCTCGGGTGGTTCGGAAACCGTAGTGGGATTGTATTGACTAACTGGCCACTTATCTAACGCGGCATGAATCCAGGACGGTCCACTAAACCATAACGGGTGATCTAAAATTTGCGAAGGAAGCAATCCACGAGAGAGACAATCGGCTGGGTTGTCGGTGCCAGCAACGTGAAAGAGATTATGTGGCGCTAATTCAGATTGAATTTTTGCCACTCTATCAGCGACGAATGTGTCCCAACGATGGGGCGAAGAGTGGGCCCAACACAAAGCGACTGTTGAGTCCGAAAAAGCTAAAATTCTACTAATATTAATGCGAAAATTTACAATTATGTCAAATAAATTACCTTAAAGATTTTGACCACAATACAAAATGTCATTAAGCGACACGGAAGTGCTAGTCTTAGCACTGCCATCCAAAACTACGCGGAGTTTAGTAGTAAGCTTATCTTCTCTAATAACTCCGTGGTGCGGGATAATGTACGAAGGCTGGGTCCCGCCAGTGTCCGCAGGCGCAGGTGAGATGCAACCTTTATCTAAATATCCGTTAACAACCTCATCACAGGCCCGCTTCAACTTTGGAGACGCCTGCATCTTTCGTTCTAAACAAAGAAAGCGTTTTTCAGCGGATACACGGGAGTCACCGAGCGAAAAAATATCTCCCTTGAAAGGGAGCGCGACAACATAACGACCCTGCTCATCACGAGTAGTCGTGCGACAACAAATCTCCTCAGCCATCTTGTCATCAGGGCTTAGGATAGGTGGGACATTGACCTCTTCAATTTCCCAAAACTTGCGGATGGTAGACTCCAGTGGCGGCTCGACGGTGCAACAGAACGAAGCAGTCGAGTGACTAAAACTATCTATAGAAGCGGGTGCGGAACCAATTATAACAAAACCAAGAACTGTTTCCAGTGCGTGCGGAGCGGGGTACGTCGGTCCCCCTTGAACCTTACGTGATAACTGGAGGTGCGGGAGAATCGAAGCGCCGATCAATATATCGACGACTCCAGGAACAGCGTAAGTCTCATCTGCTAAAGGCAAGTCTTTAAATTTCGTTAATAAAGACGTGTCAACCGGGACGGTAGGCAACTGTTCAGTTATTTTATCTATAACGAGCGAATCCATGTCAAACCAAATATTACTATTAAAACGAGATCCAAACCTTGTTTTAACGGTGCCATGAACAGCTGACCGTAAACCTCCAAAACCCTTCACCACTGAGCGGGTTGAACGCTTATTAACATTGAAACCAAGACGTTGACAACAATCTTGAGTAATAAAATTACTTTGCGAAGCGCCATCTAACAGCGCTCGAACAATGCGCGGCTTACCCAATGCATCAACAATAACAACGCGAGCAGTCGCGAGAACCACAGTAGTGAGCGCAGCGCTAGCGGACAACGAACACAAGGTGACGTCATTCGCAGCGGTCTCCGGGCGGGCCGGAGCGCGCGCGAGCGCGGGCTGCGGCTGTGGCGCAGGCCGCCGTGTGCCACCGCTCGACGAACCAACTGTGCTCACATTGGATGCGGCATTACTATTTTCAAAATGAAGTAAAGTGTGGTGTCTCGCTGAACATTTGCGACAACTATTGCTACTATTACATAAAACAACGCGGTGTTTAGTACCGAGACAATTAAAACAAAAATTATTAGCGCGAACAAATTTATAACGATCATTAGGCGATAATTTTAGGAAACCCGGACACTTGTACAATTGCGAATGATGAGTATTACACAAAGAGCAAACAGGTGATTGTACATGTGCTGGTGCGGTATTAACATAAGTATGAGTTGACCTCAGTGACCTCGATGAGGCATCTATTTTGCGTTCAGAACTAACAACTTTCTTCGCGCCTCCATGTTTCGATGAAGAGCGTTGCAATATTTTTATATGCTCGCGAACAAAACTTTCTAAGTCTTCGAACTTAGGAATTTTATTGCCGCGATGATCCGACTCAAATAAACGAATGGTTTCGGAATCTAATTTCTTTAAACCCATATACAAAAATAAGAAGTCGCAGAGGTCATCGATCTTTAGGTTCTTTACGGCGCGAACAGATGATGCGAAAGTATCTAGAAACTTCTCTAAGTTTTGATCGTTACATGCCGTAATAGATTTCAAGTCAAACATCTGATCCAAATATGCGTTAGCTACCGATCTTTTATCCTCATACTTAGCTTTCAAAGTATTTAAAATTAAATTATAATTTTCGGCACCAAACGTAATTCCAGCGCAAACGGTTATAGCTTTACCAGTCAATTTTTCAACGAGATAATGCAATTTTTCGTGATCTGTCAACGAAACGTTCTTATCTATTGTATTCTCAAAACTATCTATAAATAAACCCCAATTGCGAATGTTACCATCAAATTCAGGTATTTGAATTGGTGGCAACTTAGGTCGGTCGCGAGTGGGATTGGGTCGGTCAGACGGTTTCTCCAAACTCCTAGCGACGCGTTTGATACGACAATACAAATCGTCAAACGACGACAAGGCCTGATAACTCACTGAGTAATCGGGATTTAAATTTAACTCTAAAACGTTGATGTCATGTACTAAAGACTCGAAATCCGCGCGCAAACTATCCAAGTTTTCTATAGAACACAAGAACGAATCTCTAATAGCCAAATCAGAGGTTTTAAGTGCATTATCACAAATCGATTGTACACGAGAGTAAATCATTTCTCTTTTAGCGTATAAAAGTTTCAGTTGAACTTTACTATCGGTACTACCAACCTTTGGGGGCATGTTTACAATTAAATATCAAACTAAAGTGCGGTAAACAACAAAATATGAAATGACTTAATCTTAGCGGTACCTATAGAACAGCGACGCGGCGCGAGCGATATTCCGTAGGTAGGTAGGTACTTATGACTGCGAGTGCCGGCTTGAACAAACGCGCATAGCAACAGCCAGATCTTACCTACGCGATGGTCGCTGTCTAGGTTCAACTATTATTTCAGGGATTAAGTATTGCGTAATATCTATTCAAATTAAAATACTTTCGTATGAATTTGAATGAAATGCGAGCGAGGTACAACTGTGTACCTACCGTATTAGGTAAATACGATGCGAGCTAGCGGTGAACGGACAACTTAGAGATTGAAACAAATAAAAACAAAAGCCAAATGCGTTAGGTATTACACGGTGCCTATGCACTAGGGTGTCAGGATACCTAAGATCTAAACCTAAATGCCTAGATGCGGGGTTTTCTACTAAAATAACTAGGTATTTAGGTGCGGTGCGTTTATTCCCAATAGAATAATAACAAAATTGCGAAACTACGACCAAGGATTGATACGATAAGAGAAATGCGAGCGAGGTATAGCCACGTACCTAACCTATGTATGTATTAGGTAGATACGATGCGAGCCAGCGGCGAACGGACAACAAATGGTCTAAACCTAAATGCCTAGATGCGGGGTTTTCTACTAAAATAACTAGGTATTTAGGTGCGGTGCGTTTATTCCCAATAGAATAATAACAAACTACGAACTACGGCTAAGGATCCGGTTCGATCAGGACCAAAAAGAATGGAAGCGCAATTCTCGCCACGTGAGCTAGTGGACTGTATTTCGCGGGGGGTGAAGTTAACTGTTCCATTGACGCTTTACACAACAAACAAGACAGGTGATCGGGTTGCCGCGGATGTGGTTTAGGCAATGAATGCAACCCGAGAAATTAGGAGAGGATGCACTAACCTTCACGGGGCCACGTGCCATCGCAGCCGGTGCACCGATCTTCTCTTCCTGGCTCAGGAGTTGCCGCCCACATCACTAAATCACTTGAGGGACACACGAGAGGCACAATCCGATCGGTAAAGGTCTATGAAAGCGGTTAAAATCCAACAAACATTATTAATTTCTAAGAGTCGCGCGTGTCGCCGGCCATTGCTTATTAGTTCAAAAGCGAAGTGAATATGCGTCTATTTTGACAATTGAGCGGTGCGGAAACTATTGCTATCTTTCACTTAGAGGTAGTGCGGGAGGGAGATGGGTACAGGAAGCGTGTGTCCAGCGTCATCAATTTGAATTACTACTATTGAATATTAAAAATACAAATTCTACTATCGGCGCAACCAGGGCGGCCTTATCGCTTTACACATTTTTTTCCAGGCAACCTTTGGTTGGAGTATTTGGGAGTTGTTGGCGTTCAATAACAAACAATTTAATAATTTATACATACTTACTAATTACTTTTTACTTAATGTACTTTTAACATATTTTTAAAAGATTCCAGAGACTGTGCTAGTTTTATATACATAGTGGCAGTGCATTCCACAAGCGAACTGTCTGTATAGTGAAGGATTTATCGTAAAAACTTGTACAGTGCAGTGGCATTGTTAGTCTTAAAATCTCCGATGATCTCAGAAATCTCGTATGTGTTTCGCCAAGGAACTTGAACCGTTCTTCGAGATAATGGGGAGTGCAAGGATTAAACAGTGCACTGTATGGTAAAGAAAGTATATGAGTATTCCTACGAAGGCGAATTGGGAGCCACTTGAGTTTGTTCCGGAATTCGGACACGTGTTTTTTTTTATACCACTTAGGTGGCAGACAAGCGCACGACCCACCTGATGGAAAGTGGTTACCGTGGCCTATGGACGTGTGTAACACCACAGAAGCCACACTCGCGCTCCCGACCCTGTAAGCACAGAGTTTCTGTGCCATCAGTGTAGAGGACAAAGCAGGACAAGCCTTTAGTCATCCCACTGACAGCACAAATGGTCCAGTGAGCTCTGGCTACCCTACTTGCCGCTGGGAACACAACACGAAGTTATTATGACCGCGGTATTCTGTAAGGCGGAGGTACTTCCAGACGGACTGCTCAATTGGGCGGATCATATTTACATAAGCCAAATATAAATCTATACATTCATAATTATGTCAATCAGATCGAAGGTATTTATAAGAAAGACATGTCAAGAGCACTCGAAACAGGCGAGCATATATGAAAAGAAAAGATAATGAAAATAGAAGATGCGAAAGACGTATGTCAAGATCTTAGTGGGTGGAAACATATTGTCCCTGCCTTCCCCACTGGAAAATGGGTGTTATTGTGAATTGGTAAACTCTTACATGCGGAAGTTTGTATCTACTATTGATCGAGCACAGGATAAAAGGTAGGTAAATAGTTATCTACTGTATGCTATCAAAAAATTTGAACTTATCTGTGAAGTTAAGTACTGTGATAACGTACCTTTTGTCAATAATCTTTATTGAAATTGACTAGCGAAGCCCCGAGGTTTTGCAGACAATCATCATTAACCTTGCTTTAGTCCCGGTAGCATCCGAGACCTTCATCTCGGATCCGCAGTTATGAGCCCTTCGACTCGGTGCAAAGGCGGGCGCTGAGGATCGTCGATAATTCCATACTGTGTGTTCCCCCTGATGTTGCACACGTCCATAGGCCACGGTAACCACTTTCCATTAAGAGGACCGTGTGATTGTCTGCCACTTAAGTGGTATAAAATACTTCTGCCTTGGTTTTTTGTCTCTATTGGGAACGACTGCCATCAAATATCTGCTGTTCAATTCTCTAAGCATACAGCGTCGACCACAGCGCTACGACAGTCTTTTCTTTACGTGCGCAAAATTCCCACAGATGCCCCTCCGCCGGAGCCGGTGGGAAAGATTATGTCTGACTCGAATCGACTAAAACGTACGACGCCCGTGGCTCGTTTTGGTTGCCGAAGGTGAGGTTAACAGGCACATCCCTCGCACCCCATACTCACAGGTAGAGTGGAACCTCTTAGCCTTAGGAGGGATTTTGCCTCACTGTGTGTTCTACCGCCTATATAATGGTTTGTGCTCAGATGAATTGTTTGACATGATGCCCGTAGCTACATTCTATCATCGCACCTCTCGCCATAGGCAGGGAATTCATCCCCACACATTGCGACCTGAGACGGTGCGCACTATGAAAGAAACTTCATCCCACGCACACTCAAGCTGTGGAATGACCTCCCTGCTGCGGTTTTCCCTAGCGCCTACAATATGGGGTTCTTCAAGAGGGGCATCAGAAGGTTTCTTCATGGTCGGCAGCGCGAGTGTGACACCCCTGGTGTTTCATACGTCCATAGGCCACGGTAACCGCTTCCCATCAGGTGGGCCGTGTGCTTGTCTGCCAACTTAGTGGTATAATAAAAAAAAGCTCGTCCCCGAAACCAGGGAGGCGCGCTAAGCGCGCTGCCGCCACGGCCTGCTCCTGCTAGGGTGACAGACGGCTCCATCCATCACCCTCAGGCCTGCGCTCATGGGGACGGAGGTCATTCATCGACCTCCTAATGTAGGCACTCTAGACAAGTAGCAATACGCTTGTTGAATAGTCCATACATTCTCGAATCTATTCTACAATACACCGGCCAATGAATTGCCTCTTACCTAGGTAGGACACTCAACTGAGCTGATTGGGGGAGTACCCGCGCCCCACAGAATACCCAGTTTTATTTTATACTCGAGAAAAAAATACAAACAAAAATGTCGAAAATAAGTTGTGTTAGTTAGCCCTATAATTTTGATATACCTAGTAATACCTACATATTTTGATGTAAGCCTTGTCATGTCGGGGGACCCTTTTTTATACCACTTAGGTGCCAGACAAGCACACGGTCCACTCGATGGGCCCTAACTGGTAGAGCACTACGTTATATTATCGGAACGATCCAAGGTTCCCCCGACAATGACAACGCTTGCATTAAAATATGTATTACTAGATATATCCAAGTTATAGGGTTATAGTCGGCCATATTCCAACAGAACTTATTTTCGGCTTTTTGGGGGTTATTTTTTGTGACGGCGGTTTTTTAAATTTCAAATTTTATTTCATTTTACACTTTTTAAATTGATCTACTCGTCAAGCTCTTTGATGTGATATCCATATTGAGGGAGTCGTGAAATAAAATGTAATTAACCATTTTGTGGTGGCGGCCATTTTGAATTTGAAATTTGTCATGTTGTATGGTATTCTACTAGTCAAGCCCAAGGTGTTGAGAAAAAATATGTACTCACTCATTTTGTAGCGGCGGCCATCTTGGACCGATTTTTTTCATACATAGCTAAGAACACTGCCGACTAGTACCTATCCCTTTCAAACAAAAAAAAACTAAATACAAATCAGTTCATCCGTTCAAGAGCTACAATACCACAGACAGACAACACACAGACACGTCAAACTTATAACACCCCGTCGTTTTTGCGTCGGGGGTTAAAAAAATGTTCTAACTTTTTATTTTTAGTTTGAGAAGGTTCTTATTTTGTGGAAACCCTACTAAATAAGGTCCTATGCATGTATATTATAGAAGTTTATCCACGGCATTTCATTCTGCAATTTTTGTTTTTCATTTTCTGGCTCTAAAAATAACCTAACTTCAAAAACCATGCCCGAGTGGAAGGGACGCGTGCCTCTCACTCGCTCTCATTGTGAGCGCATAACGTGAGCGGAGCGTAACGCAGTTTCTTGAAGTGTCACCCGGCAAACCAATTTATAAGACGTTGTCACGTCAAAACTCTTTTCAGTAGAGAACCGGGAGTTTTACTCTGATATTTCAAATAGTTAAATCTATCATAAAAGCAGAAAAAAGGGGATGTCACCAAATCGGCTCCTTTAACACTGAGCAGCGATGAGAACGGTTACCAAAGGCCACGGTAACCTCTTTCAATTAAATGAGCCGTGTGCTTGTCTGCTACCTAATTGATATAAAAAGGCAGGCCAGAACGAGTGGTGTCTAGTAATTGTGACAGACAGACAAATACTTAACATGAACATCACGTGTTTGTTCGTTAGCCTATCTATTATCTAAAACATTATCATGTTAATTACGTTTTACAAAATTTGAGCCTACGGTCAGATAAGTCAGTCCATCAAAAATGGCGATGAAATACAGCCGGATCCTGCCGATATGGCTTTTGTAAGTAAACATTTAAATATAAAATTATCAACATTATTCTCTTTTCCCAACTCAGTTTGGGGTCGGCTTTCCAGTCTACTACTATATGCGGCAGCGGGAGCGACGAAGGATCGCAAGCCAAGCTGCCCGCGTACGAAGGCAACTCGGGCGTCAGAGGTCGATGAACGACCTCCGTCCCCCATGAGCGCCGGCCTGGGGGTGACAGGTGGAGCCGCCGGTCACCCTGACAGAAGCAGGCCGCGGCGGCGGCGCGCCTGGCGCGCCTCCCCGTTTTCCGGGAACGAGTTGGGGACTCTGTGGTCCCCACTCACCATACGGACTGCTGAGACGAGGTGTCGGGTTCGATCCCAGGTTTTACCATGCCACACACCAATGACTTTTCGATGCTTTCCGAAGTTATATGTGTATTTATTGCAGGTTTATAAGTGCCCGGTTAATGGCGATAGGCTCGCCACCTATTACATTGAGACCTAAACATAAACTGGCGAAATGTGGGTGCTAGCACCTCTGCTTATCCCTTCGGGGATATAGGCGTGAGTTTATATTATGTTATGTGGTATGACAGTGGTTTTGTTTTAGCAGAATCGAGTGCTAGGTATACCAACGATCCAACCAGCGACTGCCATGTGACCTCCAAAACCCCTTGGCGATTATTGTCTAAGTATTGCACTTAAACCAGTTGATAAACTTCTTAGGGAACCAAGTACTCGCAATGACTGACCATAGATATAGGTATGACAACCGGGATAAGTCACGGAGGCAGAATTATTTTTTTAAACCACCTAGGCGGCAGACAAGCACACGACTCACCTGATGGAAAGTGGTTACCGTGGCCTATGGACGTGTGTAACACCAGAGGAGCCACAATCGCGCTGCCGACCCTGTAAGCACAGACTTTCTGTGCCGTCAGTGTAGAAGACAAAGCAGGACAAGCCTTTAGTCTTCTCACTGACAGTATGTATACTCCAATGAGCTTTGGCTACCCTACTCACCGCTGGGAACACAACACGAAGTTACTGTGACCGCGGTATTCTGTAGGGCGGGGGTACTTCCCCAGTCAGACTGCTCACTTTGGCGGAAATTCCGCCGTGTCCTACCTCCATATATGTATTCGTATAGTCGGCCATATTCCTGCATTTTCTGCATAAAAATATTTGCCCTGAGCGGGAATCGAACCCGCGTCTCCTGCATTGCAGTTGCTATCTACCGCCACGCCACAGATGCAGTCCAGGGCCCCATATACTATTATTTATCTATTATTGTTATAATCTTTTCAGGTTGGTTGTCGGCCATATGCCGGCATGCTTCTCTTTCGACTTCCCGGAACCGGAAGGGACTGTGTACTGTAAGTAATTGTAATACTTAATTTTTTTACCTCCGACGCAGAAACGACGGGAGGGATATTGGATCGCTCCGATAATATGATGGATTTCTTTACCTGTTAGAGTCCCCCGACACGACAACGCTTGAATCAAATAATACTAAAAATATCAGAGTTAAAATAACCAAGACAATTAATTTTTAAATTTTTGTGACAGGGTTTTATCAATTTTTAATTTATTTTTTAATTAGAAAGAAGAATGAAAAAAAAAACACATTAAGATAAATAGATTCTTATTACAGATTTTAAAAGTCTAACCTAGACCATTCTAATAACAACACATCAAAATTCGTTCAGAAGTTTTTTTACTATCGCGAACAAACAGACAAGATTCCAATAAAAATATATTCTTGTGTTTTTTTTGTTATGGGGGATGATAACATAACAATAAGAAAAAAACAAACATCTCTTTCTCTCTCCGAAACTTCAATGTTTGATACTACTGCAATGAGTGTACCAGAGGTCTCTCTACCTTTGAAGATAAAAAAGTCTTTACTTAATATGAGGGAACGAATTTCTAAGTTGACGAGTGTATTAATGAGTGCTAACCAAGAGATTGATAATATGCATCGTGAAAACAGTGTACTGAAAGCGACACTCGACAAATGTAATAAAGAAACAGAAATATATAAAAAGATTTGCGCTAAAGATTTAACACCTGGATCCAAACGTAATCTCAAAAATGACCATATAATTCGTAGTCTGACCTCTACTCCGATAAAGCAATCTTTAGTTTTTGAACCCATATCTCAAAGGATCCCAAACAAAACTATAAAAAGACATTATCTTGAAAAAGGTAGTCCAAATCAGGTGAAGCTTATTTCACGAGTTCAAAGCGTTGTCATTAGCAATTAACAAATAAATGACATCATCGAGCACCCTGAAAGCAAGACCGCCATTTGTAAAATGTTTTTTTTTTACAGCAAATGATGCTGAATTAGCCAGCATAGCGCCGAAGTCTAATAGCGAGGTTCGGCTAGGAGCGATGCGTTCGGTGCTAGGACAAAATAATTTACAAGCCTATATTATACCAACAGCTGATGCTCACTATGTAAGTAACTCAAAATAATGGTACGAGCACCTAGACAAATCTCTGCCTCAGCGTTAGAGCGTTAACCCTTATCCGATCCGAGATCCGACAACCGATAGCCGACAGGAAGTAAAAAGAATGAAAAATGTATCTGTCTTTCACATTGTACAGTCCGATTTCGAATATCGGAACTGACACCGCTGTGTTCATCCGATATCGAATATAATTGTCAATCAGTCACCAACAACAGTAAAATAATAATAAAAAACAAATGTCACGTCATATTCAATGGCAGAAATTTCTAAGGAATCTGTGGTTGAGCTTATGATTAAGCATTTTTGGGTCTGTGCTATCGAACAAATGGACATATCCTTGACGTATCGGACCAAATTTATCGGATTTATGTGAAATCAACACACCTTGTCAGACACCGATATCGGACAGGATAATCTGACGGCATCACGTTGACTGGCAGAAAATGTCCATGTCATTAAGTCAGACTTTGTATGTCTATTTTATAATATTTTACATATTATGAAATTGTCGTTTTATTAAGAAATTGGAGTAAACCTAATTTTCAGTACTTACTAACATTTCTGCATTTTTTTTGGAAACGACAAATCCAAATTTTATGATTTTTTTTTGTGTACGAATGAGACAACATTAAGCTAACAAATACTTTTTGAAAAGTGACAGCTGCAAAAAAGTAATACGAAATTTTTCATCAAAATGGATAGCATTTAGGAAGTACTGTTTATGAAGATCGAATTTAATTAATCAAGCGGCCAATAAAAACAAAATAATACAAAGTTGATTTCAAGATTTTACAAAATATAAGTAATGGAAATAGCTATTAAATTACAGGAATAACGAATTCATGAATCTGTTGAAATCTGAAATTCGTTATTTTCATAGGTGATCTGTGCAAAAAGTTTGAATAAGTAAATAAAAATAAAGTAGATATCTTCATTATCTTAGCGTTAATCCCATTCGCATCTGAAGCTGTCCCCTCGGAGTCTGGAGTTCGCTTTACCAGTCTAACTGTGGTTTAACTGAATTTCGAAATAAAAATAAAGTATCTAAATAATATTATTACTTAATAAGTGAAGCGGACTATCCACCTTTGCACGAAATTAAAAATTATAAATTAAAAAGCATTACGACGAATGTAATCAAATAGTAGATATCAAAAACTAATTAACCTTGAAAATCTATGACGTGCCAAATATGTTCAAACCTACCCATCGAGTGCATAAAAATAACATTCTTAGATAAGATAAAACCAGATTTAATATGATTAGGTCTTTATAAATTCACGCGAATTTATTTTCGATAACACACCTTAATTATGTTACACATTGCAAGGTTTTTTTTATACAACTTAGGTGGCAGACAAGCACACGGCCCACCTGATGGAAAGTGGTTTACATGACCTATGAACGTGTGTAACACCAGTGGAGTCACATCCGTGCTGCCGACCCTGTAAGAACAGAGATTTTGTGCCGTCAATGTAGAGGACAAAGCAGGACAAGCCTTTGGTCGTCCCACTGACAGCACAAAAACACTCCAGTGAGCTCTGGCTACCTACTCACCGCCGGGAACATGACACGAAGTTATTATAACCGCGGTATTCTGTAGGACGGAGGTACTTCCCCAGTCGGACTGCGGCTGACTGAAATACCGCCGTGTCCTACCTTCTCACGGTTACGAAACATTAACTACACAGGTTAAGAAACATTAACTACGTCGGTATTAGGATGGGTAACCATTCTTTTTCAAAACAATGAAACTTATACGTACCTCGGAGAGTATGTTAAGCCGTTTTCGTTCCCGGTTACTACATATACAAAGATCTATGGCAGTCGCTGAGGGTAGTTGGGAACCCTAAAAAGCCCGATAACTGATCTAATTACAGAACTTCGATCTCCAGTGGTTTATATAGATCGTAAAGCGACTACCAGTCGACTACCAGTCGCTTTACGAAAAGTATCGAAGATCAACCACTTCACAGTTCGACTTGAAAAGTGGACCCCGTACTACGAGATGAAGACGTCAGTCGCAAACGGGACTAACGCAAAAACGTCGTAAAAATTTGAAAATTATTTCTATTTTGTATCCGTTATTAAAAGTTGATACTAAAAATATTGCAAAACAGACTCTGTGGCGTGGTGGTAGTGTATTCGACTGCTACTACGCAGGAGATAGTGTTCTATTCTCGTTCTGTGTAAATATGTATATTTATGAATATATCTATTTGAATCAGGGTCGTATCTGGGGGGGATCGTGCCGTATCCGATTTCCGTACGAAAAAAGTAATGGGGACGGCAATTTATCAGTTTTGCCTCGCCTAGAATACATTGTGGATCCGGGGCTGATTTGAATTGGTCGAGTTGCCATTCAAACATCTTTGATAGTCGTAATATAGGTAGGCTGCCCATTGTACATTGAACTGTATACATGCTACCTACTTGTCCTACTGTAAATCTGTTGGTGTACAATAAAGAATTATCTATCTATCTATCTATAGGCGAAATGTGTGAAATAGCCCACACAGAAGGGCCACAGTGGCCATCCGTCCGGACAACAGTGTCCCCACTGGCACTAGAAGTAGTCTGTATCAAAATAATCGGGATATTTACCATGTTCATAGAGGAACTGGAGTAGTGGCGGTGAACAGAGAAAAAGTTTTTTCTAGGAGTAATTATATCGATCTACCCTCTTTCGACTTCTTTTACTACGAGTATCTGCACTACCACTGTTTTCACTCTCACTAAAAACTCGAACCCAATCTCGATCACGTTCTCGACACACGATGCTTACTGTATCCACTCGCGATTTTGTTTTGGCTTGTTCCCGGTTGTTTTTGCAAAAAAGAAGTAGTGTTTTACATATTGTACTTTATTCTTCCAGTCGCTGCAGATTGCCCCGGCTGATGCCCGCAGGGCGTGGCTGACAGGATTCGTGGGTGCCGCGGGCACAGCTGTGGTGACACATGAACATGCGCTCGTGTGGACTGATGGCAGATACTGGACCCAATTCGAATTGGAAGCCGACACCAGAATCTGGAGACTGATGAGGGAAGGTACGGTTCACAATCAATCAATTCGCCAATCGCGGTCTGCTGCTGGACATCTAGCTCTACCTAATGTTGGGAGGCTTTGTGCTACTGTTTCCACGCTGGTCAGACGGGTTTATTTCGAGTTTTCCTTCCCTCGCAGACATATCGTCTGCGTATTTTTCCGTTATGATACCTCTTATGATACCCTACAGATGAGATGGAGTGGTGATACTTGTATTCTTTTTCCATTACCATACGTATATTGGTTCACAATTATAACAAAACTTTATGAAAGGAACTTCATTCCGCTCACGCTCTAGCCATGGAATGATCTCCATGATGTGGTTTTCCCAAGCGACTATAAAATGAAGCCAAATCGATACCAATATTTCTCAATTTTCTATCTCCTCGTTTACACCTTTTTTTATACAATTTAGGTGGCAGACAAGCACACGGCCCACGTGATGCAAAGTGGTTACCGTGACCTATGAACGTGTGTAACACCAGTGTAGTCACATCCGTGCTGCCGACCCTGTAAGAACAGAGATTTTATGTGCCTAGTGCAGAACACAAAATCAGGACAAGCCTTTGCTCTTCCCACTGACAGCACAAAAACTCTCCAGTGAGCCTATATAAGTATAAAACATGTATTTGACAAGTTGCAATATGTCACAGGCTACAATGTGAACGCAAATGTGTTTTATACTTTTTTTTTTTACGTGTGCTAAATTCCCGCGGATTTCCTCGGCGTTTCCCACGCCGGACACTCAGTGAGTGCAGCCTCGAGTCCTCCCTCGCGTCGCAGTGATGGCACTCGGGCGTTAGCTCTTTCTCCATTCGACGCAGATACTTCCCGAAGCACCAGTGCTCGGTGATCAACTACGTCAAACGATACGAGAGGCTGCCGTGTGGCCTCTCTAGCCACTGTCCCATGATGGGTCTTACCGCCGCTAGTACGGCGCGCCCTGTGCTTGGTCGCCCAAGTTTTATTCCTGTTTTATACTTGTTAACAACTTGTTGGGTATACATACTATGTGAATTAAAAAGTATCTGAGATACATGTATAAAACAAGTATTGTTTGGATTAGTCTTCTACAAAACTTCAACAAGTTTTTTATAAACAAGTTTACAACTTGTTTTACAACAATGAGGGGTAAGAATACAGTGTCGACCACAGCGCTGCGACAGCCTTGACAGAGGTTGTCATTGGTCGATTTCCAGTGACGTCACCCAGTCCGACCAATGACAATCGCTATTTAAGCTATTACAGCGCTGTGCTCGACGCTGTATGCCTAGAGATTTGCACAGTAGTTGCAAATACCCGTATACTTAGATAACATACATACATTCATATTATCACGCCTTTATCCCTGGAGGGTTAGGCAGAGGTGAATTAACACCCACTTTTCATCAGTAATTGTATTCGGTCCCACGTAATAGGGGTGAGCCTATTGCCGTATTACGGGCACTATTGTTGACTCGAGCCATTCAAATAAGGCTGAGTCTGGACTGTTTATATCTGTGTGATGTTAAACAGCCCTATCCCTTAGTCGCCTTGTAGAACACCGCATGGGAAGAGATGGGGTGGCCCTAATTTCTACTCTGCCGGAAACCACGCGGCAATACTTAGATAAGTTATTGCAAAATACACTCATCTTACCCAACATCTAAAACGTGTGAAAATCCCATTGGCAGTCTTTGGTTATGTCGGACTCGAACCGGCTAAAACGGGGTGTAAAGTGTGTTGCCACGTGGTTTCCGGTAGAGTACAATTAGGGCCACCCCATCTCTTCTCATGCGGTGTCGTAAAAGTCGACTAAGGGATAGGGCTGTTTAACATCAAGCAGATATATACAGCCCAGACTCTGGCTCTGATGCATGACTCAATTCAACAATAGTGCCCGG
This sequence comes from Eilema griseolum, assembly GCA_963662185.1. Taxonomy (NCBI): domain Eukaryota; kingdom Metazoa; phylum Arthropoda; class Insecta; order Lepidoptera; family Erebidae; genus Eilema; species Eilema griseolum. The sequence goes on from OY759257.1 coordinate 9,415,061, forward strand.
ACTACGGAAATAGGCTCACCCCGTATTTCGTGGCACCGAATACAATTATTGGTGAAATGTGGGTGTTAATTCACCTGTACCTAACCCTCCAGGGATAAAGGCGTGATTGTATGTATGTATGTAGGTGTTTGCCGAGCACCGCCGGTGTCACCCTACGAATTAAGGTGTCTCCATATTGCCCCGGAAAGGAGGAGGCGCACCGTCTCTGTTTCTGCTAGGGTGACAGACGACTCCACTTGTCACTCCCAGGCGTTCGCTTATGAAGAACGGAGGTCATTTGGTGACCTCCGATATCTCGACCTCCGCTGTTTCTTACTCTATTACTTAAAAGATATGAATGACTAGCTGACCAGCCCCAGCTTCTCCCTCTGCATATTTCAAAACCTCATGTCACCTGTAATTTTTAGCCTTCAAATGTATGTATGTATGTATCTTTATTAGCCATTATTTACATAACTTACATCTAAACAAGGCCCCACAAAACCGTTTCCACGGTTTGACTGTGGGAACAGACAACAAAGTTTGCTACGTTTGCATGCGGACATTATTATATATTATGCATAGGTATGTACAGTCAACAAAGTAGAAGAGGTCGCACTTCTTCATACAACTTATATGAAAAAGTGCGACCCCATCCACTCCGTTGACCGTACCTAAGAACTTTTAATTGCAGTGCATAATTACAATTACAATTGCTTTATTAAATGGTCTCGAAGCAATTTGGCAAATTTGCCCTTTTAAGTTTCGTTTCTGATATCTGCGGGCAAATTATTAAGTAGGTACGGTATTCGTTTATCAAGCGTTCTGTCGCCAAAGTAGTTGCATACTCTGGGTACTTCATATTTACCCGCAGATACCTTCCTAGTTACACAGTTATGGGCAACCAGTGAGTAACGCTCCCAACTGCCATGGCTATTAACAAGATGTAGGTATTTATGCTTTAAACTAACGGGAAGAATTTTGCAAATTTTGAAAAGTTTATAATAATCGCCTTTACAGTTATTTTTGATTTTTCTACTAACTAATAGTTTTAAAAATCTAATTTGTTGCGATTCTAATTTATCAATATAGCTTTTGAATGTAAGTCCATAGCAGTCGAGTGCGTAGGCCAATATGGGTTCGACTAATTGTAAGTAGAGGCATTTGAGCGTACTAGTAGGTACTTTAAAGCTTAGGTGGTAGAATTTACCTAGTAGTATTCTAAGTTTACTACATATGTGCTCAATATGGTACGACCAAGAGAAGTTTTCGTCCACTTTCAATCCAAGGTAGGTAACACATTTTTCTTGTTCAATGGGTTTACAAGAACAGTTACTATAATGGTTATGGATGCAATCATAGCTATGTGTGTAAATAGGAGGGGGCTTGTTGAGCGGAGGTGAGTAAGGTGAATGAATTATAACTATTTTGGTTTTGTCTGCGTTAAGATTTATACCGTTGTCGTGAGACCATTTCACCACTCTGTCCACGTCAAGCTGTACTAGTCGACACGCCTCGACTATATCGGTACCAGCGCGGAGCGCGCACAGGTCGTCCGCGAACATGTAGGCCGAACAGTGGTGAATAACGCTGCATAAGCTGTTGACATGCATTACAGTCCATCAAATCTAAGAGGTACCGTTTGACGTTTCATATTTTTCAAACCGAAACAACTTTGTTCATACGTACATTATTCAGTTTCGATAACCTTTTTCATAAAACCATGAATTTAGAAAGATTTCATTATTGTATCTAAAAATGTACAATTCTTAATATCTAAATGTAATTGAAAACTTTCAAACAAAGCAAAATAACACATATTTACACAGTAAATAATTTCTAATAGTTATATTCTTGACCGCATTACAAAGTTACGTAGTTAGGTCACTGCACGTAGTGTTGCGACTCTTCGGATACACTTGTATGCAAAAAAATCGTTTACATATACGAAAAATCGAATGTATTATTTACAAATTACACTTGACAACCAAACAAATATTTTTTCATGTGAATGGGATTTATCTCACATATTACGATTACATAACTAAATAGTTATGTAATCGTAAAATATGAGATAAAACCCATTCACCAAAAATACGTATTTATAAATCAAATATATTTGCTTCTTTAAAAAGTTGTCGAAAGCGATTTGTCGATTTTTGATTTTCGCGCCCAAATAAGTCGGGGTTTCTCGCGCTAACGCTGTCGAAATAGTAAATGGAGTCAGGGATAGTGTTTTTTACATTTATTTTTGTGTATGATAGTATGGGTTTGCATATTACAGAGAAATAAACAAATTTTTAACAAGCACATCCATTGATTTTACAATTACAATTTTTTCTTCTAAGTCTTATTTCTACGTCTAAAACTAATAAAAATAAGGTATGTAGAACCCATTCACAAAAATGTTGTTGCCTGATGTTATAAATTAACGACGTTACTGCGCGACCGCATAATGCACTGAATACACAGATACCCTAAAATAAATTAATTTAATTATTTTTAGGTCAATAGGCAAAATCGCAGGTGTCCAAGTCTCTACAATTTTTTTTTCTGGCAACACTGCCAACTACAAGCGCACGCGGTCCGCTCGGTCGGTTCGGCGTCAGCAGTCTCTCGCCATCTTGGAAGCTGACTGTGCGCGTACTTGCTTTCTCGTTTGTGTTTTACAATTTGTGACTTGGCTATTACTTTTCTGGACTGATCATTCTTTATCCGTTTACCTTGGCAATATTTATACTGGACTCCGAACTAAGCAAGTGTTTATTAATAATGTCGAAAAGAGGACGTACTTTGAACAGCCAGGCTCGTGAATTGGTGGTGAAATTACACGAGTATTTTGAGCGTGAATCTCAAAATGGTGGACTTCTACTGCCAGTTACACAAGTTCGGGATCGCGTCGGTGAAGCTCTCGGTATTGGTAGCCGCAGCGTTGGCAAAATATTAAGTGAAAAATATGGGCCTTCGGGGAGTGACAGTAACGTACTTCACACACCGAAAAAACGAAAAAGAAATAAACCTGTGACAGGCATCGATGAATTCGATAGTCATGCTATTAGAAACCATATATACGGGTATTTTACAAGAGGCGAATTTCCAACATTGGCAAAGTTATGTGCAACTTTAAAAGATGCCGGGCTGTATAAGGGAAGCATAGAGTCGTTGAGAACGGTAACAACAGGAATTGGCTTCAGATACAAAAAAGTTGACAAACGAAAAATTGTTATGGAGCGACATGACATAATTATGCAGCGACTAACATTCCTGCGCGAAGTTAAACAAATTATAAACTGGGATAATGTAATATTTTTGGACGAAACTTGGCTAAATTCCAACCATTCTGTGCCGAAAACATGGACTGATGATTCTGAAGCTTCGTGCTCGAAGGTGCCGATAGGAAAAGGTGGACGCCTCATAATATGCCATGCTGGGTCAGCGTCTACAGGCTTCGTGGAAAACTCTTTATTAGCTTTCCAATCCAAAAGCACTAAAGAGTATCATGAAGAAATGGACGCAGTAAGGTTCCGAGAGTGGTTCTTAAATTTATTACAGAATATCCCTCCTAACAGCACAATTATAATGGATAATGCCCCATACCACTCTGTGCAAATTGATAAAGCACCTACGTCAGCCAATAAGAAAGCAGATTTGGTGGCATGGCTGCAAAGAAAAGGAGTGGATGCCGACATGTCACTATTAAAAGCTGAATTATTACAGTTAGTGAAATTGCATAAACCACCAAAACCGACATATGTAATTGACCAATTGGCCGAAGAGCACGGGCACAAAGTCATACGACTTCCTCCGTACCATTGCCAATATAATGCCATTGAACTGATTTGGGCCCAAGTTAAAGGTAATATTTTATAATATTATAATAATAACACGAGTACTTCTAACATTTATAATTTAAACAATGGTTTTCGTCTGCTATCAAATAGTTACATTATTGTTTTACAGGTTATGCAGCAAGACACAACACAAAACCACCCTTCAGTGTCAAGAAAATGGAAGGTTTATTAAAGGAAGCATGTGCCCAAGTTACACAGGAAGATTGGAGTAAAGTAGTACAAAAAACAAAGAAAATAATAATGGACGACTTCGAAAGAGACGTACACTTTGATAATGTAATGGACAATCAACTGGTCATTAATTTAAATGACGATGATGACGAAGACGACGATACTAGTACTAGTAGTGAATAAAAAAATATCCTAAACATTTCTTTTATTTAATTATAACAATTGATTTCTTAAAATTCGGATATTATAGTAATCGATCTCTTAAAGTTCGGATATTATAGTAATCGATTTTTTCATCCCATCCCTATCATTCAATTGTCAGAACTGTCAAACGGTACTTCTTAGATTTGACGGACTTTTGTAAGTAGCAAATTGGACCGCACCCCGCGCCCTGCGGCACCCCGCACCTCACCTTTATAAGGTCACTGTACGACTCGTCAACCTTTACGCGGTGGTGTCTTTCAGTGAGATAATCACTAAACCATTTGTTGAGCGGTTCCCCCACCCCACACTCCCCCATCGCATTTAATAATGTATTTTTTTCTAAAGTATCAAATGCCCTTTTATAATCAAAGAATACCGCTACTATAAACTGCTTTTTATTTAAACTGTTATTAATTTCGTTGGTAAATTTTGATAAGAGGGTGTTCGTGCTTCTAGACTTTTGAAATCCGTGTTGACATTCACTAATTAAGTTATTTTGTTGAAGGTAATTTCCTAATTGATTTACTATGTATTTTTCCATTATTTTATCTACACTTGACAAAATTGCGATTGGTCTATAATTTGATAATATTTTACGGTCTCCTTTTTTAAAAATAGGGCGCACTATTGCCTCCTTCAACTTACTCGGGCATGTGTAGTTACGTACACATTGGTTTATTAGATGAGCGAGCACAGGACTTACTTTATTCACAATATATTTTAGATCTGACATGCGCAAGAGATCGCTTCCTGGTGACTTATTTGTATCCATACCCATGATAACCTTCTTAACTAATGGACAATTTAATTTCCAATGACAATTGAAATTCTTAAGGCCCTGTATTCTTGCAAAAGTAGGCATTTATCGCCATCCCGGCCGGTCGCAAAATATTACGCGCGGCCGCAGTGACGGTGAACTCAATGTTGACCCCGCCAGCGACGCAGAATAGAAATAAACAGTATGAAAACTTGGTTTGACTTAAAAAATTAAGTGCAGTTTTTTTTAACTTTATTTAGTTTCGTGAATAAATTAAGTAAGTAATAAATAAGAAATTAAAAAACGATATGAGTTTACATTTTTTTTATTTCCAGTTTATATTATAATAATAATAATGTTTGTACATTTACAAAAATTTATTTGAAATGATGCCAACGGTTACTTTATATCAATGCACCATTCGTCATCGACTGGTCATTCATCCTTACACTTGGGCACATAATTGGTTACGTACTGAGGTGTTTCTGAAGAATTTCCTCCCGCGAACGATTTCATTGTGGACTGAACTCCCTGCCGAGGTATTCCCTAGGGACTACAGTATGAAGTTCTTCAAAAAGGTAGTGAACAGGTTTTTAAAGGGTTGGCAACGCGTGTTTGATTCCCCTGGCGTTGCAGGCGTCCATAGGCTTTGGTGACGTTTACCATCGGCGGCCCGTATGCCTGTTAGCGGCCCTGGTGATATAAAAAAACAAAGCGTCATTTAGTCCTAAAGCTAGCAAATGCTTGAAATATAGATACAAGACATCTGATATGCATTTTTAAATTATTCAAGAACTCTTCTTCTGCTTTCTTTAATTCATGTAAATCCATATGTGGTACTAAGCTGGCTGGACCATAGTTATGTTGTTCTGATTTATTTCTTTTAATTTTCATTTTTTTTTACCGGATGCTCGAAGTTCAGTTTACGTTATTGTGCTCTCCTACTTTCAATTATCTTAACCCTCCCTTTAGGGATTCTATTTAAAATAGCTTTTTGGATGGCTGAAAGTGCGGACTTGCAATTAAATGAAGTAACAGCTGCTGAGCACCTTCCTTGGTAACCTCCTTTTAGTGCAAAATTTATTAGTTTTCCACCAATAAATTTGGCGATGACACTATTAAAACACTCAACAGTATTTGTGTCAACATCCTCGACTAAACTGCGCGATTTTGCTGCAACGTTTGAAACAATCGCATTTATTCTGAACATGAATGTTGAATTCTGGATCTTTTTGAGCTCTTCGTTGTCATTTTTATTTTTCGTACAATAATATTCTTGACACATTGTATGGTTGCCGAAAGCATGTGCTACACAGTTAATGATATCATTGTGAAGATTTGATATTGCTACATTATGAGGATTTCCAGAGGTTTTGTGGTGTCTTATGGATTGTACAATTGATTTCCGCATCGTCAAATTTTTTACGTTTGTATGCATTTTACGATGTGCTACATCATATTTTGTTTCTAGGGTCAAACTACGTAATTTTTTGCAAAAGTTGCGCAGTATATGATTCCGACATTAAATTTTTTCGACGGTCACATTTTTGGTCTCATACGGTCTAGCTTTGAGGATGGCAGTGTAAGTCTTAAGTGTCTCCGTCTTCTATCATGCGCTCATATATGATGCCATACATTTAGATTGACGCCTTGAAACCTTCAACAATTATTTCCGTTTCCATGGAGCTTGAAGAACTTTCATAATTTCTAAAGCATTTGTGTTCAATCGGTGATATTTTTTTGTGCTCAGCTCGAGCGCATACTAAGCAATATTTATTTTTCATCCCAATATAAAGGACTTGTCCTGTTTTTCTGGCTGTGCCTGATGACGCTTTATAGTTCGTGCCGTAAGATCTAGCGCACCATGACCCGTCAACGTAAACATCAATCAAAGGTATGCCAATTTTAGTTCGACCTTCTGCAATAGCGATATCTTTCTACATTTGAGCTGCAGCTTGCATCGAAGTACTTGTCGTCTCTTTCCATTTTTCAAATACTTCATCTTCTAATTTGGAATAGTATTTTGCACTGAATAGCGGAATGTCCATGGCTGAACATAACTCCTCAAATTGAGAAAAGCCTATACCGGAAACCACAATTCCCGTAGTGGCAGCTATATTTAGATTGACTTGTTCTTTGTTATTAGGGTCTTCAGAGGTAATCAAGCAAATATGTTTGCACATAGGTATTGCATTCAAAACGATACGCCGATAAAACTCTTCGTAGCTTTTCACTAATTAGACGGAAGTTACCTAATGTGCAATTAAATAGATTATTATGACGAGCTTTTTCTTGTAACTCCTGTAAAACAATTTAAATCAATAATTCGACGTCCCGAAACAGGTTGAAATTCATCTTCTTTGTTAATTTCATACTCTACGATAAGAGGATTTTCTGTCTCTTCGATATATCTGAAACAGTGAAGGCAAGCATTACATTATTTTACTTGTCAGGTGGTATATTGTGTAAGCTGTTTTTACAGTTTTTAATGTTTGCACAATGCTACTAACAAATTGTAGTGTATATTTTATATGAAGTCAAGTGGTTCTGCTGGTTTAACTATAGAATGAAGTTCACCTATGGGGACGGAGGTCAGATAGCAGTGTCGCCATGGAAATAGCTGAAATTCAAGTAATTCTGATTGGACCAGTTAGCAGACCCTAGGTCCTAAGCGTAAGTCTAGGGCAACCGGGATAAATGATAAAGTGAAGGAAGGAAGTCTAATTTAATAAGACATTTTTATCTAATCTCACCCTAAGTGCGTAAAACCTAGTACCTACCTATTCAGATCTATGGATAATAACTTACCTATTTTCAATGGAATCCGCAAGTAGCAGATTTAGTACTGTGGCGGTATCTATGTCAGGTGTTTGAAGCTGCCCCATCGACCTATAATAAAACGGAGTATCTATTAGTATTTACTTATCATTTGCAAACGGTAAGCAGATGTACTGATATAGATAAAATATGAATGATCAAAAATCGTAAGTAGCATCCTCAGCAGTTACACTGATGTTTTTATACTGTGGCGCTATGAACGTAATATTTAGGTGTGATATTTTTTTAAATTATCAATCGGAGATAGAAATGTAGTGAAAAATAACATAATATAATATATATAAAAATGATAAAATAATGAAACATAACATAATTGTTTTAATAAATTATATGAATATTTACTTCTTCACATATCTTTGGAGTGCATTCTTTTTATTTGTCATTTTTATGGCTTTGCGCGACTTTTTTCGCTTGCGTTGTTTATTGCCCATATTGAATAACTTGCAACAATTTGTTATGAATACGTAAAACCGATTGATTGGTGCACGATACTGTCGCTAAAAAAACTGACACAGGTCCAACGTCGGTAAGCGCCAGCGCGCGACTGGCGCGACTGTTCGGGCCTCAGCGGCGCGAGCACTCGTGAATTTTGTAGGTATTTAAACATAACTTTAAAAATTATTTAATAATATAGTCAAAATCTGCGAAAATGTCTATAAATATGTAGTGGCTTTAGTTGAGTACAAAAATTTAATAGAAAACATCAGTAGTTTAGTCATAATATTGAAAAAACATTATGAAAAGGGGTAACTTTGGGATTATTTTCTATCGAGTGAAGTTCATTAGATCTGGTAACTGAATGCGAATTTGACTAGACTAGATCCTTAACTACTATATATCTTTTTTTCGAAATTTAAAACGCTTTTTTCTATGATTCAGATGGTTTAAAAGAACTCAAAAGTGTGGCCTCTGCAGGAATACCTCGCCTTAACTAATAACTAATGGAGATTTGTTGTCATTTATTGTCACTACTCCACTCCTTTAAGTAGTAGCGTTATGATATATAGCCTAAAACGGACTACTTATTTTTTTTTTAATAGCAATATAAGCTTACAGTTTGCAATTACATGATGTCAGTTCCATAAAAAAAACATAAAACAATACATTTCATTAATTATTATATGGCACATTCCTCGAAATTAGATAATTATTCAAAATACTAGCATTATATTTCCGCCCAATTGAGCAGTCCGTCTGGGAAAGTACCTCCGCACTACAGAATACCGCGGTTATAATAACTTCGTGTTGTGTTCCCGGCGGTGAGTAGGGTAGCCAGAGCTCACTGGAGAGTTTTTGTGCTGTCAATGGGATGACCAAAGGCTTGTCCTATACACTGACGGCACAAAATCTCTGTTCTTACAGGGTCGGCAGCACGGATGTGACTCCACTGGTGTTACACACGCTCATACGTCATGGTAACCACTGTCCATCAGGTGGGCCGTGTGCTTGTATGCCACCTAAGTTGTATAAAAAAAAAAATTAACACAAAAATATTTTTTCTATTTGAACCAGTAGTTCATGAGATTACCGCATTCAAACAAACAAACAAAAAAACTCTTCAGCTTTATTACTGGTATAGATATACTTATCTTTACTTTTCAGGAATTGATGTAACTATTGAAGAGTGGCTGGTAGCCAACATGGCGTCAGGTTCTTACGTAGGAGTAGACCCTACCACCTACACGAGAACCGCGTGGTCTTTTCTACAAGTAAGTTTGATTTTTAAGTATTCTCAGTTACATAACATAAACTCACGCCTATATCCCTTCGGCAGGGAGGTGCTAGCACCCATATTTCGCCAGTTTATGTTTAAGTCCCAATGGAATAGGTGGCGAGCCTATTGCCATTAACCGGACACTTATAAACCTGCGATAAATACACACGTAACTTCGAAAAGCATCAAAAAGTCATTGGTGTGTGCCATGGTAAAACCTGGGATCCAACCCAAGACCTCGTCTCAACAGTCTAATACCCATACCACTAGGCTACTGCGGTTGTTCTTAATTACATACATACATATATCACACCTTTATATCCGCAGGGTTAGGCAGAGGTAAATTAACACCCACATTTCACCAATCATTGAATTCGGTCACAAGTCATAGGGGGTGAGGCTATTGCTGTCTTCCAGGCACTATTGTTGACTCGAGCCATGCATTTGAAGCAGTCTGGGCTGTATACATAAGCGTACAGTAAGCGTCGGTAGCTTAGTAGCTAAAGAGACAGCCTTACGATCCAGAGGTCCCGGGTTCGATACCTAGGCAATACACTACCGACGTGAACCCACTCCTAACACAAACAATTTAGCTTAGCTGGAGAGGTTAGAGGGAATATTAGTCATATCGGTTCAGATATTCTTTTTAAAAATAAAACATTTGTCTATGGTTCTGAGGTATTCTCAGTTAAGGTTTGAAATTTTACCATGTAGTTACCACTTAATAATCTATAAAATAACATTTAGGCTATTATAAAATCCAAGAATACTTGGATGATAAACAAGCTTGGAAATGAGCTGTTCGCTCAACTATGCAACTCAAGTATTTTTTTGTATTTAGATTAAGTAGACTAAAGTAGACTAAAGAAGTAAGTGTATGTTTGTAAATAGATAAAAAAAAAAGAAATGCCCGCTGAGTTTCTTGCCGGAGTCTTCTCAGGTCTGGGCCGTGTTTCGATCCGGTGGTCCATTTACTAAACTGATATTCATGTTCCTTTTTTGTTGACGTTTTGTAAGTGCCGATATAATGGTCTATACAAAATAAATGATTTTTGACTTTTGACTTTGACATAATATAGATAATAATAATTATTATTTGTTCAAAACATGTGTAAAAGAGAATGATTACTGAATTAACAGATTTACTGATCTGTTCAGGTTATATTAAACAAAATTTTTTTAAGTAGTTTTTATTTCTGTTTTTTACTTTTTAGTGACTGTAATAGGTTGTTTTTAAATGTTATTAATTTTGTCCCGTTTTTTAGTAAACCTAATCTCCAGCCCAGCATGCCGACCATAACTTTCGAGTTAATTCTCTCAATCACTTAAACAAGACATTCATGCTATATATCATTAAGAAATTCTGTTATCTACCACCGTAGTTCAAGACTTGGTAATTCTAGCACACCCTTGACCATCATAATGTCGCCTACCGTGTCACGGATCGTCATAAAACTAGCTAAAAATCACTCATCAATCAATCAGTCCATGGTTTAAATTTAATGTAACTACCTGTGAGTTTTACCGAACCCAATGCTAAAAGAATTTCAAACACCTGAATTCTTTGTTTTACAGGTTGCCCTGTTGCCCGGCAACGTTACGCTCGTGGGTACACCCACCAACCTAGTGGATGAAGTGCGGGCCAGACTCTCTGAAGGCCCCCCCTCTAGGCCCAACAACCCTATCATAACACTAAGCCAAGCTTTCTCAGGTAAAAATATGCCAGCCTATTACTCACTAACTTTAGAAAGAAAGAAAAAGAAGGTAAGAAAGAAAAAAGGAAAACGGCAGAAATAATAAAAAAGGAAGCAAGACAGAAAGAAAGAAAAAAGGTAGGACAGAGAGGCAGAAAGATAGAAAGAGGCAAATAAATAAAGATAGTAATGCTATGTTGGTTCACATTGTTGCGCAACACGCCGGAACAATATTGTCTGTCCACACAAGATCAATCGTCGAACAAATATGTGCCGTGCGTATGTTGCACGACACCTAGCAATATTGTCCGACGTTGCCGAACAACTTCAGCAACATTAGCCCAGTCAATTTAGACATTCGAGGTTACCTAAATTCCCACCAAGCTGAAAATCGGTAAAATTGTTTAAAATATCATTAAAAACAAAATGTGAAAGTTCCACATCTTTCCCTTGTAAGGAAAAATTTTTATTCAAGGTCAAAGGTCAAAAAAATGAGTTTTTCGCGATTTTCAGCAAAACGGTAAGTTTTCTCATAAAATACTTCAGACAAAAATTGTAGATCATAAAATTATCTACAAAAAATTCATAAATACTTTTTTTCTACGAACCACCGTTTTTGAGATATAACGATTCAAACGTTGTAAAAGTTGTAATCGTCATAATATGCACACGTTTCCTCGCCACCTATGAGGTAGTCTACTTAGCGCGTTTTTTTTAACGTAGTTTCTCCAGTAGGCCTATTCTACGGGTCAGTTTTGATCCTGTTTAATTGGAAACTATAGAAAAATAATGGATGAAATTAAATCGTCCGAATCGTATTTATGGATTAAGGAATTTTTGTAGATAATTTTATGATCTACAATTTTCGTATGAAGTATTTTATGATTAAACTTACCATTTTGCTGAAAATCGCGATAAACTAATTATTTTGACCTTTGACCTTGAATTTTTTTTTTCCTTACAAGGGAAAGATGCGGAACTTTCACATTTTGTTTTTAATGATATTTTAAACAATCTTACCGATTTTCAGCTTGGTAGGAATTTAGGTAACTTTACTCATATTTTTGGTCTAATTTGACCGGAGTACATGTGTTCCGCGTCAAATGTTATAAATGCGGGACTTGATGTGTGTACAATTTCAAACCAAACGGCGTTTTGATGTACTTCAAAATCGAGTTTAAAGATTCCTTTACTTATTTTTTCATATTAAATTTACCTTACAGGTCGGTCTGCATCGAACAAGATAGCAGAAATTATCCGACAGACCCAAGCCGTAGGCGCGTCTGCTTTGATCCTGACAGCACTAGATGACATTGCATGTAAGTATTTGGATTAATTCATTATTTAGAACATTATTAACCATTGGGGGGCTTCTACCATTTGAAGTAGTATTATTTTAATCTTACTTTCTGACTTTTTTACCGGACTGCCAAGAAGGGTTATGTTTTTCGCGCGTATCTTGTTTGTTTGTAATATTCTTTATAACCTCATATCTTCTAAACTAAGGGACCATTTTTTTCAATTTTAGTTTTTTTTATACCAGTTAGGTGGCAGACAAGCACACGGCCCACCTGAGGGAAAGTGGTTACCGTGGCCTATGAACGTGTGTAACACCAGAGGAGTCACACTCGCGGTGCTGATATCGTTAGATTCGTTTCGGCAACTCAAGTGTTTTTCTCAGGTGACGCGAAAAAACCAACATGGCCGCTATAGTTTAAAGGGATTAATAATAGTGGTATAAGTACTACAATATGAGTTTTTTTTATACCACTTAGTTGGCAGACAGGCACACGGCCCACCTGATGGAAAGTAGTTACCGTGGCCTATGGACGTCTGTAACACCATAGAGTCACAGTCGCGCTGCCAACCCTGTAAGTACAGAGTTTCTGTGCTGTCAGTAGAAGACAAAGCAGGACAAGCCTTTAGTCTTCCCACTGACAGCACAAATTCTCCAGTGAGCTCTGGCTACCCTACTCACCGCTGGGAACACAACACGAAGTTATTATAACCGCGGTATTCTGTAGGGCGGAGGTACTTCCCCAGTCGGACTGTTCAATCGGGCGGAAATACCGCCCTACCTACCTACCTCCTTCTAAAGTATCAAATTAAAGGGCTTGATTTCAATTCAAAATGGTATATCATAACCCCATTTTAGCTAAATAAAAATATTAAAATTAAAACCCAACTGATGCTGATAGATCGAAGCAATGTTGAAAGTAGGCGGTGAACATTAGTTTTCTTTAGGTTTATGATTGGTAAGTGGGTACCGCCTGCTATCATACTTGTTACGATCTTTTTTTTCTTACGAAAAATGATGATACCCAAATAATTTCTTAACCAATGAGTCATGCATGAGTCCTGATTCTCAAAACATCACAGACGTAAAGCAAAACGTAAATAATTATAGAGGTAAAATATCATTTTTATTTACAGGGACCCTGAATCTGCGTGGCTCTGATATTCCCTTCAGCCCTGTCTTCTTCTCATACCTGCTCATCAGAACTGATGTAAGTAAACATGCACTTAAGAACCAAGAAGTGCAAGTATGACGTTATGAGATTTTTTTTTAATACCACTTAGGTGGTGGTCAGGCATACGTTCCACCTGGTGGGAAGTGATTACCGTGGCCAATGGACGTGTGGAGCACCAGGGGTGAAACATTCGCGTTACCGAACAGTTCGTCTGAACACACACAATTGTACCGGCGATAAAACACAGCGATGCAGTCTGTCCTGAAGCTGAGCTTTTTTGTTCGAGCTACAACTACTGTTAGCGAATGCCATACCTAAATGTTCGTCGGAAGCATGAAGTGGTCTCACTATGTTATGAATGGTACTCATCCTAATACTGACCTTGCTATTATTGCTTAACCTTCCAATTCCTTACCTTCGGTACAAGTTGACATATATTTACATACATCCCATGACATGCACACAGTGACAGTTTTATTTTTCTTTATAAAAAAAACTACATTCATACATAATTACGCCTTTATCCCTGGACGGTTAGGCAGAGGTGAATTAACACCCACATTTCACCAATAATTGTATTCGGGCTCACATAATAGGGGGTGAGCCTATTGCCGTATTCCGGGCACTATTGTTAACTCGAGCTCGAACTGGACTGTATACCTATATCTGTCTGATGTTAAATGAAATGAAATGAAATGAAATATGTTTATTTGCAGAAATATGGTAGGTACAGGGTTTTAAACAGGAATGTGACACAGCCCTATCCCTTAGTCGCCTTGTACGACACCGCATGGGAAGAGATGGGGTGGCCTAAATTCTACTCTGCCGGAAACCAGCGGCAAAAAACTAAAAAGCAATATTATCATTAGCGTACTTATTCCGTTAGCTTATTATATATCCAAAACGCGTTGCAAAGCTGTCTATGGACTTTTTTATCGCGCGAAATATCCCCACGGTACCTCCCCCCTGGACATAGGCCTTTCCCAATGTTAGGAGGCTTTGGCCTACTGTTTCCACACTGGCGTCTGGTTGGTACAAGATATTATTTCGAGGTTTTCTTCTTTCGCAGTGATATCGTCAGCGTTTTTTTCTGTTAGCCGCCTCTTACGACATTCTTCGGATGGGATGAGTTGGTGATACTTGTATTCTTTCTCTGTAACCACACTTTTTTTTTTCAATGGCAGAAATCTCCACGGATAATGCCCCTTTTGAGCTGGTGGGAGAGGTGATGTCGGACTTGAACCTAAAAGGCACGGCGTCTGAGGGTCGTACTACAGTATTGATCTAATTTTAAGCTATGTCTGTCACCACTTCGCCACGAGCCTGACTAGTTGAGACCGACTGACCCTTCAATTGATTCCAGGTTCTTGCCAACAACGTCATCTTGTTCTGGGGTAACGGCAGCCTGACTAGCCCCCACTTGGTGGCGCACCAGGTCGCAGAGAGTCAGCCGATAGTGGGCCAGCCTTACGACAGCATATTTGAGTATTTGAGTTATTTCTCGGTAAGTCCTCATTTGTTATATTACCTTACACCAGTGTCGAGTGGTCCCAATTATAACTCGTGCGCATTAACATGGCACCCGGCTTCCTAAACATAACAATAACAAATCTCAAATAAAATCCGATAACAAATAACTACGAAACTCAATCTAAGGCAAACATGCAACGGTCACAGTGTTGCGGATGCTGCTGGTCTAGAAGGACGAGAGCGGGGCCTCGTGCGGATGCGAGAGGACGGTTGTTTTCGAGCCTGGTGCCATGTTAATTCGCATGAGTTGTATATGATTCATGTCTGCGTTGTTTTATTTTTTAATTTATACCACTTAGGTGGCTGACAGGCAAACGACCCTGATGGAATGTGGTTAAAATGATTACCGTGGCATGTGGACGTGTGCAACAAGAAGTCACACAAGTGGTGCCGACCCTGTAAGGACAGAGAGTTTTTGTGCCGTCAGTGCAGAAGACAAAGCAGGACAAGCCTTTAATCTTCCCACTGACAGCACAAACTCTCCAATGAGCTCTTTCTACCCTATGAACTCACCGCCGGGAACACAACACGAGGTTATTATGGCCGCGGTATTCTGTAGGGCAGAGGTACTTCCCCAGTCGGAATGCTCAATTGGGACGGGAATTAGAATCTGTTTAATAAATGAATTTTATTTGTGATTTTGCTTATATGAGTGACCGTATAACAAATTTTATTGGAATCTATTCAGATCTACTGGAAATTCATAGTAACTCGTTTTTTTAGCGGAAACGCTCAATGTGGCGTTTTCTTTTTAAAGATAATTTCCAAGTCGATTGTATACAACAACTGACGACGTATGCAGCACATACATTACCTGTTAAACTTCAATACGGATAAAAGGGGGCCATTGAGAAGCCGCAATGAATTACGCATATCTGCTGCATGGAGTTGCAGGCAGTTGTATGCGGTCGGCCATACCTTAATGCCTTGACCACACGCACCAACTAGAGTGGCAAATCAGTAAAATGTTCCTCGGCCGAGACAGTGATGTCAGCGAGTAGCTGTTCACACGTATTCTCAAAATAACATAGATAGAGTTCATGAGACTACATTTCGGTTCATGCAGTGAACTAAAATTCCATAAATATGGATGGAGCTTATGAACTGATAAATCTTATAGTGGTTTCCTCGTCCCATTTAATATTCTCTATATACAACAGGCGCAGGCGGCGTCGCACATGTCATGTGACCGAGTGCGAGAGAGTGCACGTTCAGCTGTTCAATTCTCTAAGTATACAGCGTCGACCGCAGCGCTGCAACAGCCTTGTCAGAGATTGCCATTGGTCGAATTGGGTGACGTCACAGCAGATCGACTAAGACGAAGGCTGTTGCAGAGCTACGCTCGATGCGATATACTCAGAGAATTGCACAGCAGACCTGCCGAGTGAGCGAGCAAGACAGTGCGGTTAAGCGCGAGAGTGGACCCTGCGCTCACTCGACTAAGTACCTACGTACGTCAAAAGATCGGCCGAGCACTCGGCGAGCTGTTGACCTCCACACGTATCGAGCATCGGTCAAGTGCGCTGTGTCGCCACTCCACTTGGTGCGTGTGATCAAAGCATAAGTCTAACGAATCCAATATCTGACTGCATTAAATTTGAGGCGAGGTTTTTTGAGTGTTTTTTCAAACATTTCGCATAAGATGCTGTTGACCTTTTTACGGTTGAACACCAACAACCGTATCAACTTTGTGGTCTTCCTGTAGCTGGTCATTGGTGAATTGAATTAAAAAAATTATAGTTAAATTTTCTTTTTCAGACGGAACTAGGCCCTGCTGCTAGAATTTGGGTGCCGGCAACCGCCAGTCAAGCTGTGTACCAAGCTATTGAGGTGATTATTCGATGACTTAAAACAGGGCCTCAATTCTGCCAAAGCAAAACCACTGACACTTAAATAATCCATGTAATTTTAGACTTTGAAGCAATGGAGTTAAAGTCCAAAATTAAAAGAATTTTTGCAGAGTTCACTGTTATACCACTACCACAGTCTACCACTGGAAAAATGCCATTTCATTATGAACTTAACTGTTTGATTTGATTTGATATGACATTAAAGTCATATATTAAATAGCACGTTGTAGGGAATTAAATAATGTTTTTCATTTAATTATGAGCTTTAAATCAATATTGCTAAAATTTACAATTTAATGGTATTTTTTGCGGTGTCAGTGGTATAAGTGATTTTGCAATGACAATATTAGCAAAATTGGGGTCCAGGGTTGCCACACTTGTTTACCCGTGGAGCTCTAAAGGTGCTAATTCGGTTAGAAAGTAGTTTTGCTACTTATTGTGGGTTACTTCATATACATATAAGCACGCCTGTATCCCTGGAGGGTTAAGCAGAGGTGAATTAACACCCACATTTCACCATCATTGTATTCGCTCCCACGTAATGGGGGGTGAGCTTATTGCCGTTTTCCGGGTACTATTGTTGCCTCGAGCCATGCATCTGAGGCTGAGTCTGAGCTGTATATATCTGTCTGATGTTAAACAGTTCTACCCCTTAGTCGCCTTGTACGACACCGCATGGGAAGAGATGGGGTGGTCCAAATTCTACTCTGCCGGAAACCAACATTATTTAATTAAACTTTTCTGTATGCTTTTTCCGACTAGTCTTCGAAGTGGCTAAACCACAGAGGACAGAATATGGCTGAACCAATTTTATTATGATTTGGCAAATAGCTACAAAGCCTGATTAAAACTTTTATATTCGAAAACAATCTTGAGATAGACTACTACTGCTTAATAGGCTACTCACCTAAACTGTTCATTTCTGAAATAGGAGTATCCCAACGATTGCCGGAACCTTGGAGTTCGGGGTCCGCTTTTTCCAGTCTAACTACGAATTTGGCTGAACTTCAATATTTTCCGTAAAGCGACTGCCATCTAGCCTCTACAACCTAATGACAACATCGAAGACTAGGCAACGACTAGTATATGAATAGTTTTTTTTATATAGGACACGTCAATTAGACTCAGCTTTCTGGAAAGAAGCTAGGCTGGCTGCTCTAGTCAGTGTTCTTCTCGCATTACGGCCTAAGTATGGAGATTAGCCGCAGACAAAAGAGTCATTCATTTACTCAGCTTAGAGTAAGCTGAAGGCAAAATCTCAGAAAAGAGTGTCACCATTACATACAGATACCATGTTACAATGGTGACACTCAGCTTGACGGCCTCATTCTATGCTTTTTACGCCCCGCTTAAAGGACCCGGGACTGTAGGAAGAAGGAAACACGTGAGCTGGTAATTAATTCCAGGCCTTATTGGTGCGACAAAGGAAAGAGTCGCCGAATCGCTTGGTTATTAATCGCATATTCTGCACCGAGGGTGACATCTAAGCACTGCACGTGTTGTCCTGTGTTGAAAAGAAGAGGGTGGGACTAATTGGAAGAGCTTATCAGAACATTCAACATGGTACAGACGGTAAAATACTGCCTAGGACGCAATATATCTACGCATCTGCGAAGGTTCTAGGAACACCCTAGACCTCAGGATTACCAATAATGCGAACCCCACGTGTTGCTGCAACCTGTCGAGAGCATCTAGTGCATAAATATGTGAATACGTGAATAAATAAATAAATGTATTTCTCTCATTTGTAGCACGGGCGTTTACCAGGCGGGCTTCTAGCAGCTCGCATCATCGTCGCTCCGATCACGCCTCCAGCACTGATGAAAGTGGTCAAAAACCCCACTGAACTTCGGGTATGTATACTGGTTGCGCCGAAGTAGAAACTGTATTTTTGACACGGAAACACACTCCTTTTATACCCGTCTCCCCTTCCGCACTAACCATAGATGTAGCTTCCGTCCGCCATTTGTGAAATATAGACACTCAGTCTCGCTTTGAACTAGCCAGCGTAAAGACGGACGGACCGCGCTCGCGTCTCTCAGAAATGTATAATATTTGTTACATTTTTACCGCTTCATAGACCTTTACCGATCGGATTGTGCCTCTCGTGTGTTCCTCAAGCGATCTAGTGATGCTGACGGCAGCTCCTGAGCAAGGAAGAGAAGATCCGTGTACCGGCTGCGATGAAAACACGTGTGTCGTGAAGGTTAGTGCATCCTCTCCTAATTTCTCGGGCTGCATTCACTGCCTGGATCGAATCCGCGGCAGCCCGGCCACCTGTCTTGTTTTGTGTGTAAAGCGTCAATAGAACAGTTAGCTACTTCCGCAATACAGTCCATTACCGCATTCGGCCATGCGCCACCATTTTTGGTCCGGATCGAGCCGGATTCTTAGCCGTAGTTCGTATTTTGTTATTATTCTAATGGGAATGAGCGCACCGCACCTAAGTGCCTGGTTATTTTAGTAGAAAACCCCGCATCCAGACACTTAGGATTAGATTTGTTGTCCGTTCGCCGCTGGCTCGCATTGTACCTACCTAATACATAAATAGGTTAGGTATCATATCAACACTTAATCGTAGTTCGCAATTTTCGCATCGCACCTAAGTGCCTGGTTATTTTAGTAGAAAACCCCGCATCCAGACATTTAGGCTTAGATCTTAGGTATACTCAGACACCCTAGTGCATAGGCACAGTGTAATACCTAACGCATTTGGCTTTGTTTTGTTTTTTTCAATTACGTTGTTCTCGGCTCGCGTCGTATTTGCCTAGTACCTGCGTGGGTGGACACGTGGCTGTACCTACCTCGCTCGCATCTCATCCCAATTCATACGAAAGTATTTTAATTTGAATAGATATTACGCAATACTTAATCTCTGAAATAATAGTTGAACCTAGACAGCGACCATCGCGTAGGTACGACCTTGTTGCTATGCGCGTTAGTTCAAGCTTGCACTGGCAGTCATAAGTACCTACCTACCTACGGTTATCGCTCGCGCCGCCTCGCTGCTCTGTACCGCTAAGATTAAGTCATTTCATATTTGTTATTTACCGCACTTTAGTTTGAGATTTAATTGTAAACATGTCCCCAAAGGTTGATAAGACCGGTAAGGTTCAATTGAAACTTTTATACGCTAAAAAAGAAATGATTTACTCTCGCGTACAATCGATCTATGATAATGCACTTAAAACCTCTGATTTGGTCATCAGAGATTCGTTCTTGTGTTCTATAGAAAACTTAGATAGTCTACGTGCGGATTTCGAAACCTTAGTACATGACATCAATGTTTTAGAGTTGAATTTGGATCCCGATTACTCAGTGAGTTATCAAGCCTTGTCGTCGTTTGACGATTTGTATTGTCGTATCAAACGCGTCGCTAGGAGTTTGGAGAAACCGGCTGACCTACCCAACCCCACTCGCGACCGACCTAAGTTGCCACCAATTCAAATACCCGAATTTGATGGTAACATTCGCAATTGGTGTCTATTTATAGATAGTTTTGAGAATACGATAGATAAGAACGATTCGTTGACAGATCACGAAAAATTGCATTATCTCGTTGAAAAATTGACTGGTAAAGCTATAACCGCTTGCGCTGGAATTACGTTTAGTGCCGGGAATTATAATTTAATTTTAAATACTTTGAAAGCTAAGTATGAGGATAAAAGATCGGTAGCTAACGCCTATTTAGATCAGATGTCTGATTTGAAATCTATTACGGCATGTAACGATCAAAACTTAGAGAAATTTCTAGATACTTTCGCGTCAGCTGTTCGCGCCGTAAAGAACTTGAAGATCGATGACCTCTGCGACTTCGTATTTTTGTATATGGGTTTAAAGAAATTAGATTCCGAAACCATTCGTTTGTTTGAGTCGGATCATCGCGGCAGTAAAATTCCTAAGTTCGAAGACTTAGAAAGTTTTGTTCGCGAGCATATAAAGGTATTGCAACGCTCTTCATCGAAACATGAAGGCGCGAAGAAGGTTGTTACTTCTGAACGCAAAATAGATGCCTCATCGAGGTCACCGAGGTCAACCCATACTTATGTTAATACCGCACCAGCACGTGTACAATCATCTGTTTGCTCTTTGTGTAGTACTCATCATTCGCAACTGTACAGGTGTCCTGGTTTTCTAAAATTGTCGCCTAGTGATCGTTATAAATTTGTTCGCGCTAATAATTTTTGTTTTAATTGTCTCGGTACTAAACACCGCGTTGTTTTATGTAATAGTGGAAATGGTTGTCGCAAATGTCAAGCGAGACACCACACTTTGCTTCATTTTGAGAATAGTAATGCCGCATCCAATGTGAGTACAGTTGGCCCGTCGAGCGGTGACACACGGCAGCCTGCGCCGCAGCCGCACCCCGCGCCCGCGCGCGCTCCGGCCCGCCCGGTGACCGCCGCGGATGACGTCACCTTGTGTTCGTTCTCCGCTAGTGCTGCACTCACCACTGTGTGTCTCGCGACCGCTCGCGTTGTTATTGTTGATACATTAGGTAAACCGCACCTTGTTCGAGCGCTATTAGATGGCGCTTCGCAAAGTAATTTTATTACTCAAGATTGTTGTCAACGTCTTGGTTTCAATGTTGATAAGCGTTCAACCCATTCAGTGGTGAAAGGGTTTGGGGGTTTGCAGTCAGCTGTTCATGGCACCATTAAAACAAGGTTTGGATCTCGTTTTAATAATAATATTTGGTTTGACATGGATTCGCTCGTTACAGATAAAATAACTGAACAGTTGCCTACCGTCCCAGTTGACACGTCTTTATTAACGAAATTTAAAGACTTGCCTTTAGCTGATGAGACTTACGCTGTTCCTGGAGTCGTCGATATATTGATCGGCGCTTCGATTCTCCCGCACCTCCAGTTATCACGTAAGGTCAAAGGGGGACCGACGTACCCCGCTCCGCACGCCCTGGAAACAGTTCTTGGTTTTGTTATAATTGGTTCCGCACCCGCTTCTATAGATAGTTTTAGTCACTCGACTGCTTCGTTCTGTTGCACCGTCGAGCCGCCACTGGAGTCTACCATCCGCAAGTTTTCACTCGGTGGCTCCCGTGTATCCGCTGAAAAACGCTTTCTTTGTTTGGAACGAAAGATGCAGGCGTCCCCAAAGTCGAAGCGGGCCTATGATGAGGTTGTTAATGAATATTTAGATAAAGGTTACATCTCACCTGCGCCTGCGGACACTGGCGGGACCCAGCCTTCGTACATTATCCCGCACCGCGGAGTTATTAGAGAAGATAAGCTTACTACTAAAACTCCGCGTAGTTTTGGATGGCAGTGCTAAGACTAGCACTTCCGTGTCGCTTAATGACATTTTGTATTGTGGTCGGAATCTTTAAGGTAATTTATTTGACATAATTGTAAATTTTCGCATTAATATTAGTAGAATTTTAGCTTTTAGGACTCAACAGTCGCTTTGTGTTGGGCCCACTCTTCGCCCCATCGTTGGGACACATTCGTCGCTAATAGAGTGGCAAAATTCAATCTGAATTGGCGCCACATAATCTCTTTCACGTTGCTGGCACCGACAACCCAGCCGATTGTCTCTCTCGTGGATTGCTTCCTTCGCAAATTTTGGATCACCCGTTGTGGTTTGGTGGACCGTCCTGGATTCATGCCGCGTTAGATGGGTGGCCAGTTAGTCAATTCAATCCCACTACGGTTTCCGAACCACCCGAGGAGAAGAAGCACTCGCTTGTTGTATCGGTCCCACGTGAAGAGACCCTTATTTTGTTGTTGGCTAATCGCGTCTCGTCTTGGTCGAGACTGTTGCGTTGTGTTGTTTGTTCGCCTCTGCCCGCTGCCTAGCCAGCAGTAGGCACGAGCTCCAATCTAGGTTTATATTTTAGTTGTTATTTCCCAAACCTAGATTTAGATTAGACTTTAGATTTGTTTCGCATTTGTCGTTTCGAAGGTAACCCTTCAAGCCGGGGGGAATGGTTGCGCCGAAGTAGAAACTGTATTTTTGACACGGAAACACACTCCTTTTATACCCGTCTCCCCTTCCGCACTAACCATAGATGTAGCTTCCGTCCGCCATTTGTGAAATATAGACACTCAGTCTCGCTTTGAACTAGCCAGCGTAAAGACGGACGGACCGCGCTCGCGTCTCTCAGAAATGTATAATATTTGTTACATTTTTACCGCTTCATAGACCTTTACCGATCGGATTGTGCCTCTCGTGTGTTCCTCAAGCGATCTAGTGATGCTGACGGCAGCTCCTGAGCAAGGAAGAGAAGATCCGTGTACCGGCTGCGATGAAAACACGTGTGTCGTGAAGGTTAGTGCATCCTCTCCTAATTTCTCGGGCTGCATTCACTGCCTGGATCGAATCCGCGGCAGCCCGGCCACCTGTCTTGTTTTGTGTGTAAAGCGTCAATAGAACAGTTAGCTACTTCCGCAATACAGTCCATTACCGCATTCGGCCATGCGCCACCATATACTAATATTATAAAGCTAAAGAGTTTGTTTGTTTGAGCTCGCTAATCTCAGGAAGTACTGGTCCGAATTGAATAATTCTTTTTGTATTGAATAGTCCGTTTATCGACAAAGGTTTCAGGTTATGTTATCATAACGCTATAAGTATAAGCAAATAGCTGTAAATAAAACATAAATGGGTATAAGATCATAAGAAACATAAATTATTATGGTCTAAGTACTTGCCTTAAATTAATTTGTAATTTATTATCTACGCTTGTGTGGTTATAGAGCCAGGGTGTAAGGGACATGCCTGTTAACCTCACCTTCGTCAAACAAAAATAACCCATTGGCGCCGTGCGTTTTAGTCGGTTCGAGTCCGGTATTACCTATCCCACCAGCTATCTGTCCTATGACCAGCATTGGACTACGATAGGCTATAATTAAACAAGATATCGGGTCTTCTCGCGAATTATATCTTGGAACTTACTATTTCTGCCGACGTTTCGGACGCGTTGCAGCACCCGTGGTCACGACTTGACTAGTTTTCGAGCGTCTAGAGGTATGCGGGGAATATTTTATGAGCGTCTACCCACCATTACACTTATTATGAAAGGTTAGGCTGGCGACACACCACACTCACTATGTCAGTTTTTAACGGCACTGTGTTTTTTGGTTTTAATATCTTAATCACTGGATTCTGGATAGGCTAATTGATTGATAGGTTACTTTAAATAACTTTTGCAGGGTATCCGCCAAGCGCACATAAGGGATGGCGTAGCCGTTATACGCTCTCTAAGCTGGCTCGACCAGCAAATCGCTAACCGAATCCCTGTGAATGAAATACGGATGTCTGACATACTTGAACAGATGAGAAGGTAAGGCCGTTTTAATTTCTTGTCTAATTAATCTATAACTAAAAAAAGAAAAATCTGTCAT
The DNA here is from genome assembly GCA_963662185.1 of Eilema griseolum. Lineage (NCBI taxonomy): Eukaryota > Metazoa > Arthropoda > Insecta > Lepidoptera > Erebidae > Eilema > Eilema griseolum. Next base: position 9,439,484 of record OY759257.1, read on the forward strand.
ACCACAGACACTACATGCATTGACATGTATACTTTATTTCTATACCTCAGCCTGAGTCAATAATAGTGCCCGGAAGACGGCTATAGGCTCACCCTCTATTACGTGGGACCGAATTCAATGATTGGTGAAATGTGGGTGTTAATTATTTTTTTTATATAGAACACGTCAATTAGACATCGCCTTGCCTGATGGTAAGCTGAAGGCAAAGTCTCAGAAAAGATGGTCACCATAACTTACACATACCGTGTGACAATGGTGACACTCAGCTTGACGGCCTCGTCATTTGCTTTTTCACGCCTCGCTTAAAGAACACGGGGCTGTAGGAAGAAGGAAACACGTGAGCTGGTAATGAATTCCAGGCCAGTAGGGTAGCCAGAGCTCACTGGAGAATTTGTGCTGTCAGTGGGAAGACTAAAGGCTTGTCCTGCTTTGTCTTCTACACTGACGGGACAGAAACTCTGTACTTACAGGGTTGGCAGCGCGACTGTGACTCCTCTGGTGTTACAAACGTCCACGGTAACCACTTTCCATCAGGTGGGCCGTGTGCTTGTCTGCCACCTAAGTGGTATAAAAAAAACCAAAATAAATAAAAATTAAAAATATGTTTTTTGTGTCGACAGTCAGGAACAGCATTTCATGGGGCCATCGTTCGCCTCCATCGTGGGTGCTGGCGAAAACGGGGCAATTATACACTACAGGCCTAACAGAACTCCCCCTGGAAGGATCATTGGAAACAACGAGATGGTTCTCGTGGACTCCGGTGGACAATACATGTAAGTAAAGAAATGTTCCTCTCTCAAACTAGATAAATGTGTGTTATATAATTTTAAAATAATATATGTATTATCTATTGTATATTTGTGTAATTGAATTATATACAAATCAGTATCACCACACACACACACACACACACACACATGCACTTGATAATGTTAACGTACCTTGTTCCCATTTACATTACTGCGACGATAGTATAACTTTTGAAGTGTGACTACACACAAAACTCTGTTATGTGTCATAGATCAGCCGAACACTGCCTCTTGAGATACAGGGGTAACCCTAGTTTAAGAGGTAGGGTTAACAATAATAGTAACTATGTACCTTTGTTGTAATATGCTTACATCACACTATCTGATATTCTTATTTCCATGTGATATCTCATTCACTGCTCTGTAATGTTACTCTGTACTCCTTATTTGTGAAATAAACATTTATTTATTTATTTATTATTCAATATGTCTGCTGTATGTATTACATGTATAATATTTTTATTCTTAGTATGTATTATATGTTTTTTTTTGCACTTTTAATCCCCCAAAGGTTTGCAGGGAGAAAACTCAATATTGAGTTAAGCTCGCCTTTGTACACCAAGATGTATTTGTGATTGCCTGTTGATGTATTATTTTCTTGTGTACAATAAAGAATTAAAGAAAGAAAGAAGCATTTTACTTTACTAGCAAAAGCTGAAGAATTTTTGTGCTGTCAGTAGGAAGACCAAAGGCCTGTCCTGCTTTGTCTTCTACACTGACGGCACAGAAACTCTCTGTGCATGTAGGGTTGGCAAGGTGAGTGTGACTCCGCTGGTACACGTCCATAGGCCATGGTAACTACTTTATATCTGATGAGTCCCGAAGCAACTGTCATCTGACCTCCACAACTCATTGCATGTCGATAAATTGCAGCTTGACCAGTTGTCGGATTTTTTAGGGCGCCAAATATCCCGAATGATCTTAATGTAATGTAAGAACGCGGGGACGAGTTGGGGACTATGTGGTCTCCACTCCCGAGAAGAGGGCCAGATCGAGAGAGATGGCTCTGGCCGGGGTGCGAGGGATATGTCTATTAACCTCACCTCCGTAACCAAAAACGACCGACAGGCGTCGTGTGTTTTAGTCGGTTCGAGTCCGACATAACCTCATCCACCGGTGGATCCGGTGGTGGGGTTATCGTTTTGTGTTCCACTGTGTTAACATTATTCATGCATTTGCACTGATCGGGTTTTAAACCCAAGGCCCCTGCGTCGCTTTCGAATGCACTACCGCCACGTCACAAAAACTGTCGATGCGATATTTCACTAAAATTAACATTCAGAATATAACGAACTCATTGGTTTACATTATCATTTGTTTACATTTTCATTGGTTTACATGTTCACTGTGTTTACTTAGTCACTGTAACTCGCAGGGACGGCACTACGGACATCACGAGGACGCGTCACATGGGCAACTGCACTGAGGCTCAACGGCGCGCCTTCACACGCGTGCTGAAGGGGAATATCGCCTTAGCAACTACCTTGTTACCTTTGGGAACTAAGGTAAGTAGTGTGGCTTCAATCAGCCTCTGAGTAGCTCAGTATAAGGCTGCTCCCGTCTCGTCCGGAGTTGGTTGTATGCAGCGTCTCTCTTCGTGAGAGAAGCGCTGTCGGTTCCGTTGGGCTTATTCCCAATTCCCCCTCATAAATTTTGTGATTTAGTTATTCCCAGAATGCAGAGGTTCGTATCGCGTGGAGGTTTCTTTACATACATACATATGATCACGCCTTCATCCTCGGAGGGTTAGGCAGAGGTGAATTAACACTCACATTTCATCATCATTGTATTCGGTCCCACGTAATAGGGGGTGAGCCTATTGCTGTTTTCCGGGCACTATTGTTGCCTCAAGCCATGCATCTTACGCTGAGTCTGGGCTGTATATATCTGTCTGATGTTAAACAGTCTTATCCCATAGTCGCCTTGTACGACACCGCCAGAGAAGGGGTGGTCCAAATTCTACTCTGCCGGAATACACGCGTTATCCTCTTGGATGCTCCACCATAGTATGAACGTGCCTGTTTTATCTGATATGTACCTAAATATATTAGAATTAAACCGCTTTCCTGAAAAAAAAGGGTCGTCACGTGAATTGCAAATTGCACTCAGATGACGTCAGTTAATGGCGCCGCCCGCTGAGTGACGACAGAGCTCGTATAAACAAAAAAACTTGTTGACGTACAGTACCAAGTAGCAATTGCCGTAGAGCGTGTTTTTGGTACTACAGTACCAAATAGCAATTTAGCGGTTATTGGTCAAAATGCCCACGACCTGTCAAGATTTCAATCAATGACTATTTTTTGAACTTTGCAACATAGACATGCGGATATACTTTGACTACTAAAAAGCAGTGTTGGATTAATTTCAATTGTAATTAAAAAATAATAAAAAATGAAAATCCCGACGTGCTATCAAAAAAAGTAAATATGCCTGATGTCTAAAAAATCGAAACAATTTTGATAGCAGGCTGTACCCTATTACCAACCATAAACTGAAAAAAAAATTAATGGGTACTGCCATCAAACTTATTTCAATGTTTGAGACAGTAGTCAGGTAAATTGCAAGATTAATTGCAATTAAAATAGGCCCAACACCGCTAAAAACTAACCGACACGTCAAGATCGGTGTTAATGATATTTAACAACAAAATGGCGAAAGAATTCGTTAAAAGTAGTCATTATCTTGATACATAACTGTCCAATCTGTCCCTAGGGCCACTCAGTTGACGTCATCGCGAGGAAATACCTGTGGGACATAGGTCTGAACTACGCCCACGGCACCGGGCATGGCGTGGGCCACTTCCTCAATATCCACGAGTTCCCCGCGAGGATACACCCCCTACCACAGCCCAATGACCCTGGGATTGCACCATCTATGATTTACAGTAACGGTAAGTATATCTTAGACCTAGGCCTGGGGGTGACGGGTATAGCCGCCTGTCACCGTGGAAGAAGCCGCGCCTCCCCATTCCCGGAGACGAGTCAGAGACTACGTGGTCCCCGTAGTCCAGATAGTGAGCCAGATCTAGAGTGGTCAGCCGGGGTGTGATGGATATGCCTGCCAACCTCGCCTCCGACAGCCAACTACGACCCTGTTGTCAACAACATTGGGCCATTTGACCAAATATCACAATTGTTCAAATGGGCATTACTGGCCGTTTAGGATTATAAAAAAAACTTGTGTGAATTCTGTCGTAGTGCACGCACGCTTAGTCCACGATTTTTGGTCACCCACAATTTTCTATGAAAACTGCACAACCCGCCTAAAGAAGTTTTGCCTTCAAAATTTACAGAGCCTGGATACTACGAAGTTGGTCAATATGGGATCCGCCACGAGGACATCGTCGAAACATACACAGTCACGAGAACCGCCAACCATCCCCAGGTAATTACTTAGCTAAAACTAATCACATATATAGATATGGGATTCAGAAATATCACGGCTTTTAAAAATGGCGCAAACACTAAGTTTAAAAATAATTTTAAAAATCCCTGTTGGTGCTGAAAAGATCGAAACATTTTTTCCCCTCTTGCGAAAAACATCTTTGACTGCTGTAACAACGTTTCGAACGATCTAACGGATTTGACAGTTGAATTCGCGGCGAGATTCCAATTGCGCATGCTCTAAATTTGGTGACGTCATGTTAGAGCATGCGCAATTGAAATCTCGCCGCGAAGTCAGCTGTCAAGTCTGTTCGACCGTTTGAAACATTCTCACAGGATGTGCCTGCAAAAGGTAGCTATTAACTTTCATCCAGTTTATGATTTGCAAATGCATACCTCTTGCTATGAAAAGTGCTCAACGAGCTTCAAATAGTTTTAACTTCAAAGAGGTGTCACATGCGAATTGGCACAATGTGGAGACACACTATTTATTTATCCCGATATGCAGCGCAATATCGCTGTCATTTGTATTGCTATCAAATTTCATACAAAAAGTCTTCTGTGGAATAAACAATGACGCTGTGTAGTGCATTTCAGTGTAAAAAGAAAGGTCCTCATCGTTTCCTTGATAAGAAAAGACAGATGCTGTATATAGATTAAAGCACTGCGCATCAAAAACTGCATACCAAATTCGTCTGCTAATTTAAAAACATATATCATTTTATTGTCATGACATCAGATTAGGACGTGACGTGTGTAACTTGGCTTGACTTGATGACGCGAGTCCCATGATTTTAATTCACCCAAATATTTTACTATTAAAACTGGCCAGAGAACATCACCGAAATATCGGAAACTCAGAACATTAAAAATATCCTGATATCAATAATACTAATGTGAGTGACCATGATAGTTTAAATACCTATATTGCCCAAAGAAGTATTCATTGAATGAAATTTTAAGCATTTAGTAGGTACCTATGCTAATTCTTCAAAATCGATTGAGATAGACAAAATTTAAACGGTCCAGGCGGGATTCAAACACGTGATCTTTCCCTTACAGGGAGAACGCTCTGATCACTAAACCATCGAACCTTCGCCTGAAATCATCCAAATTCAAATACGTCTGGACCGTTTCAATTTTTCTATCTTAACCGAAAAAGTATTCACTTCATAAATAAATATTTAGCAATTTTACTAACTCCAAGAAAATTTCTCATTGGTCACACTGTTCCGTGTTTGAATGCAACAGGCGGCTGGTCTAGTCGGCGACTTCGCCGGCCAAGGAGTTGTCGGCTTCAGCGCCATCACGCAGGTGCCTCACCAGACTTCGTGCCTCAACGTCACACTCATGACAGAGTTTGAGGTAGGACTCTCTGTAATTTCTGTCCTTCATCCAACAGCCCGCTTGACGCCAATAGGCATTTTATGGCAGGAGGTAGGACACGAGAGAATTCCTAACCCAATTGAGCAGTCCGACTGGGCAGCTATAATAACCTTATGTTGTGTTCCCGGCGGAGGCAGCCAGAGCTCACTGGAGAGTTTTTGTGGAAGACCAAAGGCTTGCTTTGCTTTATCTTCTACACTGATAGCACAGAAACTCTCTATTTTACAGGGTCGGTAGCACGAGTGACTCCCCTGGTGTTGCACACATCCCTAGGCTACTATCAATTTACATCTGATGGGCCGGGTCCTTGTCTGCCACCTAAATCAAATACACAATTGGGTATTTTCCTGTAAAATCAAGCCTATCTTAGTCCACTGCTGCGCACAGGCCTCTCCCAATATTGGGAAGCTTTGGCCTACTGTTTACTGTAATTAAAATAAATTATTTAACTAAAGCTCATTAAATTAAGAACATCATTCAGATCCTGAATCGCGCAATTGAAGTCACGCATAGGATTGCACATATAGAGTGTTATAAAATGAATTATTCGGACTCAGTAAGATTACTAACCTCGCGTAATCTAACTGAGTTCCTTTTTTCGCAAACATATTTTTTTAGGAGGTAGGACACGATTTTAGGAGGTAGGACACGGCGGTATATCCGCCCGATTGAGCAGTCCGACTGGGGAAGTACCTCCGCCCTACAGAATACCGCGGTTATAATAACTTCGTGTTGTGTTCCCAGCGGTGAGTAGGGTAGCCAGAGCTCCCTGGAGAATTTGTGCCGTCAGTGGGAAGACTAAAGGCTTGTCCTGATTTGTCTTCTACTGACGGCACAGAAACTCTGTACTTACAGGGTTGGCAGCGCGACTGTGACTCTTCTGGTGTTACAGACGTCCATAGGCCACGGTAACTACTTTCCATCAGGTGGGCCGTGTGCTTGTCTGCCAACTAAGGGGTATAAAAAAAAAAAAATATTTTGCCAGCTGGAAATAAAACAATATCTACCTACTGAAAAAGTTTCGAGTTGAGATTTATGACGGAGTCATGAAACATAGATAGTCTTGATGATAGAGACGTATTTCTCTGATTACATACGAGGCTATGGTGACCTCAGGAGCTCAGAGTACGCCTTCCGGCTCTTCTTCCTCCACTTCAAAAAATCGTGGCTGTCTATGGTACAGAAATTATTGGCACACATGTCAGCCTCCAGGACTTCTTGGGCCTACCTCTCCTCCCTGGACCCGACAGGGGCGCCATTGCCCAGCATTTGGCGTACCCATGTATTGTTCTAGAAAAATGATCCTTAGATGTCCTTTGTGAATCCAAAATGGCTGAAGTAAGTACTTATCTAATAAAAATAAATTGTTTTATTTTTACAGATTAAATATCTAAACGACTTCCACGCAAGAATCCTGAGTACAATTGGCCCAATTCTACAACAGCGAAATCTCCAAACTGAGTTCCGGTGGCTGGAAAGAGAATGCCGGCCTATTACTAGTGCCGCCATCTTGATTAAGTCTACGCCATTTTTGGCGGCAATCGGTATTGTTGTAATGTGGTTAAGAATGTAATTCTATTTATTTATTATTTATTGTTCATAAAATAATAATTTTATACTGAAATTTGTGATTAAATACCAGAGTCCCTGGCGCAATCCCTAGTGGATTTTTGTGTTTTATATCTTGTAGGACAAGTGTAAAATCTAATGGTGGCACTTTACTTGGCTATTTTTGTTTGCTGATTTGGCAAAATTATTGACGAATATGCATTGATATACAAAAAACTCAAGATACACAGTCACGAATAAAAGTAACACTCAAAACCGTCGCCAATTTTACATAAGTAGCTATAGATATGTTATAAACATAGTTTTTGGTAAAAACATCCTTACGCACATTATTTAAAGCTCTACCTATTTACAAAGCAATGTACAAAAAGCAATACATTTTTACGACTGTAGTGATAGCGGTAGCACAAGAAATAGATAGAGACAACATTTTTATTTATTTTTTATACTATAATGAGTTAAGTAATATGTAAATTGTGAATATGTTTTTGGGTAGACCATCTATTTATCAATAAAACTAATTTTACCAACCAAAAAGCATTTGTTTAAACATATATTTTAATATTCGAAGGCTTTCGAATTTTAGTAACAGTATTATGTTATCTGTGGCAGGTGGCAGGGCTAGATAGCTGACATCATAACTAACAAAATTTCAGGAATTATAAAAAGTCGTAGAACAAATTTTGTTCTACGACTTTTTATAATTGCTGAAATTTAATTTCAAGGAGGTAGGACACGACGGTATTTCCGTCCAATCGAGCAGTACGACTGGGGAAGTACCTCCGCCCTACAGAATACCGCGGTCATAATAACCTCGTGTTGTGTTCCCGGCGGTGAGTAGGGTAGCCAGAGCTCACTAGAGAGTTTTTGTGCTGTCAGTAGGAAGACGAAAAGCTTGTTCTGCTTTGTCTTTTACACTGACGGCACAGAAACTCTGTGCTTACAGGGTTGGCAACGCAATTGTGACTCCCTTGATTTTGCACGTCCATAGGCCACGGTAACCACTTTCCATCAGGTGGGCCGTGTGCTTGTCTGCCACCTAAGTGGTATAAAAAAAATGAATATTAATTTAGTTTTGCGCCTGACAGTTATTTACACGCCGTTTACGGGCATTGTAAAAATTAGGTAGGTATACAAACTCGTATCATCAATTCATGCAATGCACGGATGCATGCATGCAAAGTACGGATACATGCATGCAAAGCACGGATGCATGCATGCAATGCATGGGCGCAGGGTGGCGCGGTGCTAGCGCCTTTGACCTTGACCCAATCCTTTTTGCGAGCCGCCAGTCGGTCGCGAGATGCGAGCGCGTCTCTTATCCTTGTGTGCCACGATTTTTCGCGTTACCGTGTTGCGTTGATCTGACTATCGCTATACCTTATCAGTATTCCAATGTTGAATACACGGGAATGGTGAGGATGCTTGCTAGGGTGCGATGATAATGTGGCGGAATGTTATTTTTAAACTATCTCGGTGTGAATTCATAATTATTCAAGGTATCGGGACTTCTCGCGAATTAAATCATAGAACTTACTATTTCTGCCGACGTTTTGGATGCATTGACGGCGCTGATTAAGATACTAAAACCAAAAAAACACAGTGCCGTTAAAAACTGCAATAGTGAGTGTGGTGTGTCGCCAGCCTAACCGTTCATAATAAGTGTAATGGTGGGTAGGCGCCCAAAAAATGTTCCCCGCATACCTCTCGACGCTCGAAGACTAGTCAAGTCGTGACCACGGGTGCTGCAACGCATCCGAAACATCGTCAGAAATAGTTCCATGATTTACTTCGCGAAAAGTCCCGACAACTTGTATAATTATGAATGTGGCGGAAGCCTGCCGTCAATATGCAGTAAGATTTCCAAATCTACCTACGCGGGCCGTGCAACGATGTTATCCGCCACACAGCGATTACGCGATTACGGACAGTTCCGTGTTCAGTGATAGTGGTCGTCCACTGAGGCACTCAGTGGCGGAGAAATTGAGAGCCGGGAAGTGTTAATAGAAAAAATAGTTAGTGCCTTTAATCAAATTAAAACTAATCGGGCAGTGTTAGCCAGAGTTAATGAACTTGGTGTTGAAGGTTTTTTTTTGAAGGATTTTGAACGTTATGTGCGCGATAATCACCGGCACTGGAACCTCAGAGGTAAGGTAATAAATAATTGAACCTACTTTGTACATATTATAAAAAAAATCAATATTGTATTTATACGCTGATTCCACTTTTTAAATACGAAATCAAAAGTGAATCATATCTACCAATGTCTGTTTAGCCATTAAATAAAAATGTTATTAGGTTTAGGTATTTAAACTATCATGGTCACTCACATCAGTATCAGAATAAACGGGATATTTACCATGTTTCATTGTTTTGAGTTTCCGATATTTCGGCGCTGTTGCAAGCACCTTGATCATGGAGGAACTGGAGTAGTGGCGGTGAACAGAGAAAAAGTTTTTTTCTAGGAGTAATTATATCGATCTACCCTCTTTCGAGTTCCTCCGTGATCAAGGTGCTTGCAACAGCGCCGAAATATCGGAAACTCAAAACAATGAAACATGGTAAATATCCCGTTTATTCTGATACTGATGTTATTAGGTTATTAATCGTTACTTTGATGAATGGTGTAGGTACGTTTCATCTTTAGCATTTCTTAAGTATCTTTATGTTTTTATTTTTGTAAGTATGAAGGGATGGTGGACTTAGTGTACCTAAATACCTATCTAGTTGCTTTGTACACGCAACAAACCACGCGAGCAATTAATGAATCTAAAGTTCAGTTAATGAAACATTATATAGACTTAATAGCAGCCCCGGATCTTCATATTTTTTTAGGCGGGGCAAAACTGTTAAATTGCCGCCCCCAGTCACTTTTTTCGTACAAAGATCAGGTACGGGAGGGCGGGGGCTATTCAAGTCCTACCTACCTAATACCTCACTTTACTTGATCCAGGGCCACCTTCGGTATCGAGATGGCCCCCTTGAGTGTGGGAACCAGGGTATCCCCAACTTTTTGCCCCAGAATGTGGCCAAAGCATTTCGATATACCGTTTCTACTAGGATGATAGGCATCCGGTCGCCTCCTGGGTTGCGCTTATAAAAGATGAAGGTCGTTGAGCGTCCTCCGACATCTTAACCACCTCCACGCCTCACGAGCTCTATGGTTCGGGAAATACCTTAGTCTCTCTCGTGCCCGCCCCGCCATTTCCTAATTTGTTAGTTCGCAGAAGGAGGCTGAGGCAGCGCACACGCTCAAGCTCCGCGACATCGTTGTGTGCAGAGCGCCGATTCAGAGGGCCACCTCGGTACTTTACACACTGGGCACCCCTGTGCAGCTCTGAGTTCTCACTTGCATCACAGTGACGTACACAGAAGTTGGATCCTTCCTGACTCGAACAGGAGGTCCCCGAAACTCCCTATCCCGGAAATCACCTGCATTAACCGGTACGGCAGTCTCCCATGACGCCTCCATAGCTAGTTCTTCATGATGTTTCCTACCACCGATAACACGGCGCGCTTTTTGCTTGGTCACCCTAGTCGTTCTTTACACTCCACCATAACTTGGTGATGCTAGAACTTCACAGCATTGATTTCTCAATGCTCGAGACTCGGGACCCATTCACCATTCATATTTTTACCACCACCAGCAATTTGGGGACTAGACTTGAGATACTCCCCGAATTCCCATCGGCAGTCGAGTACGAGCTTCAAATTTTCATGTGGAGCTTGGTGCTGATAGAAATGCCTTCCGCTATGAGGCTGAGTAACACGCTCGCACGCATGGAGAAACAGAATCTCAGTTTTATGCAGAGCCACTTCGAGGCCCAGTCACATCTTGAACAACTGGTCATCTTCTGGGTCGCTTCGTGGTGGTAGCAGCAGACGTCCTCACGAGCATATCATTCACATAACACGTGACGGTGGCACAGTCTGTGAGCTCTCTTGCGAAGTATCCAATTTTCAATTAACACTTCGGCATTTTGACGCGCGTGCTATGACACGAACGATACGAGACTATTCGAAATGAGTGCACAAATTCCGGTTTGTGCGCTCTTTTGGAACGAACGTTTTTGTTACGCTAATTGTGTATCTTGGGTTTTTGTTTATCAATACGTATGTGGAAACATCACCGAACGTGGCAAATATAGAAAAACACGAACCCGCGCCTCCAGCGTAACAATCGAACGTTGTACAAAACGTTAAAAAACCCTATTGTATTGAATAAAATCACCATTTAAAGAATTAAAATAATCTTTTTACTTCTATATAATAAGTTTAACACAGCATTGAATACATTAACTAGTTTAATTAAGAATTGAAGGTTCATTCGGAGCCCTTGTAGTTCTTAATGTTGACCAGCACGTACGCGGGGATCGCTGACCAGCCGATCACCATAATGGTTGAGAGGAGCAGAATTTCCTGGAATTAAAAAAAAACATGTTATTAGCTTTTTTTATCGTGCGAAAAGTCCCCTCTACCAGAGCCAATGGGAGAGATTATGTCGGACTCGAAACGACTTAAACGCACGCCGTCTGAGGGTCGTTTAATTTAAACTTTAATGCAATGCGATTAAAGTCTGGCTTTTGCTGAGTAAATGAAAAATTTTAATGAAACCCTTTTCATTTAATTTTGGAAACTTTGCAAACCATCATATGACACTTTTTTCTTTTGCAAACCATCATATGACACTTTTTGCCGACGATAGCACATTAGTAGTAGAGTGTAAAGAACTTGACCAATATGAATCGGAAATTAATAGCTCTCTGGGTTCAATGATTACGTGGCTTGATAATAATAACTTGAGAATTAATTTTGGTAAAACAAAAATTATGCACTTTAGTCAAAAGAAAGTATTGACATCTAATATAAGTATTAATTATCATGATAATATAATTGACGAGTGTGAACAAATAAAATTTCTAGGTGTTGTTGTTGATCGTAAGCTTAACTGGAAAGCTCATATCGAAGCGCTACGTAAAAAAATCAGTAGTGCCTCATATGCTCTATACAAACTTGCCCCGACAGTCAGTACAGAAACACTGCTCACTGCTTACCATGGCCTTGTAGCATCCATATTAAGGTACGGGGTAATATTTTGGGGTCACTCTACTGACAGGGAGATCGTATTTTTGGCGCAAAAGAGATGTATAAGGGTAATGTTTGGAATTAAATTCACCGACAGCTGTAGACCGTTCTTCATCAAACATAGAATACTAACACTACCGTCGTTATATATTTTGGAAATGGCTTTATTTGTTAGACAAAGCACTCATTTGTTTCCGCGACTTTCGGATGGTGTCCAACGTAGCAGACGAGACAATAACAGGCTTCGCATACGGAGTGCCAAAACAGCACTTATGTGGAAAAGTATGTTTTGTTTAGCTCCTAAAATTTATAATAAAATTCCAAATGTACTGAAGGACTTAAGTTATAATTTATTTAGAAAGGAATTAAAGGAGTTATTAATTACAAAATGTTATTATGATATTGAGGATTTCCTAAATGATAGTTTATGATGTTTGACATGATGTAGATTTAATGGTATGAATATAATTTGAATTGTAATTTTTAGTATGAATGTGTATAATTGACAAAATATTTTTAATTTTGATTTTGACATTGTTTCTTGACATTAAATAATAAGGATGTTTTTTTTTTTAAATAATTGGATAATTTAATATGCATGTAACTGATAGGTAATATGTACTTTAATTTACACTTGACATAACATTAAATTTGTACGCCACAAATGGCAGAATATGCTGTGCCTGCACATGAGTACCATGTAATTATAACAACTGTAAAAAACCATATTCACAAATAAAGATTATTATTATTATTATTATTATTGGACTTTAAAAGTATAGAAAGACAACGCAAACAATGGCATTCAATTTGAGAATGTACATAAATGGAATGACATTCGTTTGCGTTGTCTGTGGTATGACAGTGATTTTGCTTTATTAGATTTAAGGGCCTGCTAGTGGTATTTAAAAGTTTATGTTCCGTACATGGACTTATTTATTATATACCTACTTTGTTGTACACCATTAATAAATATCATTACAAAGTTTTTATAACAAGGAATTAGTACAATAGGCGGCCTTATCGCTTTAAGCGATTTCTGCCAGGCAACCTTTGGATGGTGATTAAAGTTGTAGGAATGAGCGGTAGTTGTTTGGCGACTTTAGTAGAATGCATAAGAGTCATTAATAACTATTCTCGAAAATTTACTCATTCAATTTATCCCTAGGAACCAAATTCCTGTACGAAATGCGTGCGCAAGTCTCGTCCGAACAGTAAATAGGATGGAGGATTCCTAACAGCGTTGTTATAAGACTTCTATAAATATTTAGAGTTCCATGCTCCTATTCTCTATGTGTCATTATAAAGTAGTCTATTTAAATATATCAAAATAGTACCAACCTAAATGTATGTACTAAGAAGGTGCATATCAAGCGTTACCAACATTAGCTCTTTGAAAAAAAAAATGCAGTATTGCCGGATGATTAAAGAATTTTAAAAAGTTAATGTATTGTCGTTTGTTTCATGTTTTTTAAATATAAACACAGATTAAAAGATTTATTTATGATTGCTCAAGTTTGAAAATTGTTTCGACTCGTGTTTAACGCACATTTTATAACTTTTCTGTTAGTAAAATACGTAGGTACTAAAGTTATGACTTTGCTGTGTAATTGCGGCGAAATAAAAAATGCCTCGTAAGTTCTTCATCGTGCCTTCATTCAGATGATTCCTAATTTATGGTATAATAGCATATTCAAATACAAAAATAAGGCTTAACATATGACGAAATTCTATTCGACTTTGTGGTCTTCAAACTGATGTTCTTACACTACACAATAACCAAATCTAAAAGCCTAGTACCTCACTTACTTACTTACTAGGTACTTCACTAGAGGAAGGATCTATAATACAAGTGACACCTCTATGGTAGATTAGCAGTGCCGGTATTCTAATACAATGAGCAATAATATTCCGATAGCGCCATAAAAAACTCCTGAAAATAGTATCCTAGTCATTTTAATATCTACAATAGTTTTTACAACCACTTACATATAAGCAGGCTATTGGATATTTTGTATAGTGAACATACATCTCTAGCCAGCCTCTCTACCGTAGCACGGCACTATAGACTCGTCTCTCGAGTCTTCTTGACCAATAAAATGAAGCGCCTACGTCACGTCATAGATTTTTCTGTTATTTCATTGGTCGAAGAGACTGAGATACGAGTCGTTATAGCCATGCCACTGAATAAATATAGTAATGCTAAGGTTGCTCTAAAACTTTGCTAATGATAAAATTTCAGGGGCAATCTCTCGGGCTTTATGGTAATAAGTTGGTTTCGCCATCTTTATGTGTTGTCAGCATAAAAAAATTGCGTTAAGCATTTTCGGTAATGAAGCGTAAGCATTTTTACCTCAATTTTGCTAAAGTATACCTATTTACCGGCATGTATTTCGACCCCAAGTCGCCAGAAAAACGATTGACACGCGTAGATTGGTTAGATACAATCATGATTGGTGGCTTTGAGCTATGCTATCCTCAAAAAACATCCAAAATTGACGTGATTGGGGTCAAGATATATGCCTCTTTCTTATAGAAACCACATTTATCTACTAGTTACGATCATGCATACACCTTTCGTTTCTACTTTATTTCATGTACTTTATTGCATGCACATGAAATAAAGCTCCCTTTTGCGTGTTCTCTTGACCTAGCCTTTCGTCAAAACAAAGTCGATCAGTGCCCCGAGCACGAAAAATATTCATATTCGTAATGTAAATGTATTGAGAGAACGAAGTATTGCGATTGGCCGGCTTCACACACAGAGGAATGGAATAGAAAAGGACTCCTTTGTCCGCACTTAGCCTCTTTTTGGGCCATTGTGCGTGCAGAGTACTGGCTAGAGTAGCCAGCCTAGCTCCGCCCAGAAACGCAAAATCTTACAGGGGACTTCACAGGCTCACTCCTCACTGTGCCGAGGATTTGTGATCGTTGATGGGCTACTGCCTCGCATTCCAGTATTACGTGGGCGGCCGTTTCCTCGGCAACAAAACACCCCCTGTAAAGGGGACTGTCCGTAACACCGATGGTTTATAGGTGCTTGTGGAGGAGGCAGTGGCCCGTTATGGTCTCCATTATTGTTCTTAGACTTGTTCCGTCTAGTTTTAGCAGACGTTTCGTAAGTCGTTTCCACATACAGGTTCACAGTAGACAGCCAGCCCATCGCAATGCTACATTCTCCCGATTCGTTTACGAATACGAATATTTTTCGTGCTCAGGGCACTGCTCGATGTACGTCTAAATCAACCCTTAGTGGGTTCACCTTCGCCTCAAACATCGATCTACAGAAACCTTGGTCTTATTCCGAGTGACAAACAGCTTCGTAACCAAACGCATTCGTAAAAGCCGACATATTTAAGTCGGTCTATTTTTACGCCATTATCTCTCCTCTATGTCAACCAATTGTAATCCACCGTCTTCTCACGTTACGATTGCGTTTGAAAGTCGATGTCACTCGGAATAATGTCCCTTGTGGTAAGCTAATTCTCCCTCGCCTTACAGAGCTTTCGTTCATCTTGTTGCGAACATTCTCTTTAAGTATCCAAACCAAATAAATCTTTCTCTATCTTGATCACTACACTTCCTATCAGTATCACTCTTCCATATTATTTTATCACGCTGTTTCAACACATGGCCAGTCAGTTCCCAGTTTTGACATACACATTTCACGTCTTCTACTTTCATAAATGTTATAAGTACATGCTTGCCGATTAAGAAAATTCTCGATCTTCCTGCCTTTAAAATACCGTCTATCAGACTTTTGTTTAATTCAATCTAATAGACATTCGTCTAGGAACTTTCAGTTAGCCCATTCAGGAACGACTCGTAAATAAATCTATAGGTATCTCTAGGTGGATCTTTCACCTTATCATTCTTTCCTCAATCATGTTTCGTCTATCCTCTCTACGTGTCTTAGCCATATAAGCATCCCTCGTCACTCTATCTTGGTCACTTCTTCATCTTAGCGTTAATCCCAGTCGCATTCGAAGCTTCCACCTCGAAGTCTGGGGCCCAATTTACCAGTCTAGCTATGAATTTCGCTGAGCTTCGATATTTTCCGTGAAGCGACTGCCAGCATCTGACCTCCACAACCCTCTATCTTGGTCACTACATACGACCACTACAATTCCTTACATGATGTTAATTTTAGTCGCATTCGAAGCTTTTACTGCGAATTTGGGTGGTTTTCGATATTTTCCGTGAAGCGACTGCCATACGACCGTCCAAAGCACGTTTGCCAATTTCAATGAGTCATTTTTACGTGCAGGAAAACCCTAGGGATAGCAGGGATTCCAGCGAGGAATCAGCGTGGGTGGTTATGTCGGACTCGAACCGACCAAAACTGCACCAGTTGCCTGGGGTGAGGTAGCTTCTGGCATATCCCTAGCACACCCCGGCTGACCCAGGGCCATCGAAGGCACCCCTAGGGACTATAGTGTCACTCTGCGCATCGCGCAGCCGTCTCGGTCTACTTCTGCTAGGATTTTTTTTTAAATATTCAGGCTATACATGCCCAAACGAACTCAGCATACTTTTTGATTCTTGTCATGACTCTTTCAGGCAATGCATTGCAATCTCATAAATATTTGCCTCTAGATCATACATGCCCAAACCACCTCAATGTACCCTTTCCAATCACTGTCACTAAATTCTCTTTCAAGCAATACATACATACAACAAATCACGCCTTTATCCCCGAAGGGTTAGGCGGAGATGGATTAATACCCACATAACAATACAATACATGACCGAAAGCACCACATACATACCCAAACCAAATAATCATACCATTTTTTTAAATCTCATCTATGCGTCTTTCAGGGCACACCATCTTTAATTTAACTATTAATACCAGCACTAGATGTGCAAAATTTTGAAGGGGGATGCGAATTGTGTTAGTATATATAAAATAAATAAAAGCAAGTTAAAAGAAACATAGAACCAACGGCAGAGTCTTGAACAATATCAGTCTGAGAAACAGTAATAACGGGATTACAGTTACATTTAACGATACAATTTGTTCATGGAACCATCATTTCCGTTGTCACTGTTATCCAATCTGGAACTATATATAATTATCAAACCAGAATATACTATGTGCATTTTTAGTAGTACTTTTATTGTAAAGATTAATTAATGAATATGATTTTGCAGTCAAAATCTTGAATAGCATTGAATTATGTCACTTATACTGTTCCACAATATTTATTTATTAAATTTGACTAATCAACTAACCAGAATTAATAGTCAAAATCTTGATTTGTACTGTTCCACAATATTGATTTATTGAACTTGACTAATCAATTAACCAGTATTAATAGTCAAAATCTTGAATTGTACTGTTCCACAATATTGATTTATTGAATCTGTATAACCAATTAACAGATACATAGTAAAATCTTGAATTTTATTGAATTAATTACCTATACTGTTCCACAATAATTAATAAAACCTTACCAACTACTATCATAGTTATAAATTTGATATCTCGTAATAAATTTGATATCTCGACATCTCTCACATCAGTTTTGTGTTATCCGTGATTTATATATTTTATATATATATTATTATATATATATATATATATTATTATATATATATTATTATTATATATATATATATATATATATATATATTATATATATATATATTTAACAATTAATTCAAGGCTCTGCCTCAGTGTGCATACACATACACCAATAAAACTCCACAGTTACATAGTTTTAAATTAAATGTTTTTCTTAACGGTAAGACTAGACAAGACTAGAAGAAACAAAGCGTAACACATATACTATATCGGCAGAAGCTCGCATATTTAGCCTTTATGTCTGTAGTTTTTCATGTTGACTAACACATACATAGGGACGGTTGTCCAGCCCAAAACCATACAGCCCGCAAGAGCGATCTTTTCCTGAAAAATAACAACATGATAAGCATAGATAGAAATTTGAACGCTTAGTCAACCGTTTATTATGCATTGCGTATCAATAAAATGTAACCTAGACCGATGGTAAACTAAAAGACAAGTCTTAAGAATGAGGGTCGCCATTATATATATAAATAATGTTATAATAATGTCCCTCAGTTTGACAGCATCATGGTTCCCGGCAGCAAAATTTGGACAAACCCATCTCTTCCCATGTGGTGTCGTATAAGGCGACTAAGGGATAGGACTGTTTAACATCAGACATATATACAGCCCAGACTCAGCCTCAGATGAATGGCTTGAGTCTACAATAGTGCCCGGGAGAGGGCAATAGGCTCACCCCCTATTACATGGGACCGAATATAAGGATTGGTGTGTGTGGGAAAATGTGTGTGTTAATTCACATCTGCTTAACCCTTCAGGGATAAAGGTGTGTATGTATGTATTAAAAGACGAAGGATTATAGGAATAAGGAAGTGTGTGCTATTAAAGAATTCCAGGTCTTTTTAGTGCAGCAATAAATAGTGGTATGAAGCCACTTCATTCTGTATGGAATTGGTGGCACCATATTGGGGTGATATCTAAGCCCTGCACAATAGTGTTCTGTATAGGAAAGGAAAGTGTGGGGCCAATTGGAAGAGCTTATCAGAACCTTATCTTAAATTCATGTGATGAGTTTCATATTTTGTAAATAGGCGTTTGTATAGCTGTTGAAGCAGAACTAAGGTTCCACAACATAAGTTGCCGTTCTTTTTCTCTAATTTAGGTATTCTAGGAACCCAAATCATGTGCATTTCTCTACAATTTTTTTTTTTTTTTTAATATTAACTTTAACTCCTCCAACTAAGCTAATTTGCCCGTGCTAGGAGTGGGTTCACATCGATAGTGTAATGGCCAGGATCAAACCCGGGACCTCTTGATAGTATGGCTGACTCCTTAACCACTAAGCTACCGATTTAGTGTGTGTAGTGATAAAAGATATGATATGGTTCATCATAAGTTCATCTGTGCTTTTTGCAGATAGAAAAATCTCCATCATGAAGCTATAGAAGAAATACCATCACCAAAAGCTCAAATAAACATTTAAAGTACACATAAGTTGGTTATTATTGAACATTTGTTTAGTATAGGTTTTATTAATTGTTATCATTGCTAGTTTCAATGAAGTTAAAACATAAAACGACCAATTTAAAAAAAAAAAAAAGAAGGCCATATAGATAACAAACTCTGGATCAGTTGTATATTTAAGGTTATTTTGTTGTCTATCATAAGAGCATTAAAGATTAGTTACAATAATATGAATTACAAAAATGTAGCAACCTTTAAAGTTACGTTTTTCGTATTAGAATTTATCAAGTACGTACATAGGTACATTATATAAAGATAACCTATCTTTTCTTCAGAGTCGTTACGTAATGAAAAAGCAGAAAATTAATTGCGAATACTATATAAATACCTAAGGAAATTAATAATTATCACCGTATTATTACCAAATAATATTGTATTTTGACTCAAATATGTACTAAACTGCTGAAAAAATGCCAGTCTTCGTGAAAACACTTACCCCGGTTGAAACCTTGTTTCTTGCTGGGGTAGCGACAGCGCTCATGTTTCTCTGCTGTATTACATTCTTAATGATCTGGGGATTGGTCCTCAGCAGATTTCTGATCGGAAACATTTTGATTTTACTTAGAATTTTGACTTCACTTCACTGACACCAATAAATATCACGGAAAATGTAAAATCGATTGACTGCCACTAGGGATGTCCAACAGCATACGGTAATCGAATATTGAACTGATGCACGTTATCGATACTTCTAAAATAAGATAATAATTAATTCAATATGCGACAAAATTTATTTTATGAGTATTATGGAGTTTAGTCCTTGAAATTTTCATGATAATATTTATTTAAAAGCAGTCTAATTTGTTTGAATTTACGTTTTAATATTAAAAATCATCACAATTATTTAAAATTGACTTGATGCTACATCGATATCGTCGATAAAGATGATTCTACAATATAAATTGATATGTTAAAGAACCTATTAATATTTTATACTGTATATATTATTTATTTGAATATGAATTGAATTATGTAAAAATAGATATTTTCTTTGGAGGTAGGACACGGCGGTATCTCCGCCCAATTGAGCAGTCCGACTGGGGAAGCAACTCCGCCCTACAGAATACCGCGGTTATAATAACTTAATGTTGTGTTCCCAGTGGTGAGTAGGGCAGCCAGAGCTCACTGGAGAATTTGTGCTGTCAGTGGGATGACTGAAGGCTTGTCCTGCTTTGTCCTCTACACTGACGGCACAGAAACTCTGTGCTTGCAGGGTCGGCAGCGCGAGTGTGGCTTCTCTGGTGTTACACGCGTTCATAGGCCACGGTAACCACTTTCCATCAGGTGGGCCGTGCGCTTGTCTGCCACCTAAATGATATAAAAAAAAGATATTTTTAATAACCTTGCTCCGCGAGTAAAGAAATGTTTTTAACTCAAATACATAAAACTTTGATTAACGCCATCTGTTTAGATCGCCAATTAGTTTATCCGCCATCTATCGTTAAATAGCAGAAGCAATTCATTAGCGCCATCTGTCCGCTAGTCCATAAAACTTAAATTTAACGCCATCTGTTTTAAGGCAATAGTACTGTCTAGATCGCCAATTAGTTCATCCGCCATCTATCGTGAAATAGCACAATCAATTCATTAGCGCCATCTATTCGCCAGCCCATAAAACTTACATTTAACGCCATCTGTTTGAAACTGCTAGAACTATGTAGTCTTGCACCATCTGATATGTTGCATCTATTAGCCACTAGATGGCTCTTAATTTGAGTGATTTGTCTGACTTGGGTAGCAGACAAGCACACAGCCCACTTTCCACTTTTAACAGTGGTTACCGTAGCCTATGGACACGTGCAATACCAGGGGAGACAATTGCGTTGCGTTTTTGTGCCGTCAGTGTAGAACCCTCATAGCACAAAACCTCTCCAGTGAGCTCTGGCTACCCTACTCACCGCCGGGAACACAACACGAGGTTATTATAGCCGTGGTATTCTGTAGGGTGGAGGTAGTTTTAACTGACTTTGTACCATTTATATCAAAACTTCGATGTGTGTCAAATCAATTATAGGTAGGTATTAGAAAGCTGGTAGAACACATTTTTGACTGACTGTATATGAATAATTTTAAAGGAAACGAAAATATTCTATACAAATTTATTTTAATACACCTGCCCTCAATATTTTTCTGTACAACTATAGGTGGACAGACAAGCACACTGCCCACCTGATGCAAAGTGGTTACCGTGACATGAACAATTTATCTCTTCTCTGCTTACACCGTCAACGCCTCCAAATCTGACAACTCAAACAGATAATGGATAGCCCCCAAGACCCATGCAAGTAGCTCAGTTGATCAGAGTATTCCCGCTGTAAAGAGCTGGTCTCCGAAAAGAGGGTCATCATTAAATACATATACCATGTGACAATGGTGACACTCAGCTTGACGGCCTCATAATATGCTTTTTCACGCCCCGCTAAGGGACCCGGGACTGTAGGACGAGGGAAACTATCTCTGTGACATCCCTAGTTCCTGGTACGCAGACAGTTCTTCTTCAAGCCTGTCCTTGCCACACACTTCCCTTAGATGCCTGTTGAGCTTGCTGTTTCCCTGTAACAGAGTAAATACTAATGTTACAGACATAACTCGCAGAATAAGTAGGCTGAAGTTAGGGACGCTTTAAACCACGCTGGGACCTTTTTTTTTTACGTGCTTGTATTTAACATCCCCACGGATACCTCCCCACCGGAGCCGGTGGAAGAGGTTATGTCGGACTCGAACCGACTAAAACGCACGCCGCCTGTGGGTCGTTTTGGTTGCCGAAGGTGAGGTTGACAGGCATATCCCTCGCACCCCGGCCGACCCAGGGCCATCTCTCACGATCTGGCCCTCTCCTCGGGTGTGGGGGACTACACGAGTCCCCAACTCGTCTCCGGAAAACGAGGAGGCGTGCCACAGCCGCGGCCTGCTTCTGCCAGGGTGACAGGCGGCTCCACCTGTCACCCCCAGGCCTGCGACACTGGGACCCCTGGGCAAGTACTATTATTTTTATTCTGTTCTGTGCGACTGGGGATCAAGATTTATTTATTTATACTTTATTGTACACATACGTATTAATATCGCATGTTTATAAGTGCCCGGTTAATGGTAATAGGCTCGCCACCTATTACATTGGGACCTAAACATAAACTGGCGAAATGTGGGTGCTAGCACCTCTGCTTACCACTTTGGGGATATAGGCGTGAATTTATGTTATGTTTATGTTATGTATATTTTTAGATAAAATACTAACACATTAAATAGCATTGGTAAGAATTCGTTGACTCAGGAAACTACCCTATTGCAATACGAGAGGCAAACTCTTCCTTTTTTTTTATACCACTTAGTTGGCAGACAAGCACACGGCCCACCTGATGGGAAGTGGTTACCGCGGCCTATGGACGTATGCAACACCAGGGGTGTTACACTCGCGCTATCGACCATGAAGAAATATTCTGATGCTCCTCTTGAAGAACCCCATATAGCAGGGTATTATTATTTTTTCTTATATATAGAACACGTCAATTAGACGTGTGGTTGTCTGCCACCTAAGTGGAATAAAAAATAAAAATAAGGTATGAACAAAATTTTTTTTTTTTATACATATAGGACACGTCAATTGGACTTCGCCTTGCCTGATGGTAAGCTGAAGGCAAAGTCCCAGAAAAGAGGGTCACCATTACCTACACATACCGTGTGACAATGGTGACACTCAGCTTGACTGTCTCATCATATGCTTTTTCACCATTTCTATATTATTCTGCCAGATCGTTTACATGTACCTTAAAATTCTTCCCGCAGAGATGACACTGCGCGTCTTTGGCCGTCGTCCGTGTCTTGTGTTCCCGCTCGTGACGCAAGAGGGACTTGTTGCTCGTGAAGCTTCGCGAGCACATCGAGCAGGCGAAGTCCTTACTGGAGGAGTGCACTCGAGCGATGTGCGACGACAGCGCACTCGAGTTGGGGCAAATGCGGCTGCAGATTGGACAGTCGTATCTACAATTTAAATTACATATGATCACGTTTGTAAATCCGTGAAGTGGTACACAGAGGTGTGTTAACACCCACATTTCGCTATGGTTTTCGTTCACACGTACATATGAAAGAAAGAAAGAAGAAAGAAACATTTATTTAGTGCTAAGTGGTCACACATAAGGGAAATTACACAATAATATTATAATACCATTTGAAGTACAGGAAGCATGTTCACACATTAATAATAATAAACATGCTTTCAAACTCCAAACGCAACAAACGTGCAATCAGTGCGACACACAAATGCACCAAATGGGTGTCCAGTTCAGCATATGCCAGGTAGAAACCTAGCGCTGGTTTTCAACTGGAGCCCGATTGGGCAGTGATACACGGACGCCAAACCGCAAAAGTCTCGTGTGAAACTGTGTACGTGTAAATGAAGGTGTCCAGGAGCCATATATATATAATACAATAAATAGCGGATGACAATGTATAAGTGAAAATAATACAATAACATATGGGAATAGTAGGTAAATACATTAGTATATTAAAGTGAGTAAACAGACAGTGAGTGACAGAGAGTGAGTGAGTGATATATACATATATATAATCACGCCTATATCCCCGGAGGGTTAGGCATAGGTGAATTAACACCTACATTTCACCAATCATTGAATTCGGTCGCACGTAATAGACGGTGAGTCTAATGCCGTCTTCCAAACACTTTTGTAGACTCGAGCCATGCATCTGAGGCTGAGTTTGGGCTGTATATATCTATCTGATGTTAAACAGCCCTATCCCTTAGTCGCCTTGTACGACACCGCATGGGAAGAGATGGGGTGGTCCAAATTCTGGTCTGCCGGGAACCACGCGGCTTACGTACTAATTGTTACACGTAATAATAATATGTGTGTATTTATCGCAGGTTTATAAGTGCCCGGTTAATGGCAATAGGCTCGCCACCTATTACATTGGGACTTAAACATAAACTGACGAAATGTGGGTGCTAGCACCTCTGCCTACCTCGTCGGGGATATAGGCGTGAGTTTATGTTATGTTTATGTTAATAATAATAATTCGCCAAGAGCCTCGATCAACATCTTATGAGGCTCTCGTTGGACAGCTGGCTCAAGGGCTTGATGTAGAAGGCTGTTCGGCACGGATAGTGAGGAAGTTCCTCTCCCTGGAGCCCTAACCACCGGTAGCTTGGTCCCTGTACCCGATGCCGGTGTGGCACTATTTCTTATATTTTTAAATGTTTTTTTTATTGCAGTAAAAAATGTAATTTATGTGGAACTTAATTAATAAAAGGAGGAATATTTCATTTATTCATCAGATAATTGAAATCCATTTCTGTTAGTAACATTTTTACACTTTAAACTATGTGATTACTTATATTTTAAACAGCCGGATCTTCATATTTTTTTAAGCGGGGCCAATGATAAATTGTCGCCTCCACTCACTTTTTTCCTTACTTTTCTTTTATCTAGGACACGCCAACTTGACTTCACCTCGCCTGATGGTAAGCTAAAGGCAAAGTCTCAGGAAGTTACAACAAAAACTAGGTAATGTTACAATGGTGGCACTCAGCTTGGCGGCCTCATCAGATGCTTTTTCACGCTCCGCTTAAGGGGCACGGGACTGTAGGAAGAAGGAAACACGTAAATCCTGATCTAAACAGGTAAATCGCCCTAAACTCTCTACCCCGGCGGAAGGTAGGTCAAAACGTAGTGTTTTTATCCTCTTTGGGTAGGTCACCAACTAAAGTCCGGACGCGAAGCAGAAAGAATTTCGTTCGTTAACCTATTATTACCTATCTCTGTCACTCCCGCGTAAATATAATGTGTCTCGCTCACACAGATGCAATAACCGCTGTGGTCAGGAACTGTAAACCTTTTACCTGAGACGTAAGGTTATTGGTTGCGCCGAGGTAGAAGCTGTATTTCTTGACGCGGAAACACACTCTTTCTATACCCGTCTCCCCTCCCGCACTAACCATAGAATAGTGCTGGATATGGCTTCCGTCCGCCATTTGTGAAATATGGACACTCAGTCTCGCTTTGAACTAGCCAGCGTAAGGACGGACCGCGCTCGCGTCTCTCAAAAATGATTAATATTTGTTACATTTTTACCGCTTCATAGACCTTTACCGATCGGATTGTGCCTCTCGTGTGTTCCTCAAGTGATCTAGTGATGCTGAAGGCAGCTCCTGAGCAAGGAAGAGAAGATCCGTGTACCGGCTGCGATGAAAACACGTGTGTCGTGAAGGTTAGTGCATCCTCTCCTAATTTCTCGGGTTGCATTCATTGCTTGGATCACTCCCGCGGCAACCCGACCACCTGTCTTTTGTGTGTAAAGCGTCAATGGAACAGTTAGCTACTTCCCGCAATACAGTCCATTACCGCACGTGGCCATGCGCCACCATTTTTGGTCCGGATCGAGCCGGATTCTTAGCCGTAGTTCGTATTTTGTTATTATTCTAATGGGAATAAGCGCATCGCACCTAAGTGCCTGGTTATTTTAGTAGAAAACCCCGCATCCAGACATTTAGGCTTAGAATTTGTTGTCCGTTCGCCGCTGGCTCGCATTGTACCTACCTAATACATAAATAGGTTAGGTATCATATCAACACTTAATCGTAGTTCACAATTTTCGCACCGCGCCGTAAAGAACCTAAAGATCGATGACCTCTGCGACTTCGTATTTTTGTATATGGGTTTAAGGAAATTAGATTCCGAAACCATTCGTTTGTTTGAGTCGGATCATCGCGGCAATAAAATTCCTAAGTTCGAAGACTTAGAAAGTTTTGTTCGCGAGCATATAAAGGTATTGCAACGCTCTTCATCGAAACATGAAGGCGCGAAGATAGTTGTTGATTCTGCACGCAAAGTAGATGCGTCATCGAAGTCACTGAGGTCAACTCATACTTATGTTAGTACCGCACCAGCACATGTACAATCACCTGTTTGCTCTTTGTGTAGTACTCATCATTCGCAACTGTACAGGTGTCCTGGTTTTCTAAAGTTGTCGCCTAGTGATCGTTATAAATTTGTTCGCGCTAATAATTTTTGTTTTAATTGTCTCGGTACTAAACACCGCGTTGTTTTATGTAATAGTAGAAATAGTTGTCGCAAATGTCAAGCGAGACACCACACTTTGCTTCATTTTGAGAATAGTAATGCCGCATCCAATGTGAGCACGGTTGGCTCGTCGAGCGGTGACACACGGCAGCCTGCGCCGCAGCCGCAGCCCGCGCTCGCGCGCGCTCCGGCCCGCCCGGTGACCGCCGCGGATGACGTCACCTTGTGTTCGTTCTCCGCTAGTGCTGCACTCACTACTGTGTGTCTTGCGACCGCTCGCGTTGTTATTGTTGATGCATTAGGTAAGCCGCGCATTGTTCGAGCGCTGTTAGATGGCGCTTCGCAAAGTAATTTCATTACTCAAGATTGTTGTCGGCGTCTAGGTTTCAATGTTGATAAGCGTTCAACCCGCTCAGTGGTGAAGGGTTTTGGAAGCTTACAGTCAGCTGTTCGTGGCACCGTTAAAACAAGGTTTAGATCTCGTTTTAATAATAATATTTGGTTTGACATGGATTCGCTCGTTATAGATAGAATAGCTGAACAGTTGCCTACCGTCCCGGTTGACACGTCTTTATTAACGAAATTTAAAGACTTGCCTTTAGCAGATGAGACTTACGCTGTTCCTGGAGTCGTCGATATATTGATCGGCGCTTCGATTCTCCCGCACCTCCAGTTATCACGTAAGGTTCAAGGGGGACCGACGTACCCCGCTCCGCACGCACTGGAAACAGTTCTTGGTTTTGTTATAATTGGTTCCGCACCCGCTTCTATAGATAGTTTTGGTCACTCGACTGCTTCGTTCTGTTGCACCGTCGAGCCGCCGCTGGAGTCTACCATCCGCAAGTTTTCACTCGGTGGCTCCCGTGTATCCGCTGAAAAACGCTTTCTTTGTTTGGAACGAAAGATGCAGGCGTCCCCAAAGTCGAAGCGGGCCTATGATGAGGTTGTTAACGAATATTTAGATAAAGGTTACATCTCACCTGCGCCTGCGGACACTGGCGGGACCCAGCCTTCGTACATTATCCCGCACCGCGGAGTTATTAGAGAAGATAAGCTTACTACTAAAACTCCGCGTAGTTTTGGATGGCAGTGCTAAGACTAGCACTTCCGTGTCGCTTAATGACATTTTGTATTGTGGTCGGAATCTTTAAGGTAATTTATTTGACATAATTGTAAATTTTCGCATTAATATTAGTAGAATTTTAGCTTTTAGGACTCAACAGTCGCTTTGTGTTGGGCCCACTCTTCGCCCCATCGTTGGGACACATTCGTCGCTAATAGAGTGGCAAAAATTCAATCTGAATTGGCGCCACATAATCTCTTTCACGTTGCTGGCACCGACAACCCAGCCGAGTGTCTCTCTCGTGGATTGCTTCCTTCGCAAATTTTAGATCACCCGTTATGGTTTAGTGGACCGTCCTGGATTCATGCCGCGTTAGATAAGTGGCCAGTTAGTCAATTCAATCCCACTACGGTTTCCGAACCACCCGAGGAGAAGAAGCACTCGCTTGTTGTATCGGTCCCACGTGAAGAGACCCTTATTTTGTTGTTGGCTAATCGCGTCTCGTCTTGGTCGAGACTGTTGCGTTGTGTTGTTTGTTCGCCTCTGCCCTCTGCCTAGCCAGCAGTAGGCACGAGCTCCAATCTAGGTTTATATTTTAGTTGTTATTTCCCAAACCTAGATTTAGATTAGACTTTATATTTGTTTCGCATTTGTCGTTTCGAAGGTAACCCTTCAAGCCGGGGGGAATGGTTGCGCCGAGGTAGAAGCTGTATTTCTTGACGCGGAAACACACTCTTTCTATACCCGTCTCCCCTCCCGCACTAACCATAGAATAGTGCTGGATATGGCTTCCGTCCGCCATTTGTGAAATATGGACACTCAGTCTCGCTTTGAACTAGCCAGCGTAAGGACGGACCGCGCTCGCGTCTCTCAAAAATGATTAATATTTGTTACATTTTTACCGCTTCATAGACCTTTACCGATCGGATTGTGCCTCTCGTGTGTTCCTCAAGTGATCTAGTGATGCTGAAGGCAGCTCCTGAGCAAGGAAGAGAAGATCCGTGTACCGGCTGCGATGAAAACACGTGTGTCGTGAAGGTTAGTGCATCCTCTCCTAATTTCTCGGGTTGCATTCATTGCTTGGATCACTCCCGCGGCAACCCGACCACCTGTCTTTTGTGTGTAAAGCGTCAATGGAACAGTTAGCTACTTCCCGCAATACAGTCCATTACCGCACGTGGCCATGCGCCACCAGTTATATATATATATATATATAAGTAGTAAGTATAAGTAAGTAATATGTAAGTAAATATATTTAAAAGTATGTGTATGAATTTCTTATGTATTATAGTGTGTATGTATAATGTATGTATTATTATTGTGGTCATAGTGCACTGCACCTACCTCAATGTATCTCGGCATCACCCTAAGGTTGACTGTTAGATAATGCCTTTGGCATTAAGTCCGCCTTTGTACAAAATTACTGTGCATAAAGTTGAATAAATAAATAAATAAATATGGTTTGTTATTATTGGCATGTGGTTTTAACACAACATTTAAGATGGCAGATGTCAAAAATTTGCTCCAGGAAGCTTTAGGGCAATATTTCAGCAGAAAAATGGCAAAATTGCATAAGTCACGTATAAAAAGAGGAATCGAAATTAGATAGACTAGATGATAATGTAGACAAAACTGTTGATTCCTTTGGGTCCTTTAAGCGGGGCGTGAAAAAGCATATGATAAGGCCATCAAGCTGAGTGTCACCATTGTCACACGGTATGTGTAAGTAATGGTGACCCTCTTTTCTGGGATTTTGCCTTCAGCTTACCATCAGGCAAGGCGAAGTCCAATTGACGTGTCCTATATAAAAAAAAAAAAAATTCTTTTGTTATAATATGTAAACGTTTAATTGACGCTACCCGTGATCAGAGGACTGGTTTATTCTTTGCGCAAAGAATTGGTATTGCCATTCAACGTGGCAATGCCGCTAGCCTTCTGGCCACCTTCCCGGTTGACATCGATGGCGAGGAATTCTTTGACGCCTGAACCTGCAGGATTATTTAGATATATATTCTTTTTTATATATATTTTTATTTTTATAATTTCCGTGTATATTATGTAAATATTCTTAATGCAATAAAAAAGGTAGTAGATTATTTTAACGATTAAACTTTATTATTGAATATGTAATATCATTGTATAAATGTGACTGGCGAGACGTCATCAGAAAGCAGTAACTCTGATACAGAGGAATTGGATTCTGATTTATGAATTTTATTTCCACCAATTTAGTTTGTGTTATTTAAGTTGGTGTTATTTTTGTACTTAATAACAATAATTTATTTAATAAATTGGTAATTTATTTTTTCTCCTTCAAATATTTCATGTAAACTGCACTTAATATAAAAATGTTTGTGACCACGGTCAGTAGGTAAAGAGGTCATTGTACGAAATTCTTCCTGCTCCGCGACTGGACTTTAGCCAGATGGACGAACGACCTTAAAAAAATGGTTGGGGCAGACTGGGTACGGAAGGCCTATGTCCAACAGTGGACTGCAGCGGGCTAATTGCTTGATTGACTTAAAAAAAAAAAACTAAAATTGAAAAAAGAAACATAAAACTTAAACGCTAAATCAAATTTTAATTCTTTTATTCTTATCAGTTAATGTATAAAAAAATATATAACATGGACAAAAAGTAATCGCCCGAACAGGGACTTGAACCCTGGACCCTTGGATTAAAAGTCCAATGCTCTACCGACTGAGCTATCCGGGCAGTGAGAGTTGAGTTGAAATGAGTTACTATAATATAGAGGTGATATTTAACATTTATTTTTAATATTTTTATATCACTTGGGTGACAGGCAAGCACACAGCCTACTTGATAGAAAGTGGTTACCGTGGACTGTTTACTTCGCGCTCCAGTATTGAGGTAGACCCTGGGGTAACCCCACAGATATACTCTCCCCCGACCCCCGTGATTTTCCCCCGTTCGATTTGTTAGACTCGAGTCAACTAAAAGGGTAAGCCATCAGCTCTTCAGATACCAAGGTGTACCCAGCTGACCCAGGACCACCGCCACTTGGGCTAGTTGGAGCTTTTTACAGGAGGTAGGACACGATGGTTTTTCCGTCCAATTGAGCAGCCCCACTGGGGAAGTACCTCCGCCCTACAGAATACCGTGGCCATAATAACTTCGTCTTGTGTTCCCGGCGGTGAGCAGGGTAACCAGAGCTCACTGGAGAGTTTTTGTACTGTCAGTGGGGAGACCAAAAGCTTGTCCTGCTTTGTCTTTTACACTGACGGCACAGAAACTCTTATGCTTACAGGGTTGGCAGCGCGACTGTGATTTCCTTGATTTTGCACACGTCACAGGTGGGCCGTGTGCTTGTCTGCCATCTAAGTGCTATATAAAAAAGAAGCTTACTCACACGGTGTCCTGATGCTGCAGCGCGGTCCTCCAGTGCGCCAGCAGACTCTTCCTGCTGCTGTACCGCAGCCCGCAGCTGTCGCACGAGTGGTTCCTCTCGGCGGGCGCCCCCGAGTGCTTCTTCTTGTGTTGTGTGAGGGTGTACGGGCTGCTGAACTTGGCTGGGCACTGGTCGCATGAGAACTTGCGTTGGATATGTTTTCTGTAATAAATAAAATCGGTTAAGTGCGAGTGGAACTCGTGCACTGAGGGTTCCGTACAAAAAGTCCTACAATTTATTTTTTGACATTTTTTTTAATTGCGGTAGCCTAGTGGTATGGGTAATGGACTGCTGAGACGAGGTCTCGTGTTCGATCCCAGGTTTTACCATGGCACATACCAATGACTTTTCGAAGTTATGTCAGTAATTATCGCAGGTTTTATAAGCGCCCGGTTAATGCCAATAAGCTCGCCACCTATTATATTGGGACCTAAACATAAATTGGCGAAACGTGGGTGCTAACACCTTTGCCTACCCCTTCGGGGATATAGGCGTGGGTTTAGATATGTTTATGTATGTATGTATGTTAGTATGTTTTTTTAACCACCAACTGTTACGTAGTAGGTTAAAAATAAAAAAACACGCATCCTTTTGGGAGCTATACTGCCAGGTCAAAATTATTAGTTTAAAAATATTGTTAATGAATTTTTTGCCATAAAATAAAATTGTTTGACATGATGCCCATAGCTACATTCTATCATCGCACCGCTCGCCATAGGCAGGGAATTCATCCCCACACATTGCAACCTACTTCGTGTACGGTACGCACTGTGCGGCATGAAAGAAACTTCATCCCACGCACACTCAAGCTGTGGAATGACCTCCCTGCTGAGGTTTTCCCATGCACCTACAAAATGGGGTTCTTTAAAAGGGGCATTAGGCGGTTTCTTCAGGGTCGGCAGCGCGAGTGTGACGCCCCTGGTGTTGCACACGTCCATAGGCCACGGTAACCACTTCCCATCAGGTGGGCCGTGTGCTTGTCTGCCACCTAAGTGGTATATAAAAAAAAATAACAGCTCTTCGTCAAAGGTTAAAATAGATTCAAACTTACATCATATGTGTTCTCACAGCTGCTTGGTCTTCATAATTCTTGCCGCAAACTGAACAGGAGTAGGTTCGATTACTGGTTTTGCTCATATGGAACCGCTTCAAGTGCTGTTGAAGACCACTGGCATCTCTGGAGTTATATTAAAGGCAATATTATTTATTTATACTTTAAATTATTATATACATCATTAAATATAAAATGTGAAAAATTAAATGAAAAAATTTAAAAATCCCCGTCACAAAAAACCACCACCAAAAAGTTGAAAATAAATTGTTTTGGTTAGTACTTTAACTATAATATAGCTAGTAATATTTTTATTTACGCGTTGCCGTGTCGGGGACCCAAACTGGTAAAGCACTCTGTCATATTATCGGACCGATCCAAGGTCCCCCGAAATGACAAGCCTGAATAAAAATATTATTAGCTATATCCAAAAAAACCGCGGTAGCCTAGTGGTATGGGTAATGGACTGCTGAGACGAGGTCTCGGGTTTGACCCCAGGTTTTACCATGGCACATACCAATAACTTTTCGATGCTTTTTCTTCAATTCAATTTCAAGAAAATTCAAATTCAATATGAATTTTCTTCAAGCCACTAAGTAATACTTACTGAAATACATTTCCACAGAGATGACACGAGGCGCTGTCCTCTTCTTTCCTATGACATCTCCTCGCATGTGTGTCCCGCTGTCTCTTTCGCACCTTCACTCCGCAGTGATTGCAAGTATACCTCTCTCTGTGCACGGCTCTGTGTGAGCGAAGCACGGCTGGACTTGCGAAGCGAAGCGTGCACAGAAGACATAGGTATTCGCCGTTGGACTGAACAATCATATAAAAAAAACAAGTGGAAACATGAAAAATGCCAATATAACAGGGGCGGATCTCGAATTTTTAGGGCCCTGGGCTAATACTGCTTAGGGGCCTACCTCATTACTGAACCAATTGCCATTTAGTCGAAACTGTTTTCTGTAGTGATGTAGGTATATATATATATGTTAAGTACCTAGAGGAAAAAAATAGGGACACCAAAATATTTCATTTATAAAACATTATTTATTGCAAAATAAATTGACAGGTTATGTTATATAAATTACTAGCACCCGCGTAAATCCTGAGCCCATGGGAATATCGGGATAAAAAGTAGCCTATGTTACTCACGAAGAATGTAGCTTTCTAATGAAAAAAGAATGATTAAAATCGGTCCAGTACTTTTTGAGTTTATTCGTTACATACAAAAATACAAATCTTTCCTCTTTATAATATAATATATTATTATATATTACTAGCTGTCCCGGCAAACGTTGTTTTGCCATATAATGTTAAGGGTGGACTACCCTTAACATTTAGGGGGATGAAAAATAGATGTTGTCCGATTCTCAGACCTACCCAATATGCTCGCAAAATTTCATGAGAATCGGTCAAGCCGTTTCGGAGGAGTTTAACCACAAACACCGCGACACGAGAATTTTATATATTAGATATAGTATATATAAAACAACCTGGCTGCATTTTTGTGCTGCAAATTCTTTTAATTTGCAGCACAAAAAAGACCTTTGTTAAATCGCAATTTATGCAAAGAACTAATAAATGATTTACTCGATAACTCGACATTGTGGCCTGGATTTTTTAAAAATCTAGTAAATTTTTAGTATTGATAATATCATCTATTGTTTTCAGTTCAGATTGGTGCCCTCTGTATCCACGGGGCCCTGGACTGCAGCCCAAAAAGTCTTTAAGTAGATCCGCCCCTGCAATATAAGGGAAGTAAGCTGGTGAACGCGTGACGAGAACGTTACGAAAAGTGTGATCGGTCTAGGCGAACGGAAGTTGAGAGGGAGATATAAGTAAGTGATGATAGAAAGAGAGAGTTACATTTTATACATCATTGTAGGTACAAGAGCTATTCACACTAGAGCAGAGTCGAAGCGCATCGATACGAAAATAATAATAAAAGTTAAAATAGTAATTTCACCCTTATCTCAACAGCGTAACGCTCATTACTTCTTTTGAGATAAAAAATACCATTTTCATGAATACGCACGACTGCGAGCTAATAGAGAACTAAACGCTGATTGGTGGGTTTTTTTACACCACTTAGGTGGCAGACAAGCACACGGCCCACCTGATGGGATGTGGTTACCATGGCGTATAGACGTGTGCGACACCTGGGCGTTACACTCGCGTTTGCCGACCCTGAAGAAACCTTCTAATACCCCTCTTGATGAACCCCATATTGAAGGCACTTGGGAAAATCACAGTAGGGAGTTCATTCTACAGCTTAATTTCGCTACAGTTCGCTTCGACCCTACCCTAGTATGAATTAACCCTAAGAAATTGGTAAAACCGCCATCTACCGGATACTTTACTGTATACGTCAGTAGTTCTCAAACCCTCTACTAGGTGGCGCTATACTATGAAGTTTTAAATGTATTAACGTCACCTGTTAGCGAGTTTGAGAACTACAGAAAGAACGGTAACGGTAACAGTGTCGCTGGGTCAACGGATATACCCACCAGATGTAAGTTGCCACTTCAAAAAAGCCAAGGGTGCGTTAGCGTTAGACCAGCGGGCCTGGGTGTGACAGGTGGAGTCGTTTGTCATCCTAGCAGAAGCAGGCCGCGGCAGCGGTGCGCGGTGCTCGCCTCCCCATACCCGAGGATGAGATGGGGACTCCGTTGTCCCCACACCTGTCTCTGAGGGCCGTCTCCTAAGAGACACTCCTGGGCCGGCCGGGCTGCGAGGGATATGTTTCAGATAATCTCGCTTCCGGCAATCTGTGGCCCATACAGTCGGCGTGCGTTTTAATTGGGTCAAGTCCGACATAACCTCCCCCACTGGCCCCAGTGGTGGGGGTATCCGTGGGGAAAAAAAAGGGGGAGGACTGCACGACTAAAACTTAATATGTCTGCACTGTGTCTTAGATATACGAAACATAGCTGGCAATGAGAGAGAGAGAAAGAAAATGAGTGCTCGCTCTCTCTTGCTCCAACAATAATATTCAAAATATAACTGTCTCTCTCTCTTTCTATCATCACTAACTTATATCTCCCTCTCAACTTCCGTTCGCCTAGCCCGATCACACTTTTCGTAACGTTCTCGTCACGCATTCACCAGCTTACTCCCCAAGCACGATAAGGATTATTCCCTCTTATAAGCTTACCTCTTCATGCCTCATCATATGTGCTTGATAAGAATCTTTAAAGAGGAACCCCAAAGCACAGTTATAGCATTTGAACTCTGCATCTAAGTACTTCTTGCTCCTTCTCTGCGCTTCTAACTCTCCCTTCTGTTCTTCTACAGTCAGAAGAGTCTTCTCGTAATCTTTAATAACCTCTACAGTGTTGGGTTGGTCTTCTGTTGTTTCTGTAATATTATTTTGTTCTTATATAAATAAGTATAAATCCCCGAAGGGGTCGGCAGAGGTTTATTAACACCCGCATTTCGCCAATTATGATTATCAGTCCCACAGACGATGCTTTGTCTTGAGCTATATGTTTACTGTGTGTGATGAAAAACAACCTTAAAACCTTTAAAAAAAACCCTTAGCAACCTTTTATGATACATACATACATAAAATCACGCCTGTTTTCCATAGGGGTAGGCAGAGATCACGGATCTCCATTTGCTACGATCCTGACATACTACTCTCGCTTCATTCACTCTCATTACATTCTTCATGCATGCTCGTCGGTTTAGGGTACTCCTGACCTGCTCCTTTTCTAAAACTTCCCCGATTTGGTCCAGGTATGTGCGCCTAGGTCTTCCCCTTCCGACGGTACCATCCACACTCGCCTCATACACCTGTTTCGTTAGTCTTCTTTCATTCTCAACATGGCCAAACCATCTCAACATTCCTCTCTCAATTCTCATCACTACATCTTCTATCACTTTTATGATAACCACGGTAATTGATGTGATGAGGTTGGTT
Organism: Eilema griseolum; assembly: GCA_963662185.1. Lineage (NCBI taxonomy): Eukaryota > Metazoa > Arthropoda > Insecta > Lepidoptera > Erebidae > Eilema > Eilema griseolum. The sequence goes on from OY759257.1 coordinate 9,475,255, forward strand.
AAGCCCTAATGTTGGCAGGGGCCTGAACATGCACTGGAGGAGGGCTAGATCGTGAGATGGCCCTGGGTCGGTCGGGGTGCGAGGGGTATGCCTGTCAACCTCACCTGTGGCAACCAAGAACGACCCACAGGCGAATGGTGCGTTTTAGTCGGTTCGAGTCCGACATTAGCTCTCTCACCGGCTCCGGTGGGGGGGGGGGGGGGGGGGGGGGGATTTATTTATTGGGAGAAAAATCCCCAGGGATAAATCCCATCCCCACGTCGTAAATAAGAAAAGGGGCCTGAACATATATTAACAAATTATGGTGTCTAAAATACAACAAAAATCTATAAATACCTGATTCCTGAACATTCTCTTCATTTTCATTATTATAATCATCAACATCTTCATTTAAATTATCTTCATTATTGTCATTAATTACTTCATTTGTGAATTCACCTTCATTTAATTCATCTTCATTTGCATCTAAATGTTCACCACAATTTACATTTGTATCATACTCTTTAAATTCGTTAAAAATTGCATCATTGTCAAATTGAATCGTTGTTCCCATCTTAACAGCTTCCGTTGACACCGGCTCAGAGTTATAAGCTTCTATAGCTGTAGAGTAATCATTATCCGTGACAGTATCAAGTGTGTAGTCATCAAAATCCTTGTGTTTGTCTTCTAGTTTGACATAATCATTACTGTTATCACGATTTTCGTTGTTATAACGATTTGGTCCGCAGGTTTCTTCAGAACATAAAGTTAGTACATCAATATCACTTCTATGAAGATTTATGGTTATAGTACATTTTTCACTGTAAATAAACATAATTTATTAATTATAAACAAAAGTATGTCCGATAGCGAGTCTCCTGCACTTGTATTACTCAAGACAAGATACTCTCTGTAGCATAGATGTATTCAACTGTTAGGCAGGGGGTAATTTTCAGGATTGTCTACATTTGAAACTGATCTTTAGTAACCAGCTACAAAGGAAGAATTAGACTATCCTTCCATCAAGTTTCATAACCACCTCCCAAAAGATTTTTTTTCCTTTTTGGTAACTGGTTATTAATTAAGAAAACGTTGTCCATTTTCGTAGCAGTCTTTGTAACCAGTTATAAGATAAAGATAAAGATAAATTTATTTGTAGAAACATGTGTACAGATGATGTTACAAAGTATATTACAATGCATTGCGAGTTTCAACACGTTCTGTCAATGTAGACATACAAATATGAGTATTCGTGAACTTCATGTATGAGCACGAGAAAATTGTGATTTGTATGCAATTCATACCTTATTGACGTTCACCAGGCATATGTGGAAACAAAAACAGACATTTGTTTTCCTACACACATGCCTTTTTAAACTGCGGAAAAGTTTACCTATGCTTCAGAATCTAGTTCATTAATGAGTAAGTGTAATTTTTTATATTTTATACTACTTAGGTGGCAGACAAGCACACGGCCCACATGATGGGAAGTGAAGTGAGAATGTATGTATGGAACACCAGAGTAGTTACACTCGCTCAGCCTATCCTCAAAAAACCTTCTAATGCACTTCTCGAAGGACCCCATATTGTAGTTGCTTGGAAAAACCGCAGCAGGGAGTTCATTCCATAGCTTGAGGAACCTTGCAGGGCCGAGGTATCCGAGAGAATTGTGACACAAAATAAAGGTCAATTTGTCCTGAGTCTTAATGGGGTCCCATGCACCCCTTAAGATTCTCCCCATGTATAGAGAAATATCTTAGCCCATTCCTCCACAACATTTCTCAGTGACTACTCACCTGAAGAGTACGGGATATTCATGGCTTCTCTTAATACATACTGACTTGAACAACCACAGCTTATTGACCATATGGCAGCATATATAGCACAGGTGGGAGTCAGGACACAGCTGAAAGAAAGACATTGTGGAATCAAGAACCATGGCATAAGCAAGGTGTTCTAACAGCTTCAAAAAGACCTTCAGACTAAGAAAATATCATCAGCAAACCAGGATAGTTGCCGATTCAAGAGTGAAAAAATTTTTTATTCTGAATAGAGTCGGATAGACTGTTAAAACAGCACCAAACATCAAAATAAAAAAAGGTACTCCGGTAAGAAACTCAGCAAGCTTTTTTTCGCTCTGGCATGAGCTTTCCTCTTGGGTAGGATTGGGAGATCAGATAGCAGCCAGAAGTCACAATAAGTCTAACCAAGGGATGTGAGACCAGACAGAATTTCAAATTTGTTCATGTTGAAAATAATCTATTATACTCTGGGTTTTGAAAAGCATGTAAACCTCGTAAATATAATTGGATAAAAATATAAAGAACTTCTAACATGAAAGGTGACTTGCAAATGTTTAATATTACTGTTTTAAAGACATTTTAAGAAAATTACATTCATATCGATGACCTCTCTGTACTTTTCACGAGTATCCTCAGTTGTATCTGCGTTAACAGCATTATGACAAATAAAGCATAAAAACGAGGACATTCTGATATAATTCGCTTACTTCAAACTTTATTAATGTTTATTTTTATTTGGAATTTTGTAAACAAAGTCATGCCATTTTTCTCGTTTTGACATTGACAGTTGATCAATATCGTATGTTTGCAAATGAGACAAGGGCGAGGCGCATGTATTATAAAAAGAACTAAATCTGCACCTAAAAATAGTTAAATTAAAAGTTTATAAGTATTCGATTATTTATTTAATATCGCTTAAGAATTTAGAATATATTGACCATTAAGTGAAAATCCATTTAGGTCAAAACTAATTTAGTAACCATTATATTGTTATTGTTATACAAATTCTATCTAATGCAGAGCTGAACATAATTTCAGCCTAGGTGCGAATGTATACACTTAATTTTACGGAACAGTCACAACCAAAGATTCATTGAATGTTTCAAAATAGTAAATAATCATCATCATCATCATATTTTCTAAATTATGCATTACACTAAGTATTACAAAGGAAACCAAGAAAATTTTGCAGAATTTAGCATTATTATCGTTAACCTCCTTGCTGTATATGATTTCACCAAGGAAGTTGATATTCGACTATCGAGTGTATAGTTACAAAGGAAGGATGTCCATCACATCGACTAAAATGTATTTGCAAAACATTTAGGTTATGTATTTCGCTGCCCTATAAGTCACGTCAGAATTAGAAAAAGGATAATTTTTGTGCCTTGAAGCATTTATTTCAATAAAATATCAGTATTTCGACACAGTTACAAACAATACGTGAACTATAATTAGAACAATTAATCGTGCGTTCCCATTAAAACTGTGTTGAAAGAAAACTTTTGTGATAATACGTTTTTCTCGCTGACCGAAGATGGTTTTGGTGTAACAAATAAGCGGTACAATCGTATGAATTGGTGTAGGATTTTTTAATTAGCTGTTTGCGCCGTCTACATTGTGCGTGCGACAATTGCCGGACGTTTGATTCTCGAGATTGGTATTTATTAGCCAACGGCATCAAGAATGTACTGCGTTGTGTTCGATATTATTTTTCCGTGTTCAAAATAAATTGATGAACGACTCTTGGGATACCGATGAATCTACCTGTAAGTATGCTTTAAAAAAATATATACTTTTTTTTTGACGTGTGAATTAGTTCTTAGAGCCTATAATTTAATTAGTTGGTTCACTGTAATAGGTCATTCACTGTTACATTATTGTAACATGATTCTTATTGGATAAAGTTAAATAATATTAAAACAGTCTGAATATTTTATGTACTAGTTTCCTGAAGTATTTTTTTTTTTTTTTTTTTTTTTTTTATATAGGACACGCCAACTTGACCTCACCTCGCCTGATGGTAAGCTAAAGGCAAAGTCTCAGGAAAGAGGGTCACCATTACAGACACTAAGTGCTACAATGGTGGCACTCAGCTTGGCGGCCTCATCAGATGCTTTTTCACGCCCCGCTTAAAGGCCCCGGGACTGTAGGAAGAAGGAAACACGTGTGCTGGTAATGAATTCCAGGTCTTGGTGGTGCGGCAAAGAAAAGAGTCTCCGAACCGCTTGGTTCTTGCTCGTATATTCTGCACAGTGTGAGGGTGACATCTAAGGCCTGCACGTGTTGTCCTATGTAGGAAAGGAGATGGTGGGATTAGTTGGAAGAGCTCGTCAGAACACTCACCGTGGTAGAGACGGTAAAATACAGCCAAGGAAGCAATATCTCTACGCATCTGCAAAGGCTCGAGGGTGTTCGTGACCTCAGGGTTCCCAATAATTCGGACCGCGCGTCGCTGCAACCTGTCGAGAGCATCTAGTAGGTATTTCGCGGAGCCATCCCAGAGATGCGAGCAGTATTCCACGCAGGAGCGAATTTGTGTCTTATAGAGAAGACACCGCTGCTCCGGCGTGAAAAAACGTCTCACTTTGTTTAGGAGTCCGAGTTTCCGCGAGGCTGTTTTGATGATGCTCTCGATGTAATTTCTGTTATTCAGTTTGCAGCGAATATCCATGCCTAGGATATAGAGATTGTCCTGCAGTGGAAGTGGCGTGCTCTGAAGAGTGGGAAGGGGAAGGAAAGAAGATACCTTTGCTGTGAACGCACAAGCCTGCGTCTTCTTGGCATTGAACTCGACCATGTTCTCGGAGCCCCATTGAGAAATGTGATTCAAGATCCGGTCCAGTTCAGTGACAAGAAGCTGTCTTTTTTCCACGATATCAGACTGTTTGGCCGCAGGTTGTCCGTGATAACTCCCGTGTAAGGTGCTATCGTCTGCATAGCAATGTATGCTGCCGGTGGACAGCATGTCGTTGATATGCAGAAGAAAGAGAGTGGGAGATAATACAGACCCCTGCGGTACGCCAGCATTTATTTGCAAGAACTCCGAAGCCCGTCCATCACAGAGGACGCGGATACGGCGCTCCTGCAGGAAACTAGCAATCCAATTGCACAGTCTAGGAGGCAGACCAAAGGCTGGTAGCTTGGAGAGAAGCGATTTGTGCCAGACTCTATCGAAAGCTTTGGCGATATCAAGACTAATTGCCAGTGACTCGCCGTGCTTGTCCATAGCCTCACCCCAAAGATGGGTAACGTATGCTAGAAGATCACCCGTTGACCGTTTCGGCCTGAAGCCATATTGCCGGTCATTAATTAAGGAGTGATCCTCTAGGTGACGCATGAGCTGTTTGTTAATGATGTGCTCGAAGACCTTGCACAGCACTGAGGTGACGGCTATGGGTCGATAGTTGGCTGGCTCTGAGCGATCCCCCTTCTTGGGGATCGGCTGTACATTCGCCTCTTTCCAAGCCGAAGGCACTGTACCCGAGCTGTAGGACAGTCGGTACAGCCGCGTAAGCATCGGAGACAACTCCGCTGCACATTTTTGTAAGACCACCGCTGGAATACCATCCGGGCCACTGGCTTTCCGGACATCGAGTGATTGAAGCACCGCACGAACATCGCATTGCCTGATACGTATTTCAGGCATTACGTGGTCACCATTGGGTAGTGTCGGCGGCTGTATACCGCAATCATCGACTCGGGAATTGGCCGCAAAGAGATTTACTAGCATATTGGCTTTCTCTTGCGGTCCATGGGCCAGGGATCCATCAGGGTAGCGCAGCGGTGGCAGCGAAGGCTGACAGAAGTTGGACTGCACGGCTTTGGCCAGTCGCCAGTATCCACGGCTGCCCGTGGGATGTGCCACTAGCTCTTGACCAAGCCGCGCAATGCGCAGGGCATCCGCTTTGACGTAAGCCCTCTTGCAGACCTTTGTGGCTCTGTTGTACGCCGCCTTGAAGTGGCTCACATTGGGATCGTGCGTGGCACGCGCCCTTACCCAAGCGCGATACGCGGACTGTTTTTGATCAACAGCCCTCGCACACTCGCGCCCGAACCAAGGGCGCACTCCTCGGGCACCGGTGACATCAGTGTACGGAATATAGTATTCCATACCCAGACCGATCTCACCGGCAACAGCAGTAGCACAATCCGAGGGTTTCTTACCTTCAAAGCAGCGTTCAACCCACGGGATGGACGCAAAATAGTTGCGCAGCCCATCCCAATCTGCTGACGAGTAGTGCCAGAGACGCCGCTTCCCCTGCACGGGTCGTGAAGGCGCTATAATTGGCACCTTGGAGCAGACCAGACAGTGGTCGGAATTGCCTAAAGCGGCTTGTACCGATACACTGTACAGGTCTGGGTGACTCGTCAGCAGAAGGTCTAGCAGAGAGGGTGCTAGGCCCGACCTTCTTGGTATTCTAGTGACCTCGTGTACCAATTGGGTCAGGCCATGCGCCAGAGCAAATGCATGGACGGCTCTTCCCGCATGGTCTGTTTTGGAGGAGCCCAACCAGGTTTCGTGGTGGGCGTTAAAGTCCCCCAAAAATACCACTTCGGCGTTCGGAAACCGTTCCTGCGCATCATCTGCCGCCTGACTCAGATATTCAAAGAGTCGAGTTGTCTCAGCATCTCCTGTATGGGAACGGTAGAGGCACACATAGATCTGACTCGTAGAGCCATGGTCTACGTGTACCCATAGGGTTGAAAAGGATGGGTCCTCAAGGCAGCGCAAACGGCGACAACAAACATCCGCCCTAACAAACACGCACACCCCGGCTTTTGCACGGAAATTTTCTTCGATAACATAGCCGGGGTAAAGCAAGTAGGTCGTGTCATCAGGGCGGCCTATTTGTGTCTCCGTGAGAAAGAGCATATCTGGTTTCGCCGTCTCAAGGTGTTGGTGGACGGCGTTGAGGTTCGCATGGAGTCCACAGATGTTAGTGGACTCCACCTCAAATAGCGAGCTTGTGGGAGTCTGTAGAGCCGCTGTGTTGCCCAATACTCTTAAATGCGCTGCCATGATGAAAAGGAGAAAAGGGCGTGAAAAAAAAGAGGTGATTGTCGTCGCAGCACCGCGTGACAAAGTGCGGGATATTGGTTTTGTCTATGATTATGAGGCATGGCGTGAGCCGACACGCCGTACGGAAGGGCCCCCGTACCCCCCCGAATATGGTCGCCTGGCCCCCACTTCCGGTCACCAACCGGCACGACGAGCCATACCGGGATTATGCGCGGTCTGGTGAGGCAGCCTTCCAGGGTGGTTAGTCCCAGTTGGGCCTCTGTACTATACCGCGGGCGGCCAGCGGCACCACCGTTTCTACGGGTCTCCCTGACCGGCGCGTCGCCCCGCACCATCCTCACTAGACTACGCCAAGACCCACTGGTCCCACTAGTGCTGCGACCACCATCACCCCTACCCGGCTATGCATTTGCTGATCCCTGAACGCAATCCAACCGAAATTGAATTACTATGAAGGGTTTTTCGCAATATTGCACGGTGGTACCAACCCGGTCGAAATTTGTGACAAATTTGTGCCGTCAAATCTCTACCACCAGTGTATGCGTATTTTATGTGATTGGATGACTTTTATAAGGTTTGAAGTTGGTTAATTAACTAGAAAAACTGTATTACATTCTTTATATCAGTGCTTTGAATTGTCAATACCAATATATTATTATCTAATTAGAAATTCTAGGTTTCAATGTCTTAAAAATTATGTTTGAGAATATTTTATTTTTATTTATATAAAGTGTAACAGTGTTTTTATTTATTTATTAACTTTTGGATCTTTGTGTGATTACTTAGTATTAAAAATTTGTGTAGGTAATAATTCAAAAATATTAGGTGAGCCAATTCTTTAAAATTCAGTTGTAAAGATTTAAAAAATTGACATCAATCCTATGCTAACTGTACCACAACGATATATGTCCACCACATGGGTTGCAGTTATCAGCGGACTTTTGGAAGTTACGTAGGTAAGTCCCAAGACAGGCCCCGAATTCTGAATTGCAGTCCCGTGGTAGTGTTAACATACAAAATTGAGGGTTATATAAATGAAAAATTAACATATTGTTTTTTTAAGATCTGATACTGAACAACCCTGCAAAGTTCCAAGAGTTAATTTTGATACATTAGACAGATATATATACAGCCCAGACTCTGCCTGAGATGCATGCCTGGAGTCAAATATAGTGCCTGGAAGACGGCAATAGGGTCACCCGCTGTTATAGGGAACTGAATACAATGATTGGTGAAATGTGAGTGTAATTCACCTCTGTCTAACTCTCCGGTGATAAAGGTGTGATTATGTCTGTATGTGTGTTTCTATTATTGAGTGTATGAGTTTGTGTTATGGAGTGTAATAGAACCACAATTCATCAAGAAGCAACTCATTCATGTTACCAGCTTTCCAAAAGCAAAAGCAAAGCCAGAACCAGAGCCTCATTCATCAATACTTATGCAGGTGAGCTTGAGGGGTGTCATTCACATAAAAGAAAACTGTCATATATGTTTAATTGTCTGTTATCAACATCTATTTTACAATAATGGCTGCGTTTTATTGCTCTTGCTCTAATAAAATTGGTGATTTATTCGTAAAAATGTTTTACATGCAATTTATTATGACCACTAATAACATACTACATACAAAACATATAACACTACTGCACTATTAGGAACCATGAACTAGAAATATGTAAAGAGTATTTAGATTCTGTGTTGGTTCGATATTGGCAATGGGTTGTAGAAGTCAGATGGTAATTGCTACATTTTAAATAACGAAGTTCATCCAAACTTGTAGTTAGACTGGGAAAAGCGGACCCCAGACTCCTGCGATTACGATTAACGCTAGATGAAGAAGAACATAATTAGTTTTTGTTTTTACGTGCGCATAATCCCCACGGATATCCCCCCACCGGAGCCGGTGGAAGAGGTTATGTCGAACTCGAACCGACCAAAACGCACGACGCCTGTGGGTCGTTTTTTGGTTGCCGAAGGTGAGGTTAACAGGCATATCCCTCGCACCCCGGCCGACCCAGGGCCATCTCTCTCAGTCTGGCCCTCTCCTCGGGTGTGTGGAGGCGGCTTTGCTTCACTTCAATTGATCCCAGCTCCTGTGCAACAGCGGTAGCTGATGCGATCCTAGCGGGTATGGAATGCTATATTCCCAACCGCTGGATCGCAACAGGAGAGAGCAAATGCCCTTGGTTTAATAGGCCCTGCAGAGAGGCAAGAGACCACAAGCAATCTGCATACAGGTCTTGGACCACGGCTCTTGCCAATAAAGATGCAAATATCGCTGAAGTGAAGCGAAAGTTGAATGCCGCCTCGAGGTCTAGTGAAAAAGCAACGGCCAGGGCTAAGTTTGAGTTCATCGGCACATTAGGCAAGCGGCTAGCGCGCTACCCTACTGGCAGTCGTGCATTTTGGTCGCTCGCCAAAGCTGCCGAAGGAAACTTCTGCCAGTCTTGCCTTCCGCCGCTGCAAAAATCCGATGGTAGTCTGGCCCATGGCGCTAAGGAGAAAGCCGATCTGTTGGAACGCCGAACCACCCATAATCCCCAGCTGTGGTGCTCCATGACTGAAGTTAAAATCACGTAACGGGTGGTCCAACGCGAGCTTAAGTCCCTAGATGTTCGGAAGTCGAGTGGGCCGGACGATATACCGGAGATGGTGCTTAAACAGTGTGCCCTCGAGCTGTGCCCTGTACTTACACGTCTTTTCGCACTCTCATACTCCGCAAGGCGGGTCCCGACCTCGTGGAAGACAGCATTCGTGCACACTGTACCTAAGGACACCCAAGGTGACAGGACAGATCCGACCAATTACAGGCCTATCGCTATCACCTCCCTTCTCTCGAAGGTAATGGAGCGTGTTATTAATACACAGCTCCTGAGATACCTTGAGGGAAACGATCTATTGAGCGATCGACAGTACGGCTTTCGCCACCGTCGCTCTACCGGTGACCTTGTGTATCTTACAAACCGGTGGGCGCAAGCCATCGAGAGTCGGGGTGAGGCACTAGCGGTCAGCCTCGATATATCGAAGGCCTTCGATCTATTCTGGCACAAAGGTCTTCTAACGAAGTTGCCATATTATGGACTCCCCGAGGGACTGTGCGAAGGGATCTCCAGCTTTTTGTCCAACAGAAGCATCCAAGCCGTCGTCGACGGCAGCTGCTCGGACCGCATGAACATAAACGCTGGTGTCCCACAAGGCTCTGTGTTGTCTCCGACGCTGTTTCTGCTGCATCTGCGTCATTTGCAGGATAAGGTTAAGTTGGCATCAAGAAAGCTCGGAGTGCTCAACAGGGCGAAGCAGTATTTCACTGCGGGGCAGCAACTCCTTCTTTATAAAGCACAGGTCCGGCCTCACATGGAGTACTGCTGTCACCTTTTTGCTGGAGCACCTGCATACCAGCTTCGACTCGGTGCAAAGACGGGCATTGAGGCTGGTTGACAATCCCATACTCACAGGGAGTGGAACCTCTTAGCCTTAGGAGGGATTTTGCCTCACTGTGTATGTGTGTTCTACCGCCTATACAATGGTTTGTGCTCAGATGAATTGTTTGACATGATGCCCGTAGCTACATTCTATCATCGCACCTCTCGCCATAGGCAGGGAATTCATCCTCACACATTGCGACCTGAGACGGTGCGCACTGTGCGGTATGAAAGAAACTTCATCCCACGCACACTCAAGCTTTGGAATGACCTCCCTGCTGCGGTTTTCCCTAGCGCCTACAATATGGGGTTCTTCAAGAGGGGCATCAGAAGGTTTCTTCATGGTCGGCAGCGCGAGTGTGATATACCCTGGTATTGCATACGTTCATAGGCCACGGTAACCGCTTCCCATCAGGTGGGCCGTGTGCTTTTCTGCCAACTAAGAGGTATAAAAAAAAAAGATGATAGGACACTAGATGGCGCTGTCTAGTCAGTACGTTTAAAAAAGTGCTCCACAATCTTTATTAGTTTTAACGAAATAAAAACAACAATAAATAAAGGAATTAACTTTAATCAGTCCGTAATAACACCATACAACGGCAAAAGTGTTATCTCAACATATACCACAGTGATATTGAAGTTTAATGTGAATTAAATAAATCTATTCAAAAGTGTTCAAACTCTGTGTAAATATTAAAATAACGAAATATTCTTATGAAACGTAATCATATTTAAATAAACGAACTCAAATGAAATACAAATAGGAATGTAAAAAGTGCAATAACAAGATAAGTAAGTGTAATAAGTGATTCGAGGTTCTTCAACAAAAGGAATGTGAGAAAAAAATTCCTCTAGCATGAGTCACTAAGCCACCCATACACTTATTCAGTACAAATACACTCCGTAATTTCAAGATCAACACTAAGTACTACCGTGGCGTGGAGGTTAAGAGTGCCGGACTGGAACACTTCGTACAAGGTGACGCTGGTTTCAAAACCTACATTACATGAAGTCTTTTTGTGATTTCTTGATTTCTCCAACTGAGATTTAAAACATCAATACGAGTAACCCCGGTCACTATAACATACTACAGTTGGAGCGAGCGACATACAATACCAAAGAGTATATAAGAGTAAGAGGGCGCACTTCAAACAAAAAATCCGAGCTCGGCTCGGCAATTTTTTTTTAATATTTCACGACGCCGGGGTACGAGGAGGGAGAAGAGTTCTCCCTCTACACCGGGGTAGCTATACGCCTTTTTAGCCGTCTCTAGCCAAATAGGCTTAAATAACTGCATAGTTCCTTAATAATCGATTAATTCCGATTTAAAAAAATCGGTTTCATACAATTGGAATCGATTATTCGCTGGAAATATTTAGGAAACTGAAATAAAATTTCTGAACGAATATTCATAATTTCTTTATTAGGCCTACTATAATAAATATATATATACTATTCACGTTATTACATATTCTAAGAATAATCATAGTTAGAAGGCATTTTTAGTTTCTTTAACGTGAAAAATGTAATTTATTTGCTGTAAAAATACAATTATATGCTCTATTCACAACAGCTGATGATTTAATGTGTAATAACCGGTTAGGAATACAAACCTATCGGAGCTGATATAGCTAGGTCAAACACTCACATAAAGAAATAAAGAATCAACATCTGAGCAAAAAAAAGTCAATATCTCAAAAAACTTAATAAGAGTCAATGTATCGCCATAAACAGTCTATTTCTCACAAAACACAAAGAGTCAATTTCTCACACAACACAAGGAGTCAATTTCTCACAAAACAGGATAAACTAGCAGTATTCAACACTATAGAGGAGCAGTCACTCAATTCAACGTAAGCAGTAGATATTTAAAACAGAAATCTTCAATTTTAACAATATTTTCACCAACACGAAAACAAAACAAATATACAAATATGGCGTCTAGGACCTAAATGACAGCGTTACAAACTCTCCAATCGCCACTCGGCGTCCAGAAAAATGAACCAATCAGTAGAAATGTCAAATACGTCAATTAACCAATCAGAGGATAGGAAGTTTGCCTGTTGAAAGATATCGATTTTTTTCTTTAGGCAAGTATACTTTTTCTGTAACCAATCAGAGAAACATTATAATAATTCTATTCAATTTTATATTACTTATTTACTTTGACATAATTTATTTGAATTGATGTATAAATATTCATGAAATTAATTTTCATTTGACACGGCTTGGAATTGTAATAATTCAATTTAATTTTATCTTAATCTCATCAATTTAAATTAATCTTATTTATTTTGACATAATTTATTTGTATTGATCTATTCGAAATTGAAACCTGTACTTAATAATCTGTAAACCACATGTGGTAGGACATAGCGTACATAACATAATTTATAAGACCTTTAGACCTAACCTATGATCCACAGAATAAATATTATGATTATGATTATGATTATGAAAACTACTACTTTCCTCTGATTGGTTACAGAAAAAGCTGATTGGTTGGAATTTCACGACGCCAAGTTCTGAGTCCAAGTAGGGAAGTGTCCCATGCCTGTACAATACTGACACCGAATATCAAATAAAATAATTAAATATGTCTCTTGAATATAATGACAATATAACAATAAGGAAACGTCACATTATCAATGACTTGAATATATCTGACGACTCCTTTACGTCAACTATGTCAGATCTTCGTATGTCAAGTCTGCCGGATATGTCAACCGTTAACAACGAAGATGAATTAAAAAATACGATTGAACATTTACAAAATCAACTCAGGAGCGCTGATAATGAAATCGAGAGGTTATTGCAAGAGAACCTTTCCCTATCAGTAACAGTACAAAATCAATCTAAAATAATAACACAGCTGAAATCAATCTGTACCGAATCTCCGAATATCACTAGTACCGGTCGTAAAAATAAATCGGCAAAAGAATATGCTAGAATAAGAGAACGTACACTTGACAAATCCATATTAAATTTAAGTGCAATCAACTTAGGATTGTCAGAAGAACCTATCAGTCCTAATATAGTAGCTCACAAAAATGACAAACATACTAATATAACATTAACACAAGACACAAATACTTGTGAGATGAGGAAAGTAGCAAAGACAGCCAAAAAAAGAGAAGAACGAAAATTATGTATAATAAGCAATGATAATCATAATAACGTATTAAGTGCGATAGAAGACACAACACTAAAAAATAGCTTTAGATATTGTCATTATATCAAACCTGGTGGCGGAATAAGACAAATCTTACAGGACTTAAAACAAAAATTAGATGGTTATACAAAACAGGACATGTGTGTGATTTTATTAGGTGAGCCCGACTTCAAATATTCACAACAATATGTACAGTTAGTTTGTGAAATACAAAAATCACTACTAGAACTGCAACACACAAATATAATAATTGCACTACCGACATACATATGTGGAGCTAGCATATACAATTGCCGAGTAGAAATCTTTAACGGGCTACTCACTATGGATGCTTGGTCCAACAACTATGCTTATATACTCGACTCTAACAAGCGGTTATCCTATGACATGTTCTCGATTAAAACAGGCAGAATAAAACAAACTGGAATAAAAAATATTATACAGAATCTTCAGACAGTCATAAACGGAATTAGCCAGGAAAACGTGAAAAAACCGAAAACAACTACACAAGAAGTCCTCAATACCAATAGTCCAGACAATACACCTCCTCCGTGCTGCTCACAAGAAATTGAAGAAGCAAACCAGAAGCTTTTTCGTCTATAAGTATCTTCATATTCTACACCAAAACATCGACGGTCTCATCAATAAATCTGATAGTATCATTGAAAGATTGGACAGTTTATCAAATAATGGTCAACAAATTAATGTTATGTGCTTCACGGAGCACAATATGACGACGAGCGATGTCGACTTTCTGAACATTCCAAACTATAGGTTAGTCTCAGTTTTTGCCAGAAACGATCGTAATGGTGGAGCTTGCATACTAGTTCATAATGCAATAAACTACTCAATAATAGAATCCGTGAATAAATACAACGTCACAAATAGTTTTGAATGTTGCGCTGTTGAGTTACTAGATCACAGTATCATAGTACTCTGTATATACAGAACTCCATATCAAAGTAACATAAATATTTTTTTTAATAATCTAAATGACATTCTGCAAAGTATCTGCTACAGAAATAACCAAAAACTGGTAATATGTGGCGATTTTAACATTGACTTACTAAGGAAAAATAAAAATTCGACTATGTTTGAACAAATGGCAACAGAATTTAACCTCAGATTTCAAATTAGAGACATAACCCGGCCTAGTAGTGGAACATGTATAGACAATATTATAACCAATATTAGAAGGTGCAGAAGTAGCGTATTAGAGCTTGGTGTTTCGGATCACAGAGCACAGCTTATGAAGTGCCCTGTAAAACCGACATGTATATTAAAATGTTGGTACATAAACAGACGTGAAATAAATAAAAATAATATTAATCTATTCAGGCAGACTATTCAAAACCTTACTTTTTCCGAGGTGTATGCAGCCAACAATGTTGATGAAAGTTATGATACTTTTTTAGGTTTATTCAAATGTTTTTATGACCTGTGCTTTCCAACGTTTAAACATAAAATAAACTCATTTACTAGACCCAAGTGGATCTCACGTGGCATAAAACGATGTAGCAGGACGAGACGCGACCTACTCTGGAGGTATAGGCTAACGAAGGATAAAGACGCGAAGATTGCCTTCAAAAATTATACACAAAGGTACAAGAAAATTACCAAACTCACCCAAAAAGCACAAAACAGTTACTATATTGAAACAAGCCAATACAAATCAAAAGCCATTTGGAAAGTTATAAATTCAATAAAACCCAACATACCTAAAGAAAGCATTACAGAGATCAATGTAGAGGGCAAACATATAACTGACCCCAGACTTATAGCGCAAAATTTTAATGACCACTATGTTGATCAGATAGTACCAACTAAAAAGACGCAAGACTCTGATAATATTAATAAAACCTGTACCTATAACTCGTACAAATCTATCTTTATACAACCCTGTATTCCGGAAGATATTATCACAGTTATAAAAAATCTGAAAAACACAAACAGTACAGGAAATGACGAGATTCACACCAGCGTCATTAAATCAGTGGCACACTTAATTGCTCCTATCTTATGCAATATTTTCAATAAATGCATACTTAATGGTGTTTTTCCAGAACAGTTAAAGATTTCAGTTGTTAAACCCTTGTATAAAAAAGGCGATAAGAAAGACATGAATAATTATAGACCTATAGCTTTATTATCCATATTCGCAAAAATTTTTGAAAAACTTATCTATAATAGTCTAAACAACTATTTGGAAAAGAACAATATCATATGTCAGGAACAAATGGGTTTCAGAAAAAATAAAACCATAAACATGGCTATATTTAATGCTCTCCAACCGATATACACTAACATAGATAACCGCAAACCGGTTGTATCGCTATACATGGATATGACTAAAGCCTTTGATTATGTAGATCACAAAACATTGCTGAATAAACTGTCAATATATGGTATCAGGGGTAACATTCATGCTTTATTAAAATCATATTTACAAAATTGACGTCAAATTACACAAATTGAAAGAATAAACACTGTTACTAAAACTAAGGTCAAATACTCCTCTGAAGCTAGAATTATAACGTATGGGGTGCCACAGGGAAGCGTTTTGGGTCCCTTGCTTTTTTTATGCTACATCAATGATCTTCCCAAAGTTACTGATCATCAGATGTCTCTATTTGCCGACGACAGCACTATAATTTTTGACTCAGGAGATTTAATTGACATCGAAAATAATATAAATAATAGCCTTGTTGACATTGCCGAATGGTTGAATTTTAATAATCTAGAAATTAACGTAACAAAAACCACATATATAAATTTTCAAATCAGAGAGAAATGGAAACATAACTTAATAATTCAATATAATGGACAAGAAATCGATGAGACGAAAACGATAAAATTTTTAGGCTTGCATATAGACAGTAATATGTCCTGGAAAACACACATTGAACACGTGTGCACCAAAACCCACCAATTCTCCTACGCACTATACATGCTGCGTAAAGTTGCAAATGAAAAAGCACTCCTTGCAGCATATCATGGTTACGTAGCATCCACACTGAGATTTGGTCTAATATTCTGGGGCAATGGTACAGATAACAATGATGTTTTTATAGCACAAAAGAAATGTCTCAGAGCAATCTGTGGATTAAAACAAACAGATAGTTGTGTGCCATATTTCAAAAGACTAAGACTTCTACCTTTGCCGTCTCTGTATATATATGAAGTTAATATGTTTGTAAAAACTAATATGCACTTGTTTAAAACTGTAGAGAGTCAACGTCGCTCCGATAAACTTCAATTACTGAGTAGTAGAACCACATTTCTCCACAAGAGTATTTATGCAATGGCGCCAAAATTATATAATAAACTACCTAAACAAATTCGGACATGCTCAGAGCTCTGTGAATTCAAGTACAGCCTTTTTAACTTTCTTGCCGATAAAGCGTATTACTCAGTAAATGAATTCCTAAATGACAACCTGTAACTATGACATAACAATATCAATTAATTATATTTTTATATTTGACATTTGAATAAGTATTTATTGTTCACTGACATGTATAATTTTGTTTTATTAGTTATAATAATAATGTAATACGTAGGATTGACCATTTAGGTATGTAATAACCAATTTCGTATGCCCTGGAGGCGGAACATGGAAGAGCATATTATTTAATGTTACACCTTTGTACCACCTGTGTTAAACGAAATAAAATTATGATTATTATTATTATTATTATTAAGAACTCGTCCCCGGAAATAGGGAGGCGCGCCACCACCGCGGCTGAAGATATTTAGTATCTGTGTTATGTTCCAAATTCGAAATTGTTGGCCGCACCAGCGGAGGCGACTCTCTTGCATTTTATCTACGATGTCACAGATATGAAGACTACCACGGATGCGAGAGTTTCGCACACACATGTGCGAAATGCTGCGGAATCCTGTGGGACATGCTACAGTGGATGTGCGCAATCACGCACAAAAAGGCACGTGATTCCGCACATCCACCGCAGCATAGTCATCTCCGTGACACGCAGCTCCTGCTTGTGTTCTGTCCTAATCAGTTGTCTAGTCGTATTACATGGAATTACAAGTACAGTAAATGTACCTATTATAATATTTTCACATCATTTAGTGATGTAATCTCTTAGCTTTACAATGTACATTTAGAATTATCAGTCAGAGTTCATCTTTGTGGCCATTTTTTGTCAATAATTCTAAATCTTGTTTTTATCATTACAAGTTTTTTTACGTTAAGTGTTTAACTATGATAAGAGGGTTTTTTTATTATTATAGTGGTAGAGATATTATAAGTGTTTTGCGAATGCTAAGTACTTGAACAGTGCCTTAACTGAGTAATATGAATCCACTCCTAACACAAGCAATTTAGCTTAAGGAATATTAGTAATTTCGGTTCTAATATTCGTCATTAAAAAAAAGAAATAAAAAAAAGTTTGACTGGAATAGATAGATATACATATTACACATGGGCTACTTTTTAGCCCGGGAATAGGAACAGGGAACGAGATAGATAATTCCACGCGTGTAAAGTCGCGAGCATCATCAGCTAGTCTTTTATAAAAATCCTAAATTAACATGGCACTTGGCTTCCCAAACGTAATAATAAAAAGTCTCAAATAAGATTCGAAAACAAATAACGACGAGGAAGAAATAAAAAACGAATTGACGAGGTAGGACACGACGAACGGTATTCCCGTCCCAAGTGAGCAGTCTGACTAGGGAAGTACCTCCACCCTACATAATACCGCGACTATAATAACCTCGTGTTGTGTTCCCGGCAGTGAGTAGGGTAGCCACAGCTCACTGGAGAGTTTTTGTGCTGTCAGAGAGAAGACTAAAGGCTTGTCCTGATAGTGTCTTCTGCACTGACGGCACAGAAACTCTCCGTTCCTATAGTGTCGGTAGCACGAGTGTGACTACTCTGGTGTTGCACACGTTCATAGGTGGGCCGTGTGCTTGTCTGCTACCTAAGTTGTATAAAAAAACTATGAAACTCAATCTAAGGCAAACGTGCAACGGTCACAGTGTTGTAAATGCTGCTGGTCTCGGAGGATGAGAGCGCGGCTTTGTGCGGGGGATTCGAGAGGAGGGTTGTTTTTCAGCCAGCTGTTATGTTAATTCGCCCGAGTTGTAACCAAATTCCTTCTAAAAAGCTGTGTAGGCTACTTTTGGCCGCGACAATACACCCACGCGAGCGGAGCCGCTTGCATCAGGCACTACGCCGCTAACCAAACTCTTGCTTGGTCCATTTTATCCATTTCTCCTATAACTACTGACGTTCGTAAGGCTACCGGGACCGAAGGTTTAACGTATTATCATATTTATGCATATAAATATTTGCATTGAATGGGAATTGATACTTCATACATACATACATATAATCACGCCTTTATCCCCGGAGGTTTAGGCAGAGGTGAATTAACACCAACATTTCACCAATAACTGTATTCAGTCCCACGTAATAGAGGGTGAGACTATAGCCGTATTCCGGGCACTAATTGTTGACTCGAGCCATTCATCTGAGGCTGAGTATGGGGTGTATATATCTGTCTGATGTTAAGCAGCCCTATCCCTTAGTCGCCTTGTACGACACCGCATAAGAGGAGATATGGGGTGGCCCAAATTCTACTCTGCCGGAAACCACTTAGTTATCGATACTTCACTCCCTGTGTATTTTTTTAATCTAGGATACGCCAACTTGACTTCACTTCGCCTGATGGTAAGCCAAAGGCAAAGTCTCATGAAAGAGGGTTACCATTACAGACACTAAGTAATGTTACAATGGTGGCACTTAGCTTGGCGGCCTCATCAGATGCTTTTTCACGTCCCGAATATCAGCCCAATACACTACCGCTACGCTACAGAGGCCGATCTGAAAAAAACTCATTAATAATAAATTTACATCAATGATTCAATACTAATTTGTTCGACCTGAGATGAGCATTAACACTATTCATCAAATTAGGTCAGTTAACTATCATTAACAGATATTTATAACCGATTTCCCGTGACCTGTCTTCCGAATCTTATCAGAAGAGGTCAGCGTTTAGTATCCATCAATGTTTTAGAATATTGATAACGTGTTATGAAGCTGTGGTGTGGTTATGAAAAAAGAATACTAGTATCACTAACTCATCTCAACTCATCCGAAGGTTGTCGTAAGAGGCGACTAACGGAAAAATAAGCAGATAATAACACTACGATTGAAGGAT
The DNA here is from genome assembly GCA_963662185.1 of Eilema griseolum. NCBI lineage: Eukaryota > Metazoa > Arthropoda > Insecta > Lepidoptera > Erebidae > Eilema > Eilema griseolum. The sequence goes on from OY759257.1 coordinate 9,494,844, forward strand.
AATTTGGAATTAAACCCTGTACCGTCTGGCCAGCGTGGAAATAGTAGGCCACAGCACAGATTAATAATAGTTACTACGTAAGGCATAGCCTATGTGCAGCAGTGAACTGCGATAAGCTAATTTAAGACACAAACTTCGCAATACAGACTTCATATTATTTTTTTATACCACTTAGGTGGCAGACAAGCGCACGGCCCACCTGATGGAAAGTGGTTACCGTGGCATATGGACGTGTGTAACACCAGAGAAACCACACTCGCGCTGCCGACCCTGTAAGCACAGAGTTTCTGTGCCGTCAGTGCAGAGGACGAAGCAGGACAAGCCTTTAGTAATCCCACTGACAGCACAAATTCTCCTGTGAGCTCTGGCTACCCTACTCACCGCTGGGAACACAACATAAAGTTATTATAACCGCGGTATTCTGTAGGGCGGAGGTACTTTCCCAGTAGGACTGCTCAATTGTGCAGAAATACCGCCGTGTCCTACCTCCTCTTAAATACCCTGTACCGTCTGACCAGCGTGGAAATTTCATAGGAGGTAAGACTCAACGGTATTCCCGTCCGAATTGAGCAGTCCGACTGTGGAAGTACCTCCACCCAACAGAATATCACGGCTATAATGACCTCGTGTTGTGTTGCCGGCGGTGAGTAAGGTAGCCAGAGCTCACTGGAGAGTTTTTGTGCTGTCAGTGGGAAGACCAAAGGATATATATCCTGATTTTGTGTTCTGCTTTGAAGGCACAGAAAATCTCTGTTCTTACAGGGTCGGCAGCACGGGTGTGACTCCACTGGTGTTACACACGTTCGTGGGTCACGGTAACCACTTTCCATCAGGTTTATGTCCAGCAGTGGACTGCGATAAGCTAATCTAAGCGTCGTCGGTAGCACCATTAAGCTACCGACCCAAAGCACACTCCGCAACACTAGACTTCATATCATTTCAATCAATCATTTTTTTTTGTAAAATTAGAACCGAATTTACTAATATTCCTTCGAACCTCTCCAGCTAAGCTTAATTGCTTGTGTTAGTAGTGGGTTGGTCGGTAGTGTAATGGCAAGGACTCGAACCCGAGACCTTTAGATCTCACACCTTACCCACTAAGCTACCGACGCTTGCTTGTATGTGCAAAAAATATTGGTGTAAAATAATTCTGTGCAATCATCTAATCATACAGCGTCGAGTACAGCGCTGCGACAGCCTTGATAGATTTTGCTATTGGTCGAACTGGGTGACGTCACTGGAGATCGACCAATAACAATCTATATCAAGGCTGTCGCAGCGCTGTGGTCGACGCTGTGTACTTAGAGAATGGCACAGCTGGCAGTAAACTGCAGTAAAAGATTGCTTGGAAGAAATTGTGTAAAGCGATAAGGCCGCCCTTTGTACTGCTCTTGTCTTCTTATATTTTTGTAACATGAATATTGTAATTCGCGTACAGTAAAGAATATAATAATAAATAAATAAACTTACATTGAATTCATTAGTGTCATACAAATCACCGTTTTATCGTCACTAGTAAATGTGAGAAAGAATTCGTACTAGGCATTCTGATGTGTGCCTAACAACATCTACAGTCTCGTGTTATTTCCATCGCACTAGAATGATAAACAACGATGTTTAAGACGCCAAAATCTAGTGCAATTGATGAACAAAAACATTTAAGAAAACTAACAAAATATTATGTTTGAAGCAATAAAAAGATGAAAGCGCATACCAGCAACATTTCGTAAACAAATTAAAATATAAATATTAGTAGTGCGGAATTTGATTGTTGACTTCATAGCTCTTATGATGTACCTACTTTTTTTTGGGGCAAAATGGGGACACCGTAGTCCTGCACCCGAGGGAGAAGTCAGCCTGCTCACTGGAGAATTCGTGCTGTCAGTGGGAAGACTAAAGGCTTGTCTTGCTTTGTTTACAACACTGACAGCACAAAAACTCTGTGTTTACAGGGCAGCGCGAGTGGCCACACTCGCGCTGCCAACCCTGTAAGCACAGAGTTTTTGTGCCGTCTGGTGTTACACACGTCCATAGGCCACGATAATCACTTTCCATCAGATAGAGATCATCATATAAAAAAAAAGCCTGGGTGTGCGAGGGATATGCCAGAGGCTACCTCACCTCCTACAGGTTGCAGCGACGTGCGGTCCGCATCATTGGGAATCCCGAGATCACGAACACCCTAGAACCTTTACAGCTGCGTAGAGATGTTGCGTCCATGGCTGTATTTTACCGTTTGTACCATGGGGAGTGTTCTGATGAGCTCTTCCAATTAGTCCCACCCTCCCCTTTCCTACACAAGACAACGCGTGCAGGTCTTAGATGTCATCCGCACACGGTGCAAAACATCCGATCAAGAACCAAGCGGTTCGGAGACTCTTTCCTCTGTCGCACCATTAAGGCCTGGAATTCATTACCAGCTCACGTGTTTCCTTCTTCCTACAGTCCCGGGTCCTTTGCCTTCAGCTTACCATCAGGCAAGGCGAAGTCCAATTGACGTGTCCTATATAAAAAAAAAAAAAAAAAAAGCATCTGATAGCTTGAAACTGCCGTGTGGTTTTGGTGGTAGAGGGGGGGGGGGGGGGGGGGGAGGGGACTGTGTCCTTGGTATATTCGCAAGCTATAAAAAAACGTTCTGTAAGTATCTTTTGAGAACAGTATACATACATGTATGTCAATTGGGAATTTTAGTGTAGTTAAAATAAATTATTTAAGTAATTTAGTTTATTAAATTAAGAATTATAAAAGTGCGATGAAAGTTGCTTGGGTTTTTATTTTATATTATTTATTTATTTTTAATGATCCCTTCAACTTATATAGCAAATGATTTGATAGCAATTTTTTACGCCGCGTTGTAGTGGCTACTGCTGTGTCTATAGAGTTTGTATATGCTATACTTCAACAGTAGCCTATACAGTGAACAAACACCCTTAACCCGTCAATACCGTTAGTAAAAACAATAGTGATTGTGACAGCTGATATCATTATCTGTAATCTACACCGTGGCGTTACGCCATAAACAACCTTATCTCGCTTTATAAGCAGTTATAGCAATGGCAGTAATCTTGTACAGATGCTGTGTTGACAGACGGATAGACATTTTATCTATACTAATACATATTATAAAGCTGAAGAGTATTTTTGTCTGTTTGTTTGAACGCGATAATGTCAGGAATTACTGGTTCAAATAAAAAAAATCTTTTTCTACTGTCAAATACGGGTTACAGATAGTCTGTTTACCGATGAAGGTTTTAGGCTATACATCATCACGCTACTAGTTAAGGGAGCGGAGCAGTGAACATAAATGTCTTCCAATCCGGCAGTTTTCCGTACATTATTTGAAGACTATAAAATCACAAGCTCAAAGGGGTGATTGAGGTTACAAGATATACCACGGGCGCAGCCAGGACGAGATAGACAAGCGCACGGCCCACCTGATGGAAAGTGGTTACTGTAGCCTATGGACGTGTGTAACACCAGAGAAGCCACACTCGCGCTGCCGACGCTGTAAGCACAGAGTTTCTGTGCCGTCAGTGTAGAGGACAAAGCAGGACAAGCCTTTAGTCATCCCACTCACCACAATCATCACCCAATCATCGGATGGGTAATCACCCACAAGCCTTTAGACACCACAAATTCTCCAGTGAGCTCTGGTTACCCTACTCACTGCTGGGAACACAACACGAAGTTATTTTAACCGCGGTATTCTGTAGGGTGGAGGTACTTCCTCAGTCGGACTGCTCAATTGGGCGGAAATATCGCCGTTTTGATACTTTTTTCATGGCCGTATGGGTCAAGGATATAAGTATACACTTTTACAAAACACCTGTACATGATCATGTCGCGGTGGTCCTATAGACGTCTATAGCAGTCATTACGGGTGGTTGAAATCGTAATAAAAGTCTGATAACTGTTCCAACTGCCGTACTTCAATATCGCAAAGGTCAAATTGCAGTCTCCACATAGAAAATATCGAAATTCAGCCACTTCCCAGTTAGACTGGAAAAGCGGACCCGGGACTCTGAAGCACATGTCCCTGCATCCGAGGCGTCTCTGAGTCTGGACTCTACTTGAAATATGATGTGGTTTGATTTATTCGGCTATATTGAGAGCCTGAGTTACATGTGGTTAGTGGCAAATCACTGAGTTGTTCATGTCACCTATATGGGTCTTCGTCTCACCTAACATCTGCCGGGATAGACTTTAACGTGCCCTTCGAAGTACGGAAGCACTCAGCTGAACTACCACAAAGCAGTCATCCACCCAGACGATAACTGCACCTAGGTAAGCTAATCCCCTGACCGTCTACCGAACAGTGAGCACAGCTTTTTTTCATTGTGAGGTAATCACCTAGAATATCCTCCATCGAAGTCGCGGGGGGTGGTTAGGTCGGTCTCTGACCAACTAAACCGCACGCCGTCATCAATTGCCAAAGGTGACATTGGCTCTGGCATATCGATCACGCCCCGCATGACCCAGCTGTACAATTCTCTAAGCATACAGCTCTTTCAATCTATAAACATTGTAATTGGTCGGATTGTGTGACGTCACTGGAGATCGACCAATGACAAACTCTATCAAGGTCGCTCACAAAGCTGTGCTTGACGCCGTATGCTTAGAGAATTGTTCAGAAGGGCCATCGAAGGCCCTCTCTGGTTTACTGTGTCCCCATCTAGCCTGAGATAGGGGGAACGCGCGCCGCCATCTTGTCGAGCGCATCTAGCCACGAAGTTTTATATACAATTCAATTTATTTTAGACTTTATAGTACTGTAAATCGTTACATAACTTTCAGTTTGGTCTAGGATCGTTACGTTTGAGCTAGGTAGCCAAGTTTAAGGACCAGACGGAAACTTTGCATGTCTGAAGGTTGTACACGCTCAGACTGCGTTAGGGTTGTCAACTTAATGCATTTGAAATTTTATCTTTACTATAAGAATTATATTATCTGTGTCTATACTAATTTTATTTTACTCATACCTCTCTCTCTCTCTCTTTATTTCTTTCTTTTGTTTTTAATACACTTTTTATTTAGTTCAGCCTATAACTACACCATATTTTTTGTTTTAATAACATTACTGTCCATCCCATGGTTGCCTGGAAGAAATGGCTTCAGCGATAAGGCCGCCCATTGGCCATTGAACTGTATACATGCTATAGGTATTTAAACTATCATGGTCACTGACATCAGTATCAGACAGCCAGCCTTTTTACCCTACATCAAAGGAGTGTCAGATAAGATCGCTAACATCCTGAAGAAGGTATCTGTTAAAACTATTTTCACTCCTTTTAAAAAGTTGTCGCAATGCCTGCGCTCACCCAAAGATGGCTCCCCACTGGACAGACCGGGAGTGTACAAGATTGACTGTAGCTGTGGCAGTTCTTATATAGGACAAACAAAAAGAACGGTTACATGCCGAATCAAGGAACACATCAGGGCAGTCAAAAACAATGAACCGCATAAATCTGCAATCGCTCAACATTTATTGGAGTCCGGTACGAACCACTGGATCGAGCTACATAACCCTCAGATGCTCTCGACAGAACGCCACTATATACCAAGGCTGGTTAGGGAAGCAATTGAAATAAAAAAGTATAAAAATTTCAATCGTGTGGATGGGTTTCAACTGCCGAACGTCTGGCATCCAGTGGTCCGTCTTTGCAAAAACAACCGGGAACAAGCTAAAACAAAATCGCGAGTGGATACAGTGAGCATCGTATGTCGTGAACGTGATCGAGATCGGGTTCGAGTTTGTATTGAGAGTGAAACCAATAGTAGTGCAGATACGCGTAGTAAAAGAACTCGAAAGAGGGTAGATCGATATAATTACTCCTAGGGAAAAAAGAAAAAACTTTTTTCTCTGTTCACCGCCACTACTCCAGTTCCTCCGTGATCCATGGTGCTTGCAACAGCGCCGAAATATCGGACACTCAAAATAATGAAACATGGTAAATATCTCGTTTATTCTGATACTGATGTATACATGCTAGCTACTTGTCCTACTGTAAATTATTACATACATACATAAACTCACGCCTATATTCCCGAAGAGGTAGCCTAGGTGCTAGCACCCACATGTCGCCAGTTTATGTTTGGGTCCCAATGCAATAGGTGGTGAGCCTATTGCCATTAACCGGGCACTTATAAACCTGCGATAATGTAAATTATTGGTGTACAATAAATAATTATCTATCTATATTAATATTATAAAACTGAAGTTTGTTCGTTTATTTGAGCGCGCTAACCTCAGGAACTACTGGTTCGTATTGTTTTTTTTTTGTTGAATAGTCCGTTTATCGACACAGGTTTTAGGCTATATTACGCTACTACTTAAGGAAGTGGAGCAGTGATCATTAATGTCAACAAATCCCGCAGATTGCCATACGTTTTTTAAGATTAAAAAATACGGACAAGTGAAGTGAGGTTTCAAAATCCCATGTTTTATTTTGTGGCAAACTGAATTACATACATATAATCGCGCCCGGGGATTAGCCAGAGGTGAATCAACACCCACATTTCACCAATCATTGTACTGCCTCTCATTGTGAGCCTATAACCGTCTTCAGGGTACTATTGTTGACTCGAGCCATGAATCTGAATTACAACCAATTTATTCTACAGAATACCGCGGCCATAATAACCTCGTTTTGTGTTCTCGGCGGTGAGTAGGGTAGTAAGATAGTCAGTCTCACTGGAAAGTTTTTATACTGTCAAAGGCTTGTTCTGCTTTATCTTCTGCACTGACGGCACAAAAACTCTCTGTGCTTACAGGGTCGACAGCGCGAGTGTGACTCCTCTGGTATTGCACACGTCCATAGTTCACGGTAACCACTTTCCATCAGGTGAGCCGTGTGCTTGTCTGCCACCTAATTGGTATAAAAAAAAATATATACCTAACGCCATTTAGCGGAAACAGGCCGAACTACGTTGCATATGGTGCCTGGATCGCGATATCAATATTTTCGCTCAACTACATTACATTACATTACATTACATACATCACTTACACCAGTAAATGGTATAAAAAAAATATTTTTACATGTTCTTTCAATTCCAATGACAATACATTTTCGTGATAAGCATGACCTGAATTGACATCCAGTACTAGCTTCAGATAAGGGAACTCTTGTAAGGTCAATAACCCAGGCAGGAATATTTGTGTACACATCTTAAAATAATTTCCATAAATGATGTAATTATGTAGCCGCTATAACTAGGCAGAGCGAGTGTGACGCCCCTGGTGTTGTACAAGTCCATAGGCCACGGTAACCGCTTCCCATCAGGTGAGCCGTGTGCTACCGAACTTCCGTAGGGATTTTGCGCATGTAAAAAAAAATCCTACTTCCTAGTGTCGATGGGTCGGGGCGACGCGCCGAACAGGGTGACCTGTAGAAATGGTGGTGCTTTGAGGTACCGGGAGCGCTTAAAAAAAATGGTATGAAACCCTACGTACGAGATTTCGACTCGCACTTGGCCTGCTTTCTTATTTACTTATTTTTCTAATTTATTCTTACATTTATTACGTTCAGCCCTAGCGTTCTATTAAACATTACCTTGAACAACGATGTTACAATAATACTTTTTATTTAAAATTTATTCTGACTGTTAAATTGCTTACTGAATACTATCGCTTTTTTTTTTAAATAAAATGTTTATCTAGTTAGACATTATTTTATACGGCCGCGTTGTTAAAATACAAAGTTAATTTCATCTCTTGCAGTTTGCAAAGTTCAGTAATACTTGCCAGGTAAGTCGTAGGATGGGTGGCCATTCTTAACACAGTGAGATCCCTCCGTGCCTGAGCTCGTTAAGCCATCGGTTCCGTTTACATACATCTGTGATATATGAACATCTATCTAACTTATTGGGGAAAGAAGAAGAAAGAAAGAAAGAAAGAAACATTTATTTAGTGCTAAGTGGTGACACATACAGGAAATAACACAATACATTATAATACCATTAGAAGTACTGGAAACATGTTCACACATTAATAATAAACATGCTTCAAACTCCAATCGCAACAAACGGGGGCTTCAATTAAGTCGTGGCCCTAAAAATTTCGAGAACTGCAAGCACATGCAGTGCCCCTAGCACGAAAAGCTATCGTAAACGTTTCGTAAACGGAACGAGAAAATAGAGCATTGTGATAGGCCGGCTTCACACACCAACAGGGTCACAGTAGGCAAGCGTCCAATCACAATGCTTCGTTCTCTCGTTACGTTTACGATACGATTACGAAGTTTTTCGTGCTAAGGGCACTGTAAGAACATTTCGAACGATCGATCGAAATCGACAGCTGAATCCGCTTTGAGAGGTCAATTTAGCATGCTATCAATTTGGTGACGTCACGTTATCGAGCATATAAACATACATCACTATCCACTTGTGCTCGACGTCACCAAATTTACATACATACATGGTAGAGGTGAATTAAAACCCACATTTCACCAATTATGAAATTCGGTCCCACGTAATATGCGCCGCGTGATTCCCGGCAGAGTAGAATTTGAACCACCCCATCTCTTCCCATGCGGTGTCGTACAAGGCGACTAAGGGATAGGGCTGTTTAACATGAGAAAGATATATACAGCCCAGACTCAGCCTCAGATGAATGGCTTGAGTTAACAATAGTGCCCGGAAGACGGCAATAGGATCACCAAATTTATAGCATGACAAATTGAAATTTCATCGCGGATTCAGCTGTCTATATCGTTTAATCCTTCGAATCGTTCTTGCAGCATATGCCTGCTGGTCAGATGGGAGTGGCCCCTTGGAAAATATCGAAGTACGATCGAAGTCTTACGCAGGAGGTGGGACACGGCGGTATTTCCTCCGCCCTACAGAATACCGCGGTTATAATAACTTCGTGTTGTGTTCCCGGCGGTGAGTAGGGTAGCCAGAGCTCACTGGAGAGTTTTTGTGCTGTCAGTGGGACGACCAAAGGCTTGTCCTGCTTTGTACTCTATACTGACGGCACAAAATCTCTGTTCTTACAGGGTTGGCAGCACGGATGTGACTCCACTGGTGTTACACACGTTCATAGGTTATGGTAACCACTTTCCATCAGGTGGGCCGTGTGTTTGTCTGCCACCTAAATTGTATAAAAAAAAGTCGACTTCAAGTAATTTATTTATTTATTTAATATAACATTTGAGGATAACTTTGCTGTCATGACATGATATCTATACATTTTCCGTTAATTTTAAGCCGCGTGATTCCCGGCAGAGTAGAATTCGGACCACCCCATCTCTTCCCATGCGGTGTCGTACAAGGCGACTAAGGGATAGGGCTGTTTAACATTAGACAGATATTACAGCCCAGACTCAGCCTCAGATGCATGGCTCGAGTCAACAATAGCGGCGTGATTATATGTATGTATGTATGTAATTTTAAGTTTTTATAACCAACACTTGATAGGAAGATCTTGGAGCACTCGTTCGAGGAGATAAAATATCAATGTTATAGTTAGGATGGATCATATGTATAGCTGATAACAGATAAGAGCTATCTACAGTTTACTTTGCACAGATAATGTTTTTCTAACCTATTTCTTTTGATTACACTGGTAGCAAATAAGCATGCGGATCTCTCTACGGCATTATCAGACGTCATATCCGAAATTAGCTCTTTGATGTTCGTTCTCCTACTATGATAGGTTTTTTTTTTTTTTTTTACGTGCGCAAGATCCCCACGGATACCTCCCCACCGGAGCCGGTGGAAGAGGTTATGTCGGACTCGAACCGACTAAAACGCACGCCGCCTGTGGGTCGTTTTGGTTGCCGAAGGTGAGGTTGACAGGCATATCCCTCGCACCCCGGCCGACCCAGGGACATCTCTCACGATCTGGCCCTCGTCTCGGGTGTGGGGACTACAGAGTCCCCAACTCGACCCCGGAAACGGGCAGGCGCGCTAGGCGCGCTACCGCCGCGGCCTGCTTCTGCCAGGGTAACAGGCGGCTCCACCTGTCACCCCCAGGCCGGCGCTCATGGGGGGCGGAGGTCGTTCATCGACCTCCGACGCCCGAGTTGCCTTCGTACGCGGGCAGCTTGGCTTGCGATCCTTCGTCGCTCCCGCTGCCGCTCCCGCCCCGCCTCCTCCTTCACGGCTGCCGTGTGGCCTCTCTAGCCACTCCCCCATGATGGGTCTTACCGCCGCTACTACGGCGCGCCCTGCGCCTGGTCGCCCAAGTCGTAGCTCCCATTCCGCCACCATTTCCCTGTGGAGCCGGGATCTCACGGCCCGAATTTCTTCGGGCTCGGGATCGTGACCCCGCTCCCGCGCCGCCTTTCGGAACCGGTATAGCGCCGAAAGGGATCTCGCTTCCAGGATCCATGGTGGCGATCCGGCGAGGAGACTCGCCGCGTTGAAGGATATCGTGCGGTACCCCCTTATGATGCGGCACGCCAACTTCTGCTGCGGACGCTGCAGCAAGGGCATGTGCCGATCATTCAGGGTGTCCGCCCACACGGGACACCCGTACAGGGCCATGGACCGCACGACACCCGCGTAGAGTCTCCTGCAGGAGTCCTCCGGGCCCCTCAGGTTAGGCAGTAGCCGCGCCAGAGCGTTGGCTGTGCCCACCAATTTGGGGCCTAGACTTCGGAAGTGCTTCCCGAAGTCCCACCGGCCGTCGAGCACGAGCCCCAGATATTTCATCTGGGGCTTGATGCCGATGAGAGTGCCTCCCACTGTGAGACTGGAACCAGGTGGTGGCGTGCGCCGAGGTCCATGAAAGAACATGGCCTCGGATTTATGCAGAGCCACCTCAAGGCCCAGCCGCCGGATCCGTTCCACGACTTGAGCAACCGCGGTCGTGGCCCTCAGGGTCGCTTCGCGGTATGTAGCCCCGCTCGCCGTCACTAGCGTGTCGTCCGCATAGCACGTGACGGCGGCGCCGTCCGCGAGCTCACCGCGAAGCACCCAGTCGTATCCAATGTTCCACAGGAGCGGCCCAAGAACCGATCCCTGTGGAACACCGCACGACATCTCACGCCGACCGACGCCGGTCCCACTTGGGTAGATGACGGCTCTCTCCGTCAGGTACGCCCCGACTATGCGGCGGAGGTAGAGAGGCACACCGTGGTACACGAGTGCCTCCCTGATGCAACTCCAGGGCAAGGTGTTGAACGCGTTGGAGATGTCCAAGGACACCGCCAACGTCACCTCGCCCCGGGCGACTGCCTCCTCCGCCAAAGTCCTCACGTGCATGATGGCATCCACGGTGGACCGCCACCGGCGGAAGCCATATTGGGCATCCGCCAGGTCCGGCCCCCTACCAGAGAGGTGCTCGACGAGGCGCTTCGCAATAACTCTTTCAAAGAGCTTGCCCACCTCGTCAAGCAACACAATGGGCCGGTAGCCGGACGGTTCGTCCGCCGGGCGACCCTCCTTTCGGATGAGGACCAGTTTCCCCGTCTTCCACATCTTCGGAAACTTGCCCCGCTCCAAGCATGCGCTGAGGAACCCTCTCAGTCGGGGTTCGAGACCGTCTTCTCCCAGAGCTAAGACCCACACGCGGCCTGGAATGCCGTCGGGTCCCGGGGCGGTGCTCTTCTTGGCTCTAAGCCTTCGCACCGCCAGCTCCAGTTCTACTCAAGTAACCTCGGGGACTTCGTCGTCAACTACCACACTGGGCGCCATAGGCGACCGAGGTGGCGGAGTCATCTGCGGCGGAACGTGTTCCGCTCGCGCCGGGAACAGGGACTCGACCACTCCACCGAGCAGAGCTGGCTGGAGAACCCGGGTCAACGGCGGGGCCCGGGGGCGCAGCTTTCCTCTTACCATAAGGTAAGGCCGCCCCCATGGGTCCCGCTCCAGCGTCTCCATGAGCTCCTTATAAGCCGCGGCTTTCGCCCGCTTAATCTCCGCTCGGAGGGCATCTCTGGCCTCCCTGTATCCCACATGAAGCTCCGTCACTCGGGGCTCCGTGTCTGCGGTTCGGCTACGCCTCCTACGGAGTCTGGTCCACCGGCGGTGCGCGATCACGCAGGCTTGCCGTAGCCTCGCGATCTCCGCAGACCACCAGTAGACCCGACGCCTCGGACTATAGGGTGGAGCCCTAGGCATACCCGCATCGCAGACACGAGTCATGGCCTCCCAGAACCACACCGCCTCATCGTCAATATCGACAGGCCTGTCCGGCGCAATGGCCCAGGCCTGTACGATGGCGGCCTCCAGGAGGACCTCCCGATTCAGTCTCCCAAGCACCCAGCGTGGCTCGCGTGGGGCCGGTATGACCGGCGCATCACCCGCGGGAGGGGAGACATCAAACCGAACGTATCGGTGATCCGCCAGTGTCTCCACCTCCACAACAACACGTAACCACACACAACGGGAAACTTCCCCTGGCTACTCCACCGGTTCGCCCAGGTAAGAGCTGAGGAACTGAGACTCGAGAATACCTCAGGGCGCCTTTTACATCAGAGAACAGTGTGTGTGCGTGTTCAAGATACCCTCAATGAAACGACCAAGGGTGGTACATACATATATTTGACAAAAAGAAATACACAGGATTTACAAATTGTTACTTAGGTAGGTACTACAGAATTCAAACAGAGGAATTTATACGTGACCTTTTCGTTGGATCTTCGCGGATCGTCGGCCCAGGTTGTCGGCTTGCGTAATACGGATCTGTTCACCGCTTCCCGCACTGCCACTCGAGTCCCAAGACCAGGAACTCCGATCGCTGCTCACCGCCTCCCGCACTGCGCCACGAGTCCCAAGCCAAGGAACTCCGGATCTTTATGCGAGTACCGCACTTTGCGGATGGGTCAAGTAATCTCCTCCAAACGTACCAGCAGACCCCAGAGAAGTTCGGAATAGGCTGCCAATTATCCCTCGGATAATATAGCAGAATGTAGGTAGGTACAGAGAATATTTCAGCAAGAAAACAACAGAGATTTACGACCTTCGTCGTACGTAACCTCCTGAGATCTGATCTTTTCTTTCTGTCCCACCAGGAGAGGCCTATTTATAGTCTTCTCCATGGAAGATTCTAGCAAAAATCAAATTTTCACCAATCAACAACACGTAACACTCAAAACAAAACTTCTACCTCATATCAATAATTTCTTTTGACAGATGACAGTTGTAGTTCGCACTAACACCGCATCATTAATTTAAATTATGCTATAAAAGTATTATGTAACAATTAAGTGATTTAATTCCATAAAAATCACACAAATTGTTTAATGATAAGAATAAACTAAAATGCTAATTAACACTAGCATTATTTCTAGCGACATCTATCGTCAACTTAGAGAAACAAACACCACAACACAACAGGTGATCAATGAAGATTCACGGCAATCCTTTTAGATGTCGCCACAGGCACATCCCAAACATATTGCAACTATAAATTGTGTTACTTAATAAAGAATATTAACGCACAAACATTCCGGCGTTACACCATCCCCCAACTCCGATAGTATTACTTGCGGACAAGTTACGCAAGGAATACACACAGAATATAACAAAACAAAAGTCTGACCAACAACAAGACATAGTATTTCGAAGTACAAAACAAAAAAGATTCACAGTAATCAGGTCTAACTAGAGGTAACAACTGACACCGACTCTCTTACTACAAGTCGAAATGCCCTAAGCAACTAGAATAAAAGATCCCTTATCTGCTATAGTCATATGATTGCATATGCAACCCTACTATAGAGAAAGTGCTGATGAGGAACGAATACTCGATGAGGTGTACATAATACATGATAGTTCGTCCCATTCGAGGACGCTCAATCCTATATATCAACATAATAACTTCACCGAGTCGCGGTATTAAAATAGAAGTATCCAGTGCTACGTAAAGGTAATAGCGCTGACGCAAGGCAGAGAGGATACCGCAGGTTGCTTCTCATCAGAGTACTTCAGAATGTCTTTAATGTGATATTCGCCCAAATCTTTCCCATCTAAATCAGCCAACCTATACACTAAAGAAGAACGTTTAGAAGTTACTACACACTTCGTAAACTTAGGAGCTAACTTAGCGGTAAAATGTTTGGCCTTGTTAGACAAATAATGTGTACGTTTATAAACAATTTGACCAACCTTAAACTCGACATGCCTTTTTCTAACATTGTAATACTTCTCATTACGCTGGTGAGATGAAATCAAATGTTTCCTCACCTGATCGTAAATGCGTTGCATTTCTTTTAGTTTGGCACCGAAGGCTGCGGGTTCATCCACGGAGACTAAGTCCGGATGACAAGTAATGTCAGATTGTCTATATAGAACTCCATCACCTATGAATTCCCTACCATGCACCAAGAAATATGGAGAAAACCGAGTGGCTTCGCTTACTGCAGTGTTTATAGCGCACTGCAGTTCAACAAGATGTTCATCCCACTTCTTGTGCTGAGTTTTCACATAACATGAGATGGCTTGAACGATATTTCGAATTGCTCGTTCCGCTTGATTGGTCTGAGCATGGTATCGGGGGCTATAGTATACATTAGGTACATTATATTTGGCCAACAGGTCTTTAAATTGTTTGCTCACAAACTGAGGACCGTTATCAATATAAATAGTCTTGCAAACTCCATGGACTAGAAATACATTTTTCTCAATGAATCTCGCCACTGCAGCGCCTGTTGCGACCCTAATAGGACACAACATGACATATTTGCTAAAATAATCAGAGACAACGATAAGATGAATATTTCTATTGCTTGACACTGGAAAAGGTCCAAGCAGATCACATGAAATTGCTTCAAAAGGTTTAGATACGCGCTTTGGACTACCCATTAACCCAGGACGAGAGGTGTTTACAGGCTTGTACTGCTTACAAACCTCACAATTACCTACATATTCTTTGACACTATTATACATTTTCGGCCAGTAGTAGTTCAAAGACAACCTCTTATGCGTTTTCCAAACACCTCCATGGGCACTAAGCGTGTCATCGTGGTATTTGGTGAGAAGTGCTAGTCTGTCTTCTTGGGGTACCACCAATTTCCAATCAAAATCTGAAGTCAAAGAATATTTGTTTTTAGAAAATCTATATAGCAAGTTATCACGGATATCAAAATTAGGGTAATGCCTTGGGTTCTTACGCACGCATTCCATGGTGTGAATATACCACGGATCACTAGTGGAGCTCGCGTCAATGGAATCGATTTTTATGCGAGACAGAGCGTCAGGTACTACATGATCTTTTCTCTTACGGTGTTCTATGTTGAAATCAAACTGACTGAGTCGCATACTCCAACGCGCTAAACGTCCTGTAGGATTCTTGAGCTTGTGAAACCACAGTAGGGAGGCATGATCAGTGACAACAGTGCACTTTTGTCCTTCCACATACTGTCTAAACTGTTCCAGCGCAAAAATCACGGCCAGAAGCTCACGCTCGGTAGTGCTGTAGTTCACTACGTTCTTATTTAAAGAGCGACTACAATAAGCGATGGGGTGTTCCACGTCATCGTGTGTTTGGGTCAGTACAGCAGCAACAGAGTAAGCTGACGCGTCACTTAGTATGCGGAAAGGCAAAGAATAATTCGGCATTTTTAATATAGGAGCAGAGACCAAAGCTGACTTGAGAAGGTTAAAAGCCTCCTCAGCTTCAGATGTCCAAACGAAGTTAACCTTTTTAGCGGTTAATTTACATAGGGGTTTACTAATCTTAGAAAAATTATTAACAAAACGACGATACCATCCGGCCATACCTAGGAAACGTTTTACATCCTTCGAGTTACAAGGAGTAGGATAGTTGAGGATAACCTCGACCTTGCCTGGATCAGTTCGCAATCCATGCCTATCTACATAGTAACCAAGGTATTTCAGTTCGCTTCGACAAAAGTGCGATTTCTTCATATTAATCGTTAGGCCCGCATCCTTGAGTCGCTGATAGATTCTATTTAAGAGATCCACATGCTCCTCGAAGGTGCTGGCCACACAGATTATGTCATCCTGGAAGCAAAACACTCTGTTGTCGAACTCGGGACCGAATAGGCGGTCCATCAGTCGTTGCATCGTACTCGAGGCTCCGACAAGACCAAAGCACATCACATTATACTGGAACAAACCCCGTCTCGGCACCGTGAATGCAGTCTTCTCAGCAGACAGGGAAGAGTCGAACGGGATTTGCCAATATGCTGCACTTAAATCTATAGAGGACAAATATTTAGCATTATTCAGATGGTCTAAAATTTGATTGATGTACGGTAAGGGATAAGCATCGCTTTTCGAGACCGAATTTAGCTTACGTGAGTCCAAGCACAGTCTTAGATCACCATTCGCCTTTTCCACCATAACCACAGGTGAATTCCACGCAGATTGTGATGGAGACACCACTCCCATCTCCAACATCCGGTCCAACTCCGCCTCCAGGGCCTTCTGTTTGAGAGGTGAGAGCGGGTAGTACCGTTGTTTGATCGGCTTGCTGTCACCCGTGTCTATGACGTGATGCACAAGCGTCGTTCGACCTAAGCCCACCTTATCCGTATTTAAAGAATCAAATTTTTCAATGATCCCGTTCATTACACACCTCTGATTCTCGGTCAGGTTGTTGTAATCCTCGAGACCACTGTGAAGAGACAAAGATTCAATAGGACAGTTTTCATTAAAATTATTCATATTAATTTTTTGGGAAATTAATTTATTACTTAATTGAAATTGTTGCCAGAAATCGACACCAAATATCATTGACGTTGATATTTCTGGTACAACATAAAACTTAACTACTCTGATAACAGAGTTGTATTCTAAGGGCAAAGAGATACAACCCAGACATTTCAAGTGGGAACTGTCTGCAGTTGTGATACTAAAGTTTGGGTTGACACTTTCCAGTTCAAACCCTAAATCTAAGAAGATACGGTGCGCACCCTTTCCTAACACAGAGCAGGAGGCACCAGAATCAAGAAGACCTAGAACATTTAAATTTAAAACCTTAACAACTAAGTACGGTCTAACATCGTTATCCCGTTTAGTAAACAGGACCTTATCAGAGTAAGAATCAAACACTGAGCTCGGATCAGACATGCCTGACGATTTATTAATAAGGCCCTGGCCTACGCGTTTTTTGACTTCGTCGTGCATTGGGGGCAGTCAGGTGTCTTTACTCCTTTGGCACCACAACGAAAACACACCAACTCCCTCGACTTTGAGCAGTTGTAAGCCGTGTGATCGCTGCCTCCACACCGAAAGCATTTACGTTCGTGCGAGACCGGCGAGCCGTTCACTGCGGAGACCTGCTTGGTAGCTTTTGGTGTGCTCTTGACTTTTTGTGAATGTAAGTCAGAGGAGATCTCACATTTATCTAAGACTGGCTCATGGAACGCCTCAGCCCTAGCACGTGCAAGTTCTAAACGCTTACCTAACCTTTTCAGATCATCAATAGCGTTGACTTCATGAAGGGCAAGTTCCTTCATGTAGTCAGGTCTTATGTTATGCATAAGGATGTCCAGTTGTTCCTCACTGGGCATTTTACAAGACAGTCTAGAGAACATGGCCTGCATTGTAGAGATGTAGTTCACTAAGGACTCAGTACGGGCTTGGGTACGTTGCCTAATCTCATTCCGTAAACGATAATCATAATCGGGAATATCAAAGGCGTCTCGTAACTCATTTAATAAATCTTCATACGACATAAAGTTGGCTTTATTGGTGCGGAACCAGGACAAAGCTGGTCCGTCCAATAGGTCAGAGAAAGCCAGGAGAACCTTTGACTTAGAGACTTCCCTTGCACACCTCAGTTCTTCCAATCTCTCAATGAAGACGCGTACACAAGAAGAACCATCATATTTTAAATTAAAAGAATTTAAATTAAGGGGTCGTTCCCTATAAACAAAGTTATCGTTAGTCGAATTAATGTTTTGCGAGCTACCCCGCATCGAGCGTTCCTTTCTCACTACAGGTGAAGTATACTCAACATGGTCACGAGAGGGGCGATCATCATTATCTGACACCTCAGATTCTGAGTCACTATTCGATTCAGCAACAGACAAAATCTTAACTAGTCTGTTACGAATACCTACAAGTTCAGAACAATCTAATCCACAACGAGCAAGCCTAGTTAAAAGATAGTTCGCCCTAACAGCAGCCCTAATGCGACTATTACGATCAGCATCAAAGTCACCTGACGATAGCAAATCCTCGAGTTCCTTGACCTTCGGCTCGCAGACAGTACGTTCGCTTGCAGCATCGGTGGACTTAACGGTGCTTGGCTTCAGACTCCCACGGCGAACTAGCCGGTATGCCGTCCGTAATTCGTTACGCAAGCCGACAACCGTAGCCTCAGGATCCGCTGAAATGCCCATATAAGACAACTCATTAGACAGCTCATCTTTTCTTAAGTATTTAACATATTGGTGCATTTTTGCCATGTTATAAGAATTTAACTTTACAAGTGTAGGTATGGAAAAAAAATTTTACAATAAAATTCAACTAACGACTAAACAATTTTCCGTTATTTAACGGATGTTCACAAAAGTATATTCCCAGAGGGTATCAAATTGAACTACTAAATTGACAAAAAAATTTTTTTTTTGCTAGGTACAAAAAACGTGAAGTAGGTAGGTAATGTAATTTACCTCCTTCTATACTATTTCAAAAATAAAATTTTAACGAAGAACAATTATTAATAGCGGGTAGGTATTATGTACCGCCCTGCAGGCTATTACTAAAAAGTAATAATACAAAGAAATTACACAGAGATCCAAATACTTGAACCGTTTGTGTAGGTACAAGCTCTTAGGTAGTTACCAACGATATAATAAAAAAGAGAGAATTTAATTAAATGTAAGGTAGGTAGCAGGTATAAGTACCGGCTTCCAGATCGTTCCGAAATTCACAAAAAAAAATAATTGGTAATTCTAAATTAAAATTATACAAAGTTATACCTATATGGTTATCGGCACTTCACAGAAAATGCCGACAAGTTGAACAATGCTAAATTCTGGAAAAACAGATGTTATTAAATTTGATCAAACATATGCATGAAATTAATTTTAGTTTAAGTAGGGACAAACTAAGTAGGGACCAACCAAAGACCAAGAGATAATCAGAGGGGGAAAAAAAAGAAAAAAAAGAAAAAAAAAATGGGTATTCCGAAAATATATATATTTTTGAAAATGTTGCAGCTAAATAAATTTAGAAAAAAATTTGGACCCGTTTCCTTGCTATTTGATGTAAATTGCAAGGAAATGAATTACGTGCTTAGCCGCACAAGCACTACCAATTAGCGTCTTGGAGAGTATCAGACGGATAGTAGGTTCGATTTCATTAAAGGCGTCTTTCTACGCACACACAGTAATCAAAGAGAAATCGCAGTTAGTGACCTGAGATTTCTAGACCTGCCCATACGTTGGTCGCCAATTTTGTAACCGGGAAACTTCCCCTGGCTACTCCACCGGTTCGCCCAGGTAAGAGCTGAGGAACTGAGACTCGAGAATACCTCAGGGCGCCTTTTACATCAGAGAACAGTGTGTGTGCGTGTTCAAGATACCCTCAATGAAACGACCAAGGGTGGTACATACATATATTTGACAAAAAGAAATACACAGAATTTACAAATTGTTACTTAGGTAGGTACTACAGAATTCAATCAGAGGAATTTATACGTGACCTTTTTGGTGTCAAAAAAAATACACAGAATTTACAAATTGTTACTTAGGTAGGTACTACAGAATTCAAACAGAGGAATTTATACGTGACCTTTTCGTTGGATCTTCGCGGATCGTCGGCCCAGGTTGTCGGCTTGCGTAATACGGATCTGTTCACCGCTTCCCGCACTGCCACTCGAGTCCCAAGACCAGGAACTCCGATCGCTGCTCACCGCCTCCCGCACTGCGCCACGAGTCCCAAGCCAAGGAACTCCGGATCTTTATGCGAGTACCGCACTTTGCGGATGGGTCAAGTAATCTCCTCCAAACGTACCAGCAGACCCCAGAGAAGTTCGGAATAGGCTGCCAATTATCCCTCGGATAATATAGCAGAATGTAGGTAGGTACAGAGAATATTTCAGCAAGAAAACAACAGAGATTTACGACCTTCGTCGTACGTAACCTCCTGAGATCTGATCTTTTCTTTCTGTCCCACCAGGAGAGGCCTATTTATAGTCTTCTCCATGGAAGATTCTAGCAAAAATCAAATTTTCACCAATCAACAACACGTAACACTCAAAACAAAACTTCTACCTCATATCAATAATTTCTTTTGACAGATGACAGTTGTAGTTCGCACTAACACCGCATCATTAATTTAAATTATGCTATAAAAGTATTATGTAACAATTAAGTGATTTAATTCCATAAAAATCACACAAATTGTTTAATGATAAGAATAAACTAAAATGCTAATTAACACTAGCATTATTTCTAGCGACATCTATCGTCAACTTAGAGAAACAAACACCACAACACAACAGGTGATCAATGAAGATTCACGGCAATCCTTTTAGATGTCGCCACAGGCACATCCCAAACATATTGCAACTATAAATTGTGTTACTTAATAAAGAATATTAACGCACAAACATTCCGGCGTTACAAGTCCCGCACACGGTGCGACAGCGAAGCGCCTGCGAACGAAAGGGCAATAATCGAACTGCGCTCCGCGGCCACAAACGTGGCTTCGGCCCCGCGATTCTGGAGAACTAGACCGTGATTAGCGGCCCAGCTCTCCAGAGCCCTACCTCGTGGGTTCGTGTGCCGGGACCCCCAGGTCACTGACCAGGCGTTGAAGTCCCCGAGCACAAGAACCGGATGAGGGTGACAGGCGTTGACGACGTCGGTCAGTCGCTCCAGCGACCGCCGGTACTCCCCTATGCGTCGGTGTAAGCTCGGCGTGAAGTAGACAGCCACGACCGCAATCTCCCCCACACGCGCCGCTACGATGCCATGCTCCCTTGCCACGACAACAGGGGGGGGGGGGACTATGATAGGAGGTAGGAAATGGCGGTATTTCCGCCCTATTGAGCAGTGCGACTGCGTAGTACCTCCGCCCTACAGAATACCGCGGTTATAATAACTTCGTGTTGTGTTCCCAGCGGTGAGTAGGGTAGCCAGAGCTCACTGGAGAATTTGTGCTGTCAGTGGGATGACTAAAGGCTTGTCCTCTACACTGACGGCACAGAAACTCTGTACTTACAGGGTCGGCAGCGCGAGTGTGGCTTCTTTGGTGTTACACACGTTCATAGACCACGGTAACCACTTTCCATCAGGTGGGCCGTGTCTGCCACCTAAGTGGTATAAAAAAAATGCCCCTCCCCCCTTGAACTTGCGGGGATCGTTATATCGGACTTGAACCGACCAAAACGCAGCACGTATATGGGTCGTAGGTTGCCTGTTGCCTGTCTGTCAAGACAATGCATGGGAGTATAAAGTTAAAATTCATACCACATACTCAGGTCTATAAGGTCTTGAAACTGTGCAAAGATCAAACTTCTATGCCGTCAGTGTAAAAGACAAAGCAGGACACGCTTTTGGTCTTCCCACTGACAGCATCAAAACTCTCCAGTGAGCTCTGGCTACCCTACTCACCGCCGGGAACACAGCACAAGGTTATTATGACCGCGGTATTCTATAGGGCGGAGTCGGACTGCTATCGGATTGGCAGGCTGCCAATCTCTCCTCTGGCAACCTGTTGCCTGTCTGTCCAGACCTTTATCTCAGGAATTGATGTAAGTTTCAAGTTAAAATTCAAACCACATTCTCAGGACTATAACGTCTTGATACTGTGCAAAGATCAAACTTCTAAGTAAACATATTCAAAATATATTACGGTTTATGTAGCTTAAGTTACGGAACCCTCTGTGCGCGAGCCTGACTCGCACTTGACCGGCTTTTTCTTTTATATGCCACTTAGGTGACAGACAAGCACATGGTCCACCTTATGGATAGTGTAGTTACTGTGGCCTAAGGACGTGTGCAACACCAGAAGCGTCACTCTCGCGTTGTCGACCTTGTAAGAATCTTCTACCTCCCTTCTTGAAGAACCCCGTATTGTAGTCGCTTAATCAAATCACAGCAAGGAGTTCAGTATAAATCATGTATACCCCAATGAATCAGAAATATTTTTTTCCGGTAGATAAATAAATCGGATTATCAGAAGTGTAATAATTGATTAGATAGCATCACAATGTCTATACTTATCACGAATGTGAATAAACAGATTTCGAACTTGGCTTCGGGCCAAAACACATACGCTGCTTTAAACTTCAGATAATGACCTGGCAAACGTACTGCCAATTCTGTCATATAAATTTATCGAAGGAGGGTAAGTGGTAACCGAGAAGGTTAGCACTTAGTAAGGCTAAGTCATAGGATGGGTGACCATTCGTCTTCGTCTTGCCTGGAAGAGTACGTTAAATCGTCGTTCCCGGTTGCCAACATCTGTGGTATTTGTTAAAACCCGTTTGCGAGATGTTTGAGAAAAAGCATCTGATGAGGCCGCCAAGTTGAGTGCCACCATTGTAACATTACTTAGTGTCTGTAATGGTGACCCTCTTTCCTGAGACTTTGCCTTTAGCTTACCATCGGGCGAGGTGAAGTCAAGTTGGCGAGTCCTATATAAACAAAACCCCTAAAATGATCCACAAATCCAATTATATTTTAATCCCGCTAAAGTTTATTTTTAATATTCTAAAACTCGCCGGGATATTTAAGTACCATGTTTATTATTTTCGCTGAGTAACCGATATTAATATAAATATATACCGATAATAATAATAAACATGGTAAATATCCCATCGAGTTTTACACTATTAATGTGAATAACCATGTTAATCTCAAATATACCTTTATATTTTTTAATCTTCCACTGGTTTTACCGCCGGCGCTAAATCGTCGGTAGCCGATGTTAGAAATAGGGTGTGTCCTATGGGGCTTACTTCGTTTGAAATAAACTATCGTAGCGATAAGAATATCAAACATTAGTAATGACATCTAGCGGTGAGTGATAGCATTAATTGATTCATGACTGATTGATTCTCGTAATGATTACATCATAAAGTCTACTCATATATTGAAGGGCTCGTAGTCGCGTAGGTGGTAATCGGATAGGATACCTCTATTGCCAGGTAAATAATTACCAGGTCTAATTATGATGGGAAGTTATCGATAAAAAATCTAATCGCTTTTACGCATCCTGGTGGGCTCGCAGATGTCTTTTTTATACCACTTAAGTGGCAGCCAAGCACACAGCCCACCTAATGGAAAGTGTTTACCGTGGCCTATGGACATATGCAACACCAGGGGCGCCACATTCGCGATATAATAACCTTCCAATGCCCTTCTTGAAGAACCCCATATTGTAGTCGAGAACTACGACAGGGAGTTCATTCCACAGCTTAAGCGTGCGGGGGATGAAGTTCCTGTCATACCTAACTGTGCGTACTGTTTCAAGTCGCAATGTGTGGGGGGTTGCATTCCCTGCCTGTGGCGAGAGGTGTCTGAACACACACCACTATGCATGCGGTAAAAAACACACAGCGATGCGGTCTCTCCTGAGGTTATACTATTTTTAGTCAGTGGCTAATTTTATGCCATGGAATTATCCAAACAATTGAGATAAGTGTCACGCACACTTTTATATGCCATAAACTATTGTGTAGACCAGGAGCTAGTGGCAGCTTTATGATGATGTATTTTTTATTTCATGTGCTGATGGATCTAATAACAGGATAATTTTGACAGTATATAAGAATAGTGTGAAAAGGTTAATTTAACGGAAGGAAGGAAGGAAACATGTGCCTTAATTTAAAATTAACCTTACATAATAATATTCGTTGTTACTATGCAAGAGTCCTAATACTAATATTAAAATTTGTAAAATTGTTCGTTACACAATCACGGTGAAACGACTGAAAGTGCTCAGAATTCGGCTCTTCTGTATGCCTATGTCGACCTTTTACCATTCACTCTCACTTAAATCTGTTCGCTTAATCTTCTTTCATCTATTTTCTCTAAGTGTCTGAAGTAATAGCATCCTTTTCTCTATTTTGATCACTACATTTTGTACCACACCACAACATTCCCTTGTCAAACTTTTTCTCACTCGATCCTTCAAAGTTACTCCAGCTATACTCTTCAGATCTTCCATTGCCATTATGGTTAAATTTTCTCAATTTGACTTCTCATTTTTAATACTTTACTAAGCATTAGTAGGACTAAAATAAGCCGCCAACTCCTATACTATACGGGTCATCAGTTAAAATTACATAAGGCAGGTGATAACCGCCTCGCACGGTGTACTGTTAATTATTAGACACCTTGAGACACTCAGTGTCAATTTGACTGTCTAATGGAAGATTTTCTATGAAGAACACTATTAAGTGCAAAGTAGTGTGTGTATAGCTGAAAACGTGTTACTAAGTGATTTTAACAGCCTTAAAGCGTGGTTCTATTGAAAGTTTACGTGAATATAATATACACATTGAAATAATACTAATTTTGTAGGATTTTGTTGCGATTTCTTTCATGTTAAGGCTATTTAGAATATTTTGAGGCCAAGACAATTGCCCCAGTTACCAGGTATTCGAGTTGATTGACAGGTTAAGCTCTGGTGACTAGCTCTGGCGACTAGCTCTGGCTTTCCTCTAGGGGTAAGGCCATCAAAAGTAATTTCCAAAAATTCTGTTAAAACCGCGTTTGCATTAAGAGAGCGAAACCTGGATTCCCAAGTATTTTCATAATAACTTCTATTTTAGACTCTCCTTGACCATGACTGCTAAAAAAACCACCGAAGCGTTATAGTTTCAATATACATATAACACTAAATAAATCGCGATAAAATCTTGTAAAATTACTTGTATTTCGTGTATAAAATTTTCTGTACATTTTCAAGGGTAAATAAGCTCTAGCTAGTCTAGTTATTTCAAAGTTATAACAGCACGAATAGTTATAACGTAATTAAAGAAACCTATACAGTTGTTTGAACAAGCAAAGTACAATAATACATCGAATGATAGAACATTCCTGAAGAAATTGCCAGGATCCCATATTCAGAAATCCAAAACTCTTTCGCTAATCTAAAAATATGCCAGTGAAGGTTTTCCACCGCCTAGCACAAATGGGTATTGGTCTAATATTAACTGGTGGAGTTGTAAATAATGCATTGTACAATGTTGATGGAGGGCAAAGAGCAATCATATTTGACAAATTTGCTGGTGTAAAGAACTTTGTCATCGGTGAAGGTACACATTTCTTCATACCCTGGGTCCAAAAACCAATAATCTTCGACGTGAGGTCAAACCCAAGGACGATAGCCACCAGAACTGGTAGCAAAGACCTTCAAACTGTTGAGATTACACTCAGAATTCTCTTCAGACCTGTTGCAGAAGAATTACCAAGAATATTCACAGTTTTGGGAGAAGACTACGATCAGAGAGTACTTCCATCGATTACGTCTGAAGTTTTGAAAGCAGTTGTGGCGCAATTCAATGCCAGTGAACTAATAACTCAGAGGGAAATGGTGTCTTATAAAATTACTGAGAGCTTAACCGAAAGGGCTCATCAGTTCGGAGTGATTTTGGATGATATTGCGATAACTCACATCACTTTTGGCAGGGAGTTTCTGCAATCTGTTGAGTTAAAACAGATTGCTCAAATTGAAGCAGAAAAGGCTAGGTATATGGTCGAGAAAGCTGAACAAAAGAAAAAAGCAGCTGTTATATCTGCTGAAGGGGATTCGCAGCAGGCTGTACTATTGGCTAAAGCTTTTGGGAGTGCTGGGGAAGGCTTGGTGGAGTTGCGAAGGATAGAAGCTGCAGAGGATATTGCTTACCAGCTCTCGAAATCAAAGAATGTTACTTATTTACCTGATGAAGGACTCGTTCATCTTAAACAATAGTTTGAGGTAATTTGGTAATTTATGAGTACCGGTTGCTTTCAAGACTCTCCTCGGGAGTCCGGGATCCATTTCTTTTCAGTTTAACTGGGAAACGGCCATCTGACCTCCACAATTCATTGGCGACTAGTTAGAACAGCTGTCGGACTTTTTAGGGGTGCAACTAACCGTAACAACAACCATAGATGTTCCTATAGCAACCGGGAACTGGGCTTAATGGGGGCATCGAAGCGCGGAAAAGGGTCAGGGAATATAATACAGTTGCGTATCATCATTCTCCGTGCGTATTCTCAACTCAGTTGGGGTCGGATTACAGTCTACTGCGATCAATGGTTTTGATACGCCAAGTTTCTTGTTCAATTAATATTTCAACCTAGCCTTTTGATTGGGTACCGTCGGTTAATGAACGGTCTAGGCATCCAATTACTTGTCTAATTTAACAGGGTATAAATTTTCATACATACATATAATCACGCCTTTACCCTAGGAGGGTTAGGTAGAGGTGAATTAATGCCCACATTACACCATTTCGGTCCAACATAATAGCCATGCATATGAGACTGAGTCTGGGCTGTATATATCTGTCTGATGTTAAACAGCCCTATCCCTTAGTCGTCTTGTACGACACCGCATGAGAAGAGATGAGGTGGTCTAAATTCTACTCTGCCGGGAACCAAGCGGCTTATATATTTTTGGCACTCAAAATGGTAGATCTACCATCAAATATGGTAAATGTATCGATGGTAAATATATCGATTATTCTCCGCCTAATATGACATAGCGCGCACCGACATATATAGGTTAGAAGGGATCTGCCGATCGCTTTGCTTTAGGTTGCTTGTGACAACTCTCGAAAATCATACATAGACGGGAACGCTCGAGACTACATGGAGTCTGTACCTAAATGGTTAATCTGCCGCAAAAATAATAGGTCGTAACATATGAATTTGCCGTTTTTTTTGAAGAAATTGAAGGAAACCCAATTTTCAATAGATATTTTTTGCATTTTTTTAGGAATGACAAATCCGAATTTTGTTATTTTTTTGTGTATGAATGTGACAACATTAAGCTAACAAACACTTTTATTCCATTTTTGAAAAGTGACAGCTGTAAAAAAGTAATACGAAATTTATCAACAAAATGGATAGCATTTAGGAAGTACTGTTTTTGAAGATCGAATTTTAATTTTTATCATGCGGCCAATTAAATACAAAATTTAAAAAGAGTTGTAAAATCTTGAAATCAACTTTCAAACAAATTATAAATAATGGAAATAGCTATTAAAATACAGGAATAACGAACTCATGAATCTGTAAGAAAATTTCTGCAATTTCATAGGTAAAGACCTGATATTTTAGTGGCATATTTACTATTTTGATGACAAACCGTATTATTTTAGTGACCACTTAATCATACCCTAATTTTAGTTCGTTATGAAATTCACATAAAATCAAACTAGTTTTCTAGTTATGAGGAAAATAGACATCAGTATAGCTAAATCACGTTATCGTCAAACCTTGTTATCGCATATTTAAAATATTTCATTATAATATTGTGTTATTAATGTACTATTGTTTTCTTTTTCAGGCCACAGTCCTCTAGTTATTCCTATTTCCTCAACCATACTTCCAATTAGCATTCCAAATATTAAAAAAAAAATGTATATAATTAAATAAAACTTCCAAATATATAATTGTAATATTGATAGTTTCCACATATTATTCCCTTATTCATTCCATTCTAAATTTTATATTATTAACGAATGAATAGTTAAATTAATAATTGAATTGTTATAAAATTAAGTGAATCTTAAGAATTAAATTTATACAATAATATTACACAGCCTTATATTTACAAATTATTCGAATACGAACATTCGATATTTGAAATTGTTGCAACGATTTTTGAATAAATAAAATTAAGAACGTGCCAGCTGTGTTAATAGTTGTAGATTCTAAATTTAAAATTCGAACGAGATACCTACGCGTTGTTCGAAATTTGAAACAATTATTATTAATTGAAATGTTTTCTATTTAACTCCGGTCTTCCGATCCTCTTCCATAATGTTCTGACCTATCCTCACGATGTCTTCTTCGCCAGCCGTGGAGCCCCCTTCCCCTTCTACTACACCTTCTTCACCGGCTTTGAGAGCTGACAGCGGACAGTTCCAAACTTCCACTCCGTACTTCACTGGAAGAGTAAGTTTTTTTAATTTTTTTTATACCATTGGCAGACGAGCACACGGCCTACCTGGTGAAAAGTGGTTACCGTGGCCTATAGACGTGTGCAACGCACAGGGAGTCTGTAAACACAAGAGTTTTAGTGTGGGTATTGACAGGCCTGGAGGTGATCAGGCGTGGGGGTGACGGGAGGACCCACACCCGAGGAGAGGGCCAGATCGAGAGATATGGCCCTGGGTTGGCCGGGGTGCTAGGTGTATGCCTGTTAACTTCACCTTCGGCAACAAAAAAACGATCCCCTGCGGGTCGTTTTTTTGTGCGTCTTTGATCGGTCCGAGTCCGGCATAACCTCTCCCACCGGGTTCGGTGGGGGGGCACCATAGGGATTTTGTGGGTATTGATGACCTCTACCTGTCCCTTCGGGAATTTACTGGTGTAAGTGATGTATGTAATGTAATGTAGTTGAGCGAAAATATTGATATCGCGATCCAGGCACCATTTGCAACGTAGTTCGGCCTGTTTCCGCTAGATGGCGTTAGGTATATGTTATTTTAACTGACATTTGATTGTATGGTTACAGAAGCAACCCCAGCCTCCTCTGAACGTGATACTGCCAGCGCCTACTCCATCAACGCCGCCTACGTACAGTAAGTGTTAACATCATCCTCTTGAGTCTTTTCCTTCAACTCAGTTGGGGTTGGCTTCCTGTTCGAACTAATATTCGGCTTAAATTCGATACTGAAACCAATATACTGCTGAGGCGAGGTCTCGGGTTCGATCCCAGGTTTTACCATGGCACACACCAATGACTTTTCGATGCTATTCGAAGTTGTGTGTATTTATCGCAGGTTTATAAGTGCCCGGTTAATGGCAATAGGCTCGCCACCTATTACATTGGGACCTAAACATAAACTGGCGAAATGTGGGTGCTAGCACCTCTGCCTACCCCTTCGGGGATATAGGCGTGAGTTTATGTTATGTTATGAAACCAATATGTTTTTTAATTCGTATCTGTTTGTTGCGCATGGCATCAGATCTTCACAACCCAATGGCGATATGGGGCCGTTGAAGTAAAGTCACTAAAGGGGGATGGGGAGGGTGTCTTTGCATTGTTTATTTTTGATGACATTGGAGTGGGGGGGCTAGATAATGATTACGTAAGCAGTAGTTATTTACTTTTTCACCCATAATATATCATGCATTACCCATACATTAAAAAACAAACATGAAAAGAAATATGCTTATAGGTACAAACGTTTACTTAACCATAGGGGGAGGGGGGTGGGGGGGGGGGGTAACAGTTTTGCTTACTTTTGCTGACAAGAGGAGGAGGGGGTTACATAATTATAATTAATCTGCTGACATAATACTTGAATAGCCCCTAAGTTCTCTATGTAGTTTAGTCGAACTTTTAGGACTCCCAACTATTGGTAACGACTGCCATAAATGGTCGTATAGCAACCGGGACTGACCGGTTAACATGCTCTCCGAGACCTTCTACATAACCTGATGGAAAGTGGTTACCATGACCTATGAACGTGTGTAACACCAGTGGAGTCACATCCGTGCTGCCGACCCTGTAAGAACAGATTTTGTGCCGTCAGTGTAGAGGACAAAGCAGGACAAGCCTTTGGTCGTCCCACTGACAGCACAAAAACTCTCCAGTGAGCTCTGGCTACCCTACTCACCGCCGGGAACACAACACGAAGTTATTATAACCGCGGTATTCTGTAGGGCGGAGGTACTTACCCAGTCGGACTGCTCAATTGGGCGGAAATACCGCCGTGTCCAACCTCCTTTCTCCTAGTGTTAGTTAGTCCTAATCTTCTTTTTCGTCTTTGCGTTAATCCCAGTCGCATAGAAAGCTTTCACCCCGGAGTCCGCTTTACCAGTGTAACTGCGGATTTGCTGAATTTCGATATTTTCATTGAAGCAACTGCCACCTGTGGTCAGGTGGTCACAACCCAAAGACAATATAGAAGCATTGCTGTTAGACTAGTTGTTGGTCCTTTTAGGGCTTCCAATTTATGGCAACCGGCTTAATCTTCTCTCCGAGGCACGACAAGACCAATGCAAATGTACGTGTAATATTATGTGTATGTGTAATATTATGCATACAAATATTTGCAGTGAGTGGGGATCAAACATGCGCTTTCTGTCAGCACTGTTAGTCTTATTGTCCAACTAATAAAAATAGTTAATATTAATGACCAGAAACTCCCTCCCAGGTCGATAAGAAGTTGTCACGTACCGTCTGTTTCCAGGTGAAGCGACTTTGACCCCGCCGCCTCGATCGCCTGGAGCACCAGCTATAAGCCCTGCCTCTGGGGACCGCGCCGCCCCGCCTGACGGAACTTCTTCTGATAAGGTAATCTCTATGTACAAGTTTTTATAAAGACCACCATGAATCTTCATTTACGGCGAGGCAAAAGGAGGTTATGACTTTGACAGGCTGTGTATGTATGTAGGTTCATCTGTTCTCTCATAGCCCATCAACCACTTTTTAGAACTGGACAAATGGCAAATGAATATCGCTAGAAGCGTCTTAGTCGTCCGCTGGTTATAGGCTATTATAATATGTTACTGAATCTAACTGTGGCGCCCTCTAGCGGTCTTAAAGTAAAATTAATTTGAGATAAATATGTCATGTTTGGTGTCAACTGAAAGGGCTTAATTAGCATATCAAATATGTATAAATTATACCTATCGCTTGCCCCAAAGTTATATAAATAAAAATTAAGTTATTTTTCTGTAGTCGGGTTATAGTTTTATATAACCCGACTACTAAAAAATCACGCTCTAAAAAGTATCTAACAAGATAACATCAAGGATAGCCGTGGGCGTATGTCACCTTTCCCTAGAATGTATTGTTTTGGTTGGTGGAAAGAGTGTTTCAGAACTACTAGACTAGTTCATCGTCATCATCATCATGTCAGCCACACATAGTCCACTGCTGAATATAGGCCTCTCCCACAGACTTCCAGAAAGACCGATCTAAAGCAGTTAGAGTAGTTAGTTAGGTCTAGAATCTGAGGTCCTTGAATGACCTCCGCCCTCCATGAGATCACGCCTGCGGGTGACGGTGGAGCCGCCTGTCACGCTGGCAGAAGCAGGCCGCGCCCTCGCGCGCCTCGACGAGTGGGTACTCTGTGGTCTCTACATCCGTGGAGAGGACCAGATTGAGAGAGATGGCTCTGGGTCGGCCGGGGTGCGAGCGATATGCCTGTTAACCTCATCTTCGGCAGCCAAAAACGGCCCACAGGCGTCGTGCGTTTTATCAAATCAAATCAAATTTTATTTGCATAAAAACATTCGAAAAATTCGAGTCCGACATAACCTCTCCCACCGTCTCCGGTGGTGAGGGTATCCGTGGGGATTTATAGCACGTAAAAAAAGGGTCTGAAATCTGAAAGGCATTGACCTTGATATCCAGTATCTAGTTTCTATAGCGACCCTTTGACAGCGGAAGGCAGCATCCGCTCGCCCCGATAAGTGTCTGAAAAAATTATGTAACACTAGCCGTGACAGAATTCTGAAATTAATTTGTATTTTCCTTTAGTACATACATACATATAATCACGCCTTAATCCCTGGAGTGTTATTCAGAGGTGAATTAACACCCACATTTCACCAATAATTGAATTCGGAGCCTATTGCCGTGTTCCGGGCACTATTATTGACTCAACCCATGCATCTGAGGCTGAGTCTGGGCTGTATATATCTGTCTGATGTTAAACAGCCATATCCCTTAGTCGTCTTGTACGACAACGCATGGGAAGAGACGGGGTGGTTTGAATTCTACTCTGCCGGTAACCACGCGGCTCCTATAGGTAGTCTAAAAAATAAATGATTAAAAATAAGAAATTCCGACTGATGCGGAAACGATTGAAACAAATTTTTTATGCCTTTTTTTATACAACTTAGGTGGCAGACAAGCACACGGCCCACCTAATGGAAAGTGGTTACCGTGACCTATGAACATGTGTAACACCATCGGAGTCACATCCGTGCTGCCGACCCTGTAAGAACAGAGATTTTCTGTGCCTTCAGTGCAGAACACAAAATCAGGACAAGCCTTAGGTCTTCCCACTAACAGCACAAAGACTCTCCAGTGAGCTCTGGCTACCCTACTCACCGCCAGGAACACAACACGAGTTTGATAGCAGGGGGCACCTATTCATTTTCGACATTCGAACATTCGACTGCTATGCAGAGGGCGCGGATTCGATTCCCGCTCAGTGCAAATATTTGTATGCATGGATATGTATATTTGCATTGGTCTGGGTGTTTCTATGTATAATATGTATGTATTTGCAAAAAAAAAAGTATCTAAGTATGTTTATCTGCATTCTAGATCCCATAACACAAGCTAGTTAAGCTACGCTTACCATGGGTCTAGATAGCGTTGTGTAGAATGTCATGACATATTTATTATTATTATTATTATTATTATTATTATCTGGTATTGCTCTTCTCCTCTTCCAGTCATCAGAGACAGCAGTCGGTGGTATATCTCGTACGACGAGTACGGCTCTCTCTCGCAAAGAGAGTTACAAAGCACAGAGGCAGCATTACAGGAGAGAGAAGAAGAGAGCTGCATCTGCGCTACTCCACTCGATCGAAGATCCTTCGGTAGTGGTGTTAGCTGACTGGCTTAAGGTATGGCTATCAGTTTGTTGGAGCCCTCAAAGGTCCGACTTCGATATTTTGTTTTTTTACACCACTTAGTTGGCAGACAAGCACACGGCCCACCTGATGGAAAGTGGTTACCGTGACCTATGGACGTCGGTAACACCAGAGGAGTCACAGTCGCGCTGCCAACACTGTAAGTACAGAGTTTCTGTGCCGTCAGTAGAAGACAAAGCAGGACAAGCCTTTAGTCTTCCCACTGACAGTACAAATTCTCCAGTGAGCTCTGGCAGTCGCTTCACGGACAGTTTTTTTTTAAATATAGAACTCGTCAATTAGACTTCGCCTTGCCTGATGGTAAGCTAAAGGCAAAGTCTCAGAAAAGAAGGTCACCATTACTTACACATACCGTGTGACAATGGTGACACTCAGCTAGACGGCCTCATCATATGCTTTTTCACGCCCCGCTTATAGGACCCGGGACTGTAGGAAGAAGGAAACACGTGAGCTGGTAATGAATTCCAGGCCTTAATGGTGCGACAGAGGAAAGAGTCACCGAACCGCTATGTTCTTGATCGGATATCAAAATTTTTTTACTGCCACGTAGTTGGCAGATCTGCACACGGCTCATCTGATGGAAAGTGGTCACTGTTGCCTATCGACGCGTGCAACATCAAGGACTTGGGAAATCAACAGCAGGGAGTTCATTTCACAGCTTAAGCGTGCGGGGGATGAAGTTCCTTTCATTCCTGACTGTGTGTACTGTTTCAGCCAACTTATAATAGTACATGATTTGATTATTAAATATTATGACGTCACAATAATCTATTTGATATTTGGAACCCAGAGGCGGAGCCGAGTGAACCGCACCTGCAAACTGGGTAAACCTACTGATTGACGATCGACATGGTGCATGATGGGAACACCGTGGTTCCCTTCCCACACCCCAAGGAGTCATCTCGAAATAGAGCCATATGTCAGCGGGGGAGCGAGGGATATTCCTTATCGGGCACCACCTTACTCCTTTATATCCGAAGTTCTGAGAAGGCGTGCGGTTTTAGTCGGTTCGAATCCGATATAATCATCCCCACTAGTCGGCATTGTGAGCCGAGGTGCGAGAGTAACGTGTTATTGGCCACCTTACAATCCGGCATCTGAAGACCAGAAACGGCGTGCGATTTTAGTCGGTTCGTGGCCGATATAACCGCTCCCGCTATTCTTGGGGATTACCCCATGAAAAGGGGATCTATTTGATGACTTTTAAAGTAAAATATTTTGTTTTAGGTCCGCGGTTCCCTCAAATCCTGGACTAAGCTATGGTGCGTCCTGAAACCTGGTCTTTTGCTGCTCTACAAGAGTCCTAAAGCAAAGGTATTTTTTTTAAGCTAACTTATGTCTACGGTTTCACTCTTAACTTTTAATATACTACTAGACAGGCTGTACGGAACAGAGATTGGCTAAGTACCCGTACGACCTCAAACTTTGGACCTCATATACAAATGGATGTTAAAATTCGTGATGTACAGATGATTTTGTAATAATGATCGTTATCACAAAATCACCGAAACGACCCCATTTTTACAACCCTTTTATAGATGAGGTCCAAACATTGAGGTTGTACGGGTACTTGACCAAAAAGTTTGGTATCACGTAAACCCGACCATCTTCTTTTTATAGTTGAAACAAATGACATTTCAAAAGGCGCGCTTATGTAAGTTTCCAAATTCTTGAACTCATCGTTTCTGCGTAGTTGCGTACCGTTCCAAATAGGAAATTCAAAATCTGTTTTGCATCTCGTTCCAATTTCGAAATTTAAAATCGTGTTTCATGTCTCATTCCAAGTTCAAAATTTTGTTTTGCGTCTCCCAAATTCGAAATTCAAAATATTGTTTTACGTCTCATTCCAAATTCAAAATATTATTTTGCGCCTCCCAAATTCGAAATTCAAAATACTGTTTTGCGTCCCGTTTCAAATTCGAATTGCGACCCGTTCTAAATTCAAAATTTATTCTTCACCTCACCCAGGAACCGGGTCACAATTTTTGTTCAGAAGCTTTTCTAGTATGTATACTGAACCCATTAATTTACATACATTATATTCACGCCAATAACTCCCCAAAAAAGGTAGGCAGACGTGTATTAAACACATACTTACATATCAGTTTCACAGGTTTCACTCGCATATCTACCGTCTTATGTATACCAACGACTTATGTATACTACTAGACAAGCTATTTAGAACAATAATATTGTGTCATAGTTTGGAAAATATAGTGTGTCCGCGAGTGCTGTACCGCTCCCATGATACAGCGCAGCGTGGGTATCGCTGTAAAGAGAGAGAAATATAGAGTATTAGCTTAGAACGAGCGAGATACTGCCGTGAACGCAGGGCGGTATCTTGTTTGCTCTTTCAGCTCTTTGTTTCTCATTCTTTACAACGCTAGCAGTCACACTATAGTCAAATGAATTTTTTTTTTCGCGCATTTGCAGATCACAGATAAACAAAGCGAGGAGAATCTACCAAAAGTAAGTGATTGATATTATATTTTGTGCCGTTATTGCCTGTCTAGTAGTATAAAAAAAGTCTTTGAGTAAGATGTAGGGTAGTACGTAAGGTAGGCGTCAGCAAATTTGTAGTACCGATAATGTCGCACGTTTTTATCGGTACAGTAGCGATACTGTCGCGCGACAGTATCGCGATAGTAGCGATATGTATAATTTGGGCTAAGTTACAGTGGGCTATAGAAGTGCCTAGATAATGAAACTTCATATTCAATTTAGTGTTAAAGTTAATTCGTACACATGTTAATAATAGTAAATAAATTAGACTTATGTTGTCAAAGGATTGTAGACCTTAAGATAGGGAGGACATTATGAACCTGATTGTACATCTTTATGTATCACTACTATCGCGATGCTGTCACGCTTCAGTTGCTATGCCAACGCGACAACTGTAATAAACTGTCGCGTATAATATTTATTACATATACAACCGCGCGTTTGCATCGCTTCTATCGCACATAGCACATCCGTATGTGATCGATGCAGAAGTGCGTTTACAAAACGCACTAAATCATCGCTATAAAAATGGACTTAAGCCCGGTTCCCGCCAAAGCGGAGAGGACAGGAGATGAGATGTGTTTGAATAACCAATTAGATTTCGATATTTCTACTCCTCTCCGTTCAGTTTCGGTGGAAACGGTTCAAGCGGAGAGAAAAGGAGACATCTAATTTTTCTATAGAATTTTGTGCGAGCAAGCGGCGCGGTAGAACGGAGAAGTGTGTAGCCAGGTGACCGGCAGCGCTAGCAATATCACGCGCCTTTCCTCGCTACCTTCTAAAATTAATTGTGTTTCTTCAACCTCCAATTCCTCTACCTCAAACAAAATGTGCTTGATTACTATATTTTTTATTTCCATCTTTTGTTGTACCACATTATCTGCAATCATAAATTTTGTCAATTGTTATGTCAAATCGAACAACCCGCCCGGTATCGTTCCCGGCGCAAAGGTGCCCATGACACGCAGCGTTGCCTCGCTGAATCGCGATGGCCATCCTCTGCCCCAGAAACGAGCTGGGGCGATTATGAATTCCTTTCGTAGACAACGCTTGATTTATTTCGAGCTCACACAGCTCACATCTCCACTCCGCAACGCATCTCCTCTCAGCTTTGGTGGAAACCGGGCCTTACGGTGTAAAACATAAATTGTTACTACATAATTTAAAACTAATTTAAAATTGAATTTAATTTAGAATTGAATTGAATTGAAATTGAAAGCTTGTAAATGCTTTCATTTAATAGTTTTAGTTAATCACTGATGCTTGTTATAGTGTAATATTGTGCCGTTCTACGGAGGTGGGCGTTAATAACTGTAACACAGTTGTGAACTACTACGGTTATTCTCGTGCACATTTGCTATTATGTACCACTTTGTTTTCTGTTGCAATAAACATTATTATTATATTATTATTAATAAATGTAAATTTCTATCGGTGTTATGTGTATCTAACTACAAAACTTCGATATCAACATTCGGTTTTAGAGGCTAGGTGGCAGTCGCATCATGGAATATATCAGCAGTAAAGCCGCGTCACGGTTTTACTGAAAAGACGACCCCCATTGAGTTGGGGAAAGTAATCATTAGAAATGAAGTAAATGAAAATTTCGTCCCTTAGGATAATAGTCCCATAGGAAATACGAGACGAGCATTCTATCGAAGTCCTTTAAAATATGGAAACATACATATATATATTCATGCCTTAATCCCCGAAGGGTTAGGCAGAGGTGAATTAACACTCACATTTCACCAATCATTGTTTTCGGTCCTACGTGAAAGGTTTTTTTTTATACCACTTAGGAGGCAGACTAGCACACGGCCCACCTAATGGAAAGTGGTCACTATGGCCTATGGACGTGTGTAAAACCAAGAGCGTTACACTCGCGCTGCCAACCCTGCAAGCATTGAGAGTTTCTGTGCCGTCAGTGTAGAAGACAATGCAGGACAAGTTTTTGGTCTTCCCACTGACAGCACAAAACCCTACAGTGATCTCTGGCTACCCTACTCAATACCTATTGCCGTCTTCCGTGCACTATTGTTGACTCGAGCCTTGTATCTGTGCCTAAGTCTGAGCTGTATATGTCTGTCTGATGGTAAACAGCCCTATCCCTTAGTCGCCTAGTACGACACCGCATGGGAAGAGATGGGGTGGCCCAAATTCTACTCTGCCGGGTTTTAATTTTAAACTAAGAAGCATGCCATTCAATATTAAAACTTTTTGCGGTTTATAAGACTTTGCAGAAGGCGCTGCATATTCCATATATCTATTACTTTGTAATTTATTCCCGAGCGTTGTCCGAACCCTGGTCTGTAGTTTTAAATATACTTTTTTTTTTCTAACAGAGCAGTCATTGGGTGGGCACAGTCCTGCTAACATCCTGCCAAGTGATAGAGCGTCCCAGCAAGAAGGACGGCTTCTGTTTCAAACTTTACCACCCTCTAGAACAGAGCATCTGGGCACCGAGGGGACCACACAACGAGACGATTGGTAAGAAATTTTATGGTTTTTTAAGATCATCAGATTATAAATCTTGATCGTTGAATTCTCCATCTATTGACACTACGCTACTGTCTCTTTCACACACACAACCTCACACACAGGACCGCATCCACAAGGCGATGGCCAAGCACTAGACCACTTGTTAGATTTACTACCCGTAACGACTGCCATTGATATTCGTATGGCAACCAGGACCAACGGTGTAATGTGCTCTCCGTGTCACGACCAGACCAATGCAAATACCTATGTTTTTTTTTTATACCACTTAGTTGCTAGACAAGCACACGGCCTACCTGACGGAAAGTGGTTACCGTAGCCTATGGACGTTTGTAACACCAGAGTAGTCACAGTCGCGCTGCCAACCCTGTAAGTAGTCTCTGTGCCGTCAGTTTAGAAGACAAAGCAGGACAAGCCTTTAGTCTTCCCACTGACAGCACTAATTCTCCAGTGAGCTCTGGCTACCCTACTCACCGCTGGGAACACAACACGAAGTTATTATAACCGCGGTATTCTGGAGGGCGGAGGTACTTTCCCAGTCGGACTGGTCAATTGGGCGGAAATACCGCCGTGTCCTACCTCCTAGTAGTATTTATGTATAAAAATATTTGCACTAAACAGGGATCGAACCCGCGCGTACTGCGTAGCGTTCACTACCGTCACGCTACGGAGGGCGTCTCGTTAGTAGTATGTTCTCTGATCAGATAATATCGTTTGTTCCCAGGAGCAGTGGTACAACAATAGCCTAATATTAATTAGATATCTAGTGAAAATTTTTATAGCGCGATGTAGCATCAATAATACTATCGTAGTTCGACCCGTTATCTCTAGATGGCGTTAGTAGTATCTTATCTGAGCACGTTATGGTTTGTCCCCAGGCGCGGTGGTCCAGCCATTGCCGACCGCTCACCTGATATTCCGCGCGCCCTCACAGGCCGCCGGTCATTGTTGGCTCGACGGACTAGAGTTAGCGTTAAGATGCAGCAATGCTATGTTACGGTGAGTTATCATCATCAGCTTTTAAACCTAGAAAATAAGACCTAGGAAGTAAGGGGGGCTAAAGTTGTATAGATGTGGTACGGAACCCTTCATAGACGAGTCTTAGTCACGATTCGCCGGTTTTTTGAGACAC
Source organism: Eilema griseolum (assembly GCA_963662185.1). NCBI lineage: Eukaryota > Metazoa > Arthropoda > Insecta > Lepidoptera > Erebidae > Eilema > Eilema griseolum. The sequence goes on from OY759257.1 coordinate 9,533,628, forward strand.
GGTTCTTTTTATGTGCACGCATGAGTGCGAGCGAAATGATACTACTTTAGAATTACTTTGTGAATGCACGGTACCTCTATGCGTTCCGTCTGTTATTTTTAGGTAGGAAAAAAAACGGAACCCTCTAGAATCACTTTGTTGTCCGTCTGTTTGTATGTTTGTTTGTCTGTCTGTATGTTTGCTTGTCTGTCTGTCTGTCAAAACCTTTTTCTCAGGAATGCGTGGAGATATCAAGTTGAAATTCATACCACATACAAAGGTTTATAACGTTTTTTTTACACATCTTAGATGACAGATAAGCCCAAGTGGTTACCGTGACCTATGAACGTATATAACACCAGGGGACTGTCACTGTCACACCCGTGCTGCTGACCCTGTAAGAACAGAGAGTTTCTGTGCCGTCAGTGCAGAACACAAAATCAGGACAAGCCTTTGGTCTTCCCACTGACAGCACAAAAACTCTCCAGTGAGCTCTGGCTACCCTACTCTTCACCAGGAATACAACACGAGGTTATTATAGCTGTGGTATTCTGTAGGGTGGAGGTACTTCCCCAGTCGTCGGACTGCTCACTTAGGACGGAAATACCGTCGTGTCGAAGGTTTATGTAGCTTAAGTTACGGAACCCACGGTGCGCGAGTCCGACTCGCACTTATCAGCTTTTTAGCAATCTTAGTACGGAACACTAAAACTCTCGTCGTACAGATGTTCCCGTTCGCGGCCCGAGCAGACAGTAGCTCCCGACGCGCCGCAAACCCAGACCAATCTTTCGCATGAAGATCTCGAGAAGCACTTTAATGAACACGGTAAGTTCTTAGACTGTTATACCTACAGCTCTTCTAAAACGCGTATAAATCTCTGGGCATATATCTTGAACCTAAAATGTGCTTTCTACGCGCAGTTTCTTGGGAGTCTTTTGAGGATAGCCGGGGCCGTGGTCGAATTGAAACTCACCAATCATAGATTATAAAGCAATCCGCGCGCCAGGGGTCAAGATATGTGTCACATGCAGAAAGTTTCTTTTTTAATTTCGTGCGTAATTTCCTCGATTACCACACTAGTTATCTAGGACTTGGACTGACTAATACTGCACGCCATCACTGGCCTTTATATACGGGTGTAAGATTGTCTAGAGCATATTCCTCGCACCACGGATGACAAAGTACAAGAGTGCAATCAGTGACGTTATACAATAAGCTACCCACAGAGTTTAAAATTATCTATAGTGTGACCAAATTCAAAAATAAATTTAAAGCATATTTATTGGGGAAAGGCTATTATAGCATTGACGAGTTTATTAATGACAAACACTAGAATTAGGTAATTATTGTATTTGTTAACCATTTGGAAATGTAACTGGTATTGACAATTGTTATTGGAGTGAATTTATTGTAATTATTTTATTATTATTTCGTAGTTGTTATTAAATTTGACAAATTTTCAACACAATGTAAAATTGTTATGAAATAAAATACTTATGACTTATGACTTATAAAAAGCCCCCTCGGGTGTGATAACCATTGTGTCCCCACTTACACCCAGAAATTCTCTTTCTGGGGGCAAGTGGGAACATAGTAGCATCGCGCCACCGCTCTGCAGTGTAGACATCTGAAGACAGTGCAGTTTTAGTCGGTTCAAGTCCCATATAACCGTATTTGAGAGGGTTCCCGCACAAAAAAGTAGGTCTGCACGACCTACGTGTCAGAACTCCAATACATGGGTAATATCAGTGTTTGTTACAATTAGTGTTAATTTTTGTAATTTTCTTTATCTACATGTAAACAAGTAATAATATTACAATGTTTATCAGTGCAATCGTCTTTATTAATATTTCTAAGTTTCTTCTGCGCAACGTTATAAAAAAAAAAAAAAAAACTAAGGTAAAGATTTTTTCCACCTACCCTCACTTATGCTAAAATTAATATGTAGTGCTAAAATTTTCTGAGCTATCGTCCTGTAGTTCGCCACTAATGTACATATCTGACTACTCACCGAGACGACCGACTTCAGTAGACCGAAAAGGAACTTTTCAAACCCAAAAAAAGACTCGAAAGACCAAATGGGCTCAATTCATGGATTCCATAGAAATCCTGTCAAAAGACCACGATTCTAGCGAATCACCTACACCAGAAAGAGATAGCCGGTTCTTAGACTTCTTGCGAAGGAAAGAAACGCATATAATTCGGAACGCTCCGTCTACGTCCTCTGTAAGAGTTATTAAAGAACCAAAGGAGAGTAAATTTACTAGTAAAAGTTTGGCTTCAAGTCCATACAAACTTGAAATTAAAAAACCTATATTCAGATGTTTGGAGATCCCAAAACTGTCTTTTCCAGACAAGGCTAGAGAAAAACCTAATATTCTAGAAGAAAACTTCATAAAATTCATGTCAACATTTCCCAAAAGACGCAGCTCCACGCCGTCGACGTTCAAACAGAAACGTGTAAGCGAATTACGGGAATCGGGGGTCAAAACCGATTCTGAGAACGACGATGTGTTTCTTAAGGGCCAGAGAAAGAAGCTCTATAAGGGGTCTGAAGTGATATGTGATACGCCCGAAAATATTATTATTAAGACAGCGCCCTCTGCTGAGAGAGTGAGGGACTATAGTAGCTCTTCGAGTGATGATGATGAATATAGGTTAGTTTAGATAGAAGAAAGATATTTTAAAAGTTTTATTTAGGTAAATTTGTTGGTGGATTATTTTAGTGATGTGTCGGATAGTCGGCGGATATGGGTCCGATTGCGGATACTTTGGGTGAAAATCCGCGTATACGCATCTTAGTTAGCTTTACTGGTTAAGTAGTCGGCCTAACGATGAGAGAGATCCAGACTTCGTGAATCCAAGCTATAATAATACTGATGTGAACCCACTCCTAATACAAGCGATTTAACATTACTGGAAGGGTTAATGCGGAAATTAGTAAATTTTTGGAGGATTATGTTTATTGATGTGTCGGATAATCCGCGGATATGGGTCCGATTGCGGATACGCATCTTAATTAGCGTTACTGGTTAAGTAGTCGGCCTAACGATTAGAGAGGTTCTTGCTTCGTGAATCCAAGCTATAATACTACTGATGTGAATCCACTCCTAATACAAACGATTTAGCTTAGCTGGAGAGGTTTTTGAGACATTTTATTCCATCGGTATCGTTGCGCGTGATCTTCAAACTACTATAGATAGTTTCATTTCACGGTGTATAGAAAATATTTGCTATAAAAATATATATTTTTAGGTCTTCATCTTCGCCAGGCGCAACCGAAGCTTTTCACTTCGGAGTCTGCGGTCCGCTTTACCAGTCCAATTGCGGACTTGTCTGGACTTATATTTTCCGTAAAGCGACTGTCATCTGACCTCCACTACCCAATGGCGATATTTATACCAGTTGTTAGGGTTTTTAGGGCTCCAACTACCCGTAACGACTGCTATAGGTAGTGGAAAGTAATAATGTAAAAACATCCACAAAAAAGTAACGGATACGGATATCTCGGATATAAGCGAATACGAATATCCGATACATCACTAATTTGTTTTTAAACGAACTGTTTAAAAAACTATTAATATAAAATAAAGTATTAATTAACTTAAATAAATGAACCTCTGCGTTGAAATCAATAATCTGTTACAATTTTAGGAACTCACCTGCGTTCTCACACATAAGTCACGTACGCGATAAATACTCGCTCATAGATTACAGTAAATTACCGTCAGCTAGTTTCGAGGCGAGCAGAGTCGAGAGGCGAGACGATAGGATGACGTCACACAATGTTTACGTCGCCGGGAATATTGTGGCAAGCGGAGATTTAGATGGTATTCAGATAATTAATGTAGAATTTATAAGCTATCTTTCAGTGTGACCAACCTTTTTAGAGGAGGTAGGACACGGCGGTATTTCCGCCCAATTGAACAATCCGATTGGGGGAGTACCTCCGCCCTACCACGGTTATAATAACTTCATGTTGTGTTCCCAGCGGTGAGTAGGTTAACCAGAGCTCACTGGAGAATTTGTGCTGTCAGTGGGATGACTAAAGGCTTGTCCTGCTTTGTCCTCTACACTGACGGCACAGAAACTCTGAGCTTACAGGGTCGGCAGCGCGAGAGTGGCTTTTCTGGTGTTACACACATCCATAGGCCACGGTAATTACTTTCCATCAGGTGGGCCGTGCGCTTGTCTGCCACCTAAGTGGTATAAAAAAAACCTGACACAGAATATACGAATAGTACTACCGAACGGTGATTTTATCGAGTGGTGATTCTTGAAACGAAAACTTCTCTAGAAAGAGGTCGAGTCACATCTCAAACGGTGACTGTCTTTATTACCAAGCCATAATACATGCATATATAATCACGCCTTTATCCCTGGAGGGTTAGGCAGAGGTGAATTAACAACCACATTTCACCAATAATTGTGTTCGGTCGCACGTAATAGGAGGTTGACTCGAGCCATGCATCTGAGGCTGAGTCTGGACTGTATTATATCTGTCTGATGTTAAACAGCCCTATCCCTTAGTCGCCTTGTACGACACCGCATGGGAAGAGATTGGGTGGCCCTAATTCTACTATGCCGGAAACCAAAACATTACAAATTGATGAGGGTTGGTCACACTGTTGGTTTAATTAATATTGTGCTAGGAATTATATTTTGGTGTGTTATAAATATGTTGCAAGAGTAAGTAGAATCTAGTGTGTGTACCTAAAATCTTGCTAATTCAGTTGTTGGGTTTGATTTGCTTACCAATTTGAACATATTTACTGTTTTTTTGGATTAAGTTATGTAATTATTTAGTCACCTATAAATTATGTTATGAACATTAAAATCTTGTGGGTGACTCTAATCATAACAAAAATTTACGCTCGTCCAATAACCTACAACACTGTCCCATTCACACGACAAGGCTTGTCCACTCTTCTTTCTTAGTCCATCAGTCTTCTATGGGACACACTTATGAAGATCAGGATGTCCAGAAACCGTTTTATATTCAAGACTTCATTACACCAGCTCTACAACAACCCACAGTTGCCAAACTAATCATTTCAGATCTCATCAGTATGTATTTGATATGTATTCATATAGGTATATTTTTTTGTGTATCATATAGGTATATATTGGTCAAATGTGTATCTAGTTTATGATAATTGTATATATTTATATATGGATATATCAATTAATTGCATTTTTATCATAAAAAAAATATTTTTTGTGTAACTACCTACCTTGGAAAAATTCTCACCGCAACACTTCGTGCACATAATTTGATATAAATATCTCTGCGTCACCCTAATGTTGACTGGTAGAAAATGCCTATGGCATTAAAACCGCCTTTGTTTACAATCTTTGTGTATTTGTGCAAAAATCTTTAAATAAACAAAAAAAACATGACCGCTTAGAAAAAAAGCGGTACCCATTAATTTTGTTTCGGGTTATGATTGGCAAATGGGTACCGCCTGCTATCAAACTTATTACGATCGTTTAGACAGCAGTTTTAATTTTTTAATGATTTATTTACTTGTATAAGTAACATGTGCATTAACTTGTATTAAAAAAGCTATTATTTTATAACTACTGTTAAAAAAGCTGTTACGTCACTCGGTCGCTCGCGTGAATGTCGGTTAACCAAACATAGCGTTTCCCTATACCATAGCGTTTGATGTTAATTAATAATAATAATAAATACATAATGGTAATGATTATAGATTTAATGTAGATTTAAGAAATTGACAAATGTATTAAATTTGCACGCCATCACATGGCAGAATATGAGCGAACTACACTATGTTTTTATACCACCTCTATACACCATGTTATAGCAAATAAAAAAAAAAAAAAAGATTAATCCCATCTTTGTACAAAATTTCACTAAAAGCGGTTCATTGGTTTAAGCGTCAAAGCATAACAGACACATACTTACTATCGTATTTAAAAAAGACGACCAGGATAATTCGGTAATTAAGTAATATATGGAAAAGTAAATAAATAAATTAAGCCCTTAATATAAATATGAGTTACAGTTAAACAAATACTAGATTGAGACATATCTTATCTTATCTAAAATTACTCACACTGCCATTGTAAATCTAAGTGTTATCTATCACTGTCGGCAAGATATATTCAAAGTTTTCAGGAAACCTTTTCAATTATTTCCTTGTATGATTTCTTGATAAAAGGTACTCTCATTTATTTGTCTATCAGTGCTAAGATTGGTTTCCCGGCAAGATCTTTATGTGAACGGCACTACATGTGGTGTGCACAACGTGCACTATGATGGCGACCTATGTACCGAGCCATAGGAAATCGCGGCATTATGGGGGACATAACATAACATAAACTCACGACTATATCCCCGAAGGGGTAGGCAGAGGTGCTAGCACCCACATTTCGCCAGTTTATGTTTAGGTCCCAATGTAATAGGTGGTCTATTGCCATTAACCGGGCACTTATAAACCTGAGATAAATACACTCATAACTTCGAAAAGCATCGAAAAGTCATTGCTGTGTGCCATGGTAAAACCTGAGATCGCAACCGAGACTTCGTCTCAGCAGTCCATTACACCACTAGGCTACCGCGGTACGTGTCGGGGGACGAGATAAATAGCATGAGTTGATTTATTTTGCATTGAATAGGCCGTTAATCGACTGGGGATTTCCCACAGGGATCACTGAGCCACATTTTCCTATTTTTATCCGACTACGTTAAAGCAAAACGAGGGTTATGATTTTGACGATGTGTATGTATGTCCCAGCCACCTTTTTCAGATCGTCAGTCCACCTGGCTAGGGGGCGTCCTACCGATATGCCTGTCAATCTCACCTTCGGCAACCAAAACGACCCACAGGCGGCGTGCGTTTTAGTCGGTTCGAGTCCGACACAACCTCTCCCACCGGCTCCGGTGGGGAGGGATCCGTGGGGATTTTGCGCACGTAAAAAAAAGGGGCGCCTTACCTTTCTTTTACCTTCTCGCGACTGGGACAGACTGGATGCAGAAGGCGGAGGATCGGAGAAAATGGCGCACATTGGGAGAGGCCTATGCCCAGCAGTGGACTACGGTGGGCTATTTGATTGATTGATTGATGTATGGATGTATGTATGTAGGTTCATCTGTTCCCTAATAGCTCCTCAACTACTTATTAGAACTGAACAATTGAGGTATCGTTAGAAGCGTCTTAGTCGACCGCTGCTATGGACTACATGAAGTGTCACTGAATTTAATGTGGCCGTGAACTCTAGCGGTTATAAAGTACTGTGTTAAAAAATAAATTAGAGATAAATATGTCATGTTTGGTATCAACTGAAAGGGCTTAACTAGCACATTTTAAATATGTATATATTATATCTATTGCTTGCCCCAAAATAATGTAAATGAATAAAAAATATGACTGCTAAAAAAAATCACGCTCTAAAAACTGTTAAATAAGAAAATATCAAAGATAACTGTGGTCGTATGCCATTTAGTCTTATAGAAAAATACATTTTGGGAAAATTGGCATACGACCACGGCTATCCTTGATATTTTCTTGTTTAACACTTTTTATAGCGTAATTTTTCAGTAGTCGGGTTTTAGTTTTAAACCTATTTTTTCAATTTGCATTAAAAGTTCAATAAAGAGTAGAGGAAGCTCGTAATATGTAAATACATATAAGCAAATCAAATCAAATCAAATTTATTTATAATCGTTGTACAGTATTTCACATGGTTCTTTTTTTTTTTTTTTTACGTGCGCAAAATCCCCACGGATACCTCCCCACCGGAGCCGGTGGAGGAGGTTATGTCGGACTCGAACCGACTAAAACGCACGCCGCCTGTGGGTCGTTTTGGTTGCCGAAGGTGAGGTTGACAGGCATATCCCTCGCACCCCGGCCGACCCAGGGCCATCTCTCACGATCTGGCCCCCTTCTCGGGTTGTGGGGACTACAGTCCCCAACTCGACCCCGGAAACGGGGAGGCGCGCCAGTCGCGCCACCGCCGCGGCCTGCTTCTGCCAGGGTGACAGGCGGCTCCACCTGTCACCCCCAGGCCGGCGCTCATGGGGGGCGGAGGTCGTTCATCGACCTCCGACGCCCGAGTTGCCTTCGTACGCGGGCAGCTTGGCTTGCGATCCTTCGTCGCTCCCGCTGCCGCTCCCGCCCCGCCTCCTCCTTCACGAGCATTACTTGCTCGCAGAAGGAGGCGCCGGCCGCCCACGCATCCGCGCAGCGGACCATCGCCGCGAGCAAGGTGGAGAGCGTGAGAACTCTCACTCCCAGGGCCGCCACAAGCTCCCGCCTCGGCGTCTCCCACGCCGGACACTCGGTGAGCGTGTGCGGACCTGAGTCCTCGCTCGCGTCGCAGTGATGGCACTCGGACGTTGGCTCTTTCTCCATCCGACGCAGATACTTTCCGAAGCACCCGTGTTCGGTGATCATCTGCGTCAGACGGTACGAGAGGCTGCCGTGTGGCCTCTCTAGCCACTCCCCCATGATGGGTCTTACCGCCGTTACTACGGCGTGTCCTATATTTCACATGGTTCTTAATCTATCGTGCGTTATTACATTGTGCATGGGTAGGTAAGCAGATGACGCGCTGCGGTCTCTACCTACCCTAGAGTGAAATCCGCATGAATATATGTGTTTAGACGTAACATAATACTCCCACTGGATATTAAACAAAGTTTTGCCTCCCTCGCATCAACTCGATGTAGCTAAAATAACAAACATGTACTTACCTAATTAAAGCGTATTATCTTGAGTTTCTCGTATGTTTATGGACGTGGTATCATACCTGGCGGTGTATTATAGAAGTTATATGTTATGTTTGCCGTGTGGTTCCGGCAGAGTAGAATTAGGGCCACCCCATCTCTTCCCATGCGGTGTCGTACAAGGCGACTAAGGGATAGGGCTGTTTAGCATCAGACAGATATAAGCAGCCCAGACTCAGCCTCAGAACAATAAATAATATTATAAATAATATAATAATATATTCTACAACATTCTACACAACGCTATCTAGACCCATGATAAGCATAGTTTAACTAGCTTGTGTTATGGAATCTAGAATACGGATAAATATACTTAAATACTTTTTTTTTTGTAAATACCCATACTCATGCATACAAATATTTGCACTGAGCGGGGATCGAACCCGCGCCTCCTGCGTAGCTGTCGCGTTCACTACCACCACGCCACAGAGGCTGTCAGATGCATGGCTCGAGTCAACAATAGTACCCGGAATACGGCAATAAGGTGACCCCCTCTTATCATTATTGGTGAAATGTGGGTGTTAATTTACTTCTACCTAACCCTCCAGGGATAAAGGCGTGATTATATGTATGTAAAAAAATAAAAAGCCTGTCAAGTGCGAGTCCGATTCGCGCACACACAGGGTAGCTTACAAAACTGAATTGAGGAATTAACGTATTATAAAGCTGAAGAGTTTGTTTGTTTGTTTGAACGCTCTAATCTTAGGAACTACTGGTTCTTATTGATTAATTATTTTTGTGTTGAATAGTCTGTTTATCGACGTAGGTCTTAGACTATATATCATTACGCTACTACTTAATGGAGCGATGCAGTGGTCATAAATGTACACAAATTCGGTAGATTCCCATACATTATTTGAAGACTAAATACGGGCTCAAAAAATAAATAAAATAAAATAAATTAATACGGGCGCAATACGGGCTCAAATAGATGATATGAGGTTTCAAAATGTGAGAGACGATCTTGGGGCGGGTCAGCTAGTAAGTTTTAATATGTTTGGTTTTGACTATATACAAGCTCTAGACGCTGTAAATGGTATTACAATTTTGATAAACCTACTCGCATTTTATGTCCCCTGTGACCCTCGGGGGTGAATACCTTTCATATGAGATCTCATTCGACCAAAATCGGTCCAGCTGTTAGGTAACTTCATATCCTTTCATCCGCTTTTTCGCGTTGAAAGATAACGTTAAAAGGTTATGTCCTTTCCTAAGCTCTAATTAAATAATATAATTATATCTAATTTAATAATATAGTCTATCTTTTTGCCGAATTTCTTCAAGATCAATTCAGTGGTTTAGGCGTGAATAACATGATTCCTCACAGGTTTTTGTGAAATAAACTTAACGGTGGAACTGGCGGGGGTACCAGAAAAGCGCGGCAAAAGATACTCACAAGGTCTACTTTTCACAGAACTTCTAGTATTATTACCACTCAAAATATCGTGAGTTTCCCCACATTATTTTCATAAGAAACATTAATAACTAAAGATGAAAATGATAAAATAATAATTCAACTTTAGTACACATATTACATTTTTGAACATTCTTGTTGATATTAACGTTAAAAACAAACACGAAAAGTTCTCTTTTATATTATTTGTATTTGAAGTTACCCGCAAGCTGGAAAACAATGTACTTAAGTAGGTTAACACGAATTCATGAATAACATTGTAGCCATAGAAATGAGAATCAATTTAGCGAAGGCCGAATATCTCAGAGACTATATCGATTGATACCAAATATCCGAGTTTATGCCAAAAATCTCTAAAGTTGCCGAATATATCAACTGATGACGAATTTCTTGACTGATGCTGAATTTCCCTGCCAATGCCGAATTTTCCGGTTGGTGACGAATATTATAGTTGATGCCGAATATTGGTGAGCTAATGCAATTTTTTCCGGCTGATACTGAATATTGGCGGGTTGTTGCCGAATATTCAGGCAGATGCCGAATATTGGCGAGCTAATGCCGAATATTCCAGCTGATGCCGAATATTTTTTTTTTTTATACCACTTAGGTGGCAGACAAGCGCACGGCCCACCTGATGGAAAGTGGTTACCGTGGCCTATGGACGTATGTAACACCAGAGAAGCCACACTCGCAACATGGCACACTAGCTACCAACGGAATATTTGACAACAACCCGCCAATATTCGGCATCAGCCAAAATATTTGACGTCAGTTCGCCAATATACGGCACCAGTCGGAATATTCAGCATCAGCTCGCCATTATTCGGCATCTGCCGGAATATTTATCAACAACCCGTCAATATTCGTTTTTCTAGGAGGTAGGACAAGGTAGTATTTCCGCCCAATTAAGCAGTCCGAATGGGGAAGTACATACCTCCGCCCTACAGAATACCGCGGTTATAATAACTCCTCTGATGTTGCATGTCTGGCACCTAAATGGTATAAAAAAAAGGTTAGGTATTTACTAGTATTAAAAAAATATAGGCTATATACATTTCGATTAACAAGACGAGGCGTTCAATCGATAACGTAAATGTACCTTATGGGTTTATACTCTTTAATGTATAAATAGAAAATGCCTCGCTTGAACAACCTTTCAGACCAATTTATTAAGCGAGGGTATAATTAGGTTTGTACATACACATGTACATTCATGTGAGGATACAGTCTCTGTGGCGTGGTGTTAGTGATCGTAGCCACAAAATATTTTCAGACAATTTATATGACCACTTTCCATCAGGTGAGTCGTGTGCTCGTCTGCCACCTAAGTGGTATAAAAAATGTTATCTATATATGCTACGGCGAAGCAAAAGGAAGGTTATTTGCTATTAAAACGACTGCTACAAACAAATCGTCAAGTTAAGAGCTCCATATATTTTCATAGCCGTTACTATTGCCGGCCAATCGGTGTTTTTGCACGTGCGAAGACAAGTTGATATATGTATGTATTTGTTTATGCTCGCCTCGAGTCCTTCGGTTGTATTGGCACAATACAAATGTGTATAAGTTGACTACGAGCTTTTCTCGTTCGCTTGCTAGCGACTAAATGTGAGGACATAACATACATTCATATAATCACGCCTTTATTCCTGTAAGGTTAGGCAATAATTGTATTCGGTCTCACTCACGTAATAGCGGGTGAGCCTATTGCCAAATTCCGGGCACTATTTAATTGTTGACTCGAGCCATGCATCTGAGCCTGAGCCTGGGCTGTATATATCTGTCTGATGTTAAACAGCCCTATAGTTTAGTCACCTTGTACGACACCGCATGGGAAGAGATGGGGTGGCCCTAATTCTACTCTGCCGGTAACCACGAGGCAAGGACTTAAATCATAACCTATATACATGGTGTACTATGCATCGTCTTTTACCGTAATGAATGATTTGGTGAGCTCTTTCAATTAGTCCTACCAGCGGTGAAGGGTGACTTTTAGGGCTCCGTACCTCAATAAGAATAAAACCGAACCCTTAAACGATCACTTCGTTGTCCGTCCGTCCGTCTGTATATCTGTCTGTCTGTCAGTCTGTCTGCCAAGACCTTTTTCTCAGGCATGCTTGGAGAAATCGAGTCGAAATTCATACCACATACTCAGGTTTATAATGTCTTGATACTGTGCAATAATTTAACTTGTAAGTCAACGCATTCAAAATATATTACGGTTTATGTAGCTTAAGTTACGGAACGCTCGGTACGCGAGTCCTACTCGCACTTGACCGGCTTTTTTAAAGGAAAGCCAGTGATAATATAAAAAAAAATCTTCATGTAGACGTATTATCGTTTGCATCTGAGCCCGGTGTGACCTCGATGTCCGCCTTCCGGCTCTTCCTCCTCGAAGATCGTGTGAAGAGTCACACGATCTTGGGTGTCCATGTTAGTGAGACCATTTGCACGCATGTCACTGTCCATGACTTCAAGCCAGAACTTCTTTGGTTTACCCCTTCTAACTGGACACGGCGGGGCGCACTTTCCTTCCTCGCATTGTGAAGTCTTGGAATCCTTCACCAATGCACATGTTTCTTTCTTCCTCCAGTCCTGGGTCCTTTAAACAGGCCGTTAAAAAGTGTCTGTAAGTGTGACCCTCTTTCCTGAGACTTTGTCTTCATCTTACCATCAGGTGACGTGTCCTATTTAAAAATGACGTAAATTACGAGAACATCACACATGAGATGCCAGGCACGAATATCTAATCACATAATAAAGGCATACTCGTATTTGCAATTGTGCATATAAAAATCATTTGTCTGTCTGTTAAGAACAATAAAGTCGAATATTTCTATGTTGAATAATCAAGATGAGATCAGAAGGAAGTGTTAGAAAATGTTAGTCAATTAGACTTCGCCTTGCCTGATGGTAAGCTGAAGGCAAAGTCTCAGAAAAGAGGGTCACCATTACTTACACATACCGTGTGACAATGGTGACACTCAGCTTGACGGCCTCATCATATGCTTTTACATCAGAGAGACCAGGGAGACCCTCATATTGTGAAATGAACTATTTGTTATCAACGATTCTATTTATACTAGTGGTTCTGTGGCTGCGTGTCTCCCGGCAGAGTAGAATTTGGATTTAGGGTCGGCAGCGCGAGTGTGACGCTCCTGGTGTTGCACGAGTCCATAGGCCACGGTAACCACTTCCCATCAGGTGGACCGTGTGTTTGTCTGCCACCTAAGTGGTATGGGTAATGGACTGCTGATACGAGGTCTCGGGTTCGATCCCAGGTTTTACCATGGCACACACCAATGACTTTTCGATGCTTTTCGAAGTTATGTGTGTATTTATCGCTGGTTCATAAGTGCCCGGCTAATGGCAATAGGCTCGCCACCTATTACATTGGGACCTAAACATAAACTGGCGAAATGTGGGTGCTAGTACCTCTGCCTACCCCTTCGGGGATATAGGCGTGAGTTTATATTTTGTATATTATTATTAATAAATAAAATTATTAGGTGAAGCGAAATTTTTTTTACCTCTCCTTACAAAAATTGCGCGGACGGAGGAGTATGAATTTTCCCACACCTATATTGTTAGTCTGTGGTCAATTGGAGAATAAATAATATTATTTGTCTATAGTCTTATATACTGACATACCGCTCTTTTTTAAATAAAATCCCAAGATATAAAAATGAAGTAATTGACCTTGGTGAAATATTTGAAGTTTATGACAATAGACCTTTAATAATGTTCAAACTTATACTATTTAAACTATTGATGGCACTTGGTGGAAGTTGTTGTTACACATATTAAGAACTCACTTAAAAATATTTTCTCAGTAAAAAATTTCAATATGTGTTCAAATTCATAAACTTTAAATTAATTATGGTCAAATTTCGACCACAGGACGACCGCTAGTACACCTAATAGTACGAGTAGGTAGTTATAGAAGTTTAGGAAAAAAACTCATCCTTAAACATGCGACTAATCGCAAAAACAAAGTCGCAAAGTCCATTCGCATCTTTCTCATTCTGACTTAATATTATGTATGTAAACAACTTGTGTCATGTACTCGAATTTTGTATTTTACCCATGGTTGACTCAGTGCTTCACTCTTCACTCGTCAGTGCTTTATCTGCCGTAGCGCTGTGCGCACGTGTGTACGTCCTTATTAAAATACGCGTGTTTGTGTGAGTGCAGACAAGAAGTTCCTGTGTAAACATAATATAAATGTGTATGTGTCAGTGTTCGGAATTCCATTATGAAATTTAAAGAAATCGTGTAATTAAATTCGAATTACGGGATTCGAAATTCAAATTCCATTATAATATTTTTAATGTGTTGAATGTGTACGGAATTTAATTAATTTCCATTATAAAATTGAGTGGAATTGTGTAATTAAATTCGAATTGGATTCGAAAATCAAATTCCATAATAGTATTTTCGGTAAAAACTTAATAATTGAAGTGTTAAACAATGAGCCTTGAATTCAAATTCCATTATATACTGGATTAATTCTATGAACTTAATATATTTATGGTAAAAACAGGATTCTAAATCTTATCCCAATGAAAATTAGGATTTTGGGATGTATAGATGGAGTGGCGTGGAAGGATTGAAACGGAGAACATTGCGGTGTAATAGATGATATAGTGAACAATAGAGAAAAGGATGCTTAGATGATCTGGACGCGTAGAGAGAATGGACGAAACTGATGTATGAGGGGAAAGTAAATGTACGCTACGGGTCGATCTAACGGGCGTGGGTTCGATTCCAGCTCACAGCAAACATTTTAATCATTAATGTCTGGGTGTTTCTATGTATTTACAAATAAATATATATATATCTAAGTATGTTTCCGCAGGCTTGATCCCATGGTTGGTTTAAAAGTTGTTTTACCGTTCTAACAAATAAAGTCAGCTTAGGTACAAAAATATCGAAGGCTTTATTATCCTTGGCGATTTCGTTGAACAAATCTAGGTGAAATTTGCCTAAGCGATAAATTATAGCCTCCGGATATCTCCCCAAAACACGATAACCTTTAAGCTCTTCAAGGTAGCAATGCTACACTTAAAACTAGTCTCAAGTCTCATTCATATCGTTCTGAATATTACCGTTCTAATATCGGCGACCCCGACTTCTAGAATACGGCCTAATATATTTAAATATTGTTTTAAAACAAAGTAAATAGTGTTGTAACAAGAATAAAATAAATATGTGTATAATATTATTTGTACGAAAAGATAACACGTTTATTGTGTTTTGAATAATATTGTTCATTTATCTTTTATCTTTATAAATCAGTTTATCTTCAGACAAGTAAAATATATTGCAAGGATTCAAACGATTTGTTGATACTCTGGGTCACGATTCTGCATTTTTTTACACCACTTAGGTGGCAGACAAGCACACGGCCCACCTGATGGAAAGTGGTTACCGTAGCCTATGAGCATGTGCAACACCAGAGATGCCACAGCACAGTCTCTGTGCCGTCAGTGTAGAGGACAAAGCAGGACAAGCCTTTAGTTATCCCACTGACAGCACAAATTCTCCAATTAACTCTGGCTACCCTATTCACCGCTGGGAATACAACACGAAGTTATTATAACCGCGGTATTCTGTAGGGCGGAGGTACTTCCCCAGACCGACTGCTCGATTGGGCGGAAATACCGCCGTGTCCTACCTCCTTATGTCCTTTTATGTCATAGAGAAACCACTGACACTGTAAATTAAGTTGTCATTTATTTTATAGTGGCACTTTACAGGTCTATTTGTATTAGTGTATTTGGTAAATAATAACCGCGTGTGGAGAGTACATTTGACAAATATGGCTAATACCGACTACTAAAGTTGCGGTACGCTGTGATGGCCGTTTTGACACGACTGGTTTTGCTAGTTTTCTCTTTTTTGGTGCGCTTAATATTGGACAATGAACAGTTAGACGAATAAAGAAAAATATGGCGAGACTGGCACAGAAGAAAATAAACTTCACACACAAAAAAAGACACGACAATATATCCGTCCAATTGAGCAGTTTGACTTAGGAAGTACCTCCGCCCTACAGAATATTGCGGGCATAATAACCTAGTGTAGTGTTGTGTTTCCGGCGGTGAGTAGTCCAGAGCTCACTGGAGAGTTTTTGTGCTGTTAGTGGAAAGACCAAAAGATTATCCTGCTATGTCTTTTACACTGACGGCACAGAAACTCTTAATGCTTGTAGGGTTGGGCAGCGCGAGTGTGACTCTCTTGGTTTTGCACGCGTCTATAGGCTACGGTGACCACTTTACATCAGGTGGGCCGTGCGCTTGTCTGCCACCTAAGTGGTATTAAAAAAAAAAGAAAACGAGTAAAACCATTCGCTCATAACGGCAATCATAACGTACCGCAATTATAGTATTTAAGCTATCTGGAAATTTACCATGTTATTGCTTCGAGTTTCCGATATTTCAGTGCTGTTGTAAGCACCATGATCTACAGCACCGAAATATCGGCAACTCGAAACATTAACATGGTAAATATCCCGATAGCTTTAATACTAATGTGAGTGACCATGATAGTTTAAGTACCAATTACAAATATGCTTACGGTGTGCTTGTTTATCGGTTTGTTATTTGACTGCCATGTCGTATTTTTTAGTATTTGCATGAACATTGCAGAATACCCAATCCAAGCTGTTCGAAAACTCCTTTGTCGCACCATTAAGGCCTGGAATTCATTACCAGCTCACGTGTTTCCTTCTTCCTACAGTCCCGGGTCCTTTAAGCGGGGTGTGAAAAAGCATATGATGAGGCCGTCAAGCTGATTGTCATCATTGTAACATGGTATTTGTACGTAATGGTGATTCTCTTGTCTGATACTTAGCTTACCATCAGGCGAAGTGAAGTCTAATTGACGTGTCCTATATATAAAAATACTTAGATAGATATTTACAGCTCAGACTCAACCTCAGATGCATGCCTCGAGTCATCAATAGTGGTAGGAAAACGGCAATAGCCTCACCCCCTAATACGTGGGACCGAATACAATGGTAAAATGTGGGTGTTAATTTACCTCTGCCTAAACCTCCGGGAATAAATGCGTGGTTATAGGTATGTATATATGTAAATAGTATCGTCAAATATTTTGCCAAATACAACAAACACTCAATAGCGAACACAAATAGCCACGTGAAGTGTAGATTTTGACTTATTTGTGGACCGGAGTAACTGTTAATCCATACTAATATTCTTAATTCACTGAGGGTTAGGTAGAGGTGAATTAACATCCACATTTCACCAATCATTGACTTCGGTCCCACGTAATAGGGATGAGCCTATTGAAAGAAAGAAAGAAAAAACATTTATTTAAGAACACACAACGTACAGAGAGTCAGATAAATATATAAACACAATAGGCAACACAGCAAGAATACACCCACTGCACATTGTACGCACCCAAATGGGCCATGAATGCCCTGCACACCAGGGTATGCGAAGCGCTGGTTTTCAGATTGCGCCACCATCTTTCTCCTCTGCCATTGCCGTCTTTCGGGCACTATTGTTGACTCGAGCCAATGCATCTTAGGCTGAGTCTGGCCTGTATATATCTGTCTAATGTTAAACAGCCCTATCCCTTATTCGCTTTGTACGACACTGCGTGATAAGAGATGGAGTGGTCCAAATTCTACTCTGCCGGGACTGGGCATCGATGTGCTTGGGATCGGAGATACTTTCCCAACTCAATTAGGGTTTCCAGTCTAACTATTATGCAGTTATAGTCTGAATAATCACGCGGGCAGAACCACGTGCAATAGCTAGTAGTGTAATATACATAAAAACAATGCTTAATAGGAACCTTGTGCTGACTAATCATCAATGCCAAAACAGAATCCCTAGAAACTTGAAATTTGATACGTATTGTATAGTTTGTATTATTTATGTGCTAAGGTGAACAAAGTAGTGTATTGAGTCGTTTCCTGTTCGAATTTGTAACTATGCGACTAGGTAAGGTTATTAAAATACTCTAGTAGCGCTCCAAGGGAATGAAGACTTGTGTTAAGGGTCCGTGTTCGACGATTGTCTATGTTAAAAGTCTTTTAAAGGTCGTTTTGCGTGGTTCGTTGTTCAGCTCGGCAAAAGAAGAATATACCTTTAAAATGAGGCATCAATCATTGAAATCCGTACAGTGGTTCAGACTATATGAGGTAATAAAGAATATTATAGGCATACATTATAATCTATATCTTTTCTTTTTTTTTTGTTTTACGTGCGCAAAAGCCCCATGGTTACCTCCCCACCGGAGCCGGTGGAAGAGGTTATGTCGGATTCGAACCGACCAAAAGTCAGGTTGCCGAAGGTGAGGTTGACAGGCATATCCCTCTTACCCCGGTCGACCCAGGGCCATCTCTTACGATCTGACCTTCTCGGGTGTGGGGACTACAGAGTCTCCAACTCGTCCCCGGAAAAGGAGAGGCGCGCAGAAGCGCGCCGCCGCGCCGCCGCGGCCTGCTTCTGCCAGGTTCTCAGGCGGCTCCACCTGTCACCCCAGGCCTGCGCTCATGGGAGGCGGAGGTGGTTCATCGACCTCCGATGCCTGAGTTGCTTTTGTACGCGGGTAGCTTGGCTTGCGATCCTTCGTCGCTCCCGTTTCGGCTCCCGCCTCGCCTCCTCCTTCACGAGCATTACTTGCTCGCAGAAGGAGGCGCCGGCCGCCCACGCATCCGCGCAGCTGACCATCGCTATAAATATGAACAAATCTGGCATATTCCCTTGCATAATTTAAAAATTATTAAATTGAATCAATCAGCTCATCGCAGTCCATGTTGGACATAGGGCTCTCCCAATGTTGGGAGGCTTTGGCTTACTATTTCCACGCTGGCCAGACGGGTTAGTACAAGGTTTTATTTCGAGTTTTCCTTCTCTCGCAGTGATATCGTCTGCTTATTTTTCCGAACGTCGCCTCTTCGGATGAGATGGGGTGGTGATACTTGTATTCTTTCTTCAGCACCACGCGGATAAAGTGGTGATAAAGGGTTTCGAATCAGGTATGCCACAGGCGAAGCTAGTGTTAGATATATCAACTGAGTTATTACATCATCTGTTATCTTCGTTGCAATCAATATTATCTTATTAATTGTCGAACAGCTTTGAACAGCTGTTTGTCGAGTATAATAATATAGATATTTTGCCACGTGGTTTCAGGCAGAATAGAATTAGGGCCAACCTATCTCTTCACATGGGATGACGTACAAGGTGACTAAGGGATAGTGCTGTTTAACATCAGACAGACTCAGCCTCAGATACATGGCTCGAGTCAACAATAGGCTCGCCCCCTATTACGTTGGACCGAACACAATTATTGCTGAAATGTGGGTGTTAATTCACCTCTGCCTAACCCTCCAGGGATAAAGGCGTGATTATATGTATGTATATATTTTTACTATAATTAAGGAGTGGCCCTACTAAGACACTTTTAAAGACCCACCACACGCACATGCTTTACCTCAGTTTTGCCTGCGCATTTAAACTGATATACAGCAGGACACGTATCTTAGGTTGAAGGACACGACGGTATTTCCGTCCCAATTGAGCAGTCCGACTGGGGAAGTACCTCCACATACAGAATACCACGGCTATATTAACCTCGTGTTGTGTTTTCGGTGGTGAGTAGGGTAGCCAGAGCTCACTGAAGAGTTTTTGTGCTGTTTGTGGGAGAACCAAAGGCTTGTTCAGCTTTGTCTTTTACACTGACGGCACAGAAACTCTGTATTTACAGGGTTGGCAGGCCCATTAGGATCAAGCCAACCTCACCTGCAAGCCGGTAAACTTACTGGTTGACGGACTAGGCTCTGGCTTTTCTATCCGGTTTTTAGAGGTCAGACGGCAGTATTTCCTATAAAGCCAAATGTAGAGGAAAAAACCCGACCCACAGGCAACGTGCGCTTTGGTCGGTTCGAGTCCGACATAATCTCTCTCACCGGCTTCCACCATACGACCACTCCATCTCATCCGAAGAGGCGATCAACGAAAAAATACGCAGACGATATCACTGCGAGAGAAGGAAAACCCGAAATAAATCCCTTTAACAACCCGTCTGACTAGCGTGGAAATAGTATTCAAATTCAAATTCAAATTTTTTATTTGCATAAAACATGGTGTACATAAATGTTATAAAGGGTTTACAAAACTGAGCATGCATGTTTTGCCAGTGGTGTACTAGCGCACAAATATTTATTCCCTATTAAATTGATTAAGAAATTCGTCAATGCTATAGAAGCTATGTTCATTTAGCCATTTATATAATTCTTTTTTAAATTTTTTAGTGCTTAGTCCTTTAAGATACATTGGTATTTTATTGTAAATTCGTACACACATAGCAAGGCAACTCTTATTGTATTAGGTGGACTTCGGAATATCACTCAGCACAAGTCTATAGGGATCTCTCCGGCTACGTGAGTTTACACTTTTTGCTACTTTAAATAGTAGTAGATCAAAGCCTCCCAACATTGGAAGAGGCCTAGTCCAGCAGTTGACTACGATAGACTGATTAATTGTTGAGACTGAGAGACGCGGTTGGGGACAGTGAAATTATGATAATATATCAACAGTAGTCATTATATTATTTGTTGTATCATCGTCACACATAATAGTTACTGATGTACTGACGTATCTTTCCTGTACAATGAGGTAAAAGCTGTATTTCTATGTACTTATATAAATCTCATGTTTATTTACTATGTTGTTTATATCCCGCTTGTATTTACCTATTGGGAATAATGGGAAGTTTAATATTTATATAACCGGCGGTAGCCTGGTCGTATGGGTAATGTAATGGACTGCTGAGACGAGGTCTCTGATTCGATCCCAGGTTTTACCAATGCACACACCAATGACTTTTCGATGCTTTTCGAAGTTATGTGTGTATTTATTGCAGGTTTAGAAATGCCCGGTTAATGGTAATAGGCTCGCCACCTATTACATTGGGACTAAACATAAACTGGCGAAAGGCGTGAGTTTATGTTATGTTGATATTTATAGGAACTATCGTGTGTCTTAATATAAGTATTTAAACTATCATGGTCACTCACATTAGTATTAAAGTTATTCGGCCTGGGGGTGACAGGTGGAGCCGCCTGTCACCCTGGCAGAAGCAGGCCGCGGCGGCGGCGCGCCTGGCGCGCCTCCCCGTTTTCCGGGAACGAGTTGGGGACTCTGTAGTCCCCACACACCTGAGGATAGGGCCAGGTCGTGAGAGATGGCCCCGGGTCGGCCGGGGTGCGAGGGATATGCCTGTCAACCTCACCTTCGGCAACCAAAGCGACCCACAGGCGGCGTGCATTTTAGTCGGTTCGGGTCCGACATAACCTCCTCCACCGGCTCCGGATCGCCGGATCAAAATCCGTTGCGTAGTTTTAAAGATTTAACCATACATAGGGATCTAGGGACAAAGAAAGCGACTTTGTTTTATACTATGTAGGGATAGTGCAGGCTGCGAACTTACCTACTACTCTTTTTAGGTTTAAAAATATTTATTTTCAAAAAGACAATTACATTGCCACTTACATGAAAACATAATTTATAATAAATATGCTATTACTTATATAAGTACAAATAATAAATATATACATACTTAAAATACTGAATGAAAAAATCACAGATCTGTAAATGCAGCCTTCGCCGACCCAGCTTGCTGGTATTACCAAAAGTACGAACCGACTACGGAAAAAGAAAACAATACTTTTAAGGGAGCTCAGCTTTATAATAAGTTATGTGATAATAATGTTATAATTCTATCATTGTTGGTAAGAGTACCTACACATTGGAAGTTGGATATCTTGGCATTTTTCGGGGTACCTGAAGACTGATACTTTATGTTCATTCGTTTGGTATTTTTGAGAAACAATTCAGCTATACGTAAGTTTAGTACCTTAACATAAGTCAAGTCTAATCACGTATGCCTTCCAACAATCAAAATTGTTTATTGTTCAAAATTGTTCGTCTGGCTGCCTAAGCCTTGCCTACAATGAGATGATATAATCTATGTTATCAAAGATGGGATCTTATCGCTCGTTACATGTTAATACTGAGGTGTTAATATGTCTTATCAGCTATGTTTGGAGGCTTGTATGGAGTCGTAAAACTTATATTTGAAGTATATTTTGGAGGTTAACAATGGAATTTTTGGAGTGAAGTTACAAAAGTGACAAGCCTTTTAAAAAGCATATGGTAGATGTATATAACATAACATAAACTCACGCCTATATCGTCGAAGGGGTAGGCAGAGGTGCTAGGCACTCACATTTCGCCAGTTTATGTTTAGGTCCCAATGTAATAGGTGGCGAGCCTTTTGCCATTATTCGGGCATTAAACTTATATTTGAAGTATATTTTGGAGGTTTACAATGGAATTTTTTAGAGTGAAGTTACAAGTGACAAGCCTTTTAAAAAGCATGTGGTAGATGTATATAACATAACATAAACTCACGCCTATATCGTCGAAGGGGTAGGCAGAGATGCTAGGCACTCACATTTCGCCAGTTTATGTTTAGGTCCCAATGTAATAGGTGGCGAGCCTTTTGCCATTAATCGGGCACTTATAAACCTGCGATAAATACACACATAACTTCGAAAAGCATCGAAAAATCATAAAACCTGGGATCGAAACCGAGGTCTTGTCTCAGCAGTCTATTACCCATACCACTACTGCGGTGTTAAAGGTCACAAGGCAGACAAGCACACGGCCCATCTGATGGAAAGTGGTTACCGTGGCCTATGAACATGTGCAAACACAGGGGTGTCACACTCGTGCTGTCGATCCTATAGCAACTGAGAGTTTCTGTCCCGTCAGTGCAGAAGACAAAAACGGGCGTGAAAATGCTTCTAACGAGACTCTCTAGGTAGGCGACCACCATTTTTGGACTTTCAGCATCTGGAATGGTGATCCATATCACTGTGCTTCTTCACCCTAGTTCACCCTAGTTTTTTTACCATCTTTCTCTTACCAGCACCCTGTAGTCAATTTACGAGCTGAATATAAAAGACCGAAATAAGTTTGATAACAGGCGGTGGCCATAATTATTTTATTTAGGTTTTTGAGGGTTTTGTACCTCAAAAGGAAAAACCGTTTTTTTTCCTTTTGAGGTTCGGAACCCTAACTAGCTAGCTTTAGGATCACTATGTTGTCCGTCTGTCTGTCAAGACATTTTTCTCAGGAATGCGTTGCGGTATAAAATTGAAATTCATACCATACTCAAGTCTTAGTCTTGAAACTGTGCAAATATATCAAAATATATTGCGGTTTATGCAGCTTAATTTACGGAACACTTGGTGTGCAAGTGCGTTTCGAACTTACCCGTTTTTTTTATATAAGACACGACAATTTGACTTCACCTCCCATGATGACAAGCTCAAGGGAAAGTCTCATATTTGCTTTAAAATTCTTCACCATTGTGTCACACATAACATAAACTCAAGCCTATATCCCTATAGCCTATATATATATATATATATATATATATATATATATATATATATATATATATATATATATATATATATATATATATATAGGGGTAGGTAGAGGTCCTAGCACCCACATTTAGCCAGTTTATGTTTAGGTCCCAATGTAATAGGTGGCGAGCCTATTGCCATTAACCGGGCACTTGTAAACCTGCGATAAATACACACATAACTTCGAAAAGCATCGTAAAGTCATTGGTGTGTGCCATGGTAAAACCTGGGATCTAACCCGAGACCTCGTCTCAGTAGTTCATTACCCATACCACTAGGCTACCGCGGTTATGTGTAAAAATTTAATTTCCTATAATTTAATTAACAGAAGCTAAAGGTAAATCTAACAACTAATAAAAATACATCAAATTCGCCTTATCTGTTGCAGTTATGAGTAAACATACAAACATACGTACAGCGAGATACGTATCGATTGTGCATACGTAATAATAAAAAATAAAATAAAAATACAGCTTTAATGCACAAAAGCGTATTCCATATGACTGCAGTGCTATATAATAAATTGCCCAAAGAATTGAAGGAACTAAATTTAATTCTCTTTAAGAAAAATATGAAAAATTTTCTCGCAGAAAAATGTTACTATAATATTACAGACTACCTAAATGACCGCTTAATATAATTATTTATTTTGACATCTTAATTTATGACCATACACTATTAAATGAATATTTAAATGATAAAACACTAGATGCTAGGTAAATAATTAAATTCAATCATAACTTTGACATATCTTATTAGGTATATAAATTGTATTTGACTAATTTAATGATTATTTTGCATGAAGGTGTTTATTATGTTTACACTGAAATATTGACATCTAATGTTTTGAAATTTTCTATATTAAATTGCAAATTCTTGGCTTCTAATTATCTTATAAACAAATATCGTCATAATATGTGTGACGTTATTGCATGCCAATCTAGCTGAAATATTATGGAACCTAAATGTATTTACTTGTAACCTGTGTACCCATATATCGCAATAAATTGATTTGATTTGATTTACATTAGTCGGGTAAAAATAAACTTTTATATCTAATCGTGATTTACAATCACTTGTTCTTCTAACAAGGTTTTTTGACGCTAAACAATGACGTCACAATGACCTCACTCCGATAACAGTGTGAATGACAACTTCTCAGTAATTAACAAGTCCGGCGTTTTTACTGTAAGTTGAAAGTTTTTTGTTAGCGCCAAATTTATTAATAGGTATTGCAATGGCCGTACTCTTTGCCACTCTATAGTGTACAGAGGGCAAGCTTACTTCTAGCAGTCTTATAATTTCTTACAGTTGTTCTTGCTCGACTTAGTACTTGCACGAGGCAACTATGACGGGTACAGGGGAAGCGGCAGGGTCAGCGAGCGCAAACTATTTGAGTTTGCACTGACTTTAAAAAGGGGCCGTTCAAGTATTACTTAAGCAGATTTATTACAATTATTTAACCCGTCGCCCCAATTATAAAGTAAAATAAAAATAAAATAAAATTATCTAGACCCCCCACCCACATGTCATAAAAAATATGCAATGCAAACACCCCCCCCCCCCCTTTAGTGCTTAAGTAATACTTGAACGACCACAAAGGAGGAAGATAAGATTTATTTATTTGTATGAATATTGTATTAAAGTTATTACAAAGTTGTTTGTACATAATATTCTGCTGTATCCAGCGTACAAATATTGAAAGGTTGTAATACAAATTTAAATAATGTCAGCATATAATTAATAATAATTCCTCGTTTAAATGATATTCATAATAGAAGTTATATAATTACAAAGGCAAATCATATGTTATACAAGTCAAGTTTCACAGAGTAAGTCAATTTTAGACTCAAAACGTTCGCTTAGGAAGTCTTTCGTGGAATAGTAACATTTTCAACTAACCATAACGACTGCCATATGTGGCATATGGCAACCAGGACCGATGGCATAACGTCCTCTCCGAGGCACGACCATACTAATTGATTTGATTTGATTTCATTTCATTTCAAATACCTATATTCATGCATACAAATATTCTAGGAACCGCGGTAGCCTAGTGGTATGGGTAATGGACTGCTGAGACGAGGTCTCGGGTTCGATCCCAGGTTTTACCATGGCACACACCAATGACTTTTCGACGCCTTTCAAAGTTATGTGTGTATTTATCGCGGGCTTATAAGTGCCCGGTTAATGGCAATAGGCACGCCACCTATTACATTGGGACCTAAACATAAACTGGCGAAATGTGGGTGCTAGCACCTCTGCCTACCCCTTCGGGCGTGAGTAGGCGTGAGTTTATGTTATGTTATGTTACAAATATTGCACTGAGCGGGATTTGAAACCGCGCCTCCCGATTAGCGGCTGTGTTCGCTGCTTTTTTTTACGTGCGCAAAATCCCCGCGGATACCTCCCCACCGGAGCCGGTGAAAAGGTTATGTCGAACTCGAACCGACTAAAACGCACGACGCCAGTGGGTCGCTTTGGTTGCCGATGGTGAGGTTGACAGGCATATCCCTCGCACCCCGGCCGAGTATTAACCCTTAATGATTCCGGGCAGAGTAGAATATGGACCACCCCATCTCTTCCGATGCGGTGTCGTACAAGGCGACTAAAGAATAGGGCTGTTTAACATCAGACAGATATATATATAGCTCAGAATCAGCCTTAGATGCAAAGCTCGAGTCAACAATACTGCCCTAAATACGGCAATAGACTCACCCCCTATATTACGTGGGACCGAATACAATGATTGGTGAAAAGGGGGGTGTTAATTCACCTCTGCCTAACCCACCGGGGATAAAGATGTGATTATATGTATGTATTTCTAGTTGAATTAAGTG
The DNA here is from genome assembly GCA_963662185.1 of Eilema griseolum. NCBI lineage: Eukaryota > Metazoa > Arthropoda > Insecta > Lepidoptera > Erebidae > Eilema > Eilema griseolum. The sequence continues at coordinate 9,560,093 of OY759257.1, forward strand.
GTCATTAATCTGTAATACGCCCGTGAACTGTGAAATCAGAGGTGCATGACCGGGGATTGAACTTTAACCTTCGCCGTCAGATGTCGATTGTTAGATACCTGATCACACTACTTTTGAAAGTTGTGTACAGTCACTCTCAGAAGTTGTTGTGGACTAAGTAACTAATATATAATCAATTAGCCCACTGCTGGACATAGGCCGCTCCGCGCCATCTTATCCGATTCTCTGTCTTCCGCATCCAGTCTAATATATAAGTAGGAGGTAGGACACGACGGTATACCCGTCCGAATTGAGCAGTCCGACTGGGGAAGTACCTCCACCCTACAGAATACCACGGCTATAATAACCTCGTGTTGTGTTCCCGGCGATGAGCAGGGTAGTCAGAGCTCGCTGGAGAGCCAGAGCCAGAGCTCACTTTGTGTTCTGCACTGAACGGTCGGCAGCACGTGTGTGACTCCACTGGTGTTATACACGTTCATAGGCCACGGTAGCCGCTTGCCATCGGGTAGGCCGTGTGCTTGTCTGCCACCTAAGTTGTATAAAAAAAAAGACGTGTGGCACTCGGGGACTGCCACGGTAAAGCTATTGCATAGCATTTTTTATGAACTTATGCAATTATAATATAATTTGAATTTGAATTTGAGTTGCTGAATTTGAATTTGAATTTGAAAACTAACAACTTATGCAATTATAATTACAGTCGCTCGCACGAATCGAGCAGCTCGGCTCGATTCGTGCGAGCTCGGAGTGGGGGGTGTTAGGTTTTTTTCGTTACGGAATTTCTGAATTCGGTCCCCACGCTCAAGGCCCGCGATAAAAGCTATGCAATAGCTTAAAAAACGATCTTTATATTTATTATTAATTATTTATTATTTATTAAAAACATAAATTACATACTATAAGTACAGAGTCGTTCTCTCCTTAACTAAGTTGTTAACCTGTATCTCAGGAGACAATTCCTTTCTACATTATATGTGTCAAAGAAAATGTAGTTTCAATAAAAATTACATAAAAGCATACAAAATGGTAAAAAGAGTAAATAAAGAATACTAACTAAATATTATTATACTAGCTGACCCACCCCAGCTTCGCCCGGGGTATATTTTGAAACTTCATATCCCTTTGAGCCCGTATGTTTTAGTCTTCAAAATATGTATGAAAAATTGCCGGATTTGTTAACATTTATTATCAATGCTCCGCTCCCTTAAGTAGTAGCGTGATGATATATAGCCTAAAACCTTTCTCGATAAATGGACTACCCAACACTGAAAGAATTATTCAAATTGGACCAGTAGTTCCAGAGATTAGCGCGTTCAAACAAACAAACAAACTCTGCAGCTTTATAATATTAGTATAGATTGAAGTAAATCTATAAATAATTGATCGAAGCGTCCATAGCTTGTGGCCTAAGTGTCGGCTCTACGATCGTAGGAGTTCGAATCCTGGCCATTACACTACCGACGTGAACTTACTCCTAACAAAAAAAAAAATTAAAAAAGAAGAAAAACCGACTACTCAAAAATCACGCTCTAAAAAGTATTATACAAGAAAAAAAGCGTATGCCAGTTTTCCCTAGAATGTATTGTTTTGTTAGACAAAGTGATTGATATTTTCTTGTTTATTACTTTTTAGAGTGTGATTTTTCAGTAGTCGGGTTTTAGTTTTAAGTCATTTATATTATTTTGCGGCAAGCAATAGGTATAATTTATACATATTGAAAAGTGCTAATGAAGCCCTTTCAGTTGATACCAAACACACGTTTATATCTAATTTATTTTTTACTTCATGATCACTAGAGGGCGCCTCATTAGATTCAGTGACACGTTATATAGTCTTTAACCAGCGGACGACTAAGGTGCTTCTAATGATACCTCATTAGTCCAGTTCTTTTCAGTGGTTGAGAGGCTATTAGGGAACAGTTTAACCTACCTACATACATAACCTGTCAAAATCATAACCCTCCTTTGGTTTCGCCGTAGTCAGGTAACAAGCAATTTAACGTAGCTGAAAAGATTAACAGAAATATTGTAATTACAAAACGTAAATACATTTATTCACGTCTGTAAATCCTCGAAGGGGTAGGCAGAAGTGAGTATTGATTTGTACAACTTTTAAGATTTTTACTTATTAAAATAAAACACGTCAATATGATCATCCCGTCTGATGGTAAGCTTAACGCAAAGCTTCAGGACAGGGTCAACACTACTGATACTCACAATGTTATAGCGACAACTCTCAGCTTGACAGCGTCACCAGATGCCTTTTTTTTATACCACTTAGCTGGCAGACAAGCGCACGGCCCGCCTAATGGAAAGTGGTTACCGTGGCCTATGGACGTGTGTGGTTTTACACCAGAGAAGCCACACTCGCGCTGCCGACCCTGTAAGCACAGAGTTTCTGTGTCGTCAGTGTAGAGGACAAAGCAGGAATAGCCTTTAGTCATCCCACTGACAGCACAAATTCTCCAGTGAGCTCTGGCTACCCTACTCATCGCTGGGAACACAACACGAAGTTATTATAACCGCGGTATTCTGTAGGGTGTAGGTACTTCCCCAGTCGGACTGCTCAATTGGGTGGAAATACCGCCGTGTCCTACCTCCGTGTGCTTTTTGAAGGACCCAGGACTGTAGGAAGTACATACCTACGTACGTACGAGGAAGTATGCTCATCAATTCGTCTCAATTTTGTGTGGGTCACTAAAGACATATGGTAATGGGCGCAATAACAAACAATGTTGTGTCATAGGAAATGATTAAAATCACTGGTTCATCAATCAGTCAATCAATTTGTTTGTATTTAGGTCAAATGCTGTGTCATAGAACTCGCCAACCTACCCCGGCTTCGCTACGGGTCATTAGGATGACACATTTTTAATATACATACATATAACCACGCCTTTATCCTCGAAGGGTTAGGCAGAGGTGAATTAACTCACGCCACATTTTACCAATCATTGAACTCGGTCCCACGTAATGGGGTATGAGCCTATTGCCGTCTTTCGGGCACTATTGTTGACTCGAGTCATGCATCTGAGGGTGAGTCTGGGCTGTACATATCTGTCTGATGTTAAACAGCCCTATCCCTTAGTCGCCTTGTACGGCACCGCATGGGAAGAGATGGGGTGGTCCAATTTCTACTCTGCCGACCAACTTCCAAAAACGAGGAGGGTCTTAATTCAATTAGTATATTTTTTCAAACTATGGACGTCCGAGGTAAATAACAGAATTTCTTCGTGATGATGAATTAATATCTCGAAACTCGAAAACTATGGTCGGCATGCTGGACTGGATTAGACCCACTAAAAAGGGTGACAAAATTAATAAGGTTTAAAAACAAGTTATTGCAGTCACTAGCGTGAAAAGCATCTGATGAGGCCGCCAAGCTGACTGCTACCATTGTAACATTACTTAGTGTCTGTAATGGTGACCCTCTTTTCTGAGACTTTGCCTTTAGCTTACCATCAGGCGAGGTGAGGTCAAGTTGGCGTGTCCTAGATAAAAAAAAGATTAAAATAAAATATCCCACTCGTAATATTAACAAAAGATAATGACATTAAAATTTGCGCGCTCTACGGGGCAGAATATGCTGTATTCACTAGATTTTAAGACCTATAATGTAACCATATTCGAAGCAAATAAATGAATTGAATTGAACAAAAAAAAAATTGACATCACAAATTTTTGGCACCAGAAATCCACCGCAATGTTTTTGATAACACTTTATGTACCCTATGACACTCGGGGAGATGAATACTTTTCATTTGAGACCTATATACATAAATTGAAATCCTCCCAGCCATTAGACCTCTAGAGGGGTACAAACAAATCTATATACATACAAACATACACGTGTAACACATTACCCTCGCTGATGCAGTCGGGTAATAATATTCCGCATGGTGCCCACCTACAGTACGTACTCTATTTTGAGCCAGACGGTTTAAGTTAAACAGCTGTACCGTTATCTACTGATAGCACGAGTGCAGGATAAAAATATACGCGGTGCTGTGTACTGTTTGTACAAAGAGATACTTGAGGAGAAATTGGTTCTATACCTACATACACACATACATACATACATACAATCACGCCTTTACCACGCATTAACCGTGTGGTGAGAGAGAAAGAATACAAGTATCAGCACTCCATCTCATCTGAAGGGTGTCATAATAGGCGACTAACGGAAAAATACGCAGACGGTATCACTGCGAGAGAAGAAAACCTTGAACCAACCCGTTTGGCCAGCGTGGTAACAGTAGGCCAAAGCCTCCCAACGTTGGGAGAGGTCTAGCCCAGCAGTGACTGCGATGGGCTAATTGATTGATTTGTATCCCCGGATGGTTAGGCAGAGGTGAATGAACATCCGCTCCTCCACCCATTGCCGTCTTCCGAGCACTATTGTTGACTCAAGCCATGCATCTGAGGCTGAGTCTGGGCTTTATAAATCTGTCTGATGTTAAACAGCCCTATCCCTTAGTCACCTTGTACGACACCGCATGGTAAGAGATGGGGTGATCCTAATTCTACTCTGCGGGACTGGTTCCAGGTGTCGTTTTTTTTAAATGTATTTTATTGTAAATAAACTATTATCAAATCTTGTAAATAAATTGACACTACAGAGTACCGACAGAAGTGAGAACTTGTGCTTAACCTACCCAAGTTAGATTGAGTTGTATTTGAAGCTTAAATTACTCTCTAGGAGTAAGGCAGACAAGACTACCTTAGTGTCCTATTTAAGGATAGATTAAAAAAAAAGTAACGTGTAGAGGACCGCGGTGTTACTCATTGACCTACTTATAAAGTTCTTTATGTATAAAATGTAAAACCTATTTTAATTTTTCTCTAGTTTTAATACAATTTTTCTTAAAATGAATTTTCGTAAATATGAAATTTGTAAAACGTTTTTCGGACCAATAACTCTACAGTTTTTTTTTTGTTATTAATATCTACTTAATAATTTCGGAAGAATAATAATTCGTATTTTATTACTTTCGGAAATATAAATATCGTGTGTTTGATTAATCGGATATTTGTTTTTAAGAATTATAAAATTCGGAATTTTAAAATCGATATACGGAAATTAGGAATTAAATGTTTTGGATTTTTGTTAGTGTTGTTGCTATATTTCTTTATCGCAAATAGTCTTAGAATTCTACACCAGCGCGCGTGTTTCCTTCTACTTTAAGTCCGAAGTTGGACTAAGCGGGGCTTAAAAAGGATCTTATGAGGCCGTCAAATGGAGTGGACCATTGTAACGTCATCGGTGCTTGCAATTGTGATTTTCTTTCTTGAGATTTTGCTTTCAGCTTACCATCAGACGAGGTGAAGTCATAACGAAATCTCCTACACAAAAAAAAAGTGTATAGCAAAAATTTCAGAAAACGTAACGTAACAGAAAACTTGATTCAATGTAGACGGGTGGCAAACTACAGCAAGTATTAGAAAAGTCATAAATCAAGACAAATGGTGACTCAGACGGTCTTATTACAAAAAACGGAATTAAGTCAGGTTTAAACCTGAACTATAAAGTCTAAGCTTAATCTCAAGACCATGGTCTAAATTTCTCTTTATTACAAAAGCTGAATAATCCGTAGACTACTTAGTACCATAATTTAAACCTTGACTTAAATAAAACCACAGATTACTCAAACTATTGTTCGTTCATTATGATACCATTCAATCGCAACGTTCCGTTTCCTCAGAAAACAAAAAATATCTGACATCATTAATAAATAATATATACTAAAAATGGTGAAACAAACATTTAGATAATACATTTTCATTAAATTCAATTTTATGAATAATAGTTGTACTTTATTTTATAATAAAATATCATTTTGATGCCTTTATTTAGCAATCATTGTTATGTATGATATTGGAAGATCTATGGACGTGAAATGGAACGAACTTTTCCGTTCGCGCTGACTTGGTATCAAATTTTACCCAATTTTTATACCTACTTTAAAAAATATATATTGCAAGTTATTTAAAACGTTTAGTAAACCTATACTTTTGCATAAAAAGCTTCTTCAGATAGTTCGATAAAGGGGTTTACTGGAATACGATGTCTGTTAGGTAAGCGTGATTTGTCCAATGACTCCACGATATTAATATCTGCGATATCCATCAGATCAACTGCGTCAATATCCATTACGAGCATAGTATTATAAGAAAGTAAACGAATTTATCTGACGCTAACCGGCTAAGTTCAAAATGGCAAGTTTGACATATTATTATTGTGATTTACACTTTAGACCAACGTTAAACTAGGGGTCACGCAGGTTTATCTTTAGACCAGAGATAGTCCATGGTTTAGTAATAAAACCCTTTTTGTAATAAAAATTTCTTTAGACCATGGTCTAAAGACGATTTAAACCTGGTTTTAGAGTTAGTCCGTGTTTTGTAATAAGACCGAGAAAGTTTAGAATTCTAGATATAGCGACAGGTCAACCTTAACCGTTCACCTTGGCCTATTGCAAGGAGGTCGGAACTTAGAAGCTTAATTGTCATCGATATTGTAGAGTTCGTATGCGTTTGACCAAAACCTCTATGTATAGATAATGTTTTTTTTTTATGCCAGTTAGGTGGCACAAAATAAGAATTTAAAGAAAAAGAACCCCATGTGTATTTATCGCAGGTTTATAAGTGCCCGAATAATGGCAATAGCACCTATTACATTGGGACCTAAACATAAACTGGTGAAATGTGGGTGCTAGCGCCTCTGCCTACCCCTTCGGGGATATAGGCGTGAGTTTATGTTATGTTATGAACCCCATGTCGTAGTCGCTTGGGAAAATCGCAGCAGGAAGTACATTCGACAATTTGAGCGTGCGTGGGATGAAGTTCCTTTCATACCGCGATCAGTCAAAATTAAAAACAAACAGTTTTTCTACTAAATATTTCTCGTATCTTGTCGCTAGTTAATTTGTAACTGTCTGTCAGTATTCAAACGATACCGATATCTTGTAGCACTTGATCAAACTCAATGTCTTCCTGATATGGAGCCGGTATCTATGATACCTTGGAAATGATTCGCTAAATCTGTATTTCCGTATTATACTAGTATTACTGTATTATCTCATGATATGCTAACGTCACTATCGCTTATGTACCCTACAAATATCTTTGAAGTCCAACCTTCCACTCCAGAAGAAAATAAGTTTAAAACTAAAACCCGACTACTGAAAAATCACGCTATAAAAATTATTAAAAAAGAAAATATCAAGGATAGCCGTGGTCGTAAGCCACTTACTCTAACAAAACCATACATTCTAGGGAAAAGGCAAGAAATAGGTATAATTTATACATATATAAAATGTGCTAATAAAGCCCTTTCAGTTGATACCAAATACGACACATTTATCTCAAATTTATTTTAACACAGTTCTTTATGTCCTCTAGAGGGCACCACATTAGATTCATAATATAACATAAACTCACGCCTATATTCCCCGTAGGGGTCGGCAGAGGTGCTAGCACCCACATTTCGCCAGTTAGTTTAGGTTCCAATGTAATAGGTGGCGAACCTATTGCTATTAACCGGGCACTTATAAACCTGCGATAAATACACACATAACTTCGAAAAGCATCGAAAAGTCATTGGTGTGTGCCATGGTAAAGCCTGGGATCAAACCCGAGACCTCGGTCTCAGCTTTTTTTTAGCCTCAGGTTTTTTTTTATTACTACATTAGATTCAGTGACACGTTATATAGCCTATACCCAGCGGACGACTAGGATGCTTCTAAGGATACCTCATTTGTCCAGTTCTCATTAGTGGTTGAGCAGCTATGATGAACCTAAATACGTATAAACATACATACAAACATAGCCTGTTAAAATAATAACCCTCCTTTTGCGTCGCCGTAGTCGGGTAAGAAAGATACAATACAGGAAGCAATGTTTAGTCTGGGTTTTGATGATGTGTAAAATATCCTAGAACATAGTTATCAACCAATGCAAAGAGTTTAGTCTTATATAATACATAGTAAACATATTCAAATTATATACATGCATGTTTAAGATAATGACTTTGAAACAAAATGGCGGCGAGGGTCGATTTATTTCACGGCCAGATAACGAATTGGTCATAAGCATTGACAAATGAATGCATACACATAAAATACTTCTTTATGTATGTACTACGTATAGTTAGAGGCAAAGTCAAAGTCAAACTTACAAAACGTCAATAAAAAAGGAAACATGTAAACCAGTTGGTAGGAGGTAGGACACGGCAGAATTTCCGCCCAATTGAGCAGTCTGACTGGGGAAGTACCTCCGCCCTACAGAATACCGCGGCTATAATAACTTCGTGTTGTGTTCCCAGCGGTGAGTAGGGTAGCCAGAGCTCACTGGAGAATTTGTGCTGTCAGTGGGAAGACTAAAGGCTTGTCCTGCTTTGTCTTCTACTGACGGCACATGAACTCTGTACTTACATGGTTGGCAGCGGGACTGTGACTCCTCTGGTGTTACAGACCGCCATAGGCCACGGTAACCACTTTCCATCAGGTGGGCCGTGTGCCTGTCTGCCACCTAAGTGGTATAAAAAAAAAAGTTTAGCAAATGGACCATTGCCGGTTAGAAACGCGACTCCGACCTGAGGAAACTCCGGCAAGAAACTCAGCGGGAATTTTTTTGGTCTATTTACAAACATACACTTAGTCTACTTAATCTAAATACAAAAATTTACTTGAGTAGCATAGTTGAGCGAACAGCTCATTTCCAAGCTTGTTTATCGTACAAGTATTCTTGGATTTTATAATAGCCTTTCTGTCACAGTTTACTTGTAGCTACATTATTAAATTTATCCACATTTTTTTGTCAATGAATAATGTATTAAGTCATGTTATTTACCGGGATTAAAGTACACTATATAACGAAGGTAGTCCCAGTGCCTAATGGCATTTAACTCCGTTGAAACAAATATACATACGACATAGCTGTTGCATGCGACTCCGTTCGCGTAAATGTCGGTTATCTCGACTAAACTTAGCCTATTTTCTTTCCTAAGCTCTAGTTGGTCTCTGTACACAATTTCATCAAAATAGGTTGAGTGGTTTAAGCGTGAAAGCGTAACAGATAGACAGAGTTAGTATCGTATTTAATATCAGTATGAATTTATGCGTGGCAGAGAAGAATGATTTTTAACCGACAACAAAAGGAAGAGGTACTCAATTCGATTGATAATTTTATATGTATAATTCAGGGGTAAAACACTAGTTGATTAACGACACTAATAAAATATGTATTAACTATAATATATTAAAAGTTTATTTGAAATACTAAACTAGAAAGTGAACCAAATAATGAACTTTTAAAATTTATTAAAAACAAAAAACAAAACATGGGATACAAGAAAACAAAACAGTTCACAATTTAAAACAAAGATTTGCAAACCAAAAAGACGAAACAATAGTCTGGAGTCCAGACTATTGTGGACTATTGTCTTCTCAACACAAAGCCAGAACTTCAGATACTACAATCAAATGTAGATATAATCAGGACTCACCAATGTCCAGGAGTCCTACTAGACCCTTTATACAAAAGGATACACCATGGAACATGATTCAGACTTAATCTTAAAAGCGAAAATGAAAGAAAAACCCGAAAGAAGACGGTCCAGCATCTTCAATCTTCTCCGGAAGAAGAAGTTGAAAAGGCAATTGTCTGAACCAGTGACAGGACCATACTATATATCTAATAGGAAGTATTCTGTAGACTCGGCCATACTGTCGGATTTTACAAAGATTGAAAACGGCGGGGGTTATAGGATGTGTCTACAGCAAGTGGATAGTCAGAATGTATTTATTTCTAACGAAGGTTTGTTTATTTTTGTAATATTATCATGATTTTTCATGGTTTATGGAGTATGGAGACGAGCAGATTGACGCACGAGACTCTAGCTCATGCTTTTCTTTTTGGATTAGGAGTTCAGAAGACTATCGCTTGCATCCCAACAGACTCCAGGCTCAGAGATCAAAGCCTCGAATGCAACCTAGAATAACGCTAAGATAATGATGAATGACAAAAATAATTTAGGAAATTAGTCATTTATAAACCGTTTTTGACTAGCAAACGTCACTGTAGACTTGTGTCGTCTTTAGTCTAAGGCACTGTAGACTCGTGTCGTCTTGAGTCTACCACACTACAGATTGTCTTCCGAGTCTACGACACTGTAGACACGTATCGTCTTGAGTCTACAGCACTGTATACTTGTTTCTTTTTAGCATTCGAAGTGTGACTTGTGTCTTTCGAAGTGTGACTTTCGAGTCTTTCTTACTTTTATTATAATCTACTTTCGATAAATCAGTCGAGATTTATATTTCGTTGCGCATATGCACGTAAATCATACGCAATCAACACTTGCCCCGGGTTAATGAAAACATGTAAAAATGCATTCACTTTTATAGTTTTTTCACTAATTTGCTGGGGATTACCAAGAAATCGATATAAATTCTCCCCAGTCCTTGATCTGACATTTAGTTTATGTGTGGTCGATATTAAAAATACAATAACGCTTATATATTGAGTTTGTAAAGTACATAAATTAGTGTGTAAAATAAACATATTGATTAAAAAAATCAAGCGAATTAGCGCAGTTAGTTCTGTTAATTGCGTAAACGTTACAGTAATCCAAATTAATTACCACTGCGGTATAATTCTGTACTTATAGTTTGACCGTAACAGCTGTATCGTGCTTTTGGTATGTACGCGGCGAGACGGGAGGAGTATCGACCAATCAAACATCAGATTTGGTCAGTTCGCCGCAAACACTCGCGGCGCTGTCTCGCTCGCTCTCGACTCATGTTCTTTTTTTCTTCCTCTTTACCTCGTCCCCCGCCATACCACCCGCACTTATGGCGCGATTCTGCGGCCGCGCAATCTATAAGATATTTCTATATTGCACCATTTGTTTAGTATATTCTATATAAGCCAAGCTAGAATACAATATAACTATTCGAAATTATCTGTGAACTCCTTAGACATCCAATACTTCCAAAATATGGTCTGTATTTTCCTGGCGCTACATTCTATCGCATAAAAGGAGACTTTGTAATTTCACAGATATTTTCGAACAGTACTTTTAGTAGGTAGTTCAAGTTTTAGTGTAAAATAAAAACCTGAAGTCAGTAGGTCTACCATGAAATATCCGCATTCGTAAATCGAAGTTTCGGGCCAATTTTGTGTTTCGAGCAATCGATTCCATGCACATTTAGGGGAGGCATACACCAAAGCAGCAAGCACACAGTAATTACCAAAAAAAATCTTAACAGAAACAGTCAAGAAGCTTCTGCTACGTAAATATAAGGCAATTTTCTGCGCGCTTGCTACTGGTGTGAGCTTTGGGTCCGATTTCGGGATTAGGGGTACAATCTCGAAATCGGATCCAAAGACAGTCCGTGACACTTCGCTTCCGCTTCAAGCCTACCGTAAGAAAACGAGGAAGGTACTTCTTCCCGGGTCTCGATTCTGCTACAGCAATACTACTGTATTGGACATACATCCATACCACATTCTACATACCATGGACATTATTAAAAAATTCATTGAATTTTGAACTTTCAATGCTCTTAAAGTCTGAAATTAAAGGCTTTTTGCAGATTGAATGAAAAAGTGTAATACAACTCTTTAAATTTAAATAGAAATAAATTCTAAAATTTAATGTCATTTTTTGCAGTGGTCTTGCTTTTGTAGAATCGATGGCCTGGTATCTTCATTGTTGTGCTACGTCTTTCGTCCCTGTTTGAAGTTCCGGATATTACATGGTAGCTCCCATGAGCAAGGACCAAGAGCATATTGAAATTCATACTAAAAATTTGAGTTCAGCAGCTCTCAATAATCCATATTGCACTTTGTAGTTTTGGTGTGGATTGATATGACTTGGATTTTTAGCTAAAATTAGCCAGTACACGTAGAGCTAGCCTTCACAAACTCCCTTTGTATTTATCACCAGAGTTAGCCGGTGCGGCGTCAGACTCCGATAGCGAAGCCTCCCGCCCAGGCATGCCAGAGCCTACGCCGGACAAGAAACAGGACATCCTTGCCAGGATTCAGAGAACTTTTGTTTTAGATAGCAATACGGATATTGGACAGGTATGTTTTCGTATTTTGTTCTAAAATCACAATTCGTAATTAAATCATCCTTCGACGCTTTTCTTAACTATCCGGAGGCAAGATGGAAATATCGACACCGTTCACATCCGAGTGGGTCAATCTCGAAATCAGAGATATCCCAGGGTCAGCCGTAGTGCGTGAGATATGTCAATCTTACCTAACGGTTAAAGTATTGTAGGTATCTGAGGGGATTCCCGCACAAATTTCCGCACTGTAAAATTTCAATATCTACAGTGAAACGACTGCTATATAACCTCCAATACCCCTTGGCGATTTGGGAATTCTGTAGCTATGATAGTGGTGCTAAGGGCTTTATACAAGAACGTATAGCACGGTCAGTGTGATTGGAAGGTGAGGGGCCTACCAAGACCGTCGAGGTCAAGTCACCTGGAAGCCAGTATCTCTGCTGATTAACAGATGAGGCTTTGGTGCAGGCTTTCGTCTAGGGTTGCTAGGTCAAACAGTAGCCGAGCAGTCGCATAGACAAAATCTACAAAAGGAGAAGTAAGTGAATCCCGGACTCTGAGAAGGCAACCGGTAATCACTCCGAGATGATGATGAGCATTTTTTAGGGTATCGTACCTCAAAAGAAAAAAAATATGTAGGATACCTTCATTGCCTGTCTGTTAAGACCTTATTCCCAGGAATGCGTGGAGGTGTCAAGTTGAAATTCATACCTCATACTCAGGTCTATAACGTCTTGAAACTGTGCAAAAATTTATCACAATGCCTTCAAAATGTATTACGGCACGGCTTATGTAGCTTAAGTTACGGAGTCCTCGGTGCACGAGTCCGACTCGCACTTGACCGGCTTTTTTCAGTAATATACCAATTTACCCACATAAAGTAGATGAGTATCTTGATGATGTAAATGCGTGGTCAACATAAGTCACTTGCTTGCACGCACAACATAAATTGTAAACTGAAGCAAATTTAAAAAAGAAAGATAATCTAGTTGTAATTCTTCTCAGTAGAACTAACCTACCGAACCAGCGAAAGAATCATTTTCCTAAAGTTTATTTTTTCATTATTTAATATTTTTATATTAATTCTTTATATAATTGTAAAGTTTCGATGTTCGTATGTGCTCTTTGTACGCTTAAACTGAATAAATTAAATTTATTCTTTGATTCTTAAATTAAAAAATAACAAACCCGCATTTTTCCAGGCTGGTGAGCTCGTAGAAGAAGTAGCCGAAGAGAATAAGTCGTTACTATGGTTCCTCCTCAAGCAAGTGCGGCCAGGCATGGACCTGAGCAAGGTGGTGTTGCCCACCTTCATTCTAGAACCCAGGTCGTTCCTCGACAAACTGTCAGACAACTACTACCACGCTGATATATTAACGCAGTGAGTACTTCTTGCAGTTATAATATACTAGCTGTTGCTCGCGGTTCAACCCGCGTGGACTTCTGATGCCATTCCTGCTGCTGGCCCTCCCCGATAGCGTGATGATATATAACCTATGACACTCACAAATAATTTGCCTTTCTGTTGGTGAAAGAATTTTCAAAATCGGTTTAGTAGATCTAGAGATTACTCCCTACAATGTTTTTTTTTATCTAGGGCACGCCAATTTGACGTTAACTCACCTGATGGTAAGCTAAAGGCAAAGTAAAGTCAGGAAAGAGAGTCACCATTACGGACACGTAGTATGTTACGAGTACAATGGTGGCACTCAACTTGGCGACCCCATCAGATGTTTTTTCACGCCCCGCTTAAAGGACCCGGGATTGTAGGCAGAAGGAAACACGTGGTAATGAATGATGCATGATGATCAAAGCTGCAAATGATGATGCGGCAAAGCTTTACCTCTTTGTTGACCGAGCGAGCGAAACGGGCGAGTGTCTTCGTTTCGACAAGATGGCGGATATTGCTTTATGTCAGTATGTTTGTCAGTTCCGGTCTAGAGGGCGCATTTCTTAACAGATTTTCACCAATTTAGTAAACACATGTTCTTTGAGGGAGGAAAATGGGGAAGAAATAGGGGGAAGTTTTCTGTCACGTTATTTATGAAACGTCAAGAAAGTGATTCTGGTAAAGCGGACCCCAAACCCCGAGGTGATAGCTTCGGACGCGACTGGTATTAACGCTAAAATGAAGAATATTGGTATAGATATGCATAACTCACGCCTATATTCCAAAGGGGGTTGACAGAGGTGCTAGCACCCACATTTCGCCAGTTTATATTTAGGTCCCAATGTAATAGGTGGCGAGTCTATTGCCATTAACCGGGCACTTGTAAACCTGCGATAAATACATACATAACTTCGAAAAGCATCGAAAAATCATTGGTGTGTGCCATGGTAAAACTTTGGATCGAATCCAAGACCTCGTCTCAGCAGTCCATTACCCATACCACTAGGTATAGATAACTGTTTATAATTCTGTTCCAGAGCCTCCCAACAAGAGGACCCTTACCAAAGGTTCAAGACAGTTCTCCGGTGGTACCTCTCAGGGCTGTACCGCAAGCCTAAGGGACTGAAGAAACCCTACAACCCGGTTCTTGGCGAATGTTTTAGATGCTGCTGGAAACATGAGTCTCAGTCGTATACTTATTATATTGCAGAGCAGGTACGTAGCGGTTTAGAACGAGAAAGAACACGAGTATCACCACCCCATCTCATCCGAAGGGTGTCGTAAGAGGCGACTAACGGGAAAGTACACAGACGATATCACTGCGAGAGAAGGAAAACTCGAAATAAAACCCTGTACCAACCCGTCTGGCCAGCGTGGAAACTGTAGGCCAAAGCCTCCCAACATTGGGAGAGGAATATGTCCAGCAGTGAACTGCGATACGCTAATTGATTGATGATAATATTGGCAAGCGAATCGAAGTGTTCGTGACCAGGTGCACTCACTGTTCATTAAAGGATCTGTGGGTTAAGTTACTTAATTGCGATTAGTTTATGGATGGGTAACCATTTAGTGGTAATCAAAGCGCCTAGTGCGACTTTTTTCGCGCATTCACCGCTGACTAATAAACGGTGATTTGTATGACATTGAATTATCACCATTTTTTTATACCACTTAGGTGGCAGACAAACGCACGGCCCACCTGATGGAAAGTGGTTACCGACCCTGTAAAAACGAGAGTTTCTGTGCCGTCTGTGTAGAAGCCAAATCAGGACAAGCCTTTTCCCACTGATAGCACAAATACTCTCCAGTGAGCTCTGGCAATAATACCAGAGCTCACTGGAGAGTTTGGGCGGTACTTGTCCAGTGGAACTACTCAATTGTATTGCAAATCCGTCGTGTCCTTTTAAAATCTTCAAGTACATACATACATACATACATACATACATACATACATACATACATACATACATACATATAATTACGCCGGAGGGTTAGGCAGAGGTGAATTGACATCCACATTTCACCAATCATTGAATTCAGTCCCACGTAATAGACCTATTGCCGTCTTCCGGGCACTATTGTTGACTCGAGCAATACATCTAAAGCTGAGTCTGGACTGTATATATCTGTCTGGTTTTAAATAGCCATATCCCTTAGTCGCCTTGTACGACACCGCATGGGAAGTGATGGGATGGTCCAAATTCTACTCTGCCGGGAACCACGGGAACCTACAAATATTAAACAAAGACCTTTGTTTTCTTCAATTTCCAG
Organism: Eilema griseolum; assembly: GCA_963662185.1. Taxonomy (NCBI): domain Eukaryota; kingdom Metazoa; phylum Arthropoda; class Insecta; order Lepidoptera; family Erebidae; genus Eilema; species Eilema griseolum. Next base: position 9,575,830 of record OY759257.1, read on the forward strand.
GTATCGCATCATCCCCCTGTATCAGCCTTTTACGTCTCAAATAGGAAAGATGGATTTATTATAGAAGGGAGCTTGTTAGCACGCTCCAAATTCTATGGTGAGTGAACTACCATAACATAACATAAACTCACGCCTATATCCCCGAAGGGGTAGGCGGAGGTGCTAGCACCCACATTTCGCCAGTTTGTTCAGGTCCCAATGTAATAGGTGGTGAGCCTATTGCCATTAACCGGGCACTTATAAACCTGCGAACAATACACACATAACTTCGAAAAGCATCGACATGTCATTGGTGTGTGCCATGGTAAAACCTAGGATCGAACCCGAGACCTCGTCTCAGCAGTCCATTTAGCTTACCCTACGTATACCTAAGCACACACATACATTAGACATAATATAGACATACACATGTTCACTTCAAAGATGTATTTCTTGCAGGTAATTCTACGTCGGCCATCTTGGAAGGATGCGCAAGAGTGCACCTCCTCAACTGGGGTGAACAATACATAACTTCGGCGCCCTACGCCCACTGTAAGGGCATCGTTATTGGAACCCTTAGTATGGAATTAGGGGGCAAGGTATGTTGTTATAAGATTTTGTTAGACTGGCAACCGTCTATTGATGAAGACGCTAGGCATATACATAGTCCACACCCGAGAAGAGGGCCAGATCGTGAGAGATGGCCCTGGGTCGGCCAGGGTGCGAGGGATATGCCTGTCAACCTCACCTTCGGCAACCAAAGCGACCCACAGGCGGCGTGCGTTTTAGTCGGTTCGAGTCCGACATAACCTCTTCCACCGACTCCGGTGGGGAGGTATCCGTGGGGATTTTGCGCACGTAAAAAAAAAAGGCATATACATAGCTTGTGTTATGGAATCTAGAATGAAGATAAACATACATAGGTACTTTTTTTTTTGATAAATACATACATATTAAACATAGAAACATCCAGAGCAATGCATATCTACATATTCATACATATTAAACAAAGCTATGTGGTTCCCGGCAGAGTAGAATTTGGACCACCCCAGCTCTTCCCGAGCGGTGTCGTACAAGGTGACTAAGGGATAGGGCTGTTTAACATCAGACAGATATATACAGCCCAGACTCAGCCTCAGATGCATGACATGCAACAATAAGGCCCGGAAGAAGGCAATAGGCTTCCATTACGTGAGAGCTAATGTAATGATTAGTTGAAATGTGGGTTAATTGGGCCAGATCGTGAGAGATGGCCCTGGGTCGGCCGGGGTGCGAGGGATATGCCTGTCAACCTCACCTTCGGCAACCAAAGCGACCCACAGGCGGCGTGCGTTTTAGTCGGTTCGAGTCCGACATAACGTCCTCCACCGGCAAAAAAAGGGGTTAATTCACCTGTGCCTAACCCTCCAGGGATAAAGGCGTAATTATATGTATGTATGTACATATTATAACATACTGTAGATATTTGCACTGAACGGGAATCGAACCCGCACCCCCTGCGTAGTGGTAGAACTTTTGAAATTCGAGCCGTCAAATTTCACGCTTGATCAGATATGGAGTCAGTTTCGCATTAAATAATATTGTTTTTTTTTTTCAGGTACATGTAATATGCCCAGATACTGGTTATCAAGCAGACGTAGAATTTAAATTAAGGGTAAGTAGAAGTGTTGTTTCACTATTTCGATAAGAACCTATCCCTTTCCTACACAGGGCAACACGTGCAGGGCTCAGATGTCACCCGCATATGGTGTAGAATATCCGATCAAGAACCAAGCGGTTCGGTGACTCTTTCCTCTGCCGCACCACCAAGGCCTGGAATTCATTACCAGCTCATGTGTTTGCTACTTCCTACAGTCCCGGGTCCTTTAAGCGGGGCGTGACAAAGCATATGATGAGGCCGTAAAGCTGAGTGTCACCATTGTAACGTGGTATATGTATGTAATGGTGACTGTCTTTTCTGAGACTTTGCCTTCAGCTTACCATCAGGCGAGGCGAAGTCTAATTGACGTGTACGATATAAAAAAAAAACAAAAAATAGGACAGTCGTCCTCAGGAGTTACTGATTTTTTAGAATTCTATACCCAATACTAAGACTCCACTGTTCTATCTATCACCACGCTGTATATCATGAACTGTCATAGCTAGACAGTTAAAATTTTGCACAGATGCTGTTTTTTGATAGACTAAAATTAATAACACACAGCAAAAATTAAAATAAATGACACTATTATGTGAATTAATTGTTTTTAGATTTAGATCGAGAAAAGTGAATGCTCTGCCGGGACTTCAACCCGCGACCTGCCACTTACAGTTCAAAGAATCAATTTCATTTATTCAGTTAAGGCAAGAGCATATATAAACGTCATAATTTTTCAAAATCATGTCAGGAAATAATATTAAAATATTAAATAATGTAAAAATAAACCATTGGAAAATGATTCTTTCGCTGGTTCGGTAGGTTAGTTCTACTGAGAAGATGTGATTGAGAGATTCTATTAGAACTAGATTATCTTTCTTTTTTAAATTTGCTTTAGTTTACAATTTATATTGTGCGAGCAAGCAAGTGACTTATGTTGGCCACGCATTAACATCATCAAGATACTCATCTACTTTATTCATTAAATTATTATTTTTATACCTTTATTCATTTAAGTTTTTTTAAAGTCGCCCCAAGATAGTTGTATTGTAGAATTTCGAGTGCTTTTTTTTATACAAATTAGGTGGCAGACAAGCACACGGCCCACCTGATGGAAAGTGGTTACCATGACCTATGAACGTGTGTAACACCAATGGAGTCACATCCGTGCTGCCGACCCTGTAAGAACAGAGATTTTGTGCCGGCAGTGTAGAGGACAAAGCAGGACAAGCCTTTGGTCTTCCCACTGACAGCACAAAAACTCTCCAGTGAGCTCTGGCTCACTCAATACTTAGCTCGATATTTCAGTGATCAGAGCATTTCAAGGACTAGTTGTGGATATAAGTCCCGTGTCAGCATTTCACTTTTTCCGATTTAAAACAATTTAAATAGCATACGAATTGTTTTAAAATTTCATTGAATTCACTGTCTTTTTTAAATTTCCCAGTCGTTTCTAAGCAGCGCAGACCAAACGAACGCGATATCGGGAAGAATTAAACGCGGGAAGGACACCGTAGCCACCGTGGAGGGTTACTGGGATGGGAAAGTGGACATCAAGGATAAGAAAACTGGGGTGAGTTTTTTTTTAATACCAATTAGCTGGCAGACAAGTGGTCACCGTGGCCTATGGACGCGTGTAAAACCAAGAGATTCACACTCGAGCCGCCTACTTGCAAGCATTGAGAGTTTCTGTGCCGTCAATGTAAAAGACAAAGCAGGACAAGCTTTTGACCTTACCACTGACAGCACAAATTCTCCAGTGAGCTCTGGCTACCCTACTCACCGCTGGGAATACAACACGAGGTTATTATGTTCGCGGTATTCTGATTGTTTTGCGTACGAGAGGCAGTGTATATATACCATTGCGTCGACCGGGGTGCGAGGGATATGCCTGTCAACCTCACCTTCGGCAACCAAAACGACCCACAGGCGGCGTGCGTTTTAGTCGGTTCGAGTCCGACATAACCTCTCTCACCGGCTCCGGTGGAGAGGTATCCGAGGGGATTTTGCGCACGTAAAAAAATAAAAAGTGTAAATATACCACAGCTATTTGGTTAAATCAGACAGTTGAATGGATCCGTCCAATGGTCACGCGTACCGTTCATAGCAGTGGATGGCCTAAATACTTTGCATGGCGCATTATGTGCTGATTTTCTCGATTATTATGAATAATCAATCAAACAACTAGCCCATTGCAGTCCACTGCTGGATATAGGCCTCTCCCAATGTTGGGAGGCTTTGGCCAACTGTTTCCACGCTGGCCAGACGGGTTGGTACAGGGTTTTATTTCGAGTGTTCCTTCCCTCACAGTGAGTCGTCTGCATATGTTTTAGTTAGTCTCCTCTTACGACACCCGTTCGGATGAGATGGGGTGGTGATACTTGTATTCTTACTCCGTCACCACACTGATGTATACTTATGAATAACCAAGAATTTAAATCATTATTTTTTATGTGCACTGGAGTACACATAATTTACATTGTCTTGACATTCGCGCAGCGATTTTGTAGCACCCTTCGAATGCCTTCCGTGAAGAACCCCAAATTAATGGTTACTTTCAGGTTTATTACAGTCGTTATCCCAAGCAACCACAATATGATATTCTGTAAGAAGGGCTTCAGAAGGTTTTTACAGTGTCAGCAGCACTAGTGTAACACCACTGGTGTTGCACAAGTCCATAGGCCACTGTAACCATTAAAGCAATTGTGGTTTAAGCTAAGTAATAATAAGCTAAATAATAAGTTATAGGAGGTAGGACACGGCGGTATTTCCGCACAATTGAGCAGTCCGACTGGGGAAGTACCTCCCCTCCGCCCTACAGAATACCGCGGTTATAATAACTTTGTGTTATGCTCCCAGCGGTGAGTAGGGTAGCCAGTGCTCACTGGAGAGTTTGTGCTGTCAGTGGGATAACTAAAGGCTTGTCCTGCTTTGTCCTCAACACTGACGGCACATGAATTAACACCCACATTTCACCAATCATTGAATTTGGCCACACGTAACAGGAGGTGAGCCTATTGCCGTCTTCCGGGCAATATTATTGACTCAAGCCAGGCATCTGTGGCTGAGTCTGGGCTGTATATAAACACCTCAACAAAGTCTAGGGAACAAGATGACCCCAATTTTTTTTTTCGTGTAAATCTTGTTTTGCAAATAACTGGCAGCAAATAAATAAAAATAGAATAAAGTAGATTACAGAGTTGTTCGAAATTTAAAAATAAATTTAAATAAGTAATGATTTTCGAATATGGAGGGAAAACTTTTAAAAGTGTGATTGTGCAGTTTCTCTGAGGCAAAATAAAAAATATTTTCTTTGATTGTAAATAATGTTTATTATCAATAATACGTCTTTTACGTATGGTTTGTGCATTTTTGTGACTGTAGTCATCATGTCACGTCGTCATTTAAGTCGCGAAGAGATGTTAAGGGCTGTTGGTATGCTGCAAGCTGGACGAACTCAACGCGACGTAGCGGATGCTGTCAACACCCAACCAAGCGTAATTTGCAGATTATGGCCACGCTACAGGTCTACAGGGGATGTTGCCGAACGTCACAGGGGACGAAATAGGGTTACTACCCCGCGACAAGATCGTTTCTTGCAAAATTCCGCAAGGCGGCAACCCACGATTACTGCTCGTCAGTTGGTCGCAGGCCTCCAGTGTCAGCATCAAGTGGTTATTAGCGATCAAACTGTCAGGAGAAGACTACACGAAGCCAATCTTCATGCTCGCAGACCGCTTAGGGTTCCAGCTCTTCGACGTGGAAATCGAGGTCGTCGCTTATTGTGGGCTAACGCACATTTACAGTGGACCGACCATCAATGGGCACGGGTTCTGTTTTCCGACGAATCTCGCTTCGGTTTTCATCCTGATTCGAGAAGAGTGCGTATATGGCGAGTTCCTGGACGTCGGAGTCGTCTCCAGAATCCGCAAGAAGTTCATCCTTACCAAGGTAGAACAATCATGGTATGGGCTGGAATTTGCCTTGGTAGAAGGACCGACCTCGTTTGGATACGGGGCAATTTGAATGCAAACCAATACATTCAGGAGGTTATACACCCCATGGTAATCCCTCATCAACAGCAGTTCGGTCAAGATTTTATGTTCATGCAAGATAATGCACGGTCACACACCGCGAGGGTAGTGGTCAATGCGTTAAGCGAGCACAATATTACGACGTTGGAATGGCCTGCTCAGTCTGCCGACCTCAATCCCATAGAGCATGCCTGGGATTTGCTTGGGAGAAGAGCTTTCAGTGATTTTTTGGAAAATCTGAACACTGAAGAACAACTTTTTTTACACCTTCGCAGTGTATGGAGCCATATTCCACAGACGATGATTGACAATCTCATACTAAGTATGCCACGCCGTTGTCGAGCTGTTGCTAATGCTTTAGGAGGTCCTACAGATTATTAAAAACGTTTAAAGTACGGTTAATTACTGTATTTCTTACTACCTCGTTATTTTTGTGCCTAATCATGGAAGGTTGTAATACTCAATATTGGCACTATTCAATTCTTTCTTAAATAAAAAATATTTTGATATGAGAATGTTTTTATTAAAATTAAAATTAAAAACGGTATAAAAATACCCTTCTATTGATATAAAACACTCACTATTACAAGAAAGGGTTTTTAAATAAAAACTAGAAATGTCCTTGTTCCCTAGACTTTGTTGATGTGTGTATCTGTCTGACTACTAGTATCAATAATTGATGTATATTAGTGGTTTCATGTTACCCAGAAGTCAAAGTTAATATATTTAATATATTGTTCATTATTTTGTGCCATTTAGGGGTCACAGTGATAAATAAAATAGAATTTGTTAAACTTTGTCGTTGATTGTACTTATGTTACGATATGAACACTAAATATAAAACCACTTCACATGTCTACCACTTAAATGGTATAAAAAACTTATTATTATGATCCTACAGGAGGAGACCAGCCTCCTGGACGTGTCCCTCCTCAAGGAGCAGCGCCTCCCGCGCTTCCTGCTGAGCGTGGACAACCAGCTCGAGTACGAGTCGCAGAAGCTGTGGATTAAGGTGTCCGAGGCCATCGCTCGCGACGACCAGGTTCGTACCCAGCATAGCACTGTTCTAAGTGTAGCACATCGTTCGACGTCTGTCCGTCCGTGTATTGGTCTGTTTGTCTAGACCTTTTTTTCTCAGAAATGCATAGAGTAATTTCTAGCACATACCCAGGTCTGTAACATCTTCAAACTGTGAAAAAATCAAACTTCTTTGTCAACGCAATTAAAATATTTTGCAGTTTATGCAGCATAAGTTTGTCCCTTAATACAATTTTGCACGGAACCCTCGGTGCACGAGTTCGACTCGCACTTAACCGGCTTTTTTAAGATAGTACGTAAGAAAATAATAAGTATACTCCATCCGGTTAGGTACTTAACGTAAACAATCTTGATGTGGTTTGTTTAAAAATTCATTTAATTAATATTTAGTTATTATCGGTATATATATATCGGTTATTTAGTGCGATGAGGTGAGATATCGAATATTATTCGATATAAAATATAGTACCTAACCGAACGGAGTATAGATGGTTCCACCGTCGCCCCAAGACGTGTCCAAGTAGCTCAGTCAGAGCATTCCCACTGTACTGTAAGGCACATCTTGAATGTTCACTTTGCCCAATCGTTAGGCTGACCATAATCTAAACACTATTCCCATCTCTTTCTTACAGGTGGCTGCGACGGAACAAAAGACAATAATAGAGGAGGCACAGCGAGCTCGCGCCAGAAACATGGTGGCGCCTTGGGTGCCAAGGTTCTTCCACAAGGAGTCACACGACACCGCGCCAGAAGGTAGGTAGTGGAGATAAAAGAACGACTGTACCATGTCATGAGTATGTGCGCGGTGAGACAGGGGATCTATAGGAGGTAGGACACGGCGGTATATCCGCCCAATTGAGCAGTCCGACTGGGGAAGTACCGCCGCCCTACAGAATACCGCGGTTATAAAATAACTTCGTGTTGTGTTCCCCGCGGTGAGTAGGGTAGCCAGAGCTCACTGGAGAATTTGTGCTGTAAGTGGGATGACTAATGGCTTGTCCTGCTTTGCCCTCTACACTGACGGCACAGAAACTGTGCTTACAGGGTCAACAGCGCGAGTGTGGCTCCTCTGGTGCTACACAAGTCCATATGCCACGGTAACCACTTTCCATCAGGTGGGCCGTGCGCTTGTCTGCCACCTAAGTGGTATAAAAAAAAAGAAAAAAAAGGGGAGTATTGACCAGTAGACCGCCAGCACACTGAAGGGGCTATCTATTAATCACGTGAGGCTCAACAAGGTGGAAGGGGGTTCGGAAAAAATCATGAAATATCACTAGGGGCGAGGTAGGGGTATAGATATCACGTGTATTGCGAGAATTCTACAATAATATGGGTAATGGACTGCTGAGACGAGGTCTCGGGTTCGATCCCAGGTTTTACCATGGCACACGCCAATGACTTTCGATGCTTTTCGAAGTTATGTGTGTATTTATCGCAAGTTTAAAAGTGCCCGGTTAATGGCAATATGCTCACCATCTATTACAGTGGGACCTAAACATAAACTATTGAAATGTGGGTGCTAGCACCTCTGCCTACCCCTTCGGGGATATAGGCGTGAGTTTATGTTATGTTATGTTAAAATACACGAGATTCTTGTCTAGGGGAGGGGGATAGTCTGAAACCCCACCATGTATCACCATGGGGGAGGGGGCGTTAAAAATGACTGAAAAACATCACGTGATTAAAAGACATACCCCTAGACAAGCTGCAATTCTATGACCGGCGTATTGTTTTTTTTTTTTTTACGTGCGCAACATCCCCACGGATACCTCCCCACCGGAGCCGGAGGAGGAGGTTATGTCGGACTCGAACCGACTAAAACGCACGCCGCCTGTGGGTCGTTTTAGTTGCCGAAGGTGAGGTTGACAGGCATATCCCTCGCACCCCGGCCGACCCAGGGCCATCTCTCACGATCTGGCCCTCTTCTCGGGTGTGGGGACTACAGAGTCCCCAACTCGACCCCGGAAACGGGGAGGCGCGCCACCGCCGCGGCCTGCTTCTGCCAGGGTGACAAGCGGCTCCACCTGTCACCCCCAGGCCGGGACCGGCGTATTGTAGAATATAATGACAATTTTATAGGATTTGACAATTCAATTCATTTATTTATTAGCTTGTAATGTGGTACAACAAAAGATGGAAATAAAAAACATAGTAATCAAGCACATTTCGCCATAAAGTTGGCATGCAAACACAGATTATTAGGTTTACAAAGCAATATCTACTTATAATCAGCTCGGCGAACCTTGATCCCTATGACAGTTCATACTAGTGACGGGTCGTGTCGATATATCGCAACTTTTTATAGGCAAAGGCGTGACTTGCATTCAGCCACATCGATAAACATGTTTTTAAAATATAATCTACATTACTATAATTATAATGCTTGTTATATTTACAAGTATCCGTGTATTTGTATATGGGGTTGCCAATATTCCGATGCAGAGGTAACATGGTCGGACTGTATAATTTTAATGTGAATTAAAATTTTAGTTATAGCAACACTATCTGATCTGTCACTACGCTAGTACTGTCAGTTCGCTACGCCAGTACGAGTGCTAACGCCTTGTATGCGCCACGTGTTTTCTTGTGTCAACGGAATCCTTTGTTTGTTACTATTGTTGTTTTCTGTTTTTGTTATTGTTGCTGTTTTGTGTTTGTTGGTGTTTCAAAATGCCGAAAAGACTGAGAAAAACTGTACTCAACAGTGAAACGCGGGAGTTTGTTGTACGCTTGCGTGACTATTTTGCTCGCGAACTACAAAATGGCGGACCTTTGTTGCCACTTGACAACGTACGCGACCGTGTTGCTGATGCTTTGGGAATTGGCAAAGCTACCGTTTCCCGAATTACAAAGGAGAAGTTCGGCGAATCGTCGATGGAGGAGAACAAATTATCAACTCCAAAGAAGAAAAAACATAATAGGGCACGACCCGTAACTAACCCCGATGATTTCGACATGGCAGCGATACGAAACCATATTTACGGCTATTATTTTCGAGGTGAACTGCCGACTTGCACAAAATTATTAGCGTCGCTGAAATCGGCTGATTTATTTAAAGGTGGATTCACTTCTCTCAGACAAGTTATAAAAAAATGTGGATTTCGTTATGGGAAGTGTGACAAAAGAAAAGTGATAATGGAGCGGAAGGACATTGGATTGATGAGGTGTGATTTTCTACGACAAATAAAAAACATCGAGAACTGGGACAAGGTGGTTTATCTGGACGAAACGTGGCTCAACGCCAATCACTCAGTCTCCAAAACATGGACAGACGACACAGAGAAATCCTGTACCAAAGCACCAGAAGGCAAGGGCCAGCGTTTGATTATCTGCCACGCTGGCACAGCCAAAGGTTTTGTACCTAACTGCTTGTGGGCCTTCAAATCCGTGAAAACAAGTGATTATCACGAAGAGATGAATTTTGAGAATTTCAAGAAATGGTTCACAAAACTATTAGACAATTTAAACGAGCCCCACTACATTTTAATGGACAACGCCCCATACCACTCTGTGCAAATTAATAAAGCGCCTACCGCGAACAACAATAAAGGCGAAATAATAGAGTGGCTGCAAAACAATGGTGTGGCAGCTAATACTCAAATGCTGAAAAAGGAATTAGTTAGATTGTTGAACCTTCATAAACAGCAAACAAAGAAGAAATATTTCTTGGATGAGATGGCAAAATCAAAAGGGCACACCGTGATTCGGCTACCGCCCTACCACTGCCAATATAATGCAATCGAAATGATATGGGCGCAGATCAAAGGTGGGTTGATTTGTATTTATTTTAACATGTTTTTATTTAGGTCACTGGTGACTGTCTAGTCGGCTAGTACTATTTAAAGCTATTTTATTTCACTAGCAAATTGCATTTTTATTTTTATCCATGTGCTTATATCAATTACACACTTTTAACGTACAAAATTATGTACTTATAATGTACTTACCCCGATCTCGCTCTTTGACTTTGCATCATTTTCAATCTAAACCATTATTGTTTCAGGTTGTGCAGCCAGGCTTAACACCACTCCACCATTCACAGCTAATAAAATACTTACGTTGCTACAAGAGGCATGTAGTCAAGTGACTCCGGACAATTGGAGGAAAGTGGTTGAAAAGACGAAAAAGCTATGCTTAGATGATTGGAATCGAGACGTGCGATACGACAATATAGTAGACCAGCCGTTTATCATAAACATAGGAGAAAGCAGCTGCAGTTCGGATTCCGAGTCTGAGACGCAATCGGTGACACCATTGTCAGATTCAGATTAATGTATATTAAAAAATCATAAATAAACCGCTTTTGTTTTATTTGAGTAGGTATATACAATAAATTTGTTAAATCTCCTTTATTTTATTATCGCAAACAACTTAAATGATTATAAATCTGACACTAAGAGCGTAGGTGCTCTATTGATGTATTTTGTACACTCGTTTCCATTTTCGATATTTGTTTATCAATACTTTTCCGCACTAGTCGATATCTTCCAAACGGAGTAACTTTTGCAGGACGTCAACGTAAAGTCTGATTGAGATAATTTCTTGTAAGTGTTAATAATTATTATAATTCCAACGGGATATTATTGTAATTGCATATATCTGCCTAAAATTAATAAATATCATTTTTAGACACCGCCAATTCGATTATAATATAACGGTGACGCTACTACAAGGTTGTGTCGTGGGAATAACTGTCAGTGTCATAGGGATCAAGGTTCGCCGAGCTGATTATAACAACTAAAAAAGTACTGACGTATTTGACAGTTGTCAACGTATGTCATAAACGTCAAATTTACATGTCTGTCATAAACGTAAAATTCCATACATACGTCATTGTATTCTACAACACGCCGGCCAGCAAATTGCCAATTGAGCTCTTTCTATCTCTCTCTTTACCTCGTCCCCCGTCACGCCGTAAATACCTAGATTGCCGTACAGCGGTCACGCTCAGTATATTGCGCAATCTCAACAGACTTTGTATTTATATTTTATTTTATTTATTTTTTATTATTATTTAATTCTAGTAACCTCAGTATCAGAATAAACGGGATATTTACCATGTTTCACTATTTTGAGCTTCCGATATTTCGGCGCTGTTTAGGGAAGCAATTGAAATAAAAAAGTATAAAAATTTCAATCGTGAGGATGGGTTTCAACTGCCGAACGTCTGGCATCCAGTGGTCAGTCTTTGCAAAAACAACCGGGAACAAGCTAAAACAAAATCGCGAGTGGATACAGTGAGCATCGTATGTCGTGAACGTGATCGAGATCGGGTTCGAGTTTGTAGTGAGAGTGAAACCAATAGTAGTGCAGATACGCGTAGTAAAAGAACTCGAAAGAGGGTAGATCGATATAATTACTCCTAGAAGAAAAAACTTTTTCTTAGTTCACCGCCACTACTCCAGTTCCTCCGTGATCATGGTGCTTGCAACAGCGCCGAAATATCGGAAGCTCAAAATAGTGAAACATGGTAAATATCCCGTTTATTCTGATACTGATGTCAGTGACCATGATAGTTTAAATACCTATATTAATTCTAGTAATTTACAATATCAACTTGTTAGATAAATGTCAATTAGCCAGCCAAACTATTGTCACGTAAATAAGGGGCCGTGCACGTATTACGTAAACAAATATTATAATTATTACAATTATTTAAACCCCCCCTTCAGCAAATCTCTTAACCCTCCTCCCCTCCATGCCTACGTAAACATTGATATCTATATACGTATTTCTTGTCATGTTTGTTTTTTAGGTTAATGTATAGGTAATGGATGTTATATTATCTGTGGAAAAGTAAATAACTACTACTTACGTAATATCATTATCTAGACCATCCCATGTCATCAAAAATAATCAATGTAACCCCCCCCCCCCCCCCCCCTCTCCCTCAGTGCTTACGTAATACTTGAACGGCCACTAACCCGCCTCGGGACGTGTGTGATGCAAAGGAGTCCAGAATATTGGTCGCATTTGCGCCCTGGATTGCAATGGCTAGCCTTTGCACCAGGTACGATTCGGAGCGAGAGTTACTAGATTTTTCACTTAGTTGTCAAACTATGTCCGCCACCAGTTTCTTTGCTTCCATGCCCCAACTAGCACCACAATATATTGCGGTTCGAAAGCTGCGTACTTCGCGAGTATTTTTACTGGTATTTATATTATAATTTTAAAACTTATTTCAGGTGTCATCGACCAAGGATGGAAATATAATCACTTAAATGCGAGGTAAGTTCGGACTCTAATAACTTTTTTTTTTTAGTTAACTATCGGAATACATATTTACCAAAAAAAATAGACTTAATGTGCCTCTAAAGCTACTGGAGCTTGTGTGCGACACATGCGATTCTCTCTTCAGTACAAGACATAATAATCTTATTAATAAAAAAAGGAGAAATGACATAATCGTCGTAAACAAAACACCACACAGTTTACAATTAAGCAGTTAAAGTCGTACCCTACAATTCTGATAAAAGATAAGACTTGAGCGTGTTTCCTTCTTCCTACAGTCCCAGGTCCTTTAAGGGGACGTGAAAAAGCATATGATGAGGCAGCTAAACTGAGTGCCACCATTGTAACATTGCTTAGTGTCTGTAATGGTGACCCTCTTTCCTGAGACTTTGCCTTTAGATTACTATCAGGCGAGGTGAAGTCAAGTTGGCGTGTCCTATATAAAAAAAGGCCATGGTAACCACTTTCCCTCAGGTAGACCGTATACTTGTCTCCCACCCAAGTGGTAAATAAACTAACAATCATGCCAGGGACAGAAAGTTAGCAGACCGCTTCAAGATTTAATCTTGAAACAATTCTCCCCACAGTCCTTGGCAACCCGAGGAAGTAATGGAGTATGAAGAAGATTTTGTCGTGAAGTCTCTTATGGAGAATACCGTCAGCGGTAGACCCTCCATAGAAACGAGAAGAGATATCGTCCGACCTTCAGACTCAGACAGTCATGATGAACTGGCGCGAAGATCTAAGACTTCCACGTAAGTATTCTTCTTCAGCTCAGCGTTAATCTTATTCGCATCCGAAGCTTTCACTCTCGGAGTCTGGGGTCCGCTTTACCAGTCTAACTGCGGAAGTGGCTGAATTTTGATAATTTCTGTTAAACAACTGCCAATCTGACCTCCACAGCCCATTAACGGTATTTCCGTCCAATTGAGCAGTCCGACTGGGGAAGTGCCTCAGCCCTACAGAATACCGCGGCCATAATAATAAATAAATATTCCACGATATTCATTTATTATTCTGTATTTTTTTTCTGCCTTATCCGAATTGACACTAAGGCTATGTTTTCATTAAAGCGAAGATGTGTAACGTAAATCAGAGATGTGCAGGAGTTGACTAATTACAATGCTCGAAATTCACGATTCGTAAATAGTACTATACTTTTCTATACTTAAAATAATTCTAAGTTTATTGAATTCATATTGAATAATACACTTTTCCACAGTAAATATTTCTCTAGTGTATAGTAGGAGGTAGGACACGACGGTATTTTCGTCCAATTGAGCAGTTCGACTGGGGAAGTACCTCTGCCCTACAGAATACCGCGGCCATAATAACCTCGTGTTGTGTTCCCGACGGTGAGCAGGGTTGCCAGAGCTCACTGGAGGGTTTTTGTGCTGTTAGCGGAAAGACCAAAAAAAAAGCTTGTCTTGCTTTGTCTTTTAAGCTGACGGCACAGAAACTCTCAATGCTTGCAGGGTTGGCAGCGCGAGTGTAATTCTCTTGGTTTTGTACTCGTCCATAGGCTATGGTGACCACTTTCCATCAAGTGGGCCGTGTGCTTGTCTGCCATATAAGTGGTATAAAAAAAGTGTGGAAAAGTATAGTAAGTAATTAGGCTGCGGCCCGCCAGGTATGTTATTCTACGAGCCCGCTCCATTTTAGACTGGTCGTCGGTGCGGCCACTGGCCGAGGACACTACCAGCACGAGGTAGTGTTTGTACCTCGAGAAGCTAGCGGTTCAAATAGGCGGTCATTATTCAATATGTTTAGCAAGTTCCATCAAGTGCCATTGATCAACGGTATAAACACTCGTAGCTTATTGAATTCTATGTGATTAGTCAATTTCCAAATCTCTCATCCGCTCCGCTCCAATGAAAACGCAACCTTACATAGTGACGTCACAATGATCACGTAAGTATGTCCACAGACACTTCTTAAGAGAATCCCTTCCTGATTATCCTGAAGGTTTTCGCAGTCCTCAAGGGAAAACTAAGTATGTATGAGTTTTACATATAGGTGTTTTGTAGCATCCTTGTATGTTGTCGTAAAAGTATTGAATAAGGGTATACCCACTATGAGAGGGTGCACAACAGTCCTACATACACCACATACTAAATAATGGTATATACGTAACAAAATACATTACTTTCGTATAAAATAGATAGATAGATATATAATTCTTTATTGAACACCAATAGATTACAGTAAAACTTGTAGGTGGCATGCATACAGTTTAATGTACAATGGGCGGCCTTATCGCTGGAAGCGATTTCTTCCACACAGATGACACAGAAACTCTCTAGTCTTTACGTACAAATCTTACAGTAACCACTTTCCAATAGGTGGTAGGAGGTAGGACACGGCGGTATTTCCGCCCAATTCAGCAGTCCGACTGGGGAAATACCTCTGCCCTATAGAATACTGCGGCTATAATAACTTTGTGTTGTGTTCCCAGCGGTGAGTAGGGTAGCCAGCGCTCACTGGAGAATTTGTGCTGTCAGTGGGATGACTAAAGGCTTGTCCTGCTTTGTCCTCTACACTGACGGCATAAAATCTCTGTTCTTTCAGGGTCGGCAGCACGGATGTGACTCCACTGGTGTTACACACGTTCATAGGTCATGGTAACCACTTTCCATCAGGTGGGCCGTGTGCTTGTCTGCCACCTAAGTTGTATAAACGTCTACTATACATGGTTGTATGACAACTAGGACCGACGGCTTCACGTGCTCTCTGAGGCACGACCAGACCAATCCCGAGTACTCATATTCATGCGTATAAATTTGCACTGAGCGGGAATCGAACACGTGCTACCTTCATACCGGCCGCGTACACTACCTCCGCTATAGAGGCTATCGCCCAAACTAATCTCTGACTCAAATTTTAAACGGCCGAAATGTAGACTCGTTTACGCGTGAAAGAGCTCTAAACATCCACTCAAACACACTGAGCACTGTGCGGTATGAAAGAAACTTCATCCCCCGCACACTCAAGCAGTAGAATGAACTACCTGCTGTAGTTTTCCCAAGTGCCTACAATATGGGGTTCTTCAAGAGGGGCATTAGATAGTTTCTTCAAGGTCGGCATCGCGAGTGTAACGCCTCTGGTGTTGCACACTTCCGTAAACACACATTCACTTGCTTTCACATACTTTTACATTATATAAATTTTAGCAGAGGTGCTAGCACCCACATTTCGCCAGTTAATGTTTAGGTCCCAATGTAATAAGTGGCGAGCCTATTGCCATTAACCGGGCACTTATAAACCTGCGATAAATATACACATAACTTCGAAAAGCATCGAAAAGTCATTGGTGTGTGCCATGGTAAACCTGGGATCGAATCCGAGACCTCGTGTCAGCAGTCCATTACCCTTACCACGGTTGTGGCGATGTGGGTGCTAACACCTCTGCCTACCCCTTCGGGGATATAGGCGTGAGTTTATGAGTTTATTGTTATGTAAATTTTAGCAATATTTCTTGGTATTTTATTATTAGTTTCTTTTTGTATTTTAAAAATCTCATTGTATTCTTTAGTTAACAATATTTCAATATTATAGTAATTTTTTATTTCATTTTATTGTAATCTTAACATTATTTATAATTTGGAATGTTTATTCAACGACGAGATCGTATCTCCCTTAGATAGTGAGAGAGAGATAGGGGGATATTGCAAGTGGCCATAGCTCCCCTGTTTGGTAGGTATCTAGGTGAGTTACGGCCATTAGCATCATCTCCTTGTACCCCAAAGGAAACAGGACGTCGTGGACATTTTTTAGATGTTTCATATAGTTTAATAAAAAATAAATCACTAGACAGTCAAGTGCTTAGATACAAAACATTGTGGCGCTCTGGTAGTGCCGACAGAAATCTGTATAAAATATAAAAAGTATTTACTTCGCAAAAAAAGTGCTCACTGCGTCTAAAAAGTTTTCGCTTCAAGGAGGTGTCATACTTGAATTGTCAGAGAGGCACACTGGCCGCTTAGAATTTTTAAAAAAGTAACTTGTGAATTGACACCAAAAAAATCTATAAAACATAAAGATATTTTCACTTCAAAAAGAAATACGTTCATTAATTTGTACTTTTCCTTTTCAGGAGAAACTTGAAGCAAACACTTTTCGCCATCGACTCGGCTTTAAGAGACCAAACTATAGCGATTGAGAGGCTCGCGAAGACGGTAGAAGCAATTAGTGAGGGACAGAGGGTAGCATCAGCTTCTAGACATCACAACATTGGCAGAATACCGGCGTCATCACACTCATGGGACCTTTTTGGAGGGTTTGTCTTAGCGATGGTGTTGCAAGCGGTACTAAACTGGGTATTCTACCAAAGAGACTGAGTTGCCAGTTTAGAAAAATAGTTTAAAAAAAATCCTGTGAAATTGGAGTATTTTTGCATGTGTAAGGTGTGGTTTTGATCGTAAGTATTTTTTCGCCCCTTGTAGGGTGAAAAAAATATTTTTTTTTGGTCTTTTTTGGCTAAAATATTGATGGAATTTATTACTACATATAAATTATATGTAAGTGAATTAGTTCCTTTATATTTATTACCTTATTGGTCAAAACTAAAGGTTAATTCAGATCAGGTGAATTTGAACGAGCAATTTTCCGCCTTATTTGAATTGACTTAACCTTTATATAAATAATAATTAAAGAATCAAATTGTGCGGGTTAATATTTATATTTCGAATGTAATCCGTATTATTCCTATTAATTGGGCTTGCATTACTTTGTAACTACAATAAGATAACTCGATTTCTATTATTTTTAATAGTTTTAATTTTTTTGAGAAACTTAGTTTTGAACTTTGCTGGTTTACAAATAATAAATTACTAGTGTTTTTTTTTTAAAAATACGTGATTAGATATTTTTATAGTTTTTTGTTGTCTTTTAAACTATTCTTTCAAAAATGTAAAAACTGGTCATAAAACGAGAAACTTGAAACAAGAAATAGAGAACTTTAGTACACACTAAATTGAAATGGGAGCTCGGTTTACTTTCTTGTAGTATAAAGTTAAAATTTTGTAAATTAAATATTATGTAAAGTAAATATTAAATAAAAAAATGTAAAATGGTTATAAGCTTCGCTGATAGTTAAAAGTTTACATTGACCAATTATTATTATTATTATTTAGTCTTTGTTATGGCGGTAGTGTGCTAAAAATGTAAAATAATTGCTCGACGGTTCAATGACAAAAGGTCCAAACGAAATCGACAGCGGAAAGAAAAAATATTGCGCTGTGAAATATTTTGATGTCATTGCGGACCTTTTTTCATTGAAAAATCAATTTCACTTACGACGTCCTGATTTTATTAACAATTGGATTTTGTTCTAGAAATTTGTAAAATCATTGATTTTTTTTTTTTATTCCTAGATCATATATTATTTGATGGTTAGATACGACTAACTATTTGAAAATGGAAAAGCTTGTCTATTATTTGTATTTCTTTGGTCTTTTCCATTATAAAAAAAAGTTATAGCAAAAAATATTCATAAATTTTTTTTCTGACTGTAAATTCTAGTTGATATCGTGTATTGTAGTGTTGATATTCTAATTATTTAGCATCTTCTGGGTTTATCGAAAAATAAAACAACTAATTTTGTACAGTCAGCATAATTTTTTTTGGAAAAAAAATTGTCCTAAATATTAGCATTAGGCGATTCTTACACTGCTCCGCGTCACGCGGCGGGGTTTTGTGTGAAAACACGCGTCCCCGCGCGTAATGGCGGGGAAAAACGCGAGATATGTCACATCTCCCATCAAGCGCGTAATTGTGGCATGATTTTAGTCCGAGAGCTGTTAGACATTTCTGTGTAGGTGATGAAGGTTAACTGAAAAGCAATAATAATACAATACAACATGTATAATCGCCAAATTTATTTGTATGGAAATCTAGTGCGTCATTGAATGCCAGTACAACTAGGCACTGACCGTTAAAGTGCTATAGATATAGTTTAGCAAGCCAGGTGCAAAGTTTAATAAACCTCTTGCAAATTAGCTTTTTATTTTATTATTCAGTATTTAACTTTACTGTTAATAAGATTTTAGATTACCTCATGCGCGTACCTAAAAATTTACACAGCTCTTGGACTAAACCTAAACCATCGTCCCGCGTAAGACACCAGACAAATCTGCGCGCAGAGGCACATCTGCCCTAGACAAGTGTCAATTCGATGGCCGACGTATTGTAGAATATAATGACAAGTGTATAGGATGTGACGTATTTGACAGTTGTCAACGCATGTCATAAACGTCAAATCCCATACATTCGTCATTGTACTCTACAATACGCCGGCCGACGAATTGTAGAATAGAATGACAAGTGTATAGGATGTGACAGTTGTCAACGCATGTCATAAACGTCAAATCCCATACGGACGTCAGTCTATTCTACAATACACCGGTCAACGAATTGCCAATTGTCTAGAGGGCCAGCTCTCCCGCGATCACGCGCGTGGCCGCGGTTTTCCCACACCTCACTGCGGTGCGCGTGGCAATGTGAGAATCACCTTATCATCATCAAATTATTTAGACATACTACCGCCACCCTCGTGATTCCTTGGAACTAATTTATAGGCTGAATATTATAAGTATGCTATTGCCATCTCTCGAGTTTACGTGGAACTAAGTTTAAAAAGATTGTATATACCCGCCATCTATCCAATTTTCCGAGAACTAAAATATAAGTGCCGTACGAAAGTGTATTATTAAAATATACTTAAAAAATTGTATACGCTATATAAAATTCACGCAGTGATTACATAAAGGAATTGAGCAGAGGTGTGTCATTGATTCTTTATCATACTGAGTGATTTTGGAGGATGTCTAAAGAATATTACCCAAAAATAAGATATTTAAAATATCAAAAACTCATTTTATTCCAACATTGCGGCCGTACCCATAATTGATAGTGGAGATCTCCCGACAATATACGGGCAATAATAATTATTATTTGTGTCAATTCTATTTTTTGGGGGAAGGGGGTAAATAGGTTAGTATTAAACGGTGAACTGGAGTAAATGGGGTTTAAAAATGGTATTTTGAGGGTATAATATTCACCAACGCTTCCAATTAGCCTAGAATCGTGCCATAGCCAAAGATAGGAAAAAATACTGTAAAGAGTATTTTTTTACTCTTAGTAGAATAGCAGTTGAATCCTAGTGCCAACTAGGCAAGATTTTTGGCAACGTTATTGCGCAACGTCTCTCAACAAAACCGTAACGCAGAATATATTATCTGCCCACACACGATCGAACAAAGAACAAGCTGCATGTCATGTTGCGCATCAAGTTGCGCGACATCTGGCAACATCCGTGTTGGCAACTTTTACTATTGTACGTTAAATGTTACTCAATAGATGTGACGCTTTAGTGCGCTTTTTTCTAGACGGTTGGTGCTGGACTGCTGCAGTCCGACTATCCGACTGCACACAGACGGTTATGATTTTGCATACAATTTACGGATTTAAGACACGACTAAATAGTAACTTCGTGTTGTGTTCCCGGCGGTGAGTAGGGTAGCCAGAGCTCAATAGCGAAGTTTTGTGCTGTCAGTGGGAAGACCAAAGGTTTTATCCTAATTGTGTCTTCTACACTGACGGCACAGAAACTCTCTATGCTTACAGGGTCGGCAGCGTAAAAGCGACTCCCCTGGCGTTTCACATGTCCATTGGCCATGGTAACTACTTTCCTTCAGGTGTGCTAGTGCTGCCACCTGTGTGGTAAAAATAGAAACGATACAAAAGGACACGGTGCCAGACCGTGCAACAGCAGTTAGGCTTAGGGCGGAACCATACTTAACACACTGCGTTCGCACGGTCCTTTTGCTTGAAAAGTCATAACCGTCCGGATTGAAAGCGCCCTAAGGCTGCTTACATATAGGGACAGGGTACGGGCGGGCTGATACGGTATACTTAAACCCATGTTGCCATCATGTCAATTCGTCGTGTGTCAAAAAAATCGCAGCGCATTTGCGCCCATATGTTGATAAACATATGGGCGCGAATGCACTGCGATTTTTTGACATATATAAGGTGTAACAAAATTAAATCTTGGAACTTTGAAGGGTTGATCAGTTTCGGTAACTATGCCTGAAAACAATAAAAAATAATGTGTTAATTTTTTATTTAATATTTAATATTACGCTCATGTTTATATGCTAACACTACCACGGGGACGGAATTCGGGGCCTCCCAAGTCATGTTACGCGCGCATCTGCTCATAAAACTTACCTACGGTACACGCACCGGTCATTGACTTCCAAAAATCAGCTGTTTACTGAAATCCATGTGCTGGACATATCGATGTTGTACGGTTAGCTTAGGCATTGATGTCAACTTTTTAAATCTTTACAACTGATTTTTTTTCTATACATATTTTCCCATACAAAGTAATCACACAAAGTTCCAAGAGTTCATTTTGTTAAATTTTATATGGTGTTCGAACGTAAATGATGTACTTATCAAAATTTTTGTTGCTATGAATACTTTTCGGTACAGGTAGCCGGTACCGGGAACCTGTTTCTCCATGTAAGCATCCTTAGTCGCAAAGCTGCTCAAGTTTAATTTTCTACATTTGTAACATTTACGTAAAATCATTACGCATTTTACATCAATGTTGCAAACGTCGAAAATTCTACAATTTATGTCGAAATGACATTTTAAATTCCTTTTAAATGTTTATTTTCATTATCTATTTGTTAAAACGTATCTGATTATATATTTAGCATACATACCCCTTTCTGATCAAAGTTTATATATTACTATATAGAAAAACTATCGTGAGCATTATATCGAATTTCTTGATTAAAAAAAAATCTTGAAAAATTCGTTTGATACACATTTTTTGGGTTAGTCCCCCATTCTCAATTCCCCCCGTTCTCGTTTCCTCCCCGGCAAATTTCCCGTATTCTAGAATGGTGCTCAAAGTTGAATCTTGATTTATCTAAGGACAGATTGCATAGAGAATCTGTCAATCTATCCTCAGATAACTAGAGATTCAACATTGAGTGTAGTTCGTTAACGAGCCTTTAACAGCGTTTTATCACGCTATTATAAAACATAAAGACAATTGGGGGTAATCGAGAATTAGGGGGTTTTAATTTTGTAAAACTTAATTATAAATTCTAGACCAAAGACTCTTATAGTTATGTAAAACTTTCGTGCCTAATACTTCGCGAGCAATAAAGGTGCGAATTACGATAGTGTGTCAAATTGGCGAATTTATGGAACAATGAAAGAAAGAAAGAAACATTAATACTCGATAACGAGATAGTGAATTATATGACCAGAGTTGGACATACGTACAACCTTTACCCTTTCGGGGTAAGCTGAGAACATAATGCTTCCATTTGCTATGACCTAGAGCAAATTTTTGTAAGCGTTAACATCACAGAACGAATAGGAATTGACTATGAATTGATTAAAAGTAAATATTCTACTCATAAAAAATATAATTTCGTATTGGTATGGTTTAGGATCGCAATATAATCACAGTTCAGTTACATAGCGATTGTATAAAAATGACAAAATCGACATATAAAGATGGGAGACAATACAAATCAAGTTTCGTACTCATTACAATAACAATTTACACTCGTAAAGTCTGACGGAAGTTGTGCAAATAGCTATTGCACATCACCACCAGAATATAAATAAAAATACTTTATTTCTACAAACATTTATGACATTTATGAGATCGAGACTACATCGGAACTGAATTATTACGAGTTCCTTCTTGTACAGGTTTTTAACACCGATTTGAGGGTTTATTTAAAATATTTTGAAATTTTTTCTTTGTTGTATAAATCGGTTTTTACTTGCGAATTTGAATAATAAAAAATATCACGATGATCATTCGTATGCAGATAAAATGGATAGTTACTTCTCAATCTCAGATTAAAAGACTAATATACCTAACTGGAACCACAGAAAAAATAGGTCCGATATGAAATTACCGTTTTTATTTAAGAAATTGGAGGCAACCCAATTTTCAGTACCTACTACCTAACTATGCATTTTTTTAGGAATGACAAATCCAAATTTTATGGTTTTTTTTTTGTGTATGAACGAGACAACATTAAGCTAACAAACACTTTTATTACCTTTTTTAAAAGTGACAGCTGTAAAAAAGTAATACGAAATTTATCATCAAAGTGAATAGCTAGATCAAATTTAATTTATCAAGCGGCCTATAAAAACAAAAATTAATACAGAGTTGTAAAATCTTGAGATCAACTTTCAAACTGAACATAAAATAATGTGCATAGCTATTAAATTACAGGAATAACGAACTCATTAATCTGTAAGAAAATTTCGGCAATATCATAGCTAAAAACCTAATATATTAGGATAGAACGAACATGTAAACGGGAAATGCGTGGCAACTTTTCAGACAATTTCTCCCCTATGAGACAGGAACTTTAGAACGCTTACTCAATAATCTTAAGACTGACATCTAATAAAATCGTTAAAAATTTCCAACTGTACAATTAAAAAAGGAAAAGTAAATTTGAAAATAGAAGCATTACTTATCTCTCGTGAGTATTTATTTGCAGTGAAATGATCGCCACGCGCGATTTGCACGCGAACACTGTTATATCCTAATATATTTCTGTGGACGGAACGCATAGAACTCGCGTGTCTCGCTCGCACTCTTTGTGCACACGCACGAGTGCGAGCGAAATAGTACTACTATAGTTCAGTCTATGTTATTCTTTTGGTCCCAGTTCTCAATCTACTAAATTGATGATATTTTCGAAAAAATCACTCTCTTTTAAAACTTTTTGTTTTCTATAGATTTATTTGAATTCAATACAATACAATCGACAAAATAGGTATACACTTTTTCATACAACTATATATGAGGAGGTGGATACTTATATATTTTGTCAATTGTACATCTTTTGCATATAGGCCCTTACACAAGATATATACAGTTGTTATGTCAAACTATTTATGGAAATTTTGCCATATTACCTGTATTTACCCTCATTTTTTTATAACTAAGGGTCATAGAGTTATGTTATGTAGCATGGGATATCAAAAAAGTTATGTCTACACATGATGAATCGTCGACCAAACAACAAGTTGCGCGTGATGTTGCGCGACAACTGGCAACATCGCGCAAAAGAGATGTTGACTACTCTTTTATTCTTGAAAATATTCTTGATAACGCCTCATAACAATATAATGACATGCTGTTTTGAAGATAATTCATTTCAGATTTTCACGCCCGAAAACACTTCATACAAAATTCCCTTTCCTACACAGGACAACACTTAGATGTCATCCGCATACGGTGCAGAATATACGAGCAAGAACCAAGCGGTTCGGAGACTTTCCTTTGTCGCACCATTAAGGCCTGGAATTCATTACCAGCTCACGTATTTCCTTCTTCCTACAGTCCCGGGTCCTTTAAGCGGGGCGTGAAAAAGCATATGATGACGGCGTCAAGTTGAGTGTCACCATTGTCACGTGGTATGTCTAAGTAATGGTGACCCTCTTTTCTAAGACTTTGCCTTCTGCTTACCATCAGGCAAAACTAATTGATGTGTTCTATGTAAAAAAATGGTATGAGCAGGTGATGTCATGCGCTTAATGCAAATGTATGAAGTGCAAGGGAATATCGCATTTATCTCGGTCTACGTTGCGTTTACATTAAAGTTCATAATAAAATTACTTGACATTTTTAACTTAATTATATTGTTCCACAGTATTTTTTTATTATGACCGATTTCGCCTTACGGGCAAACCTTTAAAACAAAAAACACATACGCCTTGGAGGGTTAGGCACAGCTGAATTAACACCCACATTTCACCAATAATTGTATTCGGTCCCACGTAATAGGGGTAAGCCTATTGCCGTATTTCACATGATGCCGTAGTTCAGGCATCATCATTGAATGGCAATACCAATCCTTTGCGCAAGGAAATAACCAGCCCCTCTGGTCACGGGTAGCGTCAATTAAACGATTAATTAAATACGAATCGAAGGAACTATCTTAATATGTACAGTCGCTTTCAGAAGTTGGCTGAAAACTAATAAATACATAAAATGATCTTTATTTTGAAATTAATCAATAAAAAAAAAATTAAATGTTATAATATTTTTGTAATCTGTAAAGAAAACAAGTCAATATTTCATGTTTTATTAAAAGTATGTGAACTAAAGTGATTGATGTATTAGAAATTTTGAAGCCACTTTTGTTGTCGACTGTATTTGTAAGAGAGTTTTCGTTTTTGCATACCCTACTTAATGAAGTTTATGAGTAACGTTAAATAATAAATTAAGTTTTAGTAATAGGGTACCAGCGCACGTGTTTCCTTCTGCCTACAGTCCCGGGTCCTTTAAGCGGGGCGTGAAAAAGCATCTAATGTGGCCGTCAAGCTGAGATCCACTATTGTTTGTTTGTCGTTTGTAATGGTGATTATTTCCTGAGATTTTGCCGTTACCATGATACAAGGTGAAGTCATGTCTCCTAAATCGTACTGAAAAACATCCCATGCTACAATAATTCTAACAATTTTACTTGATTGAAATTACTATGTACGGTCGGTCGATAAAACAAGTTTAAATGAAAAAGAGTACACGTATCTCTTTTGTCGACTTTACCTTTGAGTTGCCACAATCACGTTTTAAGATGTGCCCACACTGTAGCTATCTTTCGGAAGGTTTAACTATTGATAAAAAAGATGCACTGCGCATTTTTACTTGTCTTATAAACAGTGCAATATTCGATTTCCGTTCAGTGCAAATATTTGTATTCATGAACGTATACTTGCTCTTGTAAGTCTATCTATACTCGATTGGGTACTTAATTAAAGATAAAAAATTCTTATGTGACCTTTTAAAACACTACATATTAAACCAATAAACTAATGCTTAAACTGTCAGTTCAATTTCTGTTTTTAGTCACGTTTATTTTTAAAGTTTTCACACAAAAATTATTAGTAAACTGAGCTTTTAAATTAAATTTAATTAAAATACACATCAAGATTGTTTACCATTAGTTAGTACCTAACTAAACGGAGTATAAGATGTTTATCTGTGTCTTCATAAGTGTGGACACACCATTAGAAATAAATGTTGCCAATAAAAAAATCTTGATATAATCTTTAGTTCCACTAAAATACGATATTGCCATCTTGAAGTATTATTCCTGTTTGTGTAGATATTTGATTTTATTTTTTTAATTTGAAGGTTAGGACATAGTTGGTTTCGATTTTTATGTAAATACCAATTAAAAATAATATGTATGGTTTTGATTTGCTTATTATTAGACTTTTTATACATACATACGTTCACGCCTATAAAGCCACGAAGAGGTAGACAGAGGTGTATTAACACCAGTAGTGAGGGCACCATATAACCCGATTTCTGTCGACTTTCCTTTGAAGAGATGTTATCTTTCAATTTGAGTAACTAGTTCGAGGTAAGAACTCTTTACCACCGACTTCCCTTCAGATAATTTTTATGGTTTTCCACTGTATTGTGCCCACTATGTATTTCGGTACCATTAAGCACGCGTGCTCATTGCCATCAAGCGGACACATTGTCATCTGCTGTATGTTTATTGTCAGATGGAGAACAGCCTTATCCCTTAGTCGCGGTCTACCACACCCACGGGGAGACATGGGGTGGCTCTATTATAATGCACCGGCATTGAATAAATCAATAGGCTATTTGACTATATTTTTTCCTCGAAAAATGACCACTGTATAATTATAACGAAGTGCTAAAGTGAAATAAATATTCGTACGACAAATATCTTTAAAGTATTTGTCGAGGAGTTTGTCATTTTTCGAGAAAAAAATATAGTCAAAAAGTACTTTAAAGATATTTGATTTTGAAAATTCAATTTCTCACGCTGCTCATAAACGTTCCATACAAAATCGTATTTGCGAGTGACGTCACACGCCAATCGCGCCTAATGCTAATGTATGGAGTGCAAGAGAATATCGCATTTATCTTGGTCTACGTTACGTTTACTCGTATATTGTTTATAAAGTAATTTGAAATGTAATGAGGAATCTAAAAAGTTAAAAATTTACTATGGGAATTAAAATAATGTAAAGTCATAGTTTCAATTTAGTTAGGCAATATCTTATTTAGCAAGACATATTTTTTCAGAATAAACTAATATATTAAGCAATATTGGGAATAAACGGACGATCTTGTCCAATAGCCTATTAATTAGCCTACTGCGCCGTCTATAAATAAATCACTCTCTTCGCTAGTCGAGTTAAATACTTATAATTTTTTATTTCAGCTCTCATTGTACTCGAAAGTAAGTATATGTTAGAAACACTCGCTACATTCGTGATTTAATTCGAGACTACTTCAGCAGCTCGTGATTTAATTGTAGATTACTTCTCAAGTTCGTGATTTAATTGTAGATTACTTCTCAAGCTCGTGATTTAATTCTAGACTACTTCAACAGCTCGTGATTAAATTCTAGACTACTCCCCTAGTTCGTGATTGAATTGTAAGCTACTTCCTTAATTCGTGATTCAAAGTCGGCACTCCAAAATCAAATCAAAACCAACTTTTTCAAAATGATATTGTAAAACATCCTAACCTTCAAAAAATGTAAATTGATAAGTGTAATAGATTCCTACTTGTAATATTTTAACTGAATTTTATTCGAAATATATTATTATTATATTATGTTAATATTTTTTCGTTGTTATTCGCATTGAATATAATATTATTTTGAACGTTTTGTTTTTTATTTTACTTTTTTTCATCGATTTTGTATGACATGGTACAAAACACTAAGAGTTAAATATATGAAAAACGAATGTTTTCAAATCAGATCATTTTTGCCTCCAGAATCCAGGGTCAGCTGACAGTTCCGAAAACGGAAAAACGGATGTGGTTCCTAAAAATCCTTCAGAAAATAAGTAGCAGATGTTTGTAGGTGAGCTTAGCTTGGGCCCCAAAGACAGGCATATGCCTGCCAACTTCAACTCCTGTAACGACCCACAGACGGCGTGTGTTTTAGTCGGTTCGAGTTCGACAACCTATCCGGGGGGGGTCTTGATTCGTGGAGATTTTGCGCACATAATAAAGAGCCCTAAGGACCTTGGTGGAACTCCATACATCCACTCATAATAGAAGACTAAGTAATTACGCCTATAATTTAAAACACCCACATTTCGCCAACTATGGTTTTCGGTCTCACATAATAGGGGGTGAGGCTACTGCCGTCAAGCGGGCACATCGTCATGTGTGCTGATAACTACCGCATAGAGAACAGTCCTATCCCATTTCTACGACACCCACGGGAACATGTTCTACCCCACTAGGAACCAATTCAAGAATATTAAGACACTTTCGAAATGGCAGTCTAGGATCACAAATAGATTAAAATTTGACATCTTCAATTCTATTTATTAGTATAACTAGGCATCTACTTCGAGAAAAGAGATCATAAGTGTCAAGAGAAAATAATGTCGTCTGCCGACTTCGATAGATGACTTCGGTGTACCCAAGGTGACTTTGAATTTTTACGGCACCTATCATCCTTCTACCAATCGGACATATGAGAGAAAATAACCCGAGAACAGTCCGTATTTGGTCGACTTTGACAGGAAATTAACTCGTTATCGTCAGGCGACTTACTCCATGTTTTCCACCCACCTAGAAACGAGTTGTAAACTTGTTTTAGACTTGTAGAAGACTAGTCAAAACACAATACTTGTTTTATACAAGTATTGAGAATGTCTCAGATACTTTTTCGTTCACATAGTATGTATATCCAACAAATTGTGAACAAGTTTAAACACAATTATGTTCACACTGAAGTCTGTGACATATTGCAACTTGTCAAATACATGTTTTATACTTAGGTGAAAACAAGGGGTTATTGTTAAAGCTAAGTTACAGTATGATTGGCTGGTGTAACTTTAAACAAAGTGCCACAAAAATTTACCTATACTGATAAAACTTGTATCTCTGATCGAAAATTTGTACCTCTATTGAAAAGAAAATTTAGTAAGATTGGTTTCCCGCCATTTCTGACTTATTGGGCGTTAGGCGACTTCGATTATCCACCGAAGTCTTCCAACTACATACTAGGTACCAAGTGATATACTACGTCAGACTTTCAATTATTAAAAACATTCGCTAATAAGTCGAACTACCCTACATGCTTCAAAATATAATGAACTTGTATTAATTATAATGTATATAACCTAACTATAAAGAAAACTAAATTATTTTAAAGCACATAAATCTTTATATATGATAAATAAAGTTTATGAAATTATATTGTATTTTATTTCATGTTCTTTTTTTTAATATAGGACACGTCAGTTAGATTTAGCTTCGCCTGATGGTAATCTGAAGGCACACTGAAAAGAGGATCATCATTTATACCATGTTACCTACAAAGGAGACACAGGACACTCAGCTTGACGGCCTCATTATATGCTTTTTCAGGCTCGCTTAAAGGACCCGGGACTGTAGGAAGAAGGAAACACGTGAGCTGGTAATGAATTCCAGGCCTTAATGGTGCGACAAAGGAAAAAGTCTCCAGTTTTTGATCGGATATTCTGCACCATATGCGTATGACATCTAAACCCAGCACGTGTAGTCCTGTGTAGCAAAAGAGAGGGTGGAACTAATTGGTCAAGCTCAACAGAACATTCAACATGGTACAGACGGTAAAATACTGCCAAGCACGCCACATCTTTGCTTTTACCTGCCCTAAGAATCAGTATATTATTAAAGTATTACCCATTGAATCACCTAAAGGTATTGTACTATAGTTACCGCCATATATCTTAACCCTAGTTACCTCACAAAACATGCTCTCAATGCGCAGTATCTACTCGTTTTTTGGTGACTACTGATGATAAAAAAAATTGGCTCTAATTTCACCGCAATTAAACACTGACTTTATCCTTCCTATAATTCACTAGTGAGTTATAGCGTTTTTTTTAAATATTTATTGGTTGAGTTGCTTTGTTCTTAAAAAAGTTTGATATGTAGGCTCACACTACATTAACATCATCCTTATGTTAATCGCAGTCGCATCCGACCTTATCGAGAGCGACTGCCCTCTGACACCCCAACCTCTGTTGTGATTTTCGTTGTATATTGAACCTAGACATGTTACATAGCTGCACTACTATACGGTATAGACATATTTATGTGTGTATATTAACCATAGGTATCTATTTGATTATATTCAAGTTATATCTGTTGAGAATGTTTAGATGTAGGTACCTAATGTTATTGTATAGGCGCGGGCTTTGGTCCAGCGCGCGGCGCTCGCGTCGCCGCGCTGACCGCAGCCCAGTCGTATCGATGCACCGACGCTGTATGCATGTCCGCCGCGCCTTGATTTATATCGCTTCGTAGCTTGTCGTGATTGCCTAAATTTAAGTATTATTTTCTATCCTAGTGCTATCTGTCATCTATCGCTCAATTCGCCTTCTTTTCTGTCTTTTCTGTCTACTCTTAATTCTAACGAACTGTACCTATCTTTCTACTGTGTCGGTATGTGAATAAACTTTCTTTTCTTTAACGTGAGTTGCTTATTTTGCTAGCCCAACTCCACACTGGTGACCCCGGTTTTGAATAATAATAATAAAATGAGTGACGATAGCAGTGATTCCGCAAAAACCGCCGGTTCTACTACGGATAAAAATGTTACTACGCGAAAGACGCGTAAAATGCGTTACTATTGCAGCCATCACGACACGTCATCCGACGCACGGAAACTTACTATTAAGGTGGCAAAATTTTCATTGGAAGATCCGGAACTGTGGTTTGCGCTTTTAGAAAGCCAATTCAATACACTTGGTATCACCGATGACTCCCTAAAGTTCAGTACTGTTGCGACCAACCTTAGCATATATCACGCCAAGACGGTAAAGGATATTATACTGAACCCTCCTGCGGTGAACCGTTATGAGAAGATCAAGCTAGAACTTCTGCGACGTCTCTCCGCTTCACACGAGATGAAGGTCAAGCAACTTTTGACGCAAGAAAAACTGGGTGACCGTAAGCCTTCACAATTTTTGCGACACCTGCAAGACCTGGCTGGCTCATCTGCCGCCGAAGATATCGTGAAGCAGATCTGGAGCAACCAGCTCCCTATTGGCGTGCAAACAGTACTGGCGTCTCAGCCCACGCACTCCCTGGAGCAGTTGGCTGACCTAGCCGACCGCATCTACGACTTAACCGCGTCACCTGCGGTAGCGTCTACGTCAGCGGCCCCAGCGAGTAGTAGTTCATCGAACGAGATCGCAGAACTGAGGAAGTTGGTGGAGTGTCTCGCCGTTAAGATTGATGAGCAGTCGCGTAGGTATGCTCGACCTCGCGACCGGTTCAAGCCCCAGCGCGGGCGATCGCCCGCCCGTTCCCGGTCCAGATCAGCTGAGAATTACAACAAGCATCCTATTTGTTGGTACCACGTCAGGTTTGGGCCGAAAGCACAACACTGTCTAACTCCGTGTGACTACGGTAAGTCGGGAAAAGACACAGGCAGTCGCTAATGGCGGCTGACGACTGCCCGACATCTTCAGGTCGCCTCTTCGTCACGGACCGCAACACGAACACTAAATTTTTAGTGGACACTGGAAGTGATCTGTGTGTGTTTCCTCAGTCCGCGCTTCGTGACCGACGTACAAAAAGTGAGTTCCAGTTATGTGCTGCTAATGGGACCATTATAGACACTTTCGGTAGCATAGATATTAATTTAAATTTAGGTTTAAGACGCGATTTTCAGTGGCGTTTTACTGTAGCTAATGTTACTAAAGCTATAATTGGCGTAGACTTTCTTAGTTTTTACAACCTAATTGTTGATGTCCGTTATAAACGCCTTATTGATAACACTACTTCTTTATTTTCTAGTGCTTCAATTGTTACAAAGGATGTATGTTCGGTGAAGGTCGCAACGGGTGATACGAGGTATCATATTTTACTGGGTAAGTACCCTGATATTACTCGCCCGTCAGGTGCTCCGTGGACTCCGAAGCACAAGACTGTGCATCATATTCGTACCACGCCCGGCCCACCCGTGCATTGTACTCCCCGCAGGCTCGCTCCGGACAAACTACTGATAGCTAAAAAGGAATTCGAACTTATGCTACGTAACGGCACCGCGCGTCCTTCGGAAAGCCCCTGGGCTTCCCCCTTACACCTAGCTCCGAAAAAGGATAACGGCTGGCGACCTTGTGGTGATTACCGGATGCTTAACGCCCGGACCATCCCAGACCGTTATCCCATTCGACATATTCATGATTTTGCTCATGCTATATCTGGCTGTAAGGTGTTTAGCACTATAGACCTGGTGAAGGCCTATAATCAGATTCCTGTCTTCGAGGACGACATCCAGAAGACGGCGATCAACACACCCTTTGGTTTGTGGGAGCTACCCTTCATGGGGTTCGGACTCCGAAATGCTGGTTCTACGTTCCAGAGGTTCGTGGACGAGATGACCAGAGGACTGGATTTCGTATACCCATACTGCGACGATATTCTTTGCTTCTCTAAAAATGATCTCGAACACGAAAATCACCTCCAGCAGCTGTTTGAGCGCATGAACGAGTATGGCGTGCTCATCAATACAGCGAAATGTGTCTTCGGAGCCAGTGAGGTAACATTTCTCGGCTACCACGTTTCGGAAGCTGGCACCAAACCTCTTAATTCTAAAGTGGATGCCATCACTGATTTCCCTGCCCCAAAAACAATCAGACAACTGAGGCGTTTCTTGGGCATGGTAAATTTTTATAGACGTTTCCTGCCCAATGCAGCCCTTATCCAAGCCCCTCTTAATGCTTTACTGGCTGGTTCGGTTAAGGCTTCTCAACCCGTTGACATAACTGGTGAGGTCCTCCTCGCTTTTAATAAGTGCAAGCAAAGCCTCGCTAATGCTGCATTGCTCGCACACCCTGACTGCAATGCCAAATTGGCGCTAGTAACCGATGCGTCTGACACTGCTATGGGTGCAGCTTTGCAACAACTCAAGGATGGTAATTGGCAGCCACTTGCATTTTTCTCGCGCAAACTTACACCCTGCCAACAAAAATACTCGCCTTACGATCGCGAACTGTTAGCGATTTACGAAAGCGTTAAATACTTTCGTTTCATGCTTGAGGCTAGACATTTTATTATATTCACTGACCATAAGCCGATTACTTTTGCCTTCCGTGAACGAAAGGCTAAGTGTTCGCCTCGTCAGTATCGCCACTTAGACTTCATTTCGCAATTCACTACCGACATTCGCCACATATCTGGCAAAGACAACGTCGTAGCCGATACGCTGTCGCGAATCGAGGAATTGCAGATGCCAATTGACCTGGATCTTTTGGCCGAGTCTCAGGCCCATGATTCTGAGCTTCTCCAATTTTTAGGTGATGAATTTTCACTTCGACTGAGAAAGCTCAAAATTCCCGGTAGTAAGAGGGAACTGTATTGTGACGTCAGCACATCACAACCTCGTCCTTTTGTAACCCAATCGTTGAGAAAATCACTGTTCGACAGCCTTCACAGTCTTAGCCATCCAGGCGCTTCGGCAACCACAAAGTTGGTGGCAGAGAGGTTCGTCTGGCCTGGCATGCGTAAAGACTGTCGAGAGTGGTCTCGGAATTGCTTGGCTTGTCAACGCTCGAAGATTACTCGTCACGTATCTGCTCCTTTGGGTACGTTCGATCTGCCGCATGCCAGGTTCTCTTTTATTCACGTG
This sequence comes from Eilema griseolum, assembly GCA_963662185.1. Taxonomy (NCBI): domain Eukaryota; kingdom Metazoa; phylum Arthropoda; class Insecta; order Lepidoptera; family Erebidae; genus Eilema; species Eilema griseolum. The sequence continues at coordinate 9,609,444 of OY759257.1, forward strand.
GACATTGTAGGCCCACTCCCATATTCACAAGGCTTCCGGTATTGCCTGACAGTCGTGGACCGCTTTACCCGCTGGCCCGAAGTCACGCCAATGGTGGACATAACAGCGGAAACCGTTGGTAAGGCACTAATGTCCTGGATATCCAGATATGGGTGTCCCACGGATATTGTCACTGACCGCGGTCGGCAGTTCGAATCCTCACTTTTCCAGTATCTTGGAAAAGTGATAGGATTCAAACACCGCCGAACAACCGCATATAGGCCAGCGTGCAACGGGTTAGTGGAGCGCTTCCACAGGCAACTGAAGGCAGCAGTGATGTGTCACGCAGATGACAACTGGGTTGATACCTTACCTTTAGTATTATTAGGAATTAGAGCTTCCTACAAAGAGGACCTAAATGCTTCATCGGCCGAGCTGGTGTATGGCGAGCCTCTGCGTCTTCCTGGTGAATTTTTCCAAGCAACTGCACCAGACTCCACCGATTTATCGGACTTTACGACTCGCCTACGCCATTGCACTCGAAAGCTCTGTCCCTCTCCGGCCTCTCGCCACAACAAAGATAAAATCTTTATTTATAAGGATTTAAATACTGTCGGCCATGTATTTCTAAGGGTGGATGCATTACGAGGTGCTTTGCAACCTCCTTACTCCGGCCCATATGAAGTGCTTGAGCGTGGGGATAAAACGTTTAAGATTTTGGTTAAGGGCAAAAGTGTCACGGTATCCATAGACCGCCTCAAACCGGCTTATATACTTGTTGATCCTACCCCTAACAACGTACCGTTAACCACTCCCACACCTACTGCCAACTTTCACCCTGAACCTACTCAGGAAGTCCCAGCTGAATCGCATACCAGAACTACCCGTTCCGGCCGCAGAGTTCGTTTTCCTGACTACTATCGCCCGTAGTGACGGTCTCTGGGGGGGAGTGATGTAGGCTCACACTACATTAACATCATCCTTATGTTAATCGCAGTCGCATCCGACCTTATCGAGAGCGACTGCCCTCTGACACCCCAACCTCTGTTGTGATTTTCGTTGTATATTGAACCTAGACATGTTACATAGCTGCACTACTATACGGTATAGACATATTTATGTGTGTATATTAACCATAGGTATCTATTTGATTATATTCAAGTTATATCTGTTGAGAATGTTTAGATGTAGGTACCTAATGTTATTGTATAGGCGCGGGCTTTGGTCCAGCGCGCGGCGCTCGCGTCGCCGCGCTGACCGCAGCCCAGTCGTATCGATGCACCGACGCTGTATGCATGTCCGCCGCGCCTTGATTTATATCGCTTCGTAGCTTGTCGTGATTGCCTAAATTTAAGTATTATTTTCTATCCTAGTGCTATCTGTCATCTATCGCTCAATTCGCCTTCTTTTCTGTCTTTTCTGTCTACTCTTAATTCTAACGAACTGTACCTATCTTTCTACTGTGTCGGTATGTGAATAAACTTTCTTTTCTTTAACGTGAGTTGCTTATTTTGCTAGCCCAACTCCACAGATATAAAAAAGATCATGTTCAACAGTACAAAATATAAATTATTATACCTACTGCTTACTCGTATTGTTGGGTCGCATCAACACAGACTATGTAGAAAAAATGAAAAAAAAAAGTTTATGTAATTTTTTAAATTTATTTCGATAATCTGTGCGTGAATAATGTTATTAAAGTTATTCTTAATTTTTAATGTTTACATTTCAGTATGGGAGTATACCTACTTATGTAATATGTACGTACCTAATTAAATTTTAATTTATTAAAAAAAGTATACTTAGCAAACCATTCCGCGCGCGCGATGGTCTCATGAATTGGGGTCAATATATATGCCGTTAACTACTTATACCTACAATTTTTTATACAACTTAGGTGACAGACAAGCACACGACCCACCTGATCGGTAGTGGTTACCGTGGCCTATAGACGTAAGCAATACCAGGGGCGTTGCACTTGAGCAATGACTCTAATTAAAATACTACTAATATTTTGATACTGTACTTTTACAGAGTAGTTAAAACCATTTGAGTTCATAAAATACGAATTTTTTTTTCAAGCTTTATTTATTATTTTATTTACAGTTTTAGAACTAAAGTGATATTTAAGTTTGAATATGTTAAGCTAAAACCAACGGCGACTACTACCTAGATTTTCGTACCGTAAAACGGGATGAATTGAGATCAATCGGGTGAACAGAAGTTAAATGGTCGTTAAATATTACTTTTCGATAATTTTTTTACAATAATTGCAAGTTTCTAACCAGGCACTGCAAAAAAGCATTAAATATTAGACTTTAATTCCATACAGATAATGTCTAAAATTAAATGAAACGTCTTTCATTACACTTAGTCATTCACTCTGTAAAAATCATTTTAATTTTTAACTTTACTTCATTGCATTAAAGTCTAATATTTAATGGATTTTTAGCAGTATCCGTGGTATGACAGTGGTTTTACTTAGCAAAATTCGAGACTCAGCTATGCAATTTTCTAAGTATACCTACAGCGCAGCACTGCGACAGCCTTAATCGAGATTAACATTTTTTTTTTTATACCACTTAGGTGGCAGACAAGCACACGGCCCACCTGATGGAAAGTGGTTACCGTGGCCTATGGACGTCTGTAACACCAGAGTCACAGTCGCGCTGCCAACCCGCTAAGTACAGAGTTTCTGTGCCGTCAGTAGAAGACAAAGCAGGACAAGCCTTTAGTCTTCCCACTGACCGCACAAATTCTCCAGTGAGCTCTGGCTACCCTACTCACCGCTGGGAACACACCCAGTCCGACCAATAACAATTTGTGTCAAGGCTGTCGCAGCGCTGTGGTCGACGCTGTAAGCTTAGAGAATTGCACAGCAGATATTTGATCAATCTGTTCAATATTACATTGAACTAGTTCTTAGTTACACTTGAAAGATTTCTTTCATCCTTTGGTCTTCATCCCGTTTTATTCGCTACCTAGCTCAGCGGCACAGCCTCAGGATATTTCCCTTTAGGTCCATTGAACCAGAAATACCCCAAATGTTTTATGTCCTTTTGACTCCAATGGAACCGTTTAGGCATGAAATATGGCAGTCTCCTCCTGCCATCTTCGTCTTCAGCGTCTTTCAATTTAACTAACTCGTTGCCTTGCAGATAATAATAATTATCGTCATCTCCCCTCGATTCATCGCTTCCTTCATTCTTTTTAGACTTCTCCACAGATAAACTATTAAAAGTATCCTTTTTAGACGCTGAAATATCTTCAGAACTATAGCTTTTATTTTTCTTCTTCTTCTTTTTCTTCTTTTTGTGACTGCTCTTGTTTTTATTCTTTTTCTTATCGTTACCAACAATTTTAAAACGATTAAAACTTCTTTTGGAATTTTTTTTCTTTATATCTAAGTCCGCTTTATTTTCAGGATTGCCGTTTTGTGTTTTTTTACCTCTAACCAGTGCCTCGTTATGTTTACGATACGTAGAATCTTTCTTCGATCTAATATGTCTAGTATTCATTTTACTGACATGATGTGATTGTTGTCTATCATTGACGAAATCATAATAATCACGAAAGTTCTCATTTGGATCAAATAAAAGTTCATCATAAGGTTTTCTAGTGACTGCTTTGACTTCTGTTACATCGATATTATCGAAGTCAAGTGTGTATCTTCCATTACTGAATACAACTGGACTTGATTTATTTCCTAAACTGGACGAATCAAGATCAGATCTCATTTTGTCTCTATTATCATGGTATAGTTTCTTAGATTTGTACAAGAAGTCCTCCAATTGTTTCTGTAATCTCGCTCTCATTTCGATGGGAGTATTTTCCGCATCGATGTGTATCGGCTTCTGGAGTTCTACAATGTGACCTGCTTTGTCTAATACGAATACATTGTATGATTCCGTTAATGGAGCTGAAAATAGAAAAATTATCAGCATTTTTTGCGACCGATTGTCTACCAAAAAAAAATAATTTAAAGAAGACTCACCAAATATAATAAAACCTAATATAAAATACAAATTATATAACGGGATCATTTCTAAAATATTAATATGAATAAAAAATTGTGTTATAATAATAATAGAATTTGATTTCACTCATTTTAACATTTTCGATTGTGAACGTAACTCATTTTTCAAATTTCACGGTCGTATTAAACCGATGCTATTTATTGTAACGTAATTGAAATTATAATTGAATTTTCATAATGCTGAATACCGTACCGGATGGTTAGCCAATTAATTCGTTCAAGAAACATCGTTACTACAATATTTCTTATTGTTATATCACCGCGGTAGCCTAGTGTTATGGGTAATGGACAGCTGAGACAAGGTCTCGGATTCGATCCCAGGTTTTACCATGGCACACACCAATGACTTTTCGATGCTTTTCGAAGTTACGTGTGTATTTATCGCAGGTTAGGCTCGCCGCCTATTACATTGGGACCTAATCATCAACTGGCGAAATGTGGGTGCTAGCACCTCCGCCTACCCCTTCGGGGATGTAGGCGTGAGTTTATGTTATGTTATGTTATATCGAAGAAACAAAAATCATCAATCAAAACTGTAAATTTATTTTATATTTTATATTAAAAGATTCTTTTCCTTTTTAGTTCACCTTTTATCTTGTTTTATATGTTAGCTACATCATATATCCATTGTCTTGTTACACTACTGACCATCCCAAGGTTACCTTGAAGAAATCGCTACTAGCGATAAGGCCGCTCATTTTACAATAATCATTTCAAGCAGGATTCGAACACGTCACCGTAAGACGGATATATGTGTAGAAGAATTTGGATGGTTTCGGGCGAAGGTTCTGTAGCTTAGTGGTCAGAACGTTCCACGTGTAGTAAGGGAAAGATTTTCTATATCTTAATCGAAAAGTAAAAAACTGTGCCAGACCCTTTTAAGTAAAAACTGAACCAAAACGCACGCCGCCTGGGGGTCATTTTTTGTTACCGAAGGTTAGGTTACAGGCATATCCCTCGCACCCCGGCCGACCCAGAGCTATCTCTCTCGATCTGGCCCTCTCCTCGGGTGTGGAAACCACAGAGTCCTCAACTCGCCCCTGAGAATGGGGAGCCGGCCGCGGCCTACTTCTGCCAGTGTGACAGGCGGCTCCACCCGTCACCCCCAGGCCTGCGCTCATGGGGGGCGGAGGTCGTTCATCGACCTCCGACGCCCGAGTTGCCTTCGTACGCGTTTACTAAAAGTCATCATGGTACGCCACTGTACGCCATAAGGAAACTTGTATGAAATAATTTAATGTGACGTCATGATATGTACCTAATAGTCAAATAATTTACTTATTAGTTGGTTGTATAATTAAAAATAAATAAAAACATGTATGCATGACATACAAATATTTGCACTGAGCGGGGATCGAACCTGCGCCTCCTGTAGGTATAACGGCTGCGTTCACTCACGCCACGCCTCAGAGTTCATCTTTTGGATCTTTGATTTTAAAAATTTGCATTATTTTATACCATTTATGTGATAGACAAGTACACGGCCAACCTGATGGAAAGTGGTTACCGTGGCCTATGGACGTGTGTAATACCAGAGGAATCACACTCGCGCTGCTTACAAAGCACAGAGAGTTTCTGTGCCGTCAGTGTAGAAGACAAAGCAGGACAAGCATTTAGTCTTCCCACTGGCAGCACAAACTCTAAAGTGAGCTCTGGCTACCTTACTCATCGCCGCGAACTCAACACGAAGTTATTATGGCCGCGATAATCTGTAGGGCGGAGGTACTTCCCCAGTTAGACTGCTCAGTTATACAGAAATACCGTTGTGTCCTACCTCCTACCAGTAATTTGCGGTTGAGAAATCTGCCGCGTGGTTTCCGGCAGAGTAGAATTTTGGCCACCCCATCTCTTCCCATGCGTTGTCGTACAAGGCGACTAAGGGATAGGGCTGTTTAACATTAGACAGATATATACAGCCCAGACTCAGCCTAAGATGCATGGCTCGAGTCAACAATTGGTGCCCGGACGCAGCCCGTATTACGTGGGACCGAATACAATGATTGGTAAAATGTGGGTGTTAATTCACCTCTGCCTAACCCTCCGAGAATGGCGTGATTATATGTATATATGTATGAAAATTCAGCAGCAGCAGATACTATAATAGCGCGATGCAGGATGATCGAAGTAGTTCAGCTTACTATACCTAGATGGCGTTAGATACCTGTTGAAGACACTAAATTTCTGTGTCATTATAATAAAAAAAAAAAACTCGAATATTTACAATTGGAAAATTTATTACAAAAGCGAATACAAAATTTTTACACATAGTCAAGTCTTAAAGATACAATATAAACATCTCAGTAACCTGCTAGAGGGCAAAGTGCGTAGATATTGGTAGTAAACCACCTACACACACCGATTATTATAATAATATTCTGACAGACTAGCTGATATTCGTGGATGGAGCTGGATGATGCATACCTTGATCATCTATTTATTTTATAAACGTGTTACCATTTGTCTAGAGTGACAGAAAAGCTTGATATAAATCGGTACAGCCATTTCAGAGGCGCTTAGTGTATGTAGTTGATAACAAAATCATCACGAATGTTTTGCATTTGTTACTACGCACAGATATACACACTTTGCCCGCAAATAAAAGTTGAAATGTAGGTACAAATCTAATAGGTTGGTACTATATAAATCAATAACTGTAATATAATTAAAATTTACGGCAATATAAACACAAAGTTTTATTTTTTTTCTTTACAACACAATATGGCTTTTTAAAAAATTTACTCCGACGACGCTTTAAAAATGAAGCATAGACTGTAAATGTTGTTAGTACTTTTTTTAAAGCTTCGGAGTTAAGTAGGTACATGGAATACTCATAGACACAAAATAATTTATATAGATAATAAATCATAAATATTGAGATCAAAGTTTTCTTTTATTGAGATCAATATTATAAGACAACCCAGAAAATCTATTATTAGAAAACACGATACTATTATGAGTGATTTTGGGCTTTTATAGTAGGTATACCAAAGTTATTTTAACTTTTTAAGGGTTCCGTAACCAAAGGATAAAACGAATTAAGACTCTTTTTTATACCACAAAGTTTTTTTTTAAAATAGAACACGTCAATTACACTTCGCCTTGCCTGATGGTAAGCTGAAGGCAAAGTCTCAGAAAAGAGGGTCACCATTACTTACACATACCATGTGACAATGGTGACACTCAGCTTGACGGCCTCATCATATGCATTTTCACGCCCCGCTTAAAGGACCCGGGACTGTAGGAAGAAGGAAACACGTGAGCTGGTAATGAATTCCAGGCCTTGGTGGTGCGACAGAGGAAAGAGTCAGCGAACCGCTTGGTTCTTGATCGCATGAAAGTGGTTACGCATTGAGAGTTTCTGTGCCGTAAGTGTAAAAGACATAGGAGGACAAGCTTTTCATCTTCCCACTGATAGCACAAAAAACTCTCCAGAGAGCTCTGGCTACCCTACTCACCGCCGGGAACACAACACGAGGTTATTATAGCCGCGGTATTCTGTAGGGCGGAGGTACTTCCCCAGTCGGACTGCGCAATTGGACGAAAATACCGTCGTGTCCTACCCTACTGTCTGTCTATCACCAAGCCGCATATTATGATAGCTAGACAGTTGATATTTATATATATTTAAACTGTCAATTGAATGCATACTGCAAGATGGTAAAAAGCTGCTGAGATGGTGCAGTCCAGAAGATACGAAACACCATTTTAGATCCTTCACCATCTTCTTCTCCACTGAACTGGCTCGATTTGATAAATGCGTTTTCACGCCCTGGTTTTAAAAACCCCGGGACTGTAAGAGAAGAGAAACACGTGCTCTGGTAGAGCATTACCGGCCGGGGTGCTAGGGATTTGCCTGTCAACCTCACCTTCGGCAACCAACAACGACCCTCAGGCGCCGTGCGTTTTAGACGGTTCGAGTCCGACATAACCACTCCCACCGGCTCCGGTAGGGGTATCCGTGAGGATTTTTGATATGTAATAAAAATACAGGTAGAGCATTCCAGCTCTTTATCGTGTAACAAAGGACGGACACCCAAACCGCTTGGTGCGAGAAGGTATATGGATGGGATATACCACCATATATGGATGGGATTAGCCGCGTGGTTTCCGGCAGAGTAGAATTTGGACCACCCCATCTCTTCCCATGCGGTGTCGCACAAGGCGACTAAGGGATAGGGCTGTTTAGCATCAACAGATAACAAACAGATATGTTACAGCCCAGACTCTGCCTCAAATGCATGGCTCGATTCAACAATAGAGCCCGGAAAATGGCAATAGGCTCACCCCCTATTACGTAGGACCCAATACAATGATAGGTGAAATGTGGGTGTTAATTCACCTGTGTAAAGTTCCTCTATAAAGGCGTGATTATATGTATGTATGTATGTATGGATGCACTGGACCGCAGGCCAGCAGTTGGAGTAGTGGACCTAGTGGGCCAGAGTCCAAAATTACTAGTCCATTTCTGAGTAGATTTTTTATATCACGTGGCCAACAAGCACACGGCCCACCTGAGCCTTGATTCTGCTAAAGCAAAACCACAGTCAAATCACGGACGCTAATAAATCCATTTAATTTTAGATTTTAAAGCAATGCTGCTAAGATTCAAAATTAAAAAGCTTTTTGCAGAGTAAAGGAAAATGTGTAATGAAACTCGGTCTTTTGGACTTTACGCGTATAGAAATAAAGTCAAAAATTTAATGTCCTTTATTGGAGTGTCTGTTTTGTATGACAGTGGTTTTGCTGTAGTAGAATCGTGCGCCTGGTAGAAAGTGGTTACCGTAGCATATGGACGTGTGCAACACTAGAGGAGTCACAGTTAAAATATTGAGTTTTATATTTTCTAGATTGTCTTCATTTACAAATAAAATTTAATCTTAAACCTAACACAAATGAGGTACGTGGAACACTTATAATACTAAGAATTAAACTTAATAATAAAAAACAATAATATAAAAAAATACAAAAATTTTAGTTAGTTTTATCTACTGTAGACAGTCAATATTATATCGCGATCCTGTCAATATATAACATTCATTATATTAACATAATATATATCTAAGTACAGACTTGATTGCCCGCTAAGTTTCTTGTCGGAGTCTTCTCAAGTCGGGGCTGCGTTTTGAACCGGCGCGCGGCGGTGGTTTTCATATTTCCTTTTGTATTGACGTTTTGTAAGTACCGATTGAATGGTCTACGCAGAACAAATTATTTTTGACTTCGACTTTGATTCATGTCCATATCACTACGAAAAAAAAATTCTTCCCATTAAAAATAATAATTTGCATAATTCCATTTCTTTTTCAAAATACCCGATTTTACTAATATTATTAGTTAACTTACAGTGGGGCTGGTCCATAACTTAAAAGTCGCGCAGCGGGCTATGGAGCGAGCTATGCTTGGAGTTTCTCTGAAGGATAAAATTCGGAACGAGGTTATCCGACAGAGAACTAAAGTTACCGACATAGGCCACAGAATAAGCAAGTTGAAGTGGCAGTGGGCTGGCCACGTTTGCCGTTGGAGCAAACGAGTCCTAGAGTGGAGACCGCGAGAAGGTAAACGAAAGGTAGGACGCCTCCTAGCCAGATGGACGGACGACCTGAAAAAGGTGGCTGGGACAGACTGGATGCGGAAGGCGGAGGATCGGAGAAAATGGCGCACATTGGGAGAGGCCTATGTCCAGCAGGGACTGCGCTGGGCTGATTGATTGATTGACTAATATTCCCTATAATCCCTCCACCTAGGCTAAATTGCCTGTGTTAGGAGTGGGTTCACGTCAGTAGTAATGGCTAGAATTCGAACCCGGCACCTCTCATTCGTAACCGTAATACTTAAACACTAAGCTACCGAAACTTCATTTCGTTCGTTCTTAAGTAAACTAATATTCATAACTAGCTGACCCACCCCAGCTTCGCCCGGGGTATATTTTGAAGCTTCATATCCCTTTGAGCCCGTATGTTTTAGTCTTCAAAATATGTATGAAAAATTGCCGGATTTGTTAACATTTATTATCAATGCTCTGCTCCCTTAAGTAGCAGCGTGATGATATATAGCCTAAAACCTTCCTCGATAAACGGACTACTCAACACTGAAAGGATCATTCAAATCGGACCAGTAGTTCCATAGATTAGCACGTTCAAACAAGCAAACAAACAAATAAACTCTGTAGCTTTATAATATTAGTATAGATATTGGAATTGATGTGCCTATTTAGAAACCGCGGTAGCCTAGTGGTATGGGAAATGGACTGCTGAGACGAGGTCTCGGGTTCGATCCTAGATTTTACCATGGCACACACCAATTACTTTTCGATGCTTTACGAAGATATGTGTGTATTTATCGCAGGTTTATAAGTGCCCGGTTAATGGCAATAGGCTCGCCACCTATTACATTGGGACCTAAACATAAACTGGCGCAACGTGGGTGCTAGCACCTCTGCCTACCTCTTCGGGGATATAGACGTGAGTTTATGAGTTTATGTTCATTGCATCACTACACCGGATCGCAATATTTACTGACATCTCTAAATGCGTTAAACCCATCAAGTTTTGATAGATATTCTTTCGAATCTAACAGAAAGACATTTAATTACAATATACAGATTATATAAACACAGACAGTTACCTAACATTAATACTTCACATTATTCTCTGTTATTTTTACTCTGTTAAATCTTATTTCAATGATCTCATATTAAAATGATGTAGATAAATTAATAGGTCGTCGCGTGGTTCTCGGCAGAGGAGAATTAGGACCACCCCATCTCTTCCCATGCGGTTTTTTTTTTGTACTTAGGTGGCAGACAAGCACACGGCCCACCTGATGGAAAGCGGTTACCGTGGCCTATGAACGTGTGTAACACCAGTCACATCCGTGCTGCCCACCCTGTAAGAACAGAGATTTTATGTGCCTTCAGTGCAGAACACAAAATCAGGACACGCCTTTGGTCTTCCCACTGATAGCAAAAAACTCTCCAGTGAGCTCTGGCTACCCTACTCACCGCCGGGAACACATCACGAGGTTATTATAGCCGTGGTATTCTGTAGGGTAGAGGTACTTACCCAGTCGGAGTGCTCGCGAAAAAATAGCGGAAATCGGGGTGATGTGACTTTAGACAGCTGTTTTCTATCTAATAATCTTTTAGTTGGCTCCAGTGAGTTGAAACCCAAGGTAATTGCATGGTGAAATATACTTTTGACATCGTGTTGGTACTTATTTACTTCATTTTAATATAAGATCACTTTTCTTCTGATCTAGATACAATACTTACAATATATCTAAAAACTACCACATTTTTAAATACGACAACACCGATCACCATTTTTTTTTTTCAGTAGCAATATTACTGGTCATATGAGACAAAGATATCATTTTGTAAAGTCTAAATTCTAGAAAAATAGTACAATATTTTCTTCTTTTTTTGGTCTTACTTGAAATATTTACATTGATTGTAAAGAATTTATCTACTAACATAGATCCATTTAATAATAATGAAAAGTTCATAAAAGTCAGGGCCAAAACTCCGAATAAAAATATTTTCAAAGTTCAGTGTCGGTTTAGATCGAATCTCAATCTGACAAATGTCAACCAGTTCTCTTAAAGCGGATTTTTTTATTTGCTAGATTGAAATTAGACCGAAATTGAATTTTGAACATATTTTCAGACCTATTCATATAGTTTAAATCCCTATTATCTGTGTCCAGATAGGACCAATGTGTAAAAAACCTTTTCTCTATTTTTTTCTGAAAAACATTCATGACTTCAATTTTTTTCAATATTTCCCCTATCATATACATTACGTCTTTATAACATTTTTCTACATCTATCTTCTCCTTTTATAATTCTTCTAGAAGTAGAAAAGAGTGATTTATTTGTTAATCAATTTAAAATACACCACCATTTTATAATCCATATTGTATAAAACATTTTAATGTAAAAGCCAGAAAGAAATGTATTTCACAACAAAACATTTTAACTATAATTGTTCAGAATTTAAAAAAATTACATTGTACACAAAACACATTATTTGTATTATTAAAAGTAATTTAATTCTGTTTCTACAACACGAGGTCATTGGGGTTTTAAAAAAAAAAAATTAAAAACATGCGTACAATGTTGCCAAATCTGATTTTACGTACAGTATCATACAATTATCATCCCTCGTTAATAAATTAATTATTCTGTGCGCAAATAACTTAGTGAATGTTTTATATATATATATTTAATAATACTGACTATATTTTATGTAAAATTATATCTATCTTGGCTTATAGGAAGCATCTAAGATATACTTAATATGCAATTTGCGCGGACGAAATATTAATATACAAGCGAAGATTTATTTCAAGGCTTCAATTTATTTTGATATTGCACCGCAATCGCTCCGCAGTTGCCACGCAGATGTCACGTAGTTGCCACGCAGAAGCAATGCAGTGGTATTTTAAAATATAATGGCTAATAGTTGGCATTAATGGATTTGATAATATACATTATTATGTAAATATAATTTACTTATTTGTAAGTGATATATTATTTAAAAAAATGTTTACTTGGTGTGCTGGTTGATGCCCTGCAATGGCTATTGCCAATACAGAGAAGAGGTGACCTATGTACTGTGACTATCAGGCGTATCGTGACGTCATCACAGTTGGCGTAACCTTGATAAGAAGGCCAATTCTCCTAATGATAAGATGTTCAAAATTCAGTCTCGATCTAACCTCAATCTCTCATATGTCAAAAATGATCACGATATCAAGGAAAAAAATAAAAACATGTGTTATGAGTTTACCGTGTTTGATTTGAATTTTGAAGAATATATTGTTATTAGGAGAATTAACTTTCAATTTACTGTGGTAGTTTTACTATTGACCTATTGATAGAAAATAAATAAGTGGGCAAGATTTCAATCCTTTCCACCGCTTCCTTACTCCTGCAAAATTTTCTTTCATATGGAAAAAATTATTACTACACCTCCTATCAATAACCATGCACATAGAATCAAATTATTTATTTTCATTGAATGTTCATATAAACCTAAAATAGGGGCAATATCCATCACGCAATTACAACGCAGTCGCACCGCAGTCGCGACGCAGTTGCGCCGCAATCTCCACGCACACATGCTAACACTATTGTTCTAGTTTACTTGTAGTCAATGTTGTCCCATGGCGGTGAAGTACCGCATTAGGTCGCTGTCGGCCCGTTGGACCCACGCCGCGTTCAGAGCGATTGTGTCTAACGCTATTATAGATCCGCGGTATTCCCCGAATAGCTCTTTGAACTGTAACAAAATAATTACATTTTCAAGTGAAATGAATAAATAGATGGGTGGATGGATGTATGGCTAGGTGGATGGATGTATGGCTAGGTGGATGGATGTATGGCTAGGTGGATGGATGTATGGCTAGGTGGATGGATGTATGGCTAGGTGGATGGATGTTTGGCTAGGTGGATGGATGTATGGCTAGGTGGATGGATCGACGAATGGATGGATGGGTGGACGGACGAATGAGTAGATAAATGGAAAGATGGAAGGGTGTGTGTATGGATGGATGAGTGGAGACGCTCAATTCTACTAAAGCAAAGCCACTGTCATACCACAGACACTTCAAAGAAGGGCAATAAATTTTAGACTTTATTCCTATGCGGTTAAAGTTCAAAATTCAATGAAAAAGAGTTCCATTACACTTTTTCATTCCCTCTACAATAGGCATTTTAATTATAGACGTTATGCACATTGCTATAAAGCCTAAAATTAAATGGATTTTTTAGCAGTGTTCGTGATATGATGTTGGTTTTGCTTTAGCAGAATCGAGACACAGACGAATGTGTGACATTCATGCATACAAATATTGCACTGAGCGGGGATCAAACCCGCGCCTCCTGTGCAGCGGCCATGTTCACTGCTGCCACACCACAGAGGATGTCAGGTAGGTAGGTAAACAACACATACCCGGTAGTAATCATATGGCTGATATAGGCATCGGGCCGCGGCTTGCAGCGCCGACGCTGGTAACACCGGGTTTGGTCGTAATATCCGCCAGATGCCTGCTGCTCCTCGCCACCTGTGAAATGTACGTAATCATTTATTGAACCCCCGACGAAAAACGACTGTCTTAAGTTTTGTCTTTGAAAGGTCTGAACTAATAGCGTTACTCGTATACACTATGAAAATTTTCAAATCAAAGATGGCCGCCACCACAAAATGGCGAATAGCATTTTTTTTTCACAACTCCTAACAGGTACCTAACAAATGAAAAGACAGATAAATTTGTGTAATTGTAATTTTTTTTTAAACCTATTACATCATAAAGTACCTCCAAGAATAAAATAAATCTTTAATTAGTATTTTGAACTGCCTTTGAATTGAATTGAACTGAACTTTGAATTAGCATTTACCGCGTGGCAGAGTAGAATTAGGACCACCCCATCTCTTCCCATGCGGTGTCGTACAAGGCGACTAAAGGATAGAGCTGTTTAACATCAGACAGATATATACAGCCCAGACTCAGCCTCATATGCAAGGCTCGAGTAAACTATAATGCCCGGTATACGGCAATAGGATCACCCCCTATTACGTGGGACTGAATACAATTATTGGTGAAATGTGGGTGTTAATTCACCTCTGCCTAACCCTCCGGGGATAAAGACGTGATTATATGTATATATGTATGTATTAGCATTTGAACTTTGACACAGGTTTACCAGTTGGGGATCCCGCGACATGTTATCGGAATGATCCAAGGTCCTCTGTCCAATATCCCGCCTCCCCTACACCCCATACACCTATACAAGAGGGGTAAAGATATTTGATTATTGGATAGAAACAAAATAGGTACATCTCCTTACCTGCAGGTGCTAGCACAGAGGGTAGTGACCCACAGTCGCCATTCTCGACTGCGCTGGGCTTCAGTCGATAACGCTGAGAACGCGAACCTGAAATTACGTAATAACATATAGTTAGCTGTTCGGGGCTACCACACAATCGATCGATTGTAGATCAATATAATCTAATTATTTGACAACTATTACAGAAGAATGTACGCCATGTAAAAGGTAGGACATAGTGCACTTATGTTTATTATTTTAAGATCTCTGTAAAACCTATGTTCCACAATTTAATAAATAAATAAAATAATAAAAAATAAATAAAAATATGAAATGTATTGGATATAATAATAGCTTATACGTAAAAAATAACTATACAAAATGTATTTCACAAAAAGATGAATTTAAAATATTTTATTTTTACAAAATATAATTGAATTTTTCTCATTTTTCACATGAGAAAAACGCAAAAAATCTGTTGCCGGTTCGCGTGACGTAACTATGAAAATTTTACTTAGCGTAACGGAAACTTTCGGTGGTTGGTCTCTTCGTAGACATTATATAATGACGTCACGTGCAGAATATCACCGTCACACATTTAAATTGGGAGTTCGGAAACTCATGCTGGACAAATTGGAGGAAACTTCATTGTAATTGTATTCATAAAAGTATGGTTGTTTATTATTATGTGTATGTTTAATTTATTTATATTTTTATGTATATATGTATGTATTTTACCTAGTTACCTTTCATAATTCATCTACCTTGTTATTATCTGCACCACCTATTGGGTTGACTGGTAGAGAATGCCTGTGGCATTAAGTCCGCCTTTGTACATTTGTGTATGAAGTTGAAATAAATAAATAAATATCCATGTAGTCTGTCGCAGCTATTTTTTTCAGGTCGTCAGTCTTCCTAGCATGCTGGCCTAGGGGGCGTCCCACCTTTCGTTTGCCTTCTTGCGGTCACCACTCTTGTATTCGTTTGCTCCAGTCTTTGCCACTTCAGCTTGCTTATTCTACAAGCTATGTCGGTAACTTTATTTCTTTGTCGGGTGACCTAGTAAATTCTATCCTTCGAAGAGACTCAAAACTTGTTTGTGGTCTAACCCCACTGTCAATTTCCACATTTCGGCACAATGGTCAAAGATCTTTGTTTTCAGGCATTGCAGGCGAAGAGATGATCCGACTTAGTTTGTCAAATGCCGCCCAACCTGGTTGGATTCTTCTTGCTAGTTCTTTATAGTAATAGTTGGTACAGGGTTTTATTTCGACTTTTCCTCCTCTCGCAATAACATCGTCTGCGTATTTTTCCGTAATACACACACCTATAATAATTGTAACGTCAAGCTTACCTGTAGAACAGCCAGTCGTCAGTAGGGGAGGCCAACGCTGTGAGGAGTGCGCGATGCGAGTACAGAGGGCGAGGGGCGGCATACGACGCGGTGAGCGCGCGCCATACTGCCTTCCAGGCGCGGGGCCCGTGAGTACGTACACCCGCTGTGAACGCCGCCTGACAACAAGAGAGAGTATGAGTAGGGTACAGATTAATTGTAAGTAGAAGCTGTAGATAATCAATGGAGTATCAAAAAAATATTCAGAAATAAAAATGCCAACGTGCTGTCTAAAAGATTGCAAAAAGATTAACAGCAGGCTGTTCCCTATTGCCTATCTATTGTATCATAAACCGAAAGAAAAATGAATGGGTACTGCCTGCTGTCAAGTTTGTTTCGATCTTTTAGACAGCAGTCAGGTTAATTGCAAGTTTAATTGCAATTAAAATTTACCCAACACTGGCATCAACTATTACGATAAAGAACTAGCCAGAAGGATCCAAACAGGTTGAGCAGCATTTGACAAACTAAGTCGAGTCATCTGTTCACCCGTTATGCCTGAAAACAAAGATCTATAACCATTGTGCCAAAACGTGGAAATTGACAGTGGGGTTAGTCTGCGAGCTAGCTTGGAGTATCTTCGAAGGATAGACTTCACAACAAGGTGACCCAGCAAGAACTAAAT
Organism: Eilema griseolum; assembly: GCA_963662185.1. NCBI lineage: Eukaryota > Metazoa > Arthropoda > Insecta > Lepidoptera > Erebidae > Eilema > Eilema griseolum. The sequence goes on from OY759257.1 coordinate 9,626,304, forward strand.
TTACCGACATAGCTTGCAGAACAAGCTGAAGTGGCAGTGGGCTGGTTGGAGCAAACGAGTCCTAGAGAGGAGACCGCGAGATGGCAAACGGAAGGTGGGACGCTGCCTAGGACAAGATGGTCTGACGACATGAAAAAGATAGCTAGGAGGATCAGGTGCCATGGTTTGTATTAGGAGAAGCATAATATCCAGTTATGGACTGTTATAGGCTAATTTATGGATTTAATTGATTGATCTTTTTTTTTTTTTTTTATACCACTAAGTTGGCAGACAAGCACACGGCCCACCTGATGGGAAGCGGTTACCGTGGCCTATGGACGTATGCAACACCAGGGGTGTCACACTCGTGCTGCCGACCATGAAGAAACCTTCTGATGCCCCTCTTGAAGAACCCCATATTGTAGGCGTCTTTATCCTAGCCAGCTCGGATTCCGAGGTTCACATGTTCCAATTTAACTGCAAGTTTGGCTGAACTTCGATATTAAGCCACTGCAATTTGTACATACCTAAATGACGGTAATGTTATCTACCGATATTCTTGTGGACTATCGGAAATCCAATGTCCAAGGCAACCGGAATTCGAATGTCCAAGATGAGACTGCATAGCTCAAATGATACGAGCATTCCTCCTGCGAGTAGTCTTTGGAAACCTAGAATAGGCCAGGTTGGCCGCGGCCCGCCAGGCGTGATCACCTTACCTGGTCGGAGGTAGGACACGGCGGTATTTCCGCCCAATTGAGCAGTCCTCCGCCCTACAGAATACCGTGGCTATAATAACTTCGTGTTGTGTTCCCAGCGGTGAGTAGGGTAGGGTTCTACTGATGGCACAGAAACTCTGTACTTACAGGGTTGGCAGCGCGACTGTGATCCTCTGGTGTTACAAACGTCCATAAGCCACGGTAACCACTTTCTTACAGGTGGACCGTGTGCTTGTCTGCCACCAAATTGGTATAAAAAAAAATCTTCTTTTTCCCGGTTCATCCGACTCCTTAGATTTAGACACTGCTTTTATGCGACTGCCGTTGCCGACCTCCCAACCTTGATAGAAATACCTGCTTCAGAACCTCGTCCGTTTATCAGCAGGTGTACCGGCTTTCAAAGATTGTCATTGGTCAACCTCCAGTGACGTCACCTAGTCCGACCAATGACAGTCTCTACCAAGGCTGTCGCAGCACTGTGGTCGACGATGTATGCTTAGATAATTGTACAGCAGGTGGGTTCATCCTATAAACCTGGAATAAGACTTACCTCCTGGTAATTCTCAGGTATAGTCTGGTTGCGTTCGAGCCAAGCATCATATAGTTCCACAGCCTGCTTGGTGACGACTGGGTTCTCCCATTCCACACCAGCAGTGAGAAGGGCTCCGCTTAGCCACCTGAAAAAGCAGACATTTTTATGTAAACAAAACTGAACTATATATTCAATTTAGGCACCGAATCCACCGAACTCAAACTGCGACATCGTTGATACAGATTGTCGTCATTGGTCGGACTGGGTGACGTCACTGAACATCGACCAATCACAATCTTGATTAAGGCTGCCGCAGCGCTGCACTCAACGCTGTATATAAGAATTGCACAGCAGAGCTCACTGAAGAGTTTTTGTGCTGTCAGTGGGAAGAACAAAGGCTTGTCCTGTTTTATCTTTTGCGCTGACGGCACAGAAAGTCTGTTTGTTTTTACAGGGTCAGCAGCACGAGTGTGACGCCCCTGGTGTTGCGTACGGTAACCACTTTCCATCAGGTGAGCTATGTGCTTACCTAAGTGGTTTAAAAAATCCATCATAACCTATCCACCCAACTCAAATCTTCTATCTGAATCCACCCGACTCAATCCTTTCCACAAACTGTATACTTACAGCAAATCTTCTCCAAGCCCGTGGCTACTGATCTCCTCGGTGGTGTACACTTTGACGACTGGAGGCTGGAGGCTGCTCAGCATTTTGGTGAGGTGAGGGCCAGATGACGAAAGCTGCAGCAGTTCCCTCCACCACGAGAGATGGTTCAGGACCACTCGCCATGGTGCCCAGTGGGTTTCGGAGCTTAGTCGAGCTGGAATGTTACACAACATATTGAATGACTGTACGAAAACAATAAAATATTAGTTCTGTTGTCGTTACCAAAATGGGTAATATATGTATTATTTATTGTATATTTGTGTAATTGAATTATATATATATCAGTATATATGTAATATGTCTGCTGTATGTATTGTAATGTATGATAAATTTATTCTTAGTATTTCTGTATTATATGCATTTTCTCTGCTGTTGTACGCTTGTTTTTTTTACAAATTTTTTGCACTTTTAATCGCCCAAAGGTTTGCTGGGTGAAAACTCAATATTGAGTTAAGCTCGCCTTTGTACACCAATATGTATTTGTGATTGCCTGTTGATGTATTATTTTCTTGTGGACAATAAAGAATATCAAGAGGTAGGACAAGGCGGTATTTCCGCCCAATTGTACAGTCCGACTGGGGAAGTACCTCCGCCCTACAGAATACCGAAGTTATAATAACTTCGTATTGTGTTCCCAGCGGTGAGTAGGGTAGCCAGAGCTCATTGGAGAATTTGTGCTGTCAGTGGGATGACTAAAGGCTTGTCCTGCTTTGTTCTCTACACTGACGGCACAGAAGCTCTGTGCTTACAGGGTTGGCAGCGCGAGCGTGGCTTCTCTTGTGTTACACACGTCCATAGGCCACAGTAACCACTTTCCATCAGGTGGGCTGTGCGCTTGTCTGCCACCTAAGTGGTATAAAAAAAATAAAAAAAGAATTAAAGAAAAGACAGTATCTTATCATTATCATCCTTGTGCCGGATGTCTAGATGTATCGGTGGTATCCGACAGATTCACCTCGGAGTTTTGAGTCCGCTTAAAGTATGAAGGAGCTTGGTCTTTCCGGCTATATTGGGAGCGACTGCCGTCTGATCTCCCATCCTGAGTTGTAGTTAGTATCCAACCACTGACAGAGTTGTTCAGGTCGCCCATCTAGACCTCCTTCTTGACCTAACGAAAATAAATAGGCGGAACCGCTTTTTGCACTTTAAAAGGCGGTTCTGCCTGTCTATTTTCGTTCAAGTGCTGATGGAATAACGCTGCTAGGCAGTCACCAGTGACGTCACCCAGTCTGACCAATCACAATCTCTCTCAAGACTGTTGCAGCGCTGTGGTCGACGCTGTGTGCTTAGAGAATCGAACAGCTGATCACCCGTCCGGTCAATTGCAGAAGCAGTAGTAGGGTACTTTATACGTACCGGCAGCAGCTATAGCCCGACTGGCAGGGAGCCGTCCTGCCCGGCTTAGAACGAAGGCATCGTCGAGCAGTAGCGCCCTCTCAGCCGCTGCGCCACTGGCGTAAAGTTCAGCTGCGCGTGATGCTGCGGACTCCGCTGTCTGTGGGATGATAATACAGGGTTTGAAGACTACTAGTAATACGATTAAATTCATATAAATCATAATTCATATACACTAATAATAACAACATATATATAATCACGCCTTTATCCCCGGAGGGTTAAGCAACGGTGAATTAACACCCACATTTCACCAATCATTGTATTCAGTCCCACGTAATAAGGGGTGAGCCTATTGCCATCTTCCGGGCACTATTGTTGACTCGAGCAATGCATCTAAAGCTGAGTCTGTACTGTATATATCTGTCTGGTGTTAAACAGCCCAATCCCTTAGTCGCCTTGTACGACACCGCATGGGAAGTGATGGGGTGGCCCAAATTCTACTCTCCCGGGAACCACGCGGCGTAGTTCTACTCTGCCGGGAACCACGCGGCATAACAAACTACTATTTTTTAACAATTAAAAAAAGGTGCACCCAGACCTGTTGCACCATTCTCCAAGCACACAGCGTTGAGCACAGCACTGCGACAGCCTTGATTCTCAGTGAGTGAACTGGGTGACGTCACTGGAGATCGACCAATGACAATCTCTCTCAAGACTGTCGCAACAATCAATATGCGTAGGTGACTCTGGCATCGGAGGTCATTAAATGACCTCCGTCCTCACTGAGCGCAGGCCTGAGGGTGACAGGTGGAGCGGCTTGTCACTCTAGCAGCAGAAGCAGGTCGAGACGGCGGCGCGATTAGTGCCTCTCCGCCTGTTTCTGAAGAAAGATGGGGACGCCGTTGTCCCACACCCGATGGGGCCTTCTTTAGTCCTGGGTCAGTCGGGGTGCGCGAGGAATATGCCAGAGGCTACTTCCCCCTTCGGCAATAGATGGTCCAAGACGGCCGTGCGGTTTAAGTCGGTTTGAGCCCGACATAACCACCTCGCTGGTCACGGCGGGGGGTAACCGAGTGGATGTCCGCACGTTACAAAAAAAAGACTGTAGCAGCCTTCCCTACCTCAACTAAACACCATGTTACTGTTTTGCCATCCCCGTCAATTTCCCTGATAGACCTTCCGATACGGACCCGCACTGCCGATATATGCTTAGAGAATAGCATAGCTGTACCCGGCGCCTCTTTGAATAGCGATGGACAGCCCCTTGTACCAGGTACAATCCAACGTGGGAGTCAACGTCGTCTTCTCCCTGATTCTTCACAAATATTTATGCCTCCACACTCCAACAGCCCAACGTCTCCACTGCAAATGGAATGTCCAGATACCGAGCCTGCAACGCCTCGTAATTGAGCAGGTTCCCGTCAGTTGAAGCCTCGGCGTTAGTGGCCGGAAACCAGAACGTAGGACCGAGGCGGCTCGAAGCTCACAACTTTCACATTTATAAACTAGTGGGATCGAAAACGGAGGCGACCCAGGCGTCGAAGGTCACTCCACGGCCTCCGTCCTCTAAGAGATCGGCGGGGGGGTGACTGATGGAATTACTTGTTACCCTAGCAACATTTCCGCACGACAAGAAAACTCACCTCTCCATCTGTCCTGTCCTGTGGCGCCACTCGGTAGAGACCCCGGGCTCCAACGTTATACCGGACCCACTTGTGCTTGCCGAGATCTGGGATAAGCACTGGAAATAGAGAACAAATGTCATTTAGATGAAAATAAACGATAAAATACATACACATATAATCACGCCTTTATCCCCGGAGGGTTAGGCAGAGGTGAATTAACATCTACATTTCACCAATCATTGAATTCGGTCTTACGTAATAGGGGGTGAACCTATTGCCGTCTTCCGGGCACTATTGTTGACTCAAGCCATGCATCTGAGGCTGAGTCTGGGATGTATATATCTATCTGATGTTAAACAACCCTATCCTTTAGTCGCCTTGTACGACACCGCATAAAATATTATATTACGAATAATACAAAAAACGATTCGCTATAAAAAAAATTACGATATTTGATTCTAAGCAACATTCCAGCATATTGAATGAAATTGTAAAGCATTCAGTATGCGAACTATTTAAATCCTGTCCTGTGAACAATCCCACTGTTTCTTGTACTACTATCAATTTGGTACCATTAAATGTTTGCATGTTGTAATTTTTAACCCGTTTCGATAACCCTCTCTGTTTTTCATTTGTATACCCTGTTCTGAGTTACAATCCAGTTCAAAAAGTTTGCTGGTTGCTAATTTGGCGTTAATGTTATGATTGATTATAATTTGTTGTGTATCTAAATAAATTTTTAAAAAAGACGTGTGGCACTCGGGTACTGCCGCGGTAAAGCTATTGCATAGCATTTTTTATGAACTTACGCAATTATAATAAATAATAATATAATTTGAATTTGAATTTGAATTTGAATTTGAATTTGTATTTGAATCTGAGTCTGAGTCTGAGTCTGAGTCTGAGTCTGAGTCTGAATTTGAAAACTAACAACTTATGCAATTATAATTACTTATGTTAAGCGGAGCTACTTCGGAGCAGCTCGGCTCGATTCGTGCGAGCTCGGAGTGGGGGGTGTTAGGTTTTTTTCGTTACGGAATTTCTGGATTCGGTCCCCACGCTCAAGGCCCGCGATAAAAGCTATGCAATAGCTTAAAAAATCGATTAAGATAGAAAAACATTGTTTTTAATCAATTCAGTCGGGATTCAAACCCGCAATCTTACACTTACAGGGGGAATGATCTGACCACAGAGCCATCAAACCTTGCCTGAAGTCATCCAAATCTTCCTATATATATATATATATATATATATCTATCTCATGGCGACAGTGGAGCCATCTATCGATACTCGTACGAACTGTAGGCACCAATGAATGATATTCTAATAGATTTTAAATATTCAATTTTTTGTGACATAACATAACATAAACTCACGCCTATATCCCCGAAGGGGTAGGCAGAGGTGCTAGCACCCACATTTCGCCAGTTTATGTTTAGGTCCCAATGTATTAGATTAACGAGCCTATTGCCATTAACCGGGCACTTATAAACCTGCGATAAATATACACATAACTTCGAAAAGCATCGAAAAGTCATTGGTGTGTGCCATGGTAAAACCTGGGATCGAACCCGAGACCTCGTCGTTACCCATACCACTAGGCTACCGCGGTTATGTTATGGTATGGTAATTTTTTGTGAAATGTACAAAAATTCACCCTTCAGTTCAAGATGGCGGATAACACAACGAACCGAAACCAAATGTTACCTACGTGAAACTAAAGGTAGACTGCTAATGAACGAATTCCGAAAGAAAATTGCTACTAGGATTTTTTCTAGGTTTGCTTTGAGTTTCTCTATTTAGAACTATCGTCACGTTTTGTCCAAAAAGAGTAAAGATTATAGTAAACGCTCCACGCTTTCTTTAATCATAAATGATAGTAAGTATTCAATAAAGATGATTACCTACTTATAATCATTTCGCATAGGTAATTATTTATCGTTCATCACGAACTGTAATTGGCGTGATCACCTTGCCTGGTCGGAGGAACATCACACCTCGTTCCTCCACAAAAGAGATATAAACATCTAAAAGCGTTGTAGGAGGTAGGACACGGCGGTATTTCCGCCCAATTGAGCAGTCCGACTGGGGAAGTACCTCCGCCCTACAGAATACCGCGGCTATAATAACTTCGTGTTGTGTTCCCAGCGGTGAGTAGGGTAGCCAGAGCTCACTGGAGATTTTGTGCTGTCAGTGGGAAGACTAAAAACTTGTCCTGCTTTGTCCTCTACACTGACGGCATAGAAACTCTGTGCTTACAGGGTCGGCAGCGCGAGTGTGGCTTCTCTGGTGTTACACACGTCCATAGGCCACGGTAACCACTTTCCATCAGGTGGGCCGTGTGCTTGTCTGCCCATCTAAGTGGTATAAAAAAAATTAAGATTTGGCAAAGGGATACTCTTGAGTCATCAAACTAAATGACCGAATTATTTTGTAATTTTTACATAACATAACATAAACTCACGCCCATATCCCCGAAGGGGTAGGCAGAAGTGCTAGTACCCACATTTCACCAGTTAATGTTTAGGTCCCAATGTAACAGGGCCCTATTGCCATTAACCGGGCACTTATAAAACTGCGATAAATACACACATAACTTCGAAAAGCATCGAATAGTCATTGGTGTGTGCCATGGTAAAACCTGGAATCGAACCCGAGATCTCGTCTCAGCAGTCCATTACCCATACCACTAGGCACTAGGCTATCGCGGTGCGTGCTTAAAGCGTGTTTTTTAGTTTATAAACTATTATTTTTATTTTCGCTGTTTTTCAAAGTTGCATTACTAAGAGGGAGTAATAGGCGACGAACGGCTATATAGGAAATTGCATATGATTATTGCAAAGCTGGAACCCAGGCCGCTACGTCATATCATAAAATATTTTTTTAGAATATTGGAACCTAAATTATTAATATTCTAGCTAAACTGCTTGTGCAATGTCATAACAGTCGAAACCGGGGCTTATCGAAGCTAACTATGCTTAAGTAAGTGTATACTAAAGGCTCCTAAACCACGAAAATAAACAGTTTTACCACATACGCTCAGTGTCGTTCATCCATATCAGGTGCGTCACGTTCTCCGCCCAGCGGGAGACTCGCTTCGTTTCGTTGCCCACGTCATACCTGCAATACGAAAAACATTATGAACACATCGATTAAGAAATACGAAATTTAATCGTCTCATGCGGGATTCGAGCCCGCGATCTTTCCCTTATAGGGGGAACTCTCTGACCACGAAACCACAGAACCTTCTTCCGAAACCATCCAAATTCTTCTTTACATATCGTCTTACGGCAATGGTGGGAGCCATCTGTCGATCTGAACACACATTATTTCTACAGCTCTACAAAATGGGTTCCCAAATAAACCTTATTTACCACTTAGATGGCAGATAAGTACCTACACGATCCACCTGATGGAAAGTGATTACAGTAGCCTATGGATGTGTGTAATATCAGGAGTCACACTCGTGCTACCGACCCTGTAAGAACAGAGAGGTTCCGTGCCGTAAGTGCAAAAGTAAACACCGGTCTCTAAGGTGAAGACCTCACATGTGACCGGGATTAACGCAAGGAAGGAAAGACTGCTGTCACCTTTTTGCTGGAGCACCTACATACCAGCTTGACCCCTTCGACTCAGTGCAAAGACGGGCATTGAGGCTGGTTGACAATTCCATACTCACAGGTAGTGTAGAACCTCTTAGCCTTAGGAGGGATTTTGCCTCACTTTGTGTGTTCTACCGCCTATACAATGGTTTGTGCTCAGATAAATTGTTTGACATGATGCCCGCAGCTACATTCTATCATCGCACCTCTCGCCATAGGCAGGAAATTCATCCTCACACATTGCCGCCTGAGAAGGTGCGCACTGTGCGGTATGAAAGAAACTTCATCCCACGCACACTCAAGTTGTGGGCTGTTGAATTCAGTTCTTCAAGAGGGGCATCAAAAGGTTTCTTCATGGTGGGCAGCGCGAGTGTAACAACCCTGGTGTTGCATACGTCCATAGGCCACAGTAACCGCTTCCCATCAGGTGGGCCGTGTGCTTGCCTGCCAACTAAGTGGTATAAAAAAAGGATGATGATGAAGGCAATTCCTTCGCACCATGACTGACCCTGGGTATTCTCCAGTTTTGTGATGGCCCTCTCCAGTGAGGGAGCCACGGTTTCCCCGTACAGCCCCGGAAAAGGGGTCTGTTTCTGCTAGGATGCGGTTCGGTGACTCATTCCTCTGTCGCACCATTAAGGCCTGGAATTCATTACCAGCTCACGTGTTTCCTTCTTCCTACAGTCCCGGGTCCTTTAAGCGGGGCGTGAAAAAGCATATTATGAGGCCGTCAAGCTGAGTGTCACCATTGTCACATGGTATGTGTAAGTAATGGTGACCCTCTTTTCTGAGATATTGCCTTTAGCTTACCATCAACCAAGGCGAAGTCTAATTGACTTTGCCTTGACTGATGGTAAGCCAAGATAGGATAGGATAAGAAAATAGGATGACAAACGAAGTACTAGTTACCCAGGCGATAGGCTAGTTAACTAACTGAAGCATCAGTTACCAGGTTGCCAGGGTACCAGGTAAAAATTCTTACCAGGTTCCATTATGAACGCTCTCCGTGCCATTCCTCCAGATCTTAGTGACATTCTCATCGTCTTCTTCCAAGGGTCCCACAGCGAAGGTCACAGGAACGATCCACCGGTGTGGTGGGATTTTGGTGGTCTTCACCGTGGTGCGGCGCGTGGTGGGAGCAGGAGTGGTCGTGGTAGTGGAGTTCAGGTCCTCGTCCAATACTTCCGTAAAGTTTTCTGAAATAAAGAATACGTTAAGACCTTCATGCCAGGATTGTTACAGGTGGAATTTCTGCCTTACCTCGAAAAAATATTTCATAAAATTTGGGCAACTTAGACAGGCTGGTTTCGCATCCAGCTTAGGATCGGGATCAATCAGGCAGATTGAAGGAGGCGAGAGGCCTATGTCCATCAGTGCAATTCTCTAACTTTCATTCTAGGATGTGCTTGTCGATGTGCCCGTCAATGAGGACATCCAAGAGATTTGGTCAATCACAATCAATATAAAAATAAAAAATAAAAAGTATAGGTATAAAATTTTTAAAAAAAAAATTGCTACGATGGGTTCTAAGATGTTATCAATCACCACCGCTATCCCGCAGTGGACTACCATAGGCTATTATATACACTATCAAAGAATCAATCAAAGAATCAATTTCATTTATTCAATTTAGACACATAAAGAGCACATATGAACGTCAAAATTTTACAATTAGGTATGTCAAGAAATAATATAAAAATATTAAATAATGTAAAAATAAACCATTGAAAAATGATTCTTTCGCTGGTTCGGTAGATTAGTTCTACTGAGAAGATACCAGCATGAAACTCAGCGAACTATATTAGAACTAGATTATTTTTCTTTTTTAAATTTGCTTTAGTTTACAATATATTTTGTGCGAGCACTGTTCGATAAATGGTCATTAGGTTAAGCTACCCAGGCACAGTGGCCTCTTGGAAAAGTCATGTCTCAGTGGTATTTCATCTAGTACTTACCAGGCTCGTAGAACATCTCGTCAAGATCTGCTCTCAGGTCCATGGTCAGTAAATAGTTCATCATAGGAGGTTCCGGCTCGGGGGGTTCCGCTGACATCACAAATCTGAAAGAGAAAGCACTATTAGGTACCTCTTCTTCTTTTTATTCATTCTAGCGTCGCATCCGAAGATTCCGTCGGAGTCTGGGGTCGTTTTACCAACCCAACTGCGGATTTAGCTGAATTTCAATATTTTTCGTGAAGCGACTGCCACTGACCTCCACAGCCTAAGGGTGTTGTCGAAGCATTGCGGTTAGACCAGTTCTTAGATATTTTAGGGCCCCAGCAACTACCCGTAACGACTGCCATAAAAGTTTTTTTTTTATAATCATAATAAATCCTTATTTGCGAGTACAGGTATTTATTATGGTATCAAATTTGTTTAAAGTTTCCTCATTCCGTATTCCACTCAAAAGGCATGCAAATTTACAATTTCATAACATAACATAACATAAACTCACGCCTATATCCCCGAAGGGGTAGGCAGAGGTGCTAGCACCCACATTTCGCCAGTTCATTTTTAGGTCCCAATGTAATAGGTGGCGAGCCTATTGCCATTAACCGGGCACTTATAAACCTGCGATAAATACACACATAACTTCGAAAAGCATCGAAAAGTCATTGGTGTGTGCCATGGTGAAACCTGGGATCGAACCCGAGACCTCGTCTCAGCAGTCCATTACCCAAACCACTATAATTATAAAAGTAATGTTATATATGCGGAATAGAAGGACAAGTAAAACAATCGCTGGCTTACTATGCACTGATTTATTCATTGGCCGGTACATCGAGATAGGTGGGGAGTAACGCGCCGCGCGTACCTACTTGCATATACAACACCCCTCCCCTTAGTACAAGTACTCGCTAAGATACATAGGTATTATAATTATATTTATTATTACAACAGCTAGAAGTAGATATAATTGTATTTATTATTATAACAGCTAGAAGTATTTTTTAAAACTAATTAACGGGCGATTACGTAACATTCTCTTTGTGGGACCTGTGGCGCCATCTCCCGTTGGTTCCTGGCCTCCGGGTTCAGACTGCGCTTCTTGAAACTCATTCTCTGAGTCTGACTTCCTCTCTGACGATGTATTGTCTGAATGACCTGAAGTTGACCTTTCATCCGGTACTGTTTGGGCGGAGTAACCTTCACCCTCGTTATCCTCCGGTACTGGAATGGCGTTCGGTACGTATATCTCCTCTCTTCTTCCTCTCGCTGGAATCTCCTCTCTGACACTCTGTGAAGACACTTCTGCCTCCCAGATACCAGCGTCAGAACCCGTCGGACTACGTGTGACCCCGTTAGCAGGTACTCGTTCAAGCACTGGCGACGATGGCGGCGAAGGAAGCGGCGACGTCATTGTTGACGGCATTGCAAGCGGAGGAGATGGTCCAGGCTGACTGGCGTAACTTGAAGTATCCCATTGCATGTTACTAGCCCCTTTGTAAATAATCAACTGATTGAAATGTCTTTTACAACTTTCTAAACTATTTATGTCTTTCACTAAATATAAAACGTTTCCTATTCTTTTTAAAATTACTCCTTTACACCAATAATATTTATTTTTATTTACGTATTTTTTGTACATCACAATGTCATTTACTTTCATATAATTAGGTTTAATTTTATGTTTAGTTGACGAACACTGTTGATTTCTCACACGGTTAACTACGGTGGGTGACAAGGGCGGTGATGACTTCGATGAGCTTGGGTAAATAAGATCCAATCGCGACCTTAGCTTCCGACCAAACACCAACTCGGCTGGGGTCGACCCTGTGGTCGTATGAACAGAGTTGCGGTAGTCCATCAAATATTTTAATAATTTTAGAGATGCGTCCTTACCGTTATTACTTGATAACAGACATGATTTGAGGCCTCTTTTTACTACCTTAACTAAGCTCTCCGCCTGCCCGTTACAGGACGGGCTATATACGGGTGACGTCAAATGAGAAATCCCATTTGACACACAAAATAGTTCAAATTCTCGTGAACAAAAAGCTGTGCCATTATCACTTACTATGGTTTTTGGTATGCCAAACCTTGACATAAACTCACATAGTTTCCCTATTACCGCGGTAGAAGATATCGCAGTATTCATATTAAAAGCCTCTAACCATTTGGTATGTGCATCTACTACAACCAGATAATAGCACCCATTAATTGGGCCCATGAAATCTATGTGTACTCTGTAAAACGGATAAGGTGGGAATTCCCAAGGTGAAAGTGGAGCACGGGGGGGAGAGGGCCGCAGATGGACACAAACCTCGCACGAACCTATCGTCGATTCTATGGCTTGGTCAATCCCTGGAAACCAAAACCTTGACCGAGCCTCGGCCTTGGTTTTAACTATACCCAAATGCGACGAATGCAGTTCCTTTAAAATGGGTTGGTATAAAGTCATGGGTAGAACAACCTTGTGGCCTCTCATGACGCAACCGCCTTCATAAGATAATTGCGACCTACATAAATAGTATGGTTTTAATATATCGTCTACCTTTCGGGGCCACCCGTTTAATGTATAGTCTATAACACGCTTTAAGGTGATGTCCCTCTCCGTTTCCTCCCTTAGTTTTTCAAGTGTGACGGGCATGCTACCATCTACCACGAAACACACGTAGGTGGCTCGGTCATAAGCCACCTCACAATCACAACAGTTGCACTGTTCAGTGCACGCGCACTGGTGTGCGGCGCGAGGTAGGCTCGCCCGAGATAAATAATCTGCACTGTTATCAGTGCTGCGTATATACTCAATTTTATAATTATAACTAGTTAGAAATAATGCGTACCGCTGTAACCTATTCGCAGACATCTCCGGTATACCCTTATATGGCCCGAAAATAGATAACAATGGTTTGTGATCCGTTCGTAATATAAATGGGTCGGACCGGCCATATAGATAGTGATGGAACCGTCGTACCCCATAAACAATGGCTGTTGCTTCCTTTTGAATCTGGGCATAACGTTTCTCCGCCGAGTTCAAGGTGCGCGACATGAACGAGATGGGCCTCTCGACGCCGTCAGACCCTATTTGTGACAGGACCGCGCCTAGACCGCTAGGAGAAGCATCCACCGTTAATATTATCTGCGCATGTGAATCGTAATGCGCAAGTACTTGATCTGACGTCATCAATTGTTTAATTGTTCTAAAAGCGGCGTCATGGCTTTTATTCCAGTCCCATTTGCTATCTTTTTTTAATAGCTCATATAGCGGACTGAGAATAGATGATGCGTTTGGTATAAAATTTCTATAGTAGTTAATCAACCCCAAAAATGACTGTAGTTGACCTACACTTGTCGGTACTGGCGCTTCCACCATAGCCTTTATTTTTTCTGGCGCTTTTTTTAAACCCTCTTTTGTAATTATATAGCCCAGATAATTCACCTCGTCTTGGAAAAAACCACATTTCTCTGTCTGTAAGGTTAACCCTGCATCCTCCAAGCGTCCCAGAACGGCGTTCAATCGAACTAAATGTTCCTGTTTATCCCTGCCAGTCACTAAAATGTCATCTAACAGGCACACAACTCCGTCAATACCCGACAGTACCGACTCGATCGCCCGTTGAAAAATTGATGGCGAGCTAGCTAATCCAAATACTAAACGCGTAAATCGGAATAATCCTAACATTGTATTTATGCACGTCAAATTTTTTGATTCGTCATCTAAAACAAATTGGTTATAAGCCATAGATAGATCGAGTTTGCTAAATTGTTGTCCGCCGTGAATCTTTGAAAATAATTCTTTAGTTGTGGGTAGCGGGTATTGTTCTATTAAAAGTTGCTTATTGATACTTACCGAATAATCTGCACATAATCTAACCGTCCCATTTCGCTTAAGTACCGGTACTATTGGTGACGCATAGTCCGAATATTCAATTGCTTCTAAGATTCCTAAACCAACCAACCTATTGATTTCTTTATGAACCTTATCACGCAATGCAAATGCTACTGGACGTGCCTTACAGAAAACCGGTTTTGAGCCTTCTTTCAATAACAGTTTTATTTTATACTTGTTAAATGTTCCTAGCTTATCCGAAAACAATTCAGAATATTTTTCTTTTAGCTCCCTGCCCGTATATTGTGAATCTGTACAATAGTTAATTGATGTCAGTTGTAACTGAAATAGGGATATAAAATCCCTGCCCAAAAGCGGTGGGCCACCATCACGGACCACATATAGGAACATAAGGCGATTGTGCCCGTCGTAAACGATTGATACACGCAACATACCTACACATATTATTTTGCCTCCATTATAGGTCATCAGCTGTTTTCGCGTACTCGATAATGACACATCTTTAAAATATTTTTTATAGAAGGTTTCTGATATTACCGATACCGCAGAACCACTATCAATTTCAAATTTACATGGGATGCTATTAATAATAACGGTTTCCACCATAGGTTCCCCCTTATGTGAACGAATGTGAAACAACTTACCGTCATCGGCATTGTCATCCTCACCCTTGTCACGACAATCCACGTCTACGTAGTTCACTTTTGTGCACATTTTACGCAAGTGGCCTTTTACGTGACATTTTTTACATGTATAATTCGCGAATTTACAATCAGCTGACTTGTGGTTCGTATACCCACATACCGTACACTTCTCTTTGCCTGTACTTGTTTTGCTATTGGAAATTTTAAAAAGCGGTTGATCCGTCGTAGACATCTGCATACCAGCACAGGCCGCGGCTGCGCTCAGATTCTCTGCCATCTCCACGACCATAGCCAGCGTCAGATCGGCCAGGTCCTTCGTGTAAAGCTTTTCCTTTTCGCGTCCTGGCTGCATCCCCATAATAAACTTGTCACGGAGAGCTTCTTCTACATTGAGAAACCCACACCTCGCTGACAGGCCTCGCAATCGCGCCGCCCACTGTGAATGGGATTCCCCTACCTGTTGACTGGCCACGTAGAATTTATGACGCTCACCAAATCCTACACATTTTGGAGTGAAGTGGTTATCCAGGAGAAGCAACAGGTCCTGATACGGTACAGTTTCCACATCCTTCGGCAATATTAAGTCTGTAGCTAGCTTGTAGGTACCCTCAACGAGTGCACTAAGCAGGATCGCTTTCCTTTTCTCGCCCGTCGCATCCGTGATCGCATTGATATTATTCGCAATAAAGAATTGTGTTATCCGGCCTTTATACGTCTTCCAGGTCTGTGTATTGTGGTCGAATGTACTTAAAATACCAAATTGCACGTTAGACATTTTATACTCGTCGCCACTGTTATATATGCGGAATAGAAGGACAAGTAAAACAATCGCTGGCTTACTATGCACTGATTTATTCATTGGCCGGTACATCGAGATAGGTGGGGAGTAACGCGCCGCGCGTACCTACTTGCATATACAACAAGTAATAATTATAATGTTCAAAATTCAAAATAAATAATTGTTACATTAAATTTTAAAAATAGTCATTTTGATTACAAACTGTCTTTAAGATCAGTATCAAAATAAACGTGATATTTACCATGTTTCATTGTTTTGAGTTAACATGGTAAATATCCCGTTTATTTTGATACTGATGTTAGTGACCATGATAGTTTAAATACCTATATTGTCTTTAAGATATTCGTCAATACTATAGTATGCTTTCGTTACAAGTCCTAAATGAAATACTTCCTTTTATATATATTTGAATTTTCCACTTCTGAAATGTATCGTGGCAACTTTGTTACCGGTTTGTATAACACCGGGACCTACTGCTTAATATGCTCCCCGAGACACGTCCACACCAATGCAAATACCCATATTCATGCATACAAATATTTGCACTGAGCGATGATAAAACATGAACCTCCTACGTAGCCATCGCATTTACTACTGCCACGTCACAAAGTCTTAATAACCACATACATACAATCACGCCTCCATCCCCAAAGGGTTAGGCAGAGGTGAATTAACACCCACATTTCACCTATCATTATATTCGGTCTCACGTAATATGGGGTGAGTCTATTGCCGTTTTCCGGACACTATTGTTGACTCGAGCTATGCATTTGAAGCAGAGTCTGGACTGTATATATCTGTTTGATGTTAAACAGCCCTATCCCTTAGTCGCCTTGTACGACACCGTATGGGAAGAAATAGGGTGGTCCAAATTCTACTCTGCCGGAAACCACGCGGCTTAATAACCTGGATTAATGAAAACAGGAAAGGAATATCAGGTAAGTACTAACAGGCAACATATACTCAGCAGTATACTTACCGAAGTATTCCTCTTGTACCCTGGTAGAACGGAGTCAGCTCGGAGTAACACCACCCACCATACCTTGTTGTCAAACTGAAAGCATCTAACAGAATGTTGTTCAGTTTGGCAACCAGATGCGGTAGTGTGGCACGACGTCTTCAGCATCTTCTTACAGCAACTGGAGTGTTCCATCCACTTCTGGGACTATTCCCAACTCAGTTGGAGTCGAATTTCGGTAGTGTATGAGACCGCTGCAAGCTGTGTGAGACGGCATATGATGTTAGTCGGTTCGAATCCGACATAACCGCTCCCAGCGTATGGTGGTACCCAAATGATTTACCGCACGGAAAAAAGGGCGTTTGTGTACATTATGAGTGATGAGAGGGACTTTCAGGGAGGTCAGGCGGTAGTCACTCCCAAGACTTCTGGCTACTAGGAAATATTGCCCAAGATGATGAACCTTGCCCAAGTTTTGTGCCACTCTACTCCGGCTGAATATCCAGACCCTCATCAATCTCTTACCTTTCTTGTTTCAGCAATACATCATTCCCTACCGAAGTAGCACAGAGCAGGGGATATCCCGGTCTTTCGCACCAGCCGTCCCAGGCGACTCCACCAGCGGTATCTTCCGACCCATCCCTTTCTAAGGCTCGCCAAAGATCCCTGCAAGAACGTTATAACAAAATGCACTTTCACTTTACCTGCATTGGCGATATCAAAGCATTACAGTTAGAACAATTGTTGGACTTTCTAGGGCTCCAACAACCCTTAACAACTGCCATAGATGTTCGTATGGCAACCGGGACCAACGGCTTAACGTGCTCTTTGAGGCACAACCAGACCAATGCAAAGAC
This sequence comes from Eilema griseolum, assembly GCA_963662185.1. Taxonomy (NCBI): domain Eukaryota; kingdom Metazoa; phylum Arthropoda; class Insecta; order Lepidoptera; family Erebidae; genus Eilema; species Eilema griseolum. Next base: position 9,643,816 of record OY759257.1, read on the forward strand.
TCAAATTCATGTGTACAAAAATTTCCTTTTGACGCATAATGACCAACACGCGTATTGACTAATCATAAATACGCATTTTGACATACACGCAAAATGTACAATACGCATAACGCCATATACGCATAGTGACCAACACACGTATTGACTAATTATAAATACGCAATATGTACAATACGCATAAGATCACCGGGACAACGTTTGTTGATGTAGGTGTCGATCCCAAATCAACGTGGACCGTATAAAGTTGAAAAAATGGCGAAGGGACACACTTGAAAGTGCCGTAGTAGTCTAATTTTGTATTTTTTTTTATATAGTTTCTTGAATTTTTGGAACAAAATATTAATATATTGCTAGAATCACCATCTTCAGAAATCATAAAGTTTTTACCAAGGACCTCGGGAATTGAGACATCTTCTAATTTTGTAAACTTTACAAACATTTTACAAATGCGTCAATATGCGAAAAAAATCCTAACCATTTTGGTCATTATGCGTCAGAAGGAAAAATTTGACTTCTTTTCTTTCAATTATTCTTTCTTTCTACCTTTCTGTAATGATGAGTTTACCTTGCGTCAGCACTGGCGAAGCGATGGTCACGCAACAGCCGCGCAAGAGCTGCCCGACCGGCCGCCTCCCCTGCCGCCTCTATCGCCATGCTGACAATGGCAGCACCCTGAAAACCATTTAAGTTCAAATCAATTTATTGTGAAAAACATATGACTCTTTTGCACCGGATACGACCTGAGGCAGGGTTTAATACTGTGGAGAAACGAGGTTTGATATTCGTACAACACAAAGGGTAGCAAGGTCGTTAGGATGTTGTATATTTCCAGTACCAGCGCGAGAATTTCACTTTCGCGATGCAGGTTTCGTAGCGCGGCATAGTTCGGCTTTCTGTCGCTAGATGGCGCTAGGTACATATAGTCTAAACTAATATTATAAAGAGGAAAGATTTGTATTTTTGTATGTAAAGAATAAACTCAAGAAGTACTGGATCTATTTTAATAATTCTGTTTTCATTAGAATTTTATCCCGATGGTTGCGCCGATAGTAGAATTTGTAATTTTTTTGCTCAATAGTAGTAATTCAAATTGATGACACTGAACACACGCTCCCTATACCCATCTCCCTCCCGCGCTACCTTTTAAAGTGAGATAGCAATAGTTTCCGCACCGCTCAATTGTCAAAATAGACGCATATTCACTTCGCACTTTGAACTAATAAACAATGGCCGGCGGCGCTCGCGTCTCTCAGAAATTAATAATGTTTGTTGGATTTTAACCGCTTTCATAGACCTTTACCGATCGGATTGTGCCTCTCGTGTGTCCCTCAAGTGATTTAGTGATGTGGGCAGCAGCTCCTGAGCCAGGAAGAGAAGACCGGTGCACCGGCCCCGGCACGTGGCGTCATGAAGGTTAGTGCATCCTCTCCTAATTTCTCGGGTTGCATTCAATGCCTAGACCACACCTCCGCGGCAACCCGATCACCTATCTTGTTTGTTGTGTAAAGTGTCATATGAAACATGTTAACTTCATCCCCGCAAAATACAGTCCACTAGCTCACGTGGCCAATCGCGCCAACATTCTTTTTGGTCCCGGTCGAGCCGGATACTTAGTCGTAGTTCGCAATTTTGTTATCAGTGTAATACCTAACGCATTTGGCTATTTCAATTTCTAAGTTATCCGTTCGCCGCTGGCTCGCATCGTGTTTACCTGATACCTACATAGGTTATGTACGTGGCTATACCTCGCTCGCATTTCTCTTATCGTATCGATACTTAGTCGTAGTCTCGCATTTGTTATTTATTCCAGTGGGAATAAACGCACCGCACCTAAATACCTAGTTATTTTAGTAGAAAACCCCGCATCTAGGAATTTAGGTTTAGATCTTAGGTATCCTAGACACCTAACGCATTTGGCTTTTGTTTTTATTTGTTTCAATTAAGTTGTCCGTTCGCCGCAGCTCGCATCGTATTTACCTAATACCTACGTGGGTAGATACGTGGTTATACCTACCTCGCTCGCATTTCATTCAAATTCATACGAAAGTATTTTAATTTGAATAGATATTACGCAATACTTAATCCCTGAAATAATAGTTGAACCTAGACAGCGGTCTGGCTCGCGTAAGTACGATCTGGCTGTTGCTATGCGCGTTTTGTTCAAGCGTGCACTCGCAGTTATAAGTACCTACCTACCTACGGATATCGTTCGCGCCGCGTCGCTGTACTGGAGGTACCGCTAAGATTAAGTAATTTCATTTGTTGTTTACCGCACTTTAGTTTGATTTAGTTGTAAAAATGTCCCCAAAGGTTGATAGGACCGGTAATGGGGTTCAATTGAAACTTTTATACGCTAAAAGAGAAATGATTTACTCTCGCGTACAATCGATTTGTGATAATGCACTTAAAACCTCTGATCTGGCTATTAGAGATTCGTTCTTATGTTCTATAGAAAACTTAGATAGTTTACGCGCGGATTTCGAGTCTTTAGTACATGACATCAACGTTTTAGAGTTAAATTTAAATCCCGATTACTCAGTGAGTTATCAGGCCTTGTCGTCGTTTGACGATTTGTATTGTCGTATCAAACGCGTCGCTAGGAGTTTGGAGAAACCGTCTGACCGACCCAATCCCACTCGCGACCGACCTAAGTTGCCACCAATTCAAATACCCGAATTCGATGGTAACATTCGCAATTGGTGTTTATTTATAGATAGTTTTGAGAATACAATAGATAAGAACGATTCGTTGACAGATCACGAAAAATTGCATTATCTCGTTGAAAAATTAACTGGTAAAGCTATAACCGTTTGCGCTGGAATTACGTTTAGTGCCGAAAATTATAATTTAATTTTAAATACTTTGAAAGCTAAGTATGAGGATAAAAGATCGGTAGCTAACGCATATTTGGATCAGATGTTTGATTTGAAATCCATTACGGCATGCAACGATCAAAACTTAGAGAAGTTTCTAGATACTTTCGCATCATCTGTTCGCGCCGTAAAGAACCTAAAGATCGATGACCTCTGCGACTTCCCTTCAAGCCGGGGGGAATGGTTGCGCCGATAGTAGAATTTGTATTTTTTTTGCTCAATAGTAGTAATTCAAATTGATGACACTGAACACACGCTCCCTATACCCATCTCCCTCCCGCGCTACCTTTTAAAGTGAGATAGCAATAGTTTCCGCACCGCTCAATTGTCAAAATAGACGCATATTCACTTCGCACTTTGAACTAATAAACAATGGCCGGCGGCGCTCGCGTCTCTCAGAAATTAATAATGTTTGTTGGATTTTAACCGCTTTCATAGACCTTTACCGATCGGATTGTGCCTCTCGTGTGTCCCTCAAGTGATTTAGTGATGTGGGCGGCAACTCCTGAGCCAGGAAGAGAAGATCGGTGCACCGGCTGCGACGGCACGTGGCCCCGTGAAGGTTAGTGCATCCTCTCCTAATTTCTCGGGTTGCATTCATTGCCTAAACCACATCCGCGGCAACCCGATCACCTGTCTTGTTTATTGTGTAAAGCGTCAATGGAACAGTTAACTTCATCCCCGCAAAATACAGTCCACTAGCTCACGTGGCCAATCGCGCCAACACCCGATATTCAGGATTTACGCGGGTGAAACCGCGGCGCGGTGCTAGTATCACCTATAAATTTAGAACGTTAGTATATGTTAAGTTTATGGTATCGCAACAATACAATAAAAATAAATATTCTAGGACACCACATAGCTAGACACAAAGTAAATAAAGCTATGACTTGTTTTATGGGTTTTAGAATGAGTATAAACTCGTTTTTTGTAGGTACATAATTATCTTTAATTAAAAAAAACCGACTTCAAAAACTTAAAAGTATAAAATAACTTAATAAATATAACGGAATTTACAGATTTACTGATCTATTGGAAGTCGGTGCTAAGCCAGAGAGGTTTTTATCAATTTGATTGCAACATAGTAGTTTAGGTACAATAAACAAAACTGGCACCGACTTCTCAGCAAGAAGCACTCGGTTAAGAGTTTCTTCGGTAAAAAGCTTAAAAAAAATACAGACGAATTGAAAACCTCCTCTATTTTTTGAAGTCGGTTATAAAAGGTCAGGCCTTTCCCGAACTCCCGTGGAGCTCGCGAGGCGTGGAGGCGACTTAGGCACTAAACGACCTCCATCCTCCATGAGGTTTGCAGAGCCTAGGGGGAGATTGATTGACGTGGGGTTTTGGTCGATTTGATTCAGACATAAGCGCCCCCACCCGGGGTCTTTTTCACTCAGCAGTTTACTTACCGAACTATTCCTCTTGTAACCTGGTCGACCGGAGCAGGCTCGGAGTAACACCACCCACCATACCTTGTTGTCAAACTGAAAGCATCTTAAAGAATGTTGTTCAGTTTGGCAACCAGATGCGGTAGTGTGGTACGACGTCTTCTGCATCTTCTTACAGCAACTGGAGAGTTCCATTATCTTCTGAGACTATTCTCAACTCAGTTGGAGTCAAATTTTGGTAGAGTATGAGACCGCATCAAGATATTCAGGTCTACTAATGTACAACTCAACTGATCTGGTAAAAAAAACCCTACGTTTTCAAATGTATTATTTACATTATTTAGTCTGTAAAGCTACCATTGTGATATATGAATCAAAGAATCAATTTCATTTATTCAGTTTAGACACACAAAGAGCACATATGAACGTTAAAATTTCACAATCATTTCAAAAAATAATATAAATCTTTACTAATATTAGGAAGCTGCAGAGTTTGTTTGTTTGAACGCGCTAATCTCTGGAACTACTGGTCCGATTTAAATGATTCTTTCAGTGTTGTGTAGTCCATTTAACGAGGAAGGTTTTAGGCTATATATCATCACGCTACTACTTAAGGGAGCGGAACATTGATAATAAATGTTAACAAATCCGGCAATTTTTCATACGTATTTTGAAGACTAAAACATACAGGCTCAAAGGTATACCCCGGGCGAAGCTGGGGTGGGTCAGCTAGTATATTATATAATGTAAAAATCAACCATTGTAAAATGATTCTTTGCTGGTTCGGTAGGTTAGTTCTACTGAGAAGATACCAGCAAGAAACTCAGCGAACTATATTAGAACTAGATTATCTTTATTTTTTCAATTTGCTTTAGTTAACAATTTTTTTTGTGCGAACAAGCAAGAGATATTATGTTGACTACGCATTTACATCATCAAGATACTCGTCTACTTTAAATTCGTTAAATATGTGTATACTTTAAATTCTATAAATTAATTATTTTTTTTAGTAGTAAATTAATAATACTTCTGCCAGTGGGGGACACTGTCGACCGAATTCTTCTATGCGGTGAAATGGCTTCACCTATTACCCCGATAAACGACTGTTGTTCGTATACCGAGGTCGACACGAAGCACGGTAATACACGGATCAATGAGTATACTAGTATGCACTGAGCCTGAACAAAACCCGCACTCCCTGTGTAGCTGCAGTTGAATGCACTACCGCCACACCACAGATTCGAGGCAATCTTTCTTTTTTTTTACGTGCGCAAAATCCCCACGGATACCTCCCCATCGGAGCCGGTGGGAGAGGTTATGTCGGACTCGAACCGACTAAAACGCACGCCGCCTGTGGGTCGTTCTGGTTGCCGAAGGTGAGGTTGACAGGCATATCCCTCGCACCCCGGCCGACTCAGGGCCATCTCTCACGATCTGGCCCTCTCAGATTCGAGGCTATCTTACCTACAGCTGGGAAACGATTCTGCTAAAGCAAAACCAGTCTTGCCACGGACACTGCTAAAATTCTAATTAATTTTAGACTTTTAAGCAATGCCGTTAATGTACAAAATTAAAAAGCTTTTTGCCAAAGTGAAATAAAAGTCTTCTCATTTAATTTTAGACTTTATGCGTAAAGAAATAAAGTATTGAGCCGTATGAATGACGTCACAGTTACACTTTTGTTTTTTTTTTCTAAAAATAAGCCCAAAAGAATTAAAATATAATCATTTTTGGAGTCAGAACAGTATTTTTGTATATAGTGTATAGTTTTGTATAAATTTTGTGAGTATTTTTACTATGTTATTTATTAGTTCAATTGTGTATAAATAATATTTATTAAAGGTTATAAGTCGGTATTTTTACTTTCACGAATTTTGAATTTTGAAATGTTGCATGACATTTAAATTTTTTTTTTTCTATCTTAATTTGTACTTTTTGTAATGTTGGCAATTTTTTGCCAACATTACAAAAACATTTGTCTGTGGTATGACAGTAGTGGTATTGATTTAGTAAAAGCGAGGGCCTGATTGGTTGTCTTAAATTGATTGGAATAAAAGTCATAACCAAATCGAAAGGAGAAGAAGGAGCAAGTATAGAGACCGAGTTCTGAGGTGAAGGCCTCAGTTAGAGATGGTAACAGTGTTGAAATGATGATAGTGGTATATTACCTTGTGTAGAGACAGCTCATCAGTTGCACCCTCAATGTCAGCCCTCTCCAACCTTGGGGAGGCCACAGCCCTCACAGAGTTGCTGGAGTCTAACCTGGAATAGACCAAACGAAATGCTTCGATTGAAGGGAAAACTTCTGTAGCGCGTTGAGCACTTTTTAGTGAACAAAGTTCATAGAACTTGGGACGTCGTAGCCGTACGCTTGAGTGTTACGTCACGTGACGTCATAATGGGCGGCGTTTAAGCTCACGCCTCGGACGTCACAACAATACACACTTTACAAATTATTAAATATTCACTTCACTTCTATGGGCAACCGCTGTAGCCTAGTAGTATGGGTAATGGCCTGCTGAGACGAAGTCTCGGGGTCGATCCCAGATTTTACCATGGCACACACCAATGACTTTCCGATGCTTTTCGAAGTTATGGGTGTATTTATCGCAGGTTTATGAGTGCCCGGTTAATGGCAATATGCTCGCCACCTATTACATTGGGACCTAAACTTAAAACTGGCGAAATGTGGGTACTAGCACCTCTACCTCTTCGGGGATATAGGCGTGAGTTTATGTATGTGTGATATGTTTTATGGACAGTCCTCAAAAACTACCCAGCTGTGTAATTCTGTAAGCACACAGTGTCGACCACAGCGCTGCGACTGCCTTGATACAGATTGTCATTGGTCGATCTCCAGTGACGTCACCCAGCCCGACCAATGGCAATATTTATCAAGGCTGTCGCAGCGCTGTAGTCGACGCTGTTATCTTAGAGAATTGCACATCTTTTCGCTAGTGTTCCTATAGGGGCGACAGCACGATTGTGTCACCCCTGGTGTTGCACACATTCCTATGCTTCAGGCGGGGCTGTATTGTTGTTTGAAACCTAAGTGATATAAAATAAGTTTAAGTACAAATACGACCAATATTTGCACTTAAGATTAAAGTTTTTATTGTTATGTAAACTTTTACGGGAGCGTGTGGAGTCAGACATGCCAACCCTGTGAGTTAAGTCTGCACCCAAAACCTCCTTGGACCCTTAGGATATTGGTAAGTCAAATTCAAAAATAATTTATCCTGCATAGACCATTAAATCGGTACTTACAAAACCTCAATACAAAAGGAAATTTGAAAACTAGTTTAGCAAATGGACCACTGGTGAGAAAACTCTAGTAAGAATTTTTTTGGGCTACTTACAAACATACACTTAGTCTATTTAATCTAAATAAAGTAGGTATGGTAGGGCCCTGTACACCTCACAAGAACTCCTACCCTCTAAAGTACCCTTACCTCAACGCTGGTAATACATGGTCCAACAGTAACGCATCAGCGGGCCTCTGAGCCTCACTGTGTGGAGCGGCAGGCACCTTCTCAGCGAGGACTGACGTCAGAGCTTCTAGCAGCCACTGGGAAGACCACCACCGAGGAGATACTAGGCCACCGAACCACTAGAAATCGGAAAAAAATTATTTAGTACGAGTTGAAAAGCTGTAAATGATTATTATTTTATCATCACACACATCATATATAATTTTTTTTTTAAATCACCCGAGTCATTTTTTGATCATTTTTTATTTTAAACCAGCGTCACCAGCTGATTGATAGAATCATAGTTTTCATCAAAAAACGTACAAGACAAACCAAAAGGAGGAAAAGAAGTTGATGCTACTGGGATAAAGTTAAAAGATGATGCTGAATCACGTAACTCTCACGTCTGCGGCAGTCTTCATGTCCGTGACATCGCAGATAAAATGCAAGAGTGCCACCTACGCTGGTGTGGCCACGTCTTGCGTCAACCGCCTGGTAACGTGGTTAACACATGCCTAGCAGTGGCACCACCGCCGGGTCCAGGTAGAAGGGGCAGACCCATGAAGTTTTGGCTTGACGTCATGGAGGGTGACATGCGTGCGAATGAGCTCACTACCATAGATACTATACGCTCAGGATTCAGCGAAGTGGAGGAGGAAGTGTCAGAAAACGGGCCCTGAACTCCAAGGGCATCTTGGCCTCAGATGCAATCAGAAAGATATGTCTCCATGTATGATATGTGATGCTAGTGATAGTTATCTCACCTGCTGCGCCAACAGTCTTGCTATGGTCTTCGTGTCAGAGAGGGTGGAAGGCGAGAGAGTGATGAGGCCCCACCCTTCAGAATAGGAGTTACCGCCTTCGACTACCACAATATCTGCAACAATTTAACATTAGTTCATATCAGGATCAGATGTTTTGCCGTCAAATATGAACCTACGAGCAGACAAGCATACGAGTCCTATGTCCTACGGAAATGTGTCACTCTTGCGCTGCCGATCCTGTAAGAACCTTTTGAAACCCTTCTTGAAGAACCCCACTTTTTTATTAAGATCCTCAGACCTTATCGTCTCACTAGAGTTACGGTGAGACTAGATTTGCCGGGTTTGAACCGACTGAAACCGCACAGTGCCTTTCACATCAGTCATAAAGCACAGCGAACCAAATATATCCTGATAACCAAATTACTGAGATATTTTTTTTATCGTGTGGTATTCCCCTCGGATAAATACACAATAAGTTTTCTTACAATATGCCCTTTTTTAACCGCTCGTACACGCATGCCTAGAAGCAACTTATTCGCTCAAAACGTGGGAGTAAGATATTAGTAATACTTAAATTAAAATTAGAAATTTGAAACTCACCAAATTTAGGCAGAGGATATGACGTGTTCAGCTCAAAGGCGAAATGCTGAATAGTTTTCTGCACCCACTCCAGAAGAGGTCTGCGGAAAAAGACAAGAAGAGTACTAAATTAAAGCTTTCTTTGTAAGATCCTTCTAACGCACTTCGTGAGGAACTCCATATTATAGTATCTTGGAAAGACCACAGCAGGGAGTTCATTCCACAGCTTGAGAGTTGAAATTTCTTTCATACCTCGCTGGGCGTACTGTTACCGGTCGCAACATGTGAGGATGAATTCCCTGGCGACCGGTGCGATGATAAAAAGTAGTATGCTGCGGGCATCATGTCGAACAATTCTTCTGAAGATACCCCATTGTACACACACAGTAAGGCAAAATCTCTCCTGAGATCTATCATGATGGGTCATACTCGGAAAGGAATTGTCACATGTCGCCTTTCGGGTAAGGTTACATACGCCTTTACCGCTCTCATACCGGTGGTAATTTATTTTTTTATACAATTTAGGTGGCAGTCAAGCACACGGCCCACCAGATAGATAGTGGTTACCATGACCTATGAACGTGTGTAACACCAGTGGAGTCACATCCGTGCTGCCGACCCTGTAAGAACAGAGATTTTGTGCCGTCAGTGTAGAGGACAAAGCAGTACAAGCCTTTGGTCGTCCCACTGACAGCACAAAAACTCTCCAGTGAGCTCTGGCTACCCTACTTACCGCCGGGAACACAACACGAAGTTATTGTAACCGCGGTATTCTGTAGGGCCATCTGTACGTACCACGGAACCTGTATCACTTATTCTAGTGTAATGTGTAATTGGTGTACAATAAAGACGTCATTATTATAATTTTTACTTCCCCAGTCGGACTGCTCAATTGGGCGGAAATACCGCCGTATCCTACCTCCTCAAGGTTGATCTAAATGTCATTAGAACTCCGATTCTGAACTTTATTCCTATAGATTTAAAGTCCAAAATCAACTTGCACTGTTGCACCGACGTAATAGCGTAGCGCGTGTTCATTTGTTCCTAATAAGACCTATTAGTCAATGGTACCGAGGATCATACTCACCCAGCTTCATTCAAGATCACTTGCTGATCACTATACAAGCTGATCTCAGGCGGCGGCAGAACTTCGTCTTCGGGTATTTCCGTGGTGCCTTCGGGTGCTGTCGTAATTACTTCGGTAATATTCGGCGTCGCTTCGGCAGGGAGGTCGGGTGCCGCTCGCCGTTGGAGACGGCAGACGCTTAGTGATATCATGTGAGGAGACATTGGTGGGGTCACTGCGAATTCGTCTTGAAGCTAGAAAAAAGAAAACCAGTCTCAATCTGGTACTCAGTCTACCTTCTTCCTCATCATCAAAAAATAAAATCTTTAATGAATAAAGGCTACTATAAAGTAGATGAGTATCTTGATGTAAATACGTGGTCAACATAAGTATCTTGCTTGTTCGCGCAATATAAATTGTAAACTAAAGCAAATTTAAAAAATAAATAAAATTTAGTTTTAATATAGTTCGCTGAGTTTCTTGCTGGTATCTTCTTAGTAGAACTAACCTACCGAGCCAGCGAAAGAATCATTTTCCAATGGTTTATTTTTACATTATTTAATATTTATGAATTATTTCTTGACATAATTGTAAAATTTTGACGTTCATATGTGCTCTTTGTGTGCCTAAACTGAATAAATTAAATTGATTCTTTGATAGCCTAGTACGCGGTAGTCTAGTGGTATGGGCACCTAATGGACTGCTGAGACGAGGTCTCAGGTTCGATCCCAGGTTTACCATGGCGCACACCAATGACTTTTCGATGCTTTTCGAAGTTATGTGTGTATTTATCGCAGGTTTATAAGTGCCCGGTTAATGGCAATAGGCTCGCCACCTATTACATTGGGACCTAAACATAAACTGGCGAAATGTGGGTGCTAGCACCTCTGCCTACCCCTTCGGGGATATAGGTTATGTTATGTTATGATTCTTTGATCAGACCATCTCTTTTTTTTGGGAAGAGACTGCCACCTGACTTCCACAACCCATAGGTATTATCGAAGTTCCACAGTTAGAACAGTTGTCAAGCTTTTCAGGGCTCCAACTATCCGAACGACTGCTATAGATGTTCGTATGGTAAACGGAACTGACGGATTAACATGCTCCTCAGAGGCACAGAGGGGTCTTAGTATTTTAAGAGTGATCATTGTGATCATCCATCCTAAGACCAACTTGGCTGGTGTTGTTTGACTTTGCAATGATTTGACTGGAAGTATTGGATACTATATGAAGCTTGTAAATAAGTTAAGATACAAATATAACACTACATAATTCTTGAACCTCGTGACACAACAAGGCATTAAAACTTTAATAGCCAAGAATTCTAAACGAAGATGGTAATATTATTTCTTACAATAATTCTGACTTACCAATCTATGTCCTAAATAGAAGCCAGCTTCTTCAGTAGCGACTATCGGCATATTGGTCAAGGACACGTGAAACCTGCAAGACATGGGATATTAAGAGCTTATAGAATGTTGATTTTTCCAGTTAAAGGGATAAATCAAGTACCTTCATCAAGCGTCTGGTGAATTTTAAGCTTCGAGACTTGTGAAGTCACCAGTCTGCTTTTATCTATCCATCATTGGAATTGTATTACTAGGGTACTAGGGTAAAAGTATTTATTTTTCAAGGCAAATGCATCATCGCCAGTAGTACAGCAAAAGTTGTCTCTTTAGAGCACAAGTTGCCCTTTTTTTACGTGTGGAAAATCCACACAGATACCCTCACCACCGGAGCTGGTTATGTCAGACTCGAACCGACTACAACGCACGACGTCTGTGGGTCGGTTTTGGTTGCCAAAGGTGAAGTTAATAGGCATATCCCTCGCACCCGGCCACCCAGGGCCATCTCTCTCGAACTGACCCGCTCCTCGGGTGTGGGGACTACAGAGTCCCCAACTCATCCATGGAAACGGCGCACAAGGCTCAACGCCGCCAACCATATTTGACAGCCACATTTGGTAATAATTAATTCTGAACAAGATAGGGTAAATTAAAATCCAAGATGTAGAGCTTTATTTCGAAAATAAGACTTATAAGGTGGAAAGTATTACTCACCTGTCTCTCACTATAGTCATCTTGAAGGTAGCTCTGAAGTGTGGCTCGTCGAGGCACGGGAACGCCGAGCGGGCGTGGGTCAGCCAAAACCTGGATACTGCGCAACGACTGTGAAGAATATACCTTACCGTGACAAACCGATGACATTATAGAACACCAGCGACGCTAAAACTCAGCAGCCGTGCAATTCTCTAAGGATAAAGTGTCGAGCACAACGTTGCGACAGCCTTGATTGATACTGCCATTGGTCGGACTGGGTGACGTCACTGGAGATCGACCAATGACATTCTGTATCAAGGCTATCGCAGCGCTGAGCTATATGCTTAGAGAATTGCATAGCAGAACTTGTCATTGGGTTCTAGAATATGTATAAACATACTCCGATATTATTTTCGGCGAAATTTAAAAGGAGGAGGTTCTGTATTCGTATGTGCAAAGAATCTATTTAATTTCAGACTTGAACAGTAAAATAATGAATGACTTGCTTTGGACATTCTAGGTTAGGATTTCAATATTTTGGTATATGGAAATTCTGGAATGTTGGCATTCTGAGATATGGACGTTTTGCGTCCTTTGTACATTTTAGAATTTGGGCATTCTAGGTCAGGTTTTCAATATTTTAGGATATGGACATTCTGGAATGTTGGCATTCTGGGATATGAACGTCTTGCCTATGCCTATATATTTATGTTCAGAATATCTTTTTGTCTGTTATTAAATAACAAAATCGGGACCTGGGTTAGGTTATTCTACTTCAATCAATTAGCCTATTGCAGTTCACTGCTTGACATAGGCCTCTCCCAATATTGGGAGGCCTTGGCTTACTTTTTCTATGCTGGCGAGACGAGTTGGTACAGGGATTTTAATTCGAGTTTTTCTTCTTTTGCAGTAATATCGTATTTTTCCATTAGTCGCCTCTTACGACACCCTTCGGATGAGATGATGTAGTGATACTTGAATTCTTTCTCCGTCACCACATACTACTGTAAAAGAGTTTTTCTGACTATGAGATATTCTACTTACTGTCTATGAGTTCCAGTCAAGAAGAACCCACGGAGCTTGTCACTTCTCTCCAGTTTGGTGATGAAACGGAGACTGAGCGTGTAGTTGTATTTACGACGGAGTTTCTCCTGTGAGTGACGTTCCAAAATTAAATTAATTGGTTTTTGATAATTTGTTCTTAAATTTTTTGCCAGTCCCGTCGTTTAGGTACCAGACATTAAATTTAGAAATTAATCGCCGAATAATGGGATGAATTTATGATGTACGTGGCCCGCACAAGGTGTATTATAAGTTTGAAAGTTTGTGAAGTTAAATATTCAGCCCATTATTCATTAACCTGTTGATTGTATAGTCATTCTTGAGCGAGAGAATTCAGGCACACTGTCTTGAAAGGAGAATCGTCTGAGTGTTTTAATATTTAAAAAATATGTATCAGAATAATGTACGGATTAATTTAATAATTTATGGTTATTGTTCAAATTAATACATTTATAATATAAAAATGAATTCATACATACATATAATCACCTCTATATCCCCGGAGCGTTAGGCAGAGGTGATTTAACACCCAAATTTCACCAATCATTGAATTCGGTAACACTTAATAGGAGGTGAGCTTATTGCCGTCTACCGGGCACTATTGTTGACTCGAGCCATGCATCTGAGGCTGAGTCTGGGCTGTATATATCTGTCTGATGTTAAACAGCCTTATCCTTTAGTCGCCTTGTACGACATCGCATGAATAGCTAAATGGTTGCTAAACGCAAATTTCGAGAGCAGCTGAACCAATTTGGCTCATTATTTTTTTAAGAATATTCCTTGAAGTATGAAGACGGATCTTACGGAGAGAAAAATTTAAAAAATTGACTAAAAAAGTCTAAAAACAACACTTTTACATACTCTCATACAAAACATTCGTAATAATACTTAAAAGTCAATTTTAACTTTAATACTATACCATAAAGTTTTAATGTTAGTGGAGAGGTTCCGGGAAGGATAAACAAGACTGTCAGTCTGTCTGTCTGTCTATATGTTACGCATCAACGTCTAAACTGCGGCACCGATTTTGATGAAATTAAGTAGGTATAGGGGTAGATTAGACCTTCAGAAAGGCTATGTTTTTCGCGATAAGCAAAATCCATGAGTGTAGAGCCGCAGGCAACAGCTAATCTAGAATTAATGTTTCATTGCTTACTATCTATACCTTAAACTCAATATAAGTCTGATCAGCCTGCGGATAGTCCAGCGCCTTGTTCAGCTTCGGGCCGAGAGACCCTCCAGACTTGAACAGGGCCCGTTCGGTCACGTTCATGTCTCGCACGTTGAGGACCACAAACATCGTGTCACGGTCTACCTTGAAGTCTATTGAAACTTCACCTGGAACAGAATGAGATGATATCTTAATAAGTTCAATGACACCCTAATGTATATCTCACGCCATATATTTTCGTCCCAAAATGTGCTTAAAATGTTTTTTTTATTATACCACTTAGTTGGCAGACAATCACACGGCCTACCTGATGGGAAGTAGTTACCGTGGCTTATAAACGTCACACTCGCGCTGCCAACCCTGTAAGCACAAGTTTCTGTGCCGTCAGTGTAAAAGACAAAGCTGGACAAGCTTTTGGTCTTCCCGCTGACAGTACAAAAACTCTCCAGTGACCTCTGGCTAGCCTACTCACCGCCGGGAACAAAACACGAGGTTATTATGGCAGCAGTATTCTGTAGGGCGGAGGTACTTCCCCAAGGAGCCTTGGCGTCACAGAAAAAACACTCGAACCTTTCAGAGTTAAATCAAATTTTTAACAAAAATAATGTTCTACGTAAAGAAGTTTATGATACACGAGGTCAAACGCTTTAGACAAAACCAAATTTCACCTCTCAATTCCCCCGTAGTCAAGTTAGGGTGTAGCCACAGACTGTAGTGCTTCGGTATGATGAAGGTGGGCAGACGGGCCCCTCGCCACGGGAATACTTGGCCATTGGATGCTATGCGTTCCCTTGAACAAACAAATATTTCAAATCAAATCATTTATTGCTTACCAAGTATACATAGATCTTACAATTTATATGTCAGTACTTATAACTTAGCGCCTTTTCCAGGCATTGCAACATTTAGGTCACATATTTTCGTTACTGAACTACGGGTACATATAGGTCTTCTAGATGTTACAGACACAAACAAAATTTATATCAATACAATAATAATTATAATTTGGACACAGTTAAATTAATTTAAATCTGTTGTATAATT
Source organism: Eilema griseolum (assembly GCA_963662185.1). Classification (NCBI taxonomy): domain Eukaryota; kingdom Metazoa; phylum Arthropoda; class Insecta; order Lepidoptera; family Erebidae; genus Eilema; species Eilema griseolum. The sequence goes on from OY759257.1 coordinate 9,659,272, forward strand.
AAATATTCACATTCTAAATTACAGGTTTATTTATAAGTACTCTAATTCATATTGTTGAAATTTATTTATTTAAGAATTTAAGAACTTTGCAGTTTGAAATCACAAATAAAATGTATACTTTAAGTTTGTTTAATGACAATCAGAGTGCACAGAAGTTGTCGATGAATCCAGTATTTCACAAAAAATCTAAGCACATAAATGTGAAATATCATTTTGCCAGAGAGTGTGTCTCAAATAATATAATAAAATTATACTATTTATCGACTGCTGACATGCCCGCTGATTTGTTTACTAAAAGTTTGTGCGCTAAGAAACATTATGCCTTTATGGAGTCATTGGGATTGGTGATTGTGTAAAATATTACCTAATTATTTTTATATAAATACTTATGATTATGATTATTAGATATAGTGGGAGTGTTGAAATTTATATCTAAATAATCAACATTAAATACTGCTACTGACATCTGTTGTCACTAATGTGAAACTAACCTATATTAGACTTTGTGAATGAATAAAGTCAGTTCTCACTTGAATCTCAACGTGCTTATTTTATTAGACATAACACATATCTAATTCATATAACACAAATATTTATCTTTATCAAGATCAATAGGTATTAATAATAGGTCAATACATATGAAATTGTCGTTTTTTGAAGAAACTGGAAGAAACCCAATCATCAGTACATCTACATTTTTGAATTTGTTTTAGGAACGACAAATCGAAATTTTATGATTTTTTGTGTATGAATGAGACAACATTAAGCTAACAAACACTTTTATTACATTTTTAAATAGTGGCAGCTGTAAAAAATTGATACGAAATTTATCATCAAAATGGGTAGCATTTAGGAAGTACTGTTTTCGAAGATCGAATTTAATTTATCAAGCGGCCAATAAAAACAAAATTTAATACAGAGTTTTGGGTTTTTTATTTTTCAAATATAAAATGATGAAAGTACATGGACAGACTGGGGGAAAAATGTGTATGTAATGATGACCTTCTTCCTTTGCCTTCAGCTTATCATCAGGCGATGCGAAGTCTAAATTGTCCTAAATAAAAAAAAGCTAATTATAACTAACTTGTTAGCAGCAGCCACGCTTGATTCAGAGTCAGTGGGGGGTTGTCCGGGTATCAGTGTAGTTTCCCCTGCACATGGGCAATCTAGAACAGAAAAAATATAAATACATGTAAATTCCGTTTCAAGAACAGCAGTGGAAGGGAATTATAGCAAAGTAATATGAAAAAAATGAAAACATATTTATTGATGCAAAATCTTACATAGGTACACAATTTCATAACACAACAACTATAGTCATTTTGGGTATCTCTGACCAAGTTTTATGTAATAAGTATGTTATGATCTAATGAGAAACATTCTGCAGAAACCCCACTTAACTTAACCTAGATCTATTTGTGGTTTCCTCACTAGGCAAGCCTGTATCGAGGAATCTTTTTTTAACTTACCAGAATTAGGCGTAGCGTACACCAGTATCAGTGCAATCGAAAACATTGCAATGAAGACCAGCGCAGCAAGAAAGAGAGCTCGTCTTTGAGAGCATACTGCTACTGGGGCATCTCGCAGCTCACGAGCTTCACGGGCTTTATCCGTATCTGAGAAAAATGACATAACATAACATAAACTCACGCCTATATCCCCGAAGAGGTAGGCAGAGGTGCTAGCACTCACATTTCGCCAGTATGTTTAGGTCTCAACGTAATAGGTGCCGAGCCTATTGCCATTAATCGGGCACTTATAAACCTGCGATAAATACACACATAAATTCGAAAAGCATCGAAACGTCTTTGGAGTGTGCCATGGTAATACCTGGGATCGAAAGCGAGACCTCGTATCAGCAGTCCATTATTTATACCGCTAGGCTACCGCGGTTAGAAAGATAGAAGAAATAAAGAGACCTATATCAATTTAGATTGCAAAAAGTAAATAATAAGGCGGGATTTGAACTCGCCACAGGTCGTTCTTCCTTCTTTGTCCGTCTATCTGTCTATCTGTCTGTCTGTCTGTCAATACCGTTTTCTCAGGAATTCGTTGAGATATCAAGTTGAAATTCATACCACAAACTCAGGTCTTTAACGTTTTGAAACTGTATCAAAAACTAAACTTCTAAGTTAACACATTCAAAATATATTAAGGTTTATGTAACTTAAGTTACGGAACCTTCAGTGCGCAAGTCCAACTCGCACTTGTCCGGCTTTTATATTAATGTTGCAAGATAAAAAAATATAAATAAACTATACTCACCTCCCAGGAAAGCCACATCGTCTAAATCCTGGTCCACCATGTTTCGCCAGGCAGCTGCTAAAGGTTAAGACATTATTATTATCATTTTAATATCCGGCAAACTTCTCGACATTTACTATAGGTACGCAGGACATATTTTTATAGGCCTTTGGTGAAACGAGTAGTCGAGTCAATCAAAAAATCCACTTGTAACTTCTTTGACTTCTCTTGACCAGTGTATTCTATAGGGCGGAGGTACTTCCCCAGCCGGACTGCTCAATTGTCCTACCTCCTAAAAATGTGTGTGCTTGTCTGCCACCTAAGTTGTATAAAAAAAAAGCTCATCTAGGAAATCAAATTTTAACCATCGCCGGCAGGATGCTCACCCTTAGCTGAACCGTTCCTGTCAGGTTTGTACTTGCCAATGGGCTCCATCTGTATGCCGTCCATCTCACGCGGACCGCGGCATACCGGACATCACCTGAAACAAAACATTGAGACAATAAACATCTAAAAATCTAGATAACATTAATAAGAGTAGGGTAGCTTACAAGGCTTATCCTGTTTGTGTCCCCTGCACTGCGAGATATGCCTCAGGTAATTTTACACCCCCGCATATGAACAGAACAGATGGCGTGCGGTTTTAGTCGGTTCTTGTCCGATATTACCATCCCCAATGGCTGACAGGGTGGTAATTAGGGGTTTCGACTTCATATCTCCAATTGGAAATTAAGAAAGTTCCTGATAGAAAGACAGGAGAAGAACGAAACCTTTAATGCTTTCATTTTTATTTTTGAAGAAGGAACTTACATACATACATACAATTACGCCTTTATCCCCGGAGGGCTAGGCAGAGGTGATTTAACACCCACATTTTGCCTATCCTTGAATTCGGTCCCACGTAATAAGGGGTGAGCTTATTGCCGTCTTCCGGACACTATTGTTAACACAAACCATGCATCTGAGACGGAGTCTGGGCTGTATATAAATATATACAGCCGTCTGATGTTAAACAGCCCTATCCCTTAGTCGCCTAGTACGACACCGTATTGGAAGAAATGGGGTGGTCCAAATTTTACTCTGCCGGGCACCACGCGGCCAGTATTAGAAGTAACTAACCCTTAAAAAACCACACCAAGTATGTTTTTAACGAAACATTTCCTAAAAACACAACGTTTCAAACATTGTCATACTTTTATTAAAAAAATATGTCACATTCTAACAAAAGATAGCAAAGGAAACCTCTTTTCTGCCAACAATAAAAAAAAACGTTCAAAGCGACCGACAAGTGCTAGGGGAGGTCTAAACCGAGTAATTACTCCCCCACTCTAGTTTTCCCGCCGTTTTTATTTGACATGCGTCATTTAGGATCTTTAAAGAGAGAAAAGCGGGAAAAATGTTTGTTTTCGAGTTTTCAACCTATTATGTGACACCGGAGGGGAATGATGAATGATTCAAGCTTACGAGTGTTATGAGAACTAGTTGTTTGTTTTTTATTTTATTAACAGGCATTTAAACCGATATTTTTTTATTTTTTTATACCGCTTAGGTGGCAGACAAGCGCACGGCCCACCTGATAGAAAGTGGTTACCGTGGCCTATGGACGTATGCAACACCAGGGGTGTTACACTCGCGCTGCCAACCACGAAGAAACCTTCTCTTGAAAAACCCCATATTATAGGTGCTTGGGAAAACCACAGCAGGAAGGTCATTCCACAGCTTGAGTGTGCGTGGGATGAAGTTTCTTTCATACCGCACAGTGCGCACCGTCTCAGCTCGCAATGTATGAGAATGAATTCCCTGCCTATGGCGAGAGGTGTATGGTCTTGCACAAAACTCCACACACGCTTACAAATTTCATTAGTGATATGGCGAGAATTTGGTTATGAGCATACACATATTAGGTCATAGAATTTGGTTATGGGCATACATATGAAATTGCCGAAATTTTCTTACATATTCATGAGTTCGTTATTCCTATATTTATTATTTATATTTTGTTAGAAAGTTGATTTCAAGATTTTACAACTCTGTACTAAATTTTGTTATGCCGCTTGATAAATTAAATTATATCTTCAAAAACAGTACTTCCTAAATGCTATCCATTTTGATGATAAATTTCGTAATACGTTTTTAGAGCGGTCACTTTTCAGCATGGTGGCAGTTGCCCGGGGTGAGGTGACGTTGGCGGTGTCCTTGGACATCTCCAACGCGTTCAACACCTTGCCCTGGAGTTGCATCAGGGAGGCACTCGTGTACCACAGTGTGCCTCTCTACCTCCGCCGCATAGTCGGGGCGTACCTGACGGAGAGAACCGTCATCTACCCAAGTGCGATCGGCGTCAGTCGGCGTGAGATGTCGTGCGGTGTTCCACAGGGATCGGTTCTTGGGCCGCTCCTGTGGAACATCGGATACGACGGGGTGCTTCGCGGTGAGCTCGCGGACGGCGCCGCCGTCACGTGCTATGCGGACGACACGCTAGTGACGGCGAGCGGCGACCTGGTTCCAGTCTCACAGTAGGAGGCACTCTCATCGGCATCAAGCCCCAGATGAAATATCTGGGGCTCGTGCTCGACGGCCGGTGGGACTTCGGGAAGCACTTCCGACGTCTGGGCCACAAATTGGTGGGCACAGCCAACGCACTGGCGTGGCTACTGCCCAACCTGAGGGGCCCGGAGGACTCCTGTGACTCTACGCGGGTGTCGTGCGGTCCACGGCCCTGTACGGGTGTCCCGTGTGGGCGGACACCCTGAGTGATCGGCACATGCCCCTGCTGCAGTGTCCGCAGCAGAAGTTGGCGTGCCGCATCATAAGGGGGTACCGCACGATATCTTTCAACGCGGCGAGTCTCCTCGCCAGATCGCCACCATGGATCCTGTAAGCGAGATGCCTTTCGGCGCTATACCGGTTCCGAAAGGCGGCGCGGGAGCGGGGTCACGATCCCGAGCCCGAAGAAATTCGGGCCGTGAGATTCCAGCTCCACAGGGAAATGGTGGCGGAATGGGAGCTACGACTTGGGCGACCAGGCGCAGGGCGCGCCGTAGTAGCGGCGGTAAGACCCATCATATGGGAGTGGCTAGAGAGGCCACACGGCAGCCTCTCGTACCGTCTGACGCAGATGATCACCGAGCACGGGTGCTACGGGAAGTATCTGCGTCGGATGGAAAAAGAGCCAACGTCCGAGTGCCATCACTGCGACGCGAGGGAGGACTCAGGGCCGCACATGCTCACCGAGTGTCCGGCGTGGGAAACGCCGAGACGGGAGCTTGTGGCGGCCCTGGGAGTGAGAGTTCTCACGCTCTCCACCTTGCTCGCGGCGATGGTCCACTGCGCGGATGCGTGGGCGGCCGGTGCCTCCTTCTGCGAGCAAGTAATGCTCGTGAAGGAGGAGGCGGGGCGGGAGCGGCAGCGGGAGCGACGAAGGATCGCAAGCCAAGCTGCCCGCGTACGAAGGCAACTCGGGCGTCAGAGGTCGACGAACGACCTCCGCCTCCCATGAGCGCCGGTCTGGGGGTGACAGGTGGAGCCGCCTGTCACCCTGGCAGAAGCAGGCCGCGGCGGTGGCGCGACTGGCGCGCCTCCCCGTTTCCGGGGACGAGTTTGGGACTCTGTAGTCCCCACACCCGACTGTGACTCTTCTGGTGTTACAGACGTCCATAGGCCACGGTAACTACATTCCATCAGGTGGGCCGTGTGCTTGTCTGCCAACTAAGTGGTATAAAAAAAAAAAAAAAAGAGGGCCAGATTGTTAGAGATGGCCCTGGGTCGGCCGGGGTGCGAGGGATATAGGGCCTGTCAACCTCACCTTCGGCAACCAAAACGACCCACAGGCGGCGTGCGTTTTAGTCGGTTCGAGTCCGACATAACCTCCTCCACCGGCTCCGGTGGGGAGGTATCCGTGGGGATGTTGCGCACGTAAAAAATGAAAAAAGTACTGAAAATTGGGTTTCCCCCAATTTCTTCAAAAAAACGGCAATTTCATATAATAATAATAATGTTTTTACTGTCTCGGAAATTAATGAAATACATAGGTTGTAGCCCTAGATCCCACACTAGGATTCCCTGTGTTGTGAGATACTAGTCTCTAATGACCTATTACTTACATGAGTCTCACCGTTTGGCTTGGCAGCGACTTCTTCAAAAGTCTTACGCGCAATTTTATCTTTTGAGGTAAGATATCTGCAACAATATTTTACTTTTCGGCGCAATTTATATCTTTTTGTCTTCAAATCATATATGGAAATCAGCCGCACATTTTTTAATTTCTTTTTTTACATTCTACACAACGCTATCTAGACCCATAGTAAGCATAGCTTAACTAGCTTGTGTTATGGAATCATGCGGACAAACATACTTAGATACTATTTTTTTTTTGTAAATACATACATATCATACATAGAAACACTCAGACCAATGCAAATATACATACAAATATTTGCACTGAGCGGGAATTTCGATTCCCGCTCAGTGCAAGCCGCGCAACTTGCGTAACAGTCGAACCTTCTACCGCTGCACCACAGAGGCCGTATTGTTGGGGACTCTGTAGTCCCCACACCCGAGACGAGGGCCAGATCGCGAGAGATGGCCCTGGGTCGGCCGGGGTGCGAGGGATATGCCTGTCAACCTCACCTTCGGCAACCAAAGCGACCCACAGGCGGCGTGCGTTTTAGTCGGTTCGAGTCCGACATAACCTCCTCCACCGACTCCGGTGAGGAGGTATCCGTGGGGATTTTGCGCACGTAAAAAAAAAAAAAAAGGCCGTATTGTTGGCATGTAAGATTATTGCTTCGCTCCTTTAAGTAGTACCGTGATGATATACAGCCTTTATCGATAAACGGACTATTCAATACAAAAATATTTTTTCCATTCGAACCAACAGTTAGTAAGATTAGCACGTTCAAACAAACAAACTCTTTAGCTTCATAATATTTAGTGGTATTCTCACGTGCCCTCAGTGTACACAAGAGTTCACCGCGAAGAATGGCTACGCTAGCCATCTTCGAGCGCATCAGCACCGAGCCGACTAGGAGTCGAAGTGATCGCCATTGCCGAAATCGGTCGGAGTCATCACATCATATCATCACGACCAAAAGGGCGAAAAACCGTAGTGACAAGCTACACATAATCATTGGCTGAAACACAATGCTTCAAAATTTCATTCGAAGCTCTCAGAATGAGAATGAAAAGCCACTTCATAATTGACATATATTTGACAAATGCAATTATGCCAAGGTTGCGTTCAGACGGAGTGGTACTTCAGTGAAGGAGGCCTCTATGTGATTCTATAGTTGCTTGCAAAAACCTAGTACCTACTTTAAGAGTGTGCTAATGACTACATAAAAGGCAGCCTCAGTGTGCTTGTCTGCCACATATGGTGTATTATAAATTTAAAAAAAATTAATGGGTACCGCCTTGTATCGATCTTTTAAACAGCAGTCGGGTTTTGAATTATTCAATAATTTATTTTATTTTAACCATTTTAGTTATGATATTTCGTATTAATTCTCTTCATTTTGATACCCTACTCTGCATTTTGATACTTCTGCGAGCAAGTCATGCTCGTGAAGGAGGAGGAGGGGCGGGAGCGGCAGCGGAAGCAAAGGAGGATTGCAAGTAAAACAGCCCGCGTACTGAGGCAACTCGTGCGTTGAAGGTCGATGAATGACCTCCGCCCCCCATGAACGCAGGCCTAGGCGTGACGGGCGGAGCGCCTTTCTCGCCTCCCCGTTTTGAGTTTGTGACTCTGTGGTTACCACACACGAGGAGAGGGCCAGATCGAGAGTGATGGCTCTGGGTCGAATAAGGTGCGAGGGATATGCCTGTTAACCTCACCTTCGGCAATCAAACGACCCGGTATCGAGCGATTTAGTCGGTTCGAGTCCGACATAACTATGACACTCGAGAGATGAATATCTTTCATTTGAAACCCCATTCATCAAAATCCGTCCAGTCGTTCGGCCTGTAGAGGGGAGCAAAGAAAACTACATATATATACATACATACATACACGCGTAACACATTACCCTCGCCGGCGCCGTCGGGTAAAAATCATCCAGTATATAATTGAAACGAAGTCGTACCCCTAACTTTGCAGTTCAACACCATGTACCCACTTTGATATATGCTATGATTATAGCTAACGAACCCTTCAGATAACCCCACGACTAGACAGGATATTAGAGAAATAAGTTTATATTTATGGGAATTGAATTGGTTCCCGATGGGATAGGGCTACCCCACTTTCTGTGGGTGTTGTAGAACGCGATTTAGGGATAAGGCTGTTATAATTCGATAGTAAACTTATAACTTTTAACAAAGTGCCTGCTTGACGGCAAGAGGCTCACTTCTTGCTATGTGGGTGTTATATTTTGGTTGATTGAAAGCCTGTGTGGCGTGGCAGTAGTGAACGTGGACGTTACGCAGAAGGCGCGGGTTCGATCCCCAATCAGTGCAAGTATTTCAATGCATGGTTTTTTTTTTATACAACTTAGGTGGCAGACAAGCACACGGCCCACCTGATGGAAAGTGGTTACCATGACCTACGAACGTGTGTAACACCAGTGGAGTCACATCCGTGCTGCCGACCCTGTAAGTACAGAGTTTCTGTGCCGTCAGTGTAGAGGACAAAGCAGGACAAGCCTTTGGTCATCCCACTGACAGCACAAAAACTCTCCAGTGAGCTCTGGCTACCCTACTCACCGCCGGGAACACAACACGAAGTTATTATAACCGCGGTATTCTGTAGGGCTGCGGGTTCGGAGGTATTTCCCCAGTCGGACTGCTCAATTGGGCGGCAATACCGCCGTGTCCTATGTCCTCCTCAAAAACTTCAGGAAAATCCGCAGTTAGACTGATGAAGCGAACCCAGAATCCTAGGTAAAAGCTTCGTTTGCGGCTGGAATTAATGCTAAAATGAAGAAAAAGAATATTTTATTTGATATTTGGTACACATCTTTAGTTCAGGCCGTGGCTTACTTCAAAACATGTATTGTACCTTTAAGTAATATATGCCCGTAATTTTTATTTTTCAAATAATGTATTGAATCTGTCGGATTTGTTGACATTTATGATTACTACTCCGGTACCCTGAGTGGTAGCGTGATGATATTCAGCCTATATAAAAGGACTATTCAACACAAAAAGTATTTTTCAATTCGGACGTGTAGTTCCTGAGATTAGCGTGTTTAACCAAACAAACAAACAAGCACACAAACAAACTCTTCAATTTACTAATAATATTATAGATGACAGTACAATTACAAGTAATCTAAAAAATCTGTGCCCGGTTAATGGCAATAGGCTCGCTCCTATTACATTGGGACCTAAACATAAACTGGCGAAATGTGGATGCTAGCATCTCTGCCTACCCCTTCGGGGATAATGTAGGCGTGAGTTTATGTTTATTTATTTATTTATTTATTATTTTTATTATATTCTTTATTGTACGCCAATTACAATATTCATATTACAGAAATTGAGAAGACAAGAGCAGTACAAAGGGCGGCCTTATCGCTTTACACAATTTCTTCCAGGCAACCTTATGTTATGTTAAAAACCGCTTCCCATCAGGTGGGCCGTGTGCTTGTCTGCCAATTAAGTGGTATAAAAAAAAATTAAAAAAACTTGTAGGTACACGTAGCACCGTAGCGTTTGTTGCTACAGCGTAGACATCTACAACATTCGTAGCACGCTACCGTAGATTTGTGCTTCTCGATTGTATCGAGCCTCTTTGACCAATGACATGAGTCTTTTTGGTTACGAGACGGATTTTCTTGTCATTTATCGGTGAAAGAGACGCTAGAGAGACAGGCATCCCTCGCCTGTTCAGCATCATTATCAACTTTTGTATTTCTGGCATCCGAATCATTGATTTCGGAGCCTTTTCCTTTTGATTTATACAGCTTCTATGGGAGCAACTGCCATCTGACCTCCCAGCCTTAATGGCCAACCACTGACAGTTGTTCAGGTCACCCATATGGACCTCCGTCTTGAAGGTTGGGACCGACATCCTACCTTTCGAAACACAGAAGCGCATAGACGTACAAGCACAGATGAAGTACCTATAAGTGATCACCCAACCAAATAATAACCGCGTCTAGGTGCCTTAACCCATTAAGGAGACACACTACTTATTTATCCCGATAGGTGGCGGATACTATTTTTTTTTTATACCACTTAGTTGGCAGACAAGCACACGGCCCACCTGATGGAAAGTGGTTACCGTGACCTATGGACGTCTGTAACACCAGGGGAGTCACAGTCGCGCTGCCAACCCTGTAAGTACAGAGTTTCTGTGCCGTCAGTAGAAGACAAAGCAGGACAAGCCTATAGTCTTCCCACTGACAGCACAAATTCTCCAGTGAGCTCTGGCTATCCTACTCACCGCTGGGAACACAACACGAAGTTATTATAGCCGCGGTATTCTGTAGGGCGGAGGTACTACCCCAGTCGGACTGCTCAATCGGGCGGAAATACCGCCGTGTCCTACCTCCTACTACTCGTATATTAAATAACTATTCTAGCCCGTACCGGCTAGATAAGCAAATATTTCTTATTTTATTTCCATAAATCCTTCCGTAACGAAAGCACACAACATAAACTACTATCAAAATTTCAAGTTTGCAACCCCAGCGGTTTATTCTCTTTGGTAGATATATCGGACAGTACAAGTAAATATAATTGATTTTTAAAATATTTAAAAGCTTTTTTATTTGTTTACAAATAAATAGACATCCTCTGAATAATGTTACATCATTTTGATTAATTAAATTGTTAATGGAATCGAATAATCGAATAATACGCACAATGTACACATCCATGTAGATATTCTATTTTAAGACGATATCCGCCCATTGTCAATACAACAAAGCTTTGTGGCTATTATTATAATTATATTATTAAAGGTTTATAATACGCAAATAATGTAATTAATACAATTAAACACAATTACAAACTAGATAGAAAATAATTAACTACTAAATACTTTTGTGTCCATGGCCCAATACAAACAATAATATAAAAAAAAAGCCGCAATGAAAACTTACCGCTTTTTTCGTAGTATTCCACAAACGTCACTTTTCTTTTTGTAAATCGAACACTATAATACTTTTTTTTAATTATTATATTTTTAAATCCACAAACAGCGATCGTGTTTGTTCCACGTTTCAAACACACGAGGTCGGGGAAAACAGTGGAGGGAAAATCGATCGCGCCGGCAGGAGCCTAGCGTGTGAGAGAGATAGCATTGCACGAATATGTCCGAGTGGGAAAGAGTGAGAAGTAATGTGTGTGTGTTTAGGAAGGGTAGTTGGAATGGCGTTGTGTGTGTAACATCCCCGTAAAACAGGGTTCATTATGAAGCGTCACTATTTGTTCGCGAACGAATCGAGGTGTTCTATTATGGAAATTTTTTCTTCTTCTTTTTTTCTTTATCAGCTTTCCTTCTTCGTCTATTAAGCGGCCAATTAAAACAAAATTTAATACGAAGTTGTAAAATAATAAGTCAGAAAGTTTCGGTAATTTTATAGGTAAAGACCTAATAATAATATAATGGTGACCTTTTTTCTTGGGAATTACCTTCAGTTTACTATTAGGCGATGGGAAGTAATATTGATGTGTGTGGTTTTTAAGGAAACTTATAAGTTTAGCGATTTATTCATAATCGCCTAGAGTGATTAAGCCTTGTCCTGATTTTATGTTAAGCACTGACGGCACAAAAATTCTGTTCTTTCAGGGTCGGCAGCACGGTAACCACTTTCCATCAGGTGGGCCGTGTGCGTGTCTACCACCCATGCGGTATTGAAAAAAAAAAGCTACGGTAACCACTTTCAATTAAACGGACCGTGGGCTTGTCTGCCATCAAATTAGACTATATAAAAATAATCCACAATCTCATTTCAAGTGAGAACCGAACCATTAGTACCGCTAACTTAGTGAATGCACCGCGTATATAGATCACAGGGGCATGAGCAGAGAGGGTTCGCACCCCACTGCACTTACAGTGCACTCATAGCATTGAAGAGTAAACATTTGCAAGGCTTTTTAACGCAATATGTATAAAAAAAATCACTTTTTATGGCGTAATTATGTCAACTTGTGTCACTAGCCTCATTTTATTGCGCGACTTCCGGAGAGTAGAATTTAGACCACCCCATCAAAGAGTCAAAGAATCAATTTCATTTATTCAGTTTAGGTACACAAAGAACGTCAAAATTTTACAATTAGGTATGTCAAGAAATAATATAAAAATATTAAATAATGTAAAAATAAACCATTGGAAAATGATTCTTTCGCCGGTTCGGTAGGTTAGTTCTACTGAGAAGATACCAGCAAGAAACTCAGCGAACTATATTAGAACTAGATTATTTTTCTTTTTTAAATTTAAACTTTTAAACAAGCAAGAGACTTATGTTGACCACGCATTAACATCATTAAGTTACTCATTCACTTCATAGTAACCTTTACTCATTAAAGTTTTTTTCACTTCTATTTTAAATATATTTATTGGCATATTAATCAAATCCTGACGAATTTTATTTACTATTTTTATACAGCTGCCTACAAATGAATCACCAACCTTGTGAAGCCTAAGTTTTGGTACAACTAGTTTATTCTTGTTTCTCGTATTAAAATTGTGTACATCAGATAGTTTTTCGAAAAGATTTAGGTTTTTTCTCATGCGGTGTCGTACAAACCGACTAAGAGATAGGGCTGTTTAACATCAGACAGATATATACAGCCCAGACTCAGCTTCAGATGCATAACAAGACAGCAATAGGCTCATCCCCTATTACGTGGGACCGAATTTAATTATTAGTGAAATGTAGGTATTAATTCATCTTTGCCTAACTCTCTGAGGATAAAAGCGTGATTATATATATGTATGTACTACGGAGCGAAATATATTTATTAAGAATTTAAGGGCGGAGCCGCGGGCAAAAGCTAGCTTTTGCCCGCGGCTCCGCCCGCGTAGATGTCGGTTATCGCGACAAAACATAGCCTATGTCCTTTCCCAAGATCTAATCTACCCCTGTACCAAATTTCAGCAAAATCGGTTCAGTGGTTTAGGCGTGAAAGCGTAACGGACAGACAGACAGAGTTACTTTCACATTTATAATACTAGCTTTTGCCCGCGGCTCCGCCCGCGTAGATGTCGGTTATCGCGACAAAACATAGCCTATGTCCTTTCCCAAGATCTAATCTACCCCTGTACCAAATTTCAGCAAAATCGGTTCAGTGGTTTAGGCGTGAAAGCGTAACAGACAGACAGACAGACAGACAGACAGAGTTACTTTCACATTTATAATATTATAGTAAGGATTAGTAAGGATTATTACCCAACTCCCTTTCTACACAGGACTTCACGTGCAGGGCTTACATGTCACCCGCACACTATCCGATCAAGAACCAAGCGGTTCGGAGATTCTTTCCTCTGTCGCACCATTAAGGCTTGGAATTCATTACCAGCTCACGTGTTTCCTTCTCCTTACAGTTCGGGATCCTTTAAGCGGGGCGTGAAAAAGCATATGATGAGGCCGCCAAGCTTAGTGTCACCATTGTCACATGGTAATGATGGGTCCTATGTATATGGGCCAAACTAACTAAATTTTTTACTTTTTATGGTAAACGCATCTTGTCTACGTAATTAATCATGTGAGTTACTAAAAAAAGAACATTTCTGGTTTGAAACACGATATTTTAATGAAGTATTTATAACTTCAAAACGAAAAACTACAATTATGGATCCCGGATAATGTTTGTTTGATGTTCTAAAAGAAAAAAATAACAAAAGAAACTTATGTAAGAAGAAAACTACAGCACAATACATGTATAAAGGCCAATATCACACATTGGTCCTTTTAGGGACTTAAAAAGGCCAGTGTGCAGCAGTAAAAAGACTGATACATGTATTTATAAACCACTGTAATATAAATAAAGAGAAAGCAGCCTTAGCAAACCAGCATAATTTCGTAAACTTCGATTTTATCAAGTAGAAATTCTAACAAATTGAATCTTTTAAAACCTTTCCTGTAAAGTTGTTTAATTTTGCACTTTTGCCAATATACAAAGGACCAATCGATATATGTATGTGATGGTGACCCTCTCTTTTTGAGACTTCGCCTTCAGTTTACCATCAGGCGAGGCGAAATCGCGGAGGTATGTCCTATATAAAAAAAAATATATCACGCCATTTTATGTTTCCGTACCTCACAAGGAAAATAATGGAACCCTTGTACGTTGTCCGTCTGTCTGTCTGTCAACTTTTTTCTCATTAATGCGTTGAGGTGTCATGTTTAAATTCATACCACATACTCAGGTCTAAAACGCCTTGAAACTGTAAAAATCAAACTTCTAATTTTGGTAAATTATGGTTTCTGTAGCTTAAGTAAAGGAACCCTCGGTGCGCGAGTCCGACTCGCACTTGACGGGCATTTTTTACCTACGCAGCTGAAAAAAAAAAACACAAACAAACCCATAACAATATGAAAGAACACAAGTAAACATTCTAAACGAGAACAAACTTTCATTAAAGGGATAAAGGTGGGGTGAGAAGTCATTCAATCTCCCCTACACGCGAGGATAATACCGCCGCCATTACAGTGCACATTTTCCCGCGCTTTCACAGGACTCTAAGGAGTTCCCTCCTGCCCTATTAAACGAGCCCATAGAGTTTATCCGACTGCCAAGAAGGTTTTATTTTTCGCGCGTATCATGTATGTTTGTAATATTATTTATTACCATTGGTATGATATAAAGTAGCCTAAGTACATAATTGTTTAATTACTATGTTGCACATTTTATAACCAATTCTATTGTATGCCTTGAGGCGGAGAATGGAGAAACCACATTTTATCACAGCACCACTATGTACCCATTTTCACAATAAAATTATTTGATTTGATTTGATTTGAAAAAAAAAAAAAGAATCATCTCGGTAGCCTCAGTGTTCTTTGATCTATAGATTATACGAGGAGGAATTCTATAGATTCCCGTTTAATTGAGCAGTCCGACTGGGGAAGTACCTCCGCCCTACAGAATACCGCAACCATAATAACCTCGTGTTGTGTTCCCGGCGGTGAGTACGGTAGCCAGAGCTCACTAGAGAGTTTTTGAGCTGTCAGTGGGAAGACCAAAAGCTTGATTAATTTGCCAATAAATAAATTTAAAATAGAAGTGAAAAAAACTTTAATGAGTAAAGGTTACTATAAAGTGGATGAGTACCTTAATGATGTTAATGCGTGGTCGACATAAGTCTCTTGCTTGCTCGCACAAAATAAATTGTAAACCAAAACAAATTTATAAAAGAAAAATAATCTAGTTCTAATGTAGTTCGCTGAGTTTCTTGCTAGTATCTTCTCAGTAGAACTAATCTACCGAACCAGCGAAAGAATCATTTCCCAATGGTTTATTTTTACATTATTTAATATTTTTATATTATTTCTTGACATACATAATTGTAAAATTTTGACGTTCATATGTGCTCTTTATGTGCCTAAACTGAATAAATGAAATTGATTCTTTGATTCTTTGACTCTTGTCCTGCTTTGTCTTTTACAATGACTTGGTATTGCATACGTTCATAGGTCACGGTAACCACTTTCCATCAGGTAGACCTTGTGCTTGTGTACCACCTAAGTTGTACAAAAATGTCTTGCAATAAAGAGAAATAGTTATTAACAACAGCTACTACTACTAGCAACAAGTGAGCAAAATTGTTTTTTGCTGCGAGTGCTGATTTTGAGTCCCAAGCGAATGCGAATTTTGAAATTGAACCTTCAAATTACTTGTGTTTGTCAATCGCTCTTTTTTAAGAACGGGAAAGAGACCAAGTGCAGCGTAGTTCGAAAGTTCGTCGCGGGACAATTCTATCTGAATCTATGGTTGACACAGACACTTTATAAAAAAAAAAGATGTCACTTTGTCTCACGCAGTGGTCAAAATCGCATTTTCACAATTTTATCACGCAGCAAAACTTATATGTTTGAAGCTGCTGAAAACAAATTATCAGCTCACGTTTCCTTCTTCCTACAGTTCCGAGTCCTTTAAAACAATAAATAAAATTATCATATTCAAGTGTATTTTTTCGTGTTACGCTCTGAGTCTGCAGTTTTCGTATGCAGTCACCTTCGTAATCATTCTTAAGATCATTGTGATTCTATAAGGTTCCGTATTTTTTTTTTCTTTTGAGGTACGGAATCCTACGAAAATTGACTTGCACGAACCGCCATAGTTAAATATTTTTTTAAAGTTGCGTATTTAGAATATAATGAAGTACCTAATGATTGTTCAGACCAGTGGTGGGCTATCTTAATGGAGGGACCAAGAAAGTTTAGGAAATTTTAGAGGAGTGCCAGAATTATAGGAAATTGCGTTTTAGTCGGTTCGAGTGAGGTCGGCAAAGCTAAGATATCAATCAAAGGTAAAATAATTCTCTTCTGCAATGTAATTTTTATTTAATTTATTATAGTTTTACCCATATACATAGGTAAGTATATATATTTTGCAATTATATATGAAGGTCAATCTTTGTCCCTCAATCACTTCACCACCATTCCTTGCGCCCCACGACCCACAACAAATTCAGCACGCGGCTAATAGCTGATATCTGGTGTCTTTACCTATGCGACTATTATTTTAATAAGTAGAATCTACTTTATACTTCTGGACCGTCCAAATATAATTATCGCGGATCACATATAAGTACTATTCATGTCAAAGAACTATCAGCGGGCGGGATTGAAAGCTCTCGCGGCCGTACTTTGTCCATCACCGGCTTAGATATTCTTAATCACTGTGTGCACAAGTTATTATTGAAATGTTGACTGACCTTCGATTCTGCTAAAGCAAAACCACTGTCATATCAAAGACACTGCTAAAAATCCGTTTAATTTTAGACTTTAATCCAATGTAATTGAGAAAAGAGAATAAAGAGTATTATGAAACTCTTTTTATTTCATTTTTGACTTTAACGGTACAGAAATAATGTTTCAAATTTAACGTCATTATTTGCGGTGTCTGTGACATGTATGACAGTGGTTTTGTCTGCTTCGATATATCTGCTGGCGGCTGTACAGTCAAGTGCATTAATATGTTTCTTGAAAACCATTACAATAACATATATTTATGTAAAGGTTCACGAAATATGTGCCACTTTTCTCATCGTTATTATGCCTTCGTTTTTGTTGCAAAAATATCTTAATAACTTAGTGAGCAATAATATGTCCCTAAAAAGGTTTGTATTGTTAGATAATATGTCAATTAAAAAGAAAACTTAATATTTCCTTGCTTTTTTTGACACCATTGACAATCATTTAAATTTTGATTTTCTTTTCTATGGAACGTCGTCAATTATTTGTTGAAACAAAGTGAACTTCATGTAAATACTTCAAAAGTACTTAATACTGATAAGATTTCATTCTGAATAATAATTATATTTTAAGTGCAATTCATATTACTATCTCAAGTGTAGTATAAATAAATAATTTATAACATGTATCGCATAGATGAGCATACTAAACATCGTATAGTCGCGTTAAAAGAGGAGGGTGCTTCAATACAAGACATATCTGATGAATTGGGTGTAACTCGAAAGACAGTAAAATTATGGATACGACGTTGGGAAGAAGAAGGAAGGTTAAATACCCATGTGTCCAATGGAAGACCAAGAAAGACTTCTACTGAACAGGATCGTCTTTTGATAGAAGATGTTCAATATCGCCGTTTTGTGACTACTTCAACATATGCCATTGATCGTGGTGTATCAATACACACTATACGCCGTCGATTGCATAATGCTGGCATTCATTGTCGCATACCAGCTAAAAAACCGAAACTTACAGATAGGCACAAAAGATTACGATTGAATTTTGCACGAAGGTATTAGAATTTTAATTTTGATAATGTATGTTTTGTCGATGAAAAAGTATTTACAACAGCAAGTGATGGTCGATTATATTTGTGGCGATTAAATAATACTCGCTATGATGAGAGAAACGTCATCCCTAATCGCAGAAGTGGGCGAATATCATTGGGGTACTGGGGCTGGATGTCGGCTAGTGGCCCTGGCGAATTGGTACCTACAAATAAGTGGTCGAATGAATGCCAGGAATTATAAAGAGATCCTTGAGGACGTTTTAGTTTCGACGGCTACAGCTGCTTTCGGTAATGAGCCAATATTCCTAATGCAAGATAATAGCTCTGTCCACAACTCGCATGTCGTACAATTTATGGATAGAGGAACAAGAAGGCTTGCACTTAATAAAGTTACCGCCGAAAAGTCCTGACCTAAACCCTATAGAGAATCTATGGGGTTTAATGGTGCAGGCATGGGATCCAACAGCTGTAAGAAGTGTTGACAGCTTAAAAGACCATGTTAATTTCATAAGGAATAGTTTTATAGGCAGAGATGTTTGTTTCAACATGGTAAGATCTATGAGAGAACGTTTGCAATCGGTGATTGATAATGAGGGAGGTTACACACGCTACTGATAAGTGAACCTTTTTTATTTTTACTTAGAAATGAGGCATTTTGTTTTGTTATTCTTATTTAAAAGCTGTGTAATTATTTATTTGGCAATAAAAGAGTATTTCACTGTTATTTGTCTTTTTCTTTTTACATCAAAAGAAGCATTTTTAGTAATAGACCGTCAGCTCATGACAGATTTCGGGGCCCATTTTCTCATGCTAGCCTCGAAAAGGGTTGGAAGGTACGTCCATACAGAGTTGAATAAAGATAAATTCAAGTTCCGCTTCTGGGGTAAAAAAAATTGAGCGTACACCTTTGATTTATGTTAAGAAAAAAAATTTTTTTTCATGATATCTCCAGGAGCGGAACTTGAGGTAATTAACCATTTTAACTGAAAATGTTCCCGTGAATGTGAATTCCCGTTCCCATTTTCTGTGCCAAAAGAAGTAGTTCTAAGATCTACATCACTCCTACATGGTTAGGTACTTATAAACTTTTGGCTGTCTAACATTAAGACCTTTTTTTAGAAACAATTCTTGTCTATATATTTTTAACCCTTTTTGCAATACATAATTAAAATACATTTCATGTATCTATATTAGTTAACATTTTATAGTAAATATATTAATGGAAATCGTCAATAATACCTTTATAATGATTTCTTTGCTCATTATAAAACAAATTGTCCTTTATAGTATACATATTATTGATCAGTTTCCGCAGACATATTTATATCAGTTAGATTGGATGCTACAATAATAAACATTCAATGACACATACTTTTGAAATGATAATTTAGATACATATTTATGCACTTGACTGTACCTATGTACTTGCAACACTTGCAGCGCAATAATAGCAATCCCCCTAGTTTCTGCGTGTGGTTGCTAGCATAATAATAGCAGGCGCTTTTAGGCGCTTTGTTAGTAGTATACGACCAAGTGCATGATGTAATTATGTAACTTAACTATAAGTTATAACAAAACCAAGAATACCACTTTCCCATAAATATTGTAAAATAAAGCAGTAAACATTTGACAGCGACAATTGTAATTCATATTTTAGACATTTCACAGAATCATTGGTTTTACTCGGTTAGAATCTGAAGATTGGACTTTAATTAACCCCATTAAATACTATAAACCTTTAAATTGATATGCATTAATTTTGTATATATATTGTATTTTGTATATACAAATATAATAAATTATTTATGAAAAGCCCAATAATGATAAATAGTGATGTCCCTATGCGTACTTAACGCATCGATTTCACTCAACGACTTGGAAGAAGTGGCAATCGATTGTAGATATAAATATTTCATTTTTTGTTCGATTTTTTAAAGACCCGTAGTCTAATTATAATGTGCCTACTGTTTTTGATTTATTATTCTGTTGTACTGCCTACCTATTTGTATTTGGTGGGGTGCCCGCTGTGTGGGGCCTGAATAAAATATTTTCTTTCTTTCTTTCTTTCTTTTTTCTTTTTTTAAATAATATACTAGGTGCTTAAATGTGTAAAAAGGTAAAAAAGAGAATTCAATATAAACGAAGGACGGTTACGAATCCCTGCAGAAACAGATCAAAACAAATGTGTATTTTCCCACTTTCTTGGGTAAGATAACCCCATATTGCAGTCCTTATTTATTTCCACTTATTGAGGATGCCAGTTACCAGTCAACTGGTCCTCTCCAGATCCCCTAGGAACGATATGAGATATCCGGCAATCACAGCGTTTTGTATAACATCTTACGATATAATTCACTGCCACCTTATCAGTCAGTTCATGGGGCAAACACGTGGTTGCTGGTCACCTCGAGGTTACCCCGGGTATCTGGGATCGTTTTATAATAGTCTACAAGCTTACTAACAACTGAGGCCCTAGCACTCAGGCATTCCTTTCAGGATTGAAGGTCAGATGTCATTCGAGCCCGGAAAAGCTGACTTAACAATAAGCTGATCTCAAACTACGATATTTATGATACGATAATAAACAATACTATTTTAAAACATCAACTCGATCAATACCATTTTAAAACTTGCCCCCCTAGTCTCCAAATTGACAGCCATTGACAGCCAATAAACTAACGGTTAGGTACAATGTTGCCAACGAAAAATGAGCCCAAAGTAGAGAGTAGAGAATGAGTATCATTAAAAATCAGGAACAAATAAGACATTTTTACTGAAAATCTAGACTTATTAATATGGCTATCATTTATAGCCCCTATATTAAAACTGAGATATTATACAAAATAAAATGAACGAATCGGAACGGAAGATTCATGAAAGTTGTGATTTGATTTGATGATAGATTTAAATTGAACAAAGGACCTTGTATTATCCTTAATTTCTACTTTTCCTTTTTTATAATTAGTCGAAATATGATAAAAGGACATTGAAGGGTCTACGCATTAAATAGCCTTCAGCTAGAGCACCCGGGAGCGGGAGACCGTTGATTTTTATCAATATCCTATTTGAGTCATTAACATTTTTATCTAATCATTACAATATGCTGTAAATTGAAGTTTAAACAGTTTAATAAATTGAGATTTAGGTATAAATTATGCGAATCTTTTAATCTTCTTAGAACGCATCCATTGTAGACTACCCTACTCTACAATCACAAAAGATTATACTGATAAATAAAAAACTGTAATTTTATTTGACAGTCTTGTTTCATGGCGCTAGTGTTTACGAAAATTACCACGAGTGGGAAAGAGAAACTCGATTCGTTATTGAATCAAAACAATACTCCACCAATTCTTCAAACCAACGTTAGACATTTATAAGGAAATAATAATTTTTTGCATGGAAAGTGGATTATATCTTGGTATCGTGCTATATTTAAAGTTTTAAGTATCTGTGTTGTGAAATAAGTGACAATGTCGGATTCCACGGCGAAACGATCTAGAAAATCGAAGTTGGTGCCTCGGAAATACGTAGATATTGATGATGAAAACATTGAAGTCTTACAGGTACCTCCATTTTGTTATTAAGTTCGCAAAACTTTCATGACTTACGTACTACCTTCGGTTTTTTATTTTTATTTTAATATAAACATAAACGTTGGTTCAAGGATTTTTTAAAGATAATTTACCCACATTTTATTAGGATGAAATTTTATAGTGGGTAGCCGCACCAAAATTTTTCAAACACTCGTGATATTTTTTTTGTTTATATTATGTTCCAAATTTTCAATGAAATTGCCTATTTTGAAGCGTTTAAAGATGATTTATATAGATTACGGGGGCCAATGAATATTAAAGATTGTATGTTATTAGTAACCTCAGGAATTGAAAGCCTGATTTCGATGATCTATCAAATAGTTGATTCTCTTTGAAAATGTGCTTTGCCAGCAATTTTGCATGATAATACTTTTGTTCGTTAATTAATTTATGGAATACAATACTTCGTTAGCGACTCAATTAACATTAAAATTACATTATCTTTACATTTTGTTTATTAACTTTATAGAACTAATAGCTATTTATAACTATCTTGAAAACTATTGTTGAAGTACATGCTACCTATTTAACAATACAAACATTTACGTCTTTTTCTATCTGAGGTAGGCAGAGACAGCACCAAACACCTGCTTCTTTCCTTACTGTCTGTCATTAATCCTTTCATACAAAATCATTTCAAGTTCTTGTGACCGGCCTTTTCATCAACACATCCTTGATTTGATAAGTATGTCTCACTAGGTAGACCCCGGTCTGCCCACTTTAGTTGTGGCCTAAATATTATTATTATTATTTTAACAGGCAGGCAGTCGAAGCAACTGATAATGCCCGTATCCTGCTTATGCCCACTAGTGTTTATTTTTTTTGGTTAAAGTGTTGGTTTAGTGTATTTCTAAATTGGTTTATGTTCTGGGCTGTCACAACATCATGTGGTAGCTTATTCCCCTCTCTCACTACCCTATTACTTATAAAGTTTTTGTGTGGATTGTTATTCGAGAAGCTGGTGGATAGTCTTAGGTGGTGGCCTCTGAGGTGGTTATTATTGTTGCGTGTGAACAATTTGTCGAAGTCTTCAATGTCGTAATGTCCACTTAAGATCTTGAAAGTCTCTATCATGTCACCTCTGTCTCTGCGTTCTTTTAGAGTTGTAATTTTTAAAACTGCAAGGCGCTCCTCATAGGGTCTCTGTTTCAATGAGCGTGGAATTTTTGTGAAGCTACGTTGTACCTTCTCCAGGAGTTCAATATCTTTATTAAAGTAAGGATTCCAGATTTGAAATACTTGGTGTATCATTCGAAAACTAAAGAAATATGTGCTTATGATAGATATGAAGCTGGGGCAGGTCATCTAGTTAAGTATATTATATAATTACACACATATAATCTCACCCTTTATCCCCGAAGGGTTACGCAGAGGTGAATTAACACCCACATTTCAACAATAATTGTATTCAGTCCCACTTAATGGGTGAGCCTATTTCGGTATTCCAGGCACTATTTTTGACTCAAGCCATGCATCTGAGGCTGAGTCTGGGCTGTATATATCTGTCTAATGTTAAACAGCCGCATGGGAAGAGATGGGGTGGCCCTAATTCTACTCTGTCGGAAACCAAGTGGCATTGTACATAGAAAATGTTTGAGACAATAGAGGTAAAAACTGCTAAACAGATTTTGATGTGGTTTTTTGTTAGTAAGGTCTTGGTCAGACATAAAATCTTTTGTTTGTTTGATTGCAATAGGGTTTACGGCAATAGGTTGAGTAGAATTAGAGAATCCTGATGATTTTTTTTTTTTATATACAACTTAGGTGGCAGACAAGCACATGGCCCACCTGATGGAAAGTGGTTACCGTGACCTATGAATGTATGTAACATCAGTGGATCACATCCGTGCTGCCTACTTACGATTCACCAACCTTGTGAAGCCTGAGCTTTAGTACAACTACTAAAATACATAATAATAATAATAAATATTCCACGACATTCTACACAACGCTATCAAGACCCATGGTAAGCATAGCTTAACTAGCTTGTGTTATGGGATCTAGAATGCAGATAAACATACTTAGATACTTTTTTTTTTGTAAATACATACATATTATACATAAAAACACCCAGACCAATGCAAATATACATATTCATGCATACAAATCCCCGCGCCCCCTGCATAGCAGTCAAATGCTCTACCGCTACGCCACGGAGGTCGTCAATCGTAAAAGGGTATATAAGATGTTGACATCCACTAAGAATGGATTTTACGAAACTCTACCCCCAAAGGGGTAAAGCTTATGAAGTCACAGGCAGGCACTAGTGGCTGATGTAACCTGTCTGGTTTCCCTACTGATAAAAGAGTATAATGATTATGTTGTACTTTTTTTTTCCTTTTTATTGCGATCTGTCTAGGAGACATTCAGCAATATTTAAGTAGTGATGGATGATCTGTGAGTTACAAGTCCTATGACACCCTCTAAATTTCTTTTTTTTTTTACTTTCATTGTTTTTTTTTTATAGGTGGTCTTGAGGTGATGTTGTTGTACTTAATGTATTTAAATGTTAAATTCTGTCTTTTTTCAGGATCAACCGAGTACTTCAAAAAGAAAAAGGAGTAAAAAAAAAATTAAAAATGTCTCTGAATTATCAGAAACAAGTCAGGCAAATGATGACTTTGAAGCCCTCATTGATTCTCAAAATACAGGAGCAGTAGTTCCTACATCACCTTTAAAGTTCTCTGTAACGGTAGCAGTAGAAGAATTTGACGAAAGCAGTACTGAGTTAATGATCATAGAACCAGAAGATAATACCATCGAGATCCTCTCTGATTCTGATGATAATGAAGCTGCTCCTACGAAAACAAGTATGGTGAGTGAAAATGAAACGGTATGTACAAAAGATGGACTAGATATATTAATACTAACCAGAGAAGATATACTGAATGAAACTAACAAAATCCTAGAAAAATCTACGGACATTGCTAACAAAATTCTAGCGATAGAAGTCAAAAATGGTATTGGACAATACCAAGTAACACAAAATGATCAAGAAAATAAGTTTACTAAAGTATTCGATCAGTGGCAAGCGTGGCAAAAGTTGATATACCAAGTAAAGTATAGAAGTTCACCGTTATTCTACAAGTGTTACATATGTGAACTATCTTGGTGGTATCTTCACGATTTCCAAGAACATTTGAAATGTCATGATGATTATAACCTAGACCTTGAAGAGTATACCCTCTACGAAGCTAATGTTATAGCATATCGATACGTTGACGATATTATAAATATAAAACACTTTAATACTGAAGGAGATTGCCCGAAATGTGGCAACGAGTTTGCTATACATAAATCAACCAATCGTTCAAAAAATACAATGTACAGTTGTAAAGTTAGATCGTGCTATAAGTTATTCAGCACTTGCTTTGCTCTTAGAAGTCATGAATACATATTTCACACTATATCCGAGCTGACCGGTGTAGCGTTTCAACTAGGAAGACAAAGCAAAAATTGTGAGGTCTGCGGATTTGTTTTTCACTCTCAAGAATCGTACCAAGCACATATGGATTTAATGCACAGAGTACGTTCAGATGTAATCGTTCCTGCTAAGTATCGGAAATGTGTTCGTTGCATAGCGACCTATGGTTGGGACCATGTTTGTAAAAATAGTATTAAGAAAGTACATAACCCAGTACAGTGCAAGTATTGCTTTAGAAGTTTCCTACTAGCGCAGGCATTTCGGAATCATATGAACCGAGTCGGTCGACATCGGTGTAGAGTGTGTAACATTAGGTTAATAAGGCAATGTCTAGAAGTTGAACATTTTCTGAAGCATTCAGACAATTTTAAGATTGTGAAGAAGTGCGCGGTGTGCGAAGAATTTACTGTTTTCTTGAGCGATGCGGGGGCATTGAGGCATATTTCCGAGCATTACCACTGCACTGAAGAGACTTTCACAAAGTATTGCTGCAATGTAAGTATTATTTACCCGACTACGGCAAAAAAGGTTTATTTATTTTTTATAGTGGTAACAGACAAACACACGGCCCACCTAATGTGAAGTGGTTACCGTGTTCCATGAGCATATGCAACACAGAGGGAGTTACACTTGTGCTGCCGACCCTGAAGAAACCTTCTAATGCCGTTCTTGAAGAACCCCATATCGTAGTGTAGCTTGGGAAAACCACAGCAAGGAGTTAATTCTACAGCTTATTATTCTATACAAAAGAACACCTGAATTTGACTCCTGAAGGTAACCACCTCGCCTGATGTTAACCTGAAGACAAAGCCTCAGGACAGAGCGTCACCATTACAGATATTTACCACCTTATAATAGTGGCACTCACAGTTGCTCATATGCTGGAATTTTTACTGTAGAATGTACATAACTGATGATATAAAGCGTATTTAGGCTACATTTATTATCGCAAAAAAAAATCCCAGTATAAAAAAATCTGTCGGTCCATACAATTGAGCAGTCCGACTGGAGAAGTACCTCCGCCTTACAGAATACCACGTGTTGAGAATAGAATAGATCTTTATTTGTGTGATAAGGTTGTTACAAATTATGTCTTGTGACTAGGTACATCATGTTCTGCCTAAATTGGGCATGCAAATTTTCCTTATTACCTAAACACTTTGGCCTACAAAATGATACGAAGTCAAAATGAGTTCGTGATACGGTGAGTAGGGTAACCAAAGCTCACGGGAGAGTTTTTTTTTACTATCAGTAGAAATAGAACTCTTTATTTGTATGAAAAACAGTGTGAAAGATTACATTCTTGGTTTTTGAAAGAAGTGTGTGCCTCGCCGGTGTATCTTGTCTTGAAATTACTGTTCTTAAGATTAAGATCAAAAAAATTACATAATTGGCTATTTGAACATTTATTTTATTATCGAAAAATGACCAATCTATAATAAAATAATGAACTGCAAAAATGAAATATTCTTACGACAAATTAAAGATATTTGAGTTAAAAAATTCAAATTTTCGCTCCGCCCGAAAACGCTCCATACAGAGTCGTACTTGCGCGTGACGTCACACGCCAGTCGTGAGTAGTGCAAATGTATGAAATGCACGAGAATTTCGCATTTATCTCGGTCTAATTTGATTTAACACAGTACAGATACTTCAAAATAAAAGTAGGTAATTTGTAATCGCGGTAGCCTAGTGGTATGGGTAATGGACTGCTGAGACGAGGTCTCGGGTTCGATCCCAAGTTTTACCATGGCACACACCAATGACTTTTCGATGCTTTTCGAAGTTATGTGTGTATTTATCTCAGGTTTATAAGAAGCCCGGTTATTGGCTATAGACTCGCCACCTATTAAACTATCTAAAAATAAACTGGCGAAATGTGGGTGCTAGCACCTCTGCCTACCCCTTCGGGGATATAGGCTGAGTTTATGTTATGTTATGTAATTTAATGAGGAATCTAAATAGTTATAATTAAGGACTGAATTGTTTATGTTTTGATGTATATTGGGAATTAAAAATAGTAAAAAGTCATAGTTGCAGTTTAATTAGGCAATATCTTATTTTGCGAGGCATAGTTTATGATGACAAAGTAACATATTGTTACGTACACGGGGTACAATTAAAGACTTAGGTGACATCTCATCGGCGAAAGATTTCATCTTCGGATGAAACGCCGCCCTTTTTAAATTGTTAGGTCTCTCAATGGGGCTCTGAGAACATGTTCGAGTTCAATGCCAAGAAGACGCAGGCTTGTGCGTTCACAGCAAAGGTATCTTCTTTCCTTCCCCTTCCCACTCTTCAGAGCACGCCACTGCCACTGCAGGACAATCTCTATATCCTAGGCATGGATATTCGCTGCAAACTGAATAACAGAAATTACATCGAGAGCATCATCAAAACAGCCTCGCGGAAACTCGGACTCCTAAACAAAGTGAGACGTTTTTTCACGCCGGAGCAGCGGTGTCTTCTCTATAAGACACAAATTCGCTCCTGCGTGGAATACTGCTCGCATCTCTAGGATGGCTCCGCGAAATACCTACTAGATGCTCTCGACAGGTTGCAGCGACGCGCGGTCCGAATTTGAACTCCCGGATGAGATGTCACCTAAGTCCACTTATAGTTGGAAAAAAATTATTATTCACACATTTTTTTTATACAACTTAGATGGCAGACAAGCACACGGCCCACGTGATGGAAAGTGGTTACCATGACCTATGAACGTATGTAACACCAGTGGAGTCACATCCGTGCTGTCGACCCTGTAAGAACAGAGTGTGCCGTCAGTGTAGAGGACAAAGCAGGACAAGCCTTTGGTCATCCCACTGACAGCACAAAAACTCTCCAGTGAGCTCTGGCTACCCTAGTCACCGCCGGGAATACAACACGAAGTTACTATAACCGCGGTATTCTGTAGGACGGAGATACTTTAAAAGAATTTAAAAAATCCACCACATCATCCACACACAGCCACCCTATCTCTTCCCATGCGGTGTCGTACAAGACGACTAAGGGATAGGGCTGTTTAACATCAGACAGATATATACAGTCCAGACTCAGATTTAGACGCATTGCTCGAGTCAACAATAGTGCCCGGAAGACGGGAATAAGCTCACCGCCTATTACGTGGGACTGAATTCAATGATTGGTAAAATGTGGGTGGTAATTCACCTCTGCCTAACCCTCCGGGGATAAAGGCGTGATTATATGTATGTATGTATATATATAAAAAATATGGGATTGACGAATTTTTGAATGATAAATTACAATATTGATGTCAATTGTTTTGAATTGTCTTTCATATATTATAAGTATAATTATTAATTAAATCTAAATATAAAATTTGTACGCCACAACTGGCGGAATATGAGATCCGATATTATTAATTCAATTCAATATATTTTATTGCGAAATAAGGATATAAATATAAAGGTTTACAATAATTACATCTGGGTTTCACCATACTTCAGCCAGATGGGCATTCATCAATAATTATAAATTAAGAATTAATAAAATATTTCATGTCAAGATTTTAGCTGTCAGTATTTTTGTGTTCAACATAATAATCACTATCAAGCAGCATAATAACATTGAATTAGTCAAATAGTGAAATAAAATTACAAAATACATATTTCAATACAAATAAGAATGTCAACATTTTTATTTGTGTTGAAATATGTATTTTGTAATTTTATTTGCACATCAACATCACTTTTATCAGTATCAAAATAAACGGGATATTACCCATGTTTCATTGTTTTGAGTTTCCGATATTTTGGCGCTGTAGTAAAAGAACTCGAAAGAGGGTAGATCGATATAATTAATCCTAGGAAAAAACTTTTTCTCTGTTCACCGCCACTACTCCAGTTCCTCCGTGATCAAGGTACTTGCAACAGCGCCGAAATATCAGAAACTCAAAACATGGTAAATATCCCGTGTATTTTGATACTGATGTGAGTGACCATGATAGTTTAAATACCTAACATCATTTTTATAATGGAATGTATTCTCAATTGGCGCAGTAGGACTGGAGATGAGCAAAAGTCACTCTCTTGACAACTGTAATATATAAAAAAAGATTATTTTCTATTACAGATGTTACTACCAAAATCATGTTTGATTAAAAAAGCCGAAAGTGTTAAAGTGGAAGCCGAGCAAAGTGTGATCGTTGAAGGTTAGTACATATGCATTTTTACATCATCATTCCTTAGAAGCCTTCACCTTAAATCCCAAGGTCCACTTACTCCTTTTCTCCTACATTGTGTTGTGTTTCCAGCGGCGAGTAGAGTAGCCAGAGCTCACTGGAGAATTTGTGCGGTTAGTAGGTTGACTAAAGGCCTGCTTTGTCCTCTACACTGACGGCACAGAAACTCTGTGGTTACAGGGGCGGCAGCGCGAGTGTGGCTTCTCTGGTGTTACACACGTCCATAGGCCACGGTAACCACTTTCCATCATGGGCCGTGCGCTTGTCTGCCGCCTGAGTGGTATAAAAAAATACATATTAGCTTTAATCCCAGTCGCATCTGAAGCTCTCACCTTGAAGTCCGGGGTCCGCTTTACCAGTCTTACTGTGAATTCTGAACTTTGATATTTTGATATTTTCCGTGAAGCGACTGACAGCACAAAAACAAAAATAATGTCTCTTAATATTTCCCAACTCTAATATTAGAATACCCTACCATTATTTTAATCAAAGAAACATAACAAAGTTACGTCTATATCCCCGAAGGAGTAGGCAGAGGTGCTAGCACCCGCATTTCGGCAGTTTATGTTTAGGTTCCAAAGGTGGCGAGCCTATTGCCATTAACCGGGCACTTATAAACCTGCGAAAAACTAGTACAAACTACGGAACAAAGGAAACTACAAACAAATAAACATACATACGCGCGTAAACATGGCGCAGTCGAGTAAAAAATAACATCAAAAATACTAAATATTAACTTATTTATTTCAGTGGAATCAAAAGAAACAATCCCAGTCCTAGAGTTTGAAATCAAATGTGAAGCAGAAGAAACCACTGAAAATCAGAGTGACGAAGAATTTGAAAATCAACTACAAATCAAAGAAGAGATTGATATAGAAGACAATTTCGATGCCCAATTTATGAACAAAGAATATTCTAAGAAGCAAGAAGAAGACGCTGAAATGCATGCAAGAATATTCGGCGTGAAAATCGAACCAAACGATGTGGAAGTGAAGCAAGAAATAGACGAAGAAGAATATGAGGACGATATAATTAAACTAGATTATAATTTTCTAGAGAATATGCAAGCTATGGACAGTACCACCGCTTATGTAGAAGGTACTGAAGTTGAATTGCAAGAAACGAACGAAAGTACGCAAGACATGGAATATACACTGGAAATTAACGTGGAAAGTGGAGATGATTCAGAAGAGATAAAGAAGACTGAGAAACTGCCAAAAATTTACAGATGCACCCGCTGTGGATTCGATGCTGTGCATAAAGAATATCGGGCTCATCTAAAATCTCATTGCAAAGAAAGGTTATACGAACGAGATAATTACCCGTGTACAAAGTGTTCTGTGACATTTGACAGTTTTGAAAAGTTCATAGATCATTTCTCTGAACATAACCTCAATTCTATGGCTTGCCCGGAGTGTTATAAAATTTATGAAACGTATGAAGCGTTGCAAATTCATCTAGCAACACATATACGGATGACATATGTAGTGGTTCAATCTATGCCAGTTGTAAAGGGTGAAATGAAGTACCATTATCAATGTAAATTATGTCAGAATACGGTTGAAAAGAAGGACTTCTTTGAACATTGGGAACAACACTTAACATTTATTGAGACTACGGAGAAAGTGATTGTAAAGGACGAAGATAATGCAGGGCCTGTTGACAAAGAAATGTTAAACCAGTTGCTAGGTAAGTGATTGATATAATAATAATAAATCTACAATATTCTACACATCGCTATCTAGACCCATGGTAAGCATAGCTTAACTAGCTTGTGTTATGGAATCTAGAATCCGGTTAAACATACTTAGATACATTTTTTTTGTAAATACATACATATTATACATAGAATCACCCAGACCAATGCAAATATACATATTCTTACATACAAATATTTGCACTGAGCGGGAATCGAACCCCCGTCTTCTGCGTAACAGTCGCGTTCGCTACCGCTACGCCACAGAGGCTGTAAAAACACAAAGCTATTGACTATTTTTTTACTATCGAGAAATTACCACCCTATAATAATATAATGAAATGCTTAACTGAAATATTTTTACGACAAATCGTTTTAAAGATATTAGATTTTTCGCGCCACACGAAAACGCTTCATACAAAATCGTACCTGCGAGTGACGTCACACGCCAGTCGCAAGTAGTGCAAATGTACGAAGTGCAAGAAAATTTCGCATTTATCTCTGTCTACGTTGCGTTTAAACACGTTCATTAACATTTGACTGATAACAGATAATTTGCAGTAATTTGTAACTGTGTTTTGTAAAACAATTTAAACTACTTATAGAGGAAAGGGTGGTAATTTGGAACCTGCTGATAATTTGGAACCCCTTAATATCTCAGAAACAGACAACGACATCTGTTAAAAACCTATGAAATTACTTTGAACTCATGTCATTTAACGTATTACCGCCACTAGCGCCATTTTTGCATCGAGTTTGGACCTGTCATACGAAGTTGAAATTTTATGTTACCGGGAAATGTTTTTTACTTTTTTTTCCTATTACTGCCAAAACTTTTATTTCTGTCTAAAAGTAACTACAGTAGGTGTTACAAGAAGTATATACGCATCAGTTCACATTGTCAGAGGTAAGTTTTATGATTTAGTTGAACTAGATTTTGTTTTCTTGACTATTTGATAACAAAGTAAGGTTTTGATTTTGGAACCCTATAAGTGCAGGTAATTTGGAACCGGG
The DNA here is from genome assembly GCA_963662185.1 of Eilema griseolum. Taxonomy (NCBI): domain Eukaryota; kingdom Metazoa; phylum Arthropoda; class Insecta; order Lepidoptera; family Erebidae; genus Eilema; species Eilema griseolum. The sequence goes on from OY759257.1 coordinate 9,691,320, forward strand.
TTCCATATTACCCACAATGCATTTAACATTGTTTTTTCTTGGTTTCAGTCATGCCTCGAAGTCAATTGTCACCAAAGCCGAAGTCGAAAAGAAAGAGTTGGGCCAAGGCTAACATGATTGAGGCTGTAAAAGCAGTAAGAGAAAAGAAAATGGGTCTGAAAAAAGCAGTTAAGCTGTATAGCGTTCCAAAAACTACTTTGCAAAGGTTTGTGCACAGTGACCAGCCTCCCGATGAGGTTGTAAATACTACTATAGGAAGAAGACCTGTCCTGCCAACTCATCTTGAAGAAAGCCTTGTGTCATATCTTCTTGTTATGGAAAGTAAATTTTATGGCTTGACCCGTCAGGATGTTCGTAAGATGGCCTATCAGTTGGCTGTGAAAAATAATATTGAACATCCGTTTCGAAATAACATAGCCGGGCGAGCTTGGCTTGACCATTTCTTATTACGACACAAAGATAAACTATCTATTCGATCACCTACAGGAACTTCCAATGCTCGGGCTCAAGGTTTCAATAAAGAAGCAGTGGATAAGTTCTTTGACCTCCTTGAAGAAGAATTCCTAAAACATAATTATCCTCCGGAGAGAATTTTTAATGTCGACGAAACAGGGCTTTCTGTCGTACAAAGCAAAATGGTTAAAGTAATTGGTCTGCGAGGGAAAAGACAAGTAGGTAGCATAACTGCGGCTGAGCGTGGATCATTGGTGACAGTAGTATCAGCGATGAGCGCAAGTGGCATATTTATTCCACCGCTGTTAATATTTCCACGCAAAAACATGACACAAACGTTGATGAAAGGAGCTCCACCAGGTTCTATAGGAAGATGTCATCCGTCAGGGTGGATTCAGTCAAACCTGTTTACTGACTGGTTTCATCATTTCGTTGAAAAGACCCACCCGACTGAAGCATCGCCTGTTTTATTAATTCTTGATGGTCATTATTCACATACACGCAATTTAGATGTTTTGATGGCAGCTAGAGCTAACAACGTCACAATTATTAGTTTACCGCCACATTCAACACACAAAATGCAACCTCTCGACAGGTCTTTTATGGGTCCTTTGAAAACATACTACAGTGAAGAAATTAGACAGTGGTTACTCAATTCCAACCAGACGTTGACTCCATACGAAATATCTGAATTGCTGGGACGTGCTTATCTCAAGTGCCAAACAGGAGCTATTGCTGTAAATGGGTTCAGAGTAACTGGCATTTACCCAATTAACAGACACGTTTTCACAGAAGTAGACTACCTAGCAAGCTGTGAGACCACTCTTCAATCTCAAACTACTGATAATGACCCGCATCTACCGTCTACCAGTACGCATATTGCTGTTCAAATGCCACAGCCAGAACCTCAACCAGGCCCTAGTGGACAGGCAAACCAGTCTTCTCCGCAAATCATTGACAGGAATTCTATTATTCTTCCTGAACACATCGTACCGGTGCCGACACCAAAGAATAAAAGGTCCAACAGAGGCCGTAAGTCATCTGCCGCTACTTTATTAACCGGATCCCCTTACAAACAGCAACTTGAGGAGTCAATCAAGTCTATAGCGCAGAGAGGAAATAGTCGGGGAAGAGCTCGGGGAAGAGCTCGTGGGCGTAGAGGTGGACTGTCTTCTAGAACCCTTACAAACAGCCAGGATTCTTCCTCTTCGGATTCTGAGTCTTCTGTTATATCAGGTGACACGGTCATGTCGGAAAATGATACCGCGCATATCCAGCCTACAAACCAAGATGACGCTTGTTGCATTTTTTGCTCGGAAAATTACTCCAATGATCAGCAGGGTGAAACTTGGATTCAGTGCCAATCGTGTAGGTTGTGGGCACACATTGAATGTTCAGGATGCGACGCGGAGTATTATATATGTGATTTTTGTAATTAAATTCATTCCATACATGTAATTCGGAACCCGGGTTCCATAATACCAGCACCAAAGTTCCGAACACTATTTTTTAATTTTTCAAATAAAGCAAATTATTTCCTATAATGGGTGATTTTATTTTATAAATTAGTCTCTAAAATAAAAGTTGACAAGTTATTTAATATAAAAAGACAGTTTTGTGATGATTAGTCAAATAGTTTTCTTATAATACTCAAAAAACAAAGTGTGGTTCCAAATTACCACCTCCTCCTCTATTTATTTGCGAAAATGGGTATTACAATAGATGTTCACAAAAAAATAATAATTTCATCAGCCATATTCCGCCCCAAGGCATGCAAATATTGGAATAATCAATCTTATCGACTATTTACTTCAAAAATTGACTTCAAATTTCATATTAATATAATGTCAAAATAGGTAGGAATCCCAGGAATCACACAGACACACATATTTGTCATCTAGATACTCTTGTACATTATAATATGCCTTTTGTATCAAAACATTTTTCAACTTGTGTTTAAATTCATGCATATTAGTTGCGGCGCATAAATCAGTCGGCAGTTTGTTGAAAACCCTTGATGTCATACATAATATACTTTTGTTTACCAAAGCAGTTTTATTTGGAATGGTTTTTATTTTATGTTGATGCCTAGGGCCACAAAGGTGTTCAAATAGCTGCATGTTTCTTTTGACAAATAGGGCTACCTCCATAATATATAAACTAGGAAAAGTTAATAACTTTAAATTAACAAAATGTGGTTTGCAACTATCTGTTTTCGAGATTCGACATACGGATCTGATGCATCTTTTTTGGGCTTTGAAGGCCATGTCCCAATTAGTGGAGTTGCCCCAAAATATTATGCCATAGCGAATCACTGATTCTGCATAGGCATGGTATGCGGTCACTACAGTGGATATGTCCACGGTTTTCGTTAGCATGACATCATTCATTGGTTCCAATAGTTCGTACGAGTATTATTAGATGGCTCCCACTGTCGCCGCAAGACGGATGTATAGGAAAATTTTAATGGCTTTAAGCGAGGTTTGGTAGCTCCATGGTCAGAGCTTTCCCCCTTGTAAGAGGAAGACCGCGGTAGTCCCGCCTGAACTGATTTTGTAGGAGGTAGGACACGACGGTATTCCCGTCCGAATTGAGCAATCCGACTGGGGAAGTACCTCCACCCTACAGAATACCGCGGCTATAATAACCTCGTGTTGTGTTCCTGGCGGTGAGTAGGGTAGCCAGAGCTCACTGGAGAGTTTTTGTGCTATCAGTGGGAAGACCAAAGGCTTGTCCTGATTTTGTGTTCTGCACTGAAGGCACTTAAAATCTCTGTTCTTACAGGGTTGGCAGCAAGGATGTGACTCCATTGGTGTTACAGACGTTCATAGGCCACGGTAACTACTTTACATCAGGTGGGCCGTGTGCTTGTCTGCCACCTATGTTGTATAAAAAAAAAAGAATCCTAACAACATTTATTTCTCAGTTTAAAATTTCTAAAATTCAGTTAAAATGTTGCGTTACACACACCGTCATAATTAGGGTAGCGTCCAAGGCCTTCACCTCGGATTTTGGAAGTCAATTACATGAAAACACAATTCAATTAAATTCTTGATTAATCATAAAAACACACATTTTACGTAAAGCAACTGCGATCTGAACCCCACAAATAGTTTGCATATTTGACTGACTAGTCAAATTAACATAACTTATACTCACGCCTATATCCCCGAAGGGGTAGGCAGAGTAGCTAGCACCCTCATTTCGCCAGTTTATGTTTAGGTCCCAATGTATTTATTTTATTTATTTATTTATACTTTATGCACGATGTACATTGGCGGACTTAATGCCGTAGGCATTCTCTGCCAGTCTACCATAGGGTGGTGCAGAGCTAGTACGAGGTAGGCGCATATTGACAAGAGATGCGTTTGGTTCTATAAGGACTATAGATTAATTATATATAGGTTCTTAAACATAAACAGTACTTATACCTACTTATCATACTTAAAATAAATCAGAATAGTTATACATATACATAAAATATATACACATATATAACATAAATATAATGCATAAATATAGATACCCATATCAATTGCCATTAACCAGACACTTATAAACCTGCGATAAACACACATAACTTCGAAAATCGAAAAGTCATTGGTGTGTGCCATGGTAAAACCTGGGATCGAACCCGAGACCTCGTCTCAGCAGTCCATTACCCATACCATTAGGCTACCGCGGCTAGTAAAATTAGTGCCGCTATAACAAAATATTGAAAACAAATTAGTACGGAACCCTACGAACACGAGTCCGATTCGCACATAGCCGGCTTTTTTTTAAAGTTAACTATACTTCTTTTTTTTCAGAACGCCTCCAATCTCCAGAGCCATTATTCCAAATGAGGAGAGGCTGCCCCATCTGTCTGCGACATTTTGATCGTAAGAACGACTACAAGCGCCACCTAGTGGAACATCTACTGAGTCACGCGTACACACTGCGCTCTATGCACATGGGGCTCAAGTGCCAGATATGTACTAAGAACTTTCAGAAGCCGGATCACTATAAAAAACATATGCGAGACCATGGCTCCCTGAAGAATTATAGGTATGCTAAGAATGCTTCTATTACAAATCAGCAGTGATCCCCTCGGCCATCGGTGGTGGTTATGTCGGTCTAGGACCATAATAGACAAGATGGTCTGATATTACCTTTAATTAACCGCGCTTAATTTTTAAATTGCCATATCGCTTAACTCATTCATTGTAATTATTTACTTGTATCTACATTAAATGCACAAAGTATTTAACGTATTTTATTGAATAATTAATAATACAGCATTGTAAAAAAATACTACGTAAATGACACATTATTTTTTTAATTAATATTTTATTTTAGATGTGATATATGTGACAAGAATTTCAGTGATTCTAGTAATTACACTAAGCATAAGAAACTTCACAATGCGAACGCTTTCACGTGCGACATATGTAGAAAGAAATTTCAGATCAAGACTTCGCTTGAGAAGCATATGGAGGTGAGTGTCTAAATGTTTTTTTATTATACCACTTGGTTGACAGACAAGCCCACGGCCCACCTGATGGAAAGAGGTTACCTTGACTAACGAAACTGGCGAAATAAGGGTACCAGCACCTCTGCCTACCCCTTCAGTGATATAGGCGTGAGTTTGTTATTTTTATTATTAACAACGGGAGGAATTTTTCGATGCCTAAAATTACAGTCTCCCTCTTTTTCTCTATTCCATTTTTGTATATATTGTATAGTTAGCATAGTTTTATATTAATTTGTAAGTAATTGTATATTTTATTGTGTTAATAAACAACGCCCATTGCTATTTTTTTATTATTCCAGATCCATTTAAACCAGAAGACAATCAATTGTACTTCATGCAACAAGAGTTTTAATCTAGAATCAGCATACAAAAAACACTGTCGCATGTATCACGAGAAAAATAGAAAGAAGTTTTCTTGCATAGTGTGCAGGAAGAGGTTCTTCTCTTTAAAAGACAAATGGGACCATCAGTGGTATGTTCACAAGGAAAGGAAGCATAAAGCCGATTGTCCACAGTGCGATAATTCATATAGAAGATTTAGAGATTTAAAAAATCACATGAGAGAAGTACACCATACAGATATACGATGTTTGGTAAGTAAACTATAATAAATAAATAAATATTACACGACACGCGGTAGCCTAGTGGTATGGGTAATGGACTGCTGAGACGAGGCCTCGGGTTCGATCCCAGGTTTTACCATGGCACACACCAATGGCTTTTCGATGCTTTTCGAAGTTATGTGTGTATTTATCGCAGGTTTATAAGTGCCCGGGTAGTGGCAATAGGCTCGCCACCTATTACATTGGGACCTAAACATAAACTGGCGAAATGTGGGTGCTAGCACCTCTGCCTGCCCCTTCGAGGATATAGGCGTGAGTTTATGTATGTATGTATGTATGTACACGGCATTCTACACAACGCTATCTAGACCCATGGTAAGCATAGATTAACTTGCTTGTGTTATGGGATCTAGAATGCGGATTTTTTTCCGAAAGTGATTACCGTGGCCTATGGACGTGTGTAACACCAGAGAAGCCGCACTCGCGCTGCCGACCCTGTAAGCACAGAGTCTCTGTGCCGTCAGTGTAGAGGACAAAGCAGGACAAGCCTTTAGTCATCCCACTGACAGCATAAATTCTCCAGTGAGCTCTGGCTACCCTACTCACCGCTGGTAACACAACACGAAGTTATTATGGCCAATTGGTTCTGGAGGTCAGATGACAGTCGCTTCACGAAAAATATCGAAGTTCAGCCGCATCTTAGTTTGACTAGAAACCCGACGCCATTTGAGTTGGTAATGGTAGAATAATGAAAATTATTAATAATTATTATTATTACATTACAGCCGTCTTCTAATAAGAACAAAGTCAGCATGAAAGAAGTGATAAAAAAGAAAATGATCCCCTCGGTAAAAATGCCCACGAGTGTCACAAAAAAAGAAACTTTGATCGTCTATGTATAAGTTTTTGACGCAGACAAGAGTCCTTTCAGTATTGACACGTTTTCAAAACTCGAGATGTGAATATTAAACAAAAATGTTTAAGTAATGCCCGCAGCAGCTGGCAGGAACCCATCCTCACATGTTGCGACTTGAAACAGTACGCGCAGTCAGGTAGGAAAGGAACTTTATCCCCCCCACGCTTAAGCTGTGGAATGATGGATAAGATCGCAGATAAATAGCAAGAAGGGTTGGCAGCACGAGTGTGACTCCCTTTGCGTTGCACACGTCCATAGGCCACGGTAACAACTTTCCATCAGATGGGCCGTGTGCTTGTCTGCCAACCAAGTGGTATAAAAAAATAAAAAAAAGTGGTATAAAAAAAAACCTGCCTTCGCTGGTGCTGTCACGTCTTCCTTATGACGCCACCATCAGGCAACGTGGGTAAAAAATTCGTGGCATCGCCCCTTCAGGTAGAGCGGGCAGACCCAAAAAAATCCTGGCTTGACCTCGTGGAAAGGTGACAGGCGTGCAGGACGGGGTCCTGCCTTTTCGCCAAAAATCGTTTACCCGATTATCACTTGCCAACCAACGTTACGCCAATTTTTCACTTTGACGACTAACAATTGTCAAATGTTTGTATGACAACGTTTCATTTGGTAGAATTATTGTTAACCTGATTATTGTAATGACAAAATACGTTTGGGGCATTTATCTTTTGCCAATTTATTTATTAGGCCAGACAACTTTTAGACGAATAACGTTTTGTCTGTGTAACAGTTCCCTTTCGTACATTGATATAATGTTAAAAAAAAGGTTAAATTTGCAAAAATCCAAAGTGTGGGGCGAAGTTCAGGTGAAATCGAAAAGAATCGGTTAGGTTAGTATTATGATAAACAATGCACGAGCCGAGCGAGCGAAGCGAGCGTGCCGCGGCATCCTTGTAAATAGACTTCTTCAAAATTTGATCGAAGACTCGGTATTGTAGCTTTTTTTCTTCAGGATTTTCGAAATCTTATGCCAACTAAAACATTCGCTACTTAAAAGTTGGCATTTTGAAAAGTGTCATTCTAAAAGGTTGACCAAACGTAAAATTGGCAACTGAGAAGTTGGGTAATAAAAACAAAATGAAATCACAAGTTGGCAAATGAAATATAATTCTGGGAAACGTTAGTTGGCAAGTGATAATCGGGCAAACGATTTTTGGCGAAAAAGCAGAGATCCGTGCAGGACTCGCTGCCGTGGACTCCCAAGATTAAGCTAAGTGGTGGTGGAAGAGCCGGCAAGCGGACCCTGAGCTCCGAGCTCACATTGGCCCCGTCAATAATCAAGCCATTGATTCTACTAAAGAAAAACCTCTTTTTTTTTACGTGCGCAAATCCCCACGGATACACCCTCACCGGAGCCGGTGGAAGAGGTTATGTCTGACTCGAACCGACTAAAACGCATGCCGCCTGTGGATCGAAAGAAAAACCTCTGTCATAACACCAGACGCTGCAAAAAAATGCATTAAATTTCATACTTTATTTCTATACGGTTAAAGTTCAAAATTAAATGAATAGAGTTTAATTACACTTTATCATTCACTCTGCAAAAAGCCTAATATTTTTAGACTTCAACCGCATTCAAATTTATTAAGATACATGAAAATTTAATCGGCCCAGATAGCATTCGGATGCTGGACTCTTGGTCACACCAAGTTCCCACACCAGTGTGACACTCAGGATTGTCTTTCTTGTATGTCACACCGCCAATAATACAACACCGTTTATCACAAAATAATTTAAATAATTGCTAAGCGGTATTACTAATTTTAATATAACATAAACTCACGGCTATATCCCCGAAGGGGTAGGCAGAGGTGCTAAGCATCCACATTTCGCCAGTTTATGTTTAGTTCTCAAAAGGTGGCGAGCCTATTGCCATTAGCCGAGCACTTATAAACCTGCGATAAATACACACATAACTTCGAAAAGTCATTGGTGTGTGCCAGGGTAAAACCTGGGATCGAACCCGAGACCTCGTCTCAGCAGTCCATTACCCATACCACTAGGCTACCGTGGCTGTCTATTATTATTACTAATTTTAATTTATATATAGAAAAAGAGAAAAAATAGATAAAAAGGTTTTATCATGGCACACACCAATGACTTTTCGATGCTTTTCGAAGTTATGTGCGTATTTATCGCAGGTTTATAAGTGCTCGGTTAATGGCAATAGACTCGCCACGTATTACATTGGGACCTAAGCATAAACTGGCGATGCTAGCACCTCTGCCTACCCCTTCGGGGATATGGGCGTGAGTTTATGTTATGTTATATAGATAAAATAACACTGGTTGATAATGACAGTAAAGTAAAAAGTAATGATAAAAGGTGGTGTATTATTGACAGTGTGACAAACAAGAAACAAACTCCAGATTATAACACTAGTGTGTGACCACGAGTCCGGCATCGGGATACGAACCCGCAATCTTTCCTTTACATGGGGGACACTCCACTAAGCCACCTCCGCCTGAAATTTAACTGCATTGCTTTAAATTCTAAAATTAAATTGATTATTAGTACTGTGGTATGACAGTGGTTTTGCTTTAGCAGAATCGAGACTCAGGAAAATTCATCTCCAAAAAGATGATGAAGTCCGTTCGAGTCCGATTCAAAGTATAAAAGTAACAAAGTAAGACTAATAATAATCCTAGAGATGGCCTCAGTTCTTTTTATTCATTTGACAGAACTTTGACATTTTTGTTCAAAAAGATTGCTGGCAACTATTCTATTCATAAATTCTTGGTAACTTTTTTTTTTATGTTACATTGATGTATGTATTTTTTTTAGTATTAATTTGAATCAATGAATCAGCCCGTAGTTCCACTGCTGGACATAGGCCTCTCCCAGGCAGGCTTTGGCCTACTGTTTCCACGCTGGCCAGACGGGTTGGTACAGGGTTTTATTTCGAGTGTTCCTTCTCTCGTCTGCGTATGTTTTCGTTAGTCGCCTCTTACGACACTCTTCGGATGATACATACATACATACATACATAAAATCACGCCTGTCTCCCACAGGGGTAGGCAGAGATCAAGGATCTCCATTTGCTACGATCCTGACATACTACTCTCGCTTCATTCGCTCTCATTACATTCTTCATGCATGCTCGTCGGTTTAGAGTACTTCGGATGATGGGGTGGTGATACTTCTTGTATTCTTTCTCCGTGACCACACGGAGTCTTGGTAACATTTTTTTTGTGTTACATAGATGTATGTATTTGTTGTGTAATAATTTGAATGATGTTATGATATTTTTAATTTGCAGTGATATTTTTGTTACTGCATTATTATTTTTATATTATACTATTACGTAAGTTAGGTTAAAATTTATTATTGATATTAATTAATTTGCAAAGTTTTGTGTTACGTTATAATAAAATTAAATTTGGAGTAAATTTGTAAGTTTGTACAGATGTATATTTGTTACCAATTTACGCAAAAACTGATTGACAGATCTGGATGAAATTTAACATAGATTAGGGCGCGTATGAAAGTATTTGCGTTTTGTATATACGAAATTCTTGTAGACAGTTTCCTGTCTACTTTTTTTTTATATACCACTTAGGTGGCAGACAAGCTCACGGCCACCTAATGGAAAGTGGTTACCGTGGCCTATGGACGTGTGTAACACCAGAGAGCCACACTCGCGCTGCCGACCCTGTAAGCACAGAGTTTCTGTGCCGTCAGTGTAGAAGACAAAGCAGGACATGCCTTTAGTCATCCCACTGACAGCACGAAATCTCCAGTGAGCTCTGGCTACGCTACTCACCGCTGTAAACACAACACGAAGTTATTATGGCCGCGGTATTCTGTAGGGCGGAGGTACTTCCCCAGTCGGACTGCTCAATTGCTACCTCCTCCAAAGGATTATTTATCTCGTCCTCAATATTTCCTTGCGAATGAATGTATTATCTTTCAAACATTACAAAAGTACTGTACTCCATTTGATTAAATACTTATATAAATGTAAACAATTTTGTAGCGACTTTTTTATTTAATATAGGACACGTCAATTGGACTTCGCCTTGCCTGATGGTAAGCTGAAGGCAAAGTCCCAGAAAAGAGGGTCACCATTACTTACACATACCGTGTGACAATGGTGACACTCAGCTTGACGGCCTCATCATATGCTTTTCCACGCCCCGCTTAAAGGACCCGGGACTGTAGGAAGAAGGAAACACGTGAGCCGGTAATGAATTCCAGGCCTTAAAGGTGCGACAGAGGAACTTCATAAAAACTCATATAAAACCAATAAACTAGACTTTTTGACTAAATAGTGGTACTATTTCGGTTTTTAATCTTTACAGCAAAATATAAACTAAATAATGTTTACATTTAATTAAGTGCCTAACCAAATGAGGTAGTCATTTATTTTATAGTATACATATCTTACGGTGACGGTGAGAGCCATCTATCGATATCCGTACGAACTATCGAACTGCTGAGACGAAGTGTCTGGTTCGATCCTAGGTTTTACCATGGCACACACCAATGACTTTGCAATGCTTTTCGAAGTTATGTGTGTATTTATCGCAGGTTTATAAGTGTCCGGTTAATGGTAATAGGCTTGCCACCTATTACATTGGGACCTAAACGTAAACTAGCGAAATGTGGGTGCTAGCACCTCTGCCTATCCCTTCGGGGATGTAGGCGTGAGTTTACATGTTATGTTTTGATGACTCCGCTCAAACTATTGAATGAAATTTTAAAGCATTTAGTAAGTTAACTATTCAATTCGATTAAGAAATAGGAAAATAGGATCTGTTCCCCCTGTAAGGGAAAGATAGCGGGTTCGAATCCCGACTGCACCGATTAATAATAATAATAATTCTATTTCTTAATCGATTTGAATAATTAGTTAAATGCTTTAAAATTTCATTCATATACATCTTACTACTTCCAAAATTTTCTTATAATTTTTTATATAATATTGTCAGTATTACTTACAAAAAGTACTAAAAAACTAGGACTTGATTCTAAAAAGTACCGAATAATTTAGAACTTTTTAACTGAAACTTCCCTAAAATATACCTCGTGACTAAAACACAATAAAACTTTAAGTACCTCGTGGCTAAAATTGGCTAAAAAATATGCCTAACGACTAAAATTGAATAAATATATAATTAAATTGTATATGTAGTTATAAACATAATTATTATAGTTTTACAATGTTTATTGAATATATAATGGATTCATTATGGAATTATTGATTATGTAAATGTTAGATACTGTGAAAGTATTGGTTGTACAATATTATACTTTTTAAATAAAAATAAACTGATTGTTTTATTTATTGAGAATACATTACCCGATTATGTTGACTCAATTGACTATATCCCACTGGATGGTAAGAATTCCAGATAAACTGAAGAGGAGGTAGGACACGATGGACCTCCGCCCTACAGAATACCACGGCCATAATAACCTCGTGTTGTGTTCCCGACGGAGAGTAGATCAGCCAGAGCTCACTGGAGTCTTTGTACTGTCAGCTGGAAGACCAAAGGCTTGTCCTGCTTTGTCTCCTACTCGGACGGTACAGAAACTCTGCTTACATGACTTGGCATAACAAAACGCAAATGACATCTAACCGTCATTTTGTCTATGATTAATAATTTGATAATTATTAATCATGTATGTCAGAAATCAATAAGTGATAATCAGTAAAACTTTCTCCACAATATAAATATATGAAAATAGTTATAATACATAGGTTTGAGTTACAGAAGATTTTTATTTATACCACTTAGTTGGCAGACAAGCACACGGCCCACCTGATGGGAAGCGGTTACCGTGGCCTATGGACGTATGCAACACCAGGGGTGTCACACTCGCGCTGCCGACCACGAAGAAACCTTCTGATACCCCTCTTGAAGAACCCCATATTGTAGGCGCTTCCGAACGTAAGACGGGCGAAGTCGCAGGCAAAAGATAGTATTAATATAGATAGACATTAAAAACCAGGCATCACATCAATTTTCATAATTTTATTATAAACTTACACAATAAAACTTAAAAGTAACTTAAAATTTAACTTCTGGGTGAAATTAAAGATCATTCTAAATGATATTAAAGCACAATATTTTGGAATTATCTTTATACGAATTACTGAGAGACCTCCATCAATTGCGGTGCATCTGAAACAAAAAAAAACTGCTATGAAAACCGCATCAACATAGATTCAACTAAACGCGAGAGAGCGTCGGAGGACGATGAATGACCTCCGCCCCCCATGAACGCAGGCCTGGGGGTGGAGCCGTCAGTCACCCGCAGCAGAAGCAGGCCGGCGCGCCTCCCCGTTTCCGGGGACTCTGTGGTCCCCACACCTGAGGAGAGGGCAGATCGAGAGATGGCTCTGGATCGACCGGGGTGTGAGGGATATGCCTGTTAACCTCACTTTCGGCAACCAAACGACCCACAGGCATCGTGCGTTTTAATCGGTTCGAGTCCGACATAACCTCCCACCGGCTCCGGTAGTGCGGTTATCCGAAGGGATATCTCGCACGAAAAAAAATAATAATAGCGGACAGACATACGAACATATAATTATCAAAGAGTACTCCATTTGGTTAGGTAGGTACTTAACTAAAGACGATTGTAACGAATTTGTATCTTTATTTATTTAATTAAATTGCAACTGCTTAAAGGTGAGTGTCACCATTGACTGAGTTCCACCACAGTCAAGCTGAGTGTCACCATTGTAACATGGTATATGTATGTAATGATGACTTTTCTGAGACTTTACCTTTAGCTTACCATCAAGGGAGGCGAAGTCTAATTGACGTGTACTATACAGGTGAATTTTTGAAAAGGCTTGTATGGCCAAAACATCATTATTAGATTTTGAAAATACCATAAAGGGTGTGGTTTTTAATCTACCTATTGCATCGCTTTTATCGCGGGCCTTGAGCGTGGGGACCGAATCCAGAAATTCTGTAACGAAAAAACCTAACACCCCCCACTCCGAGCTCGCACGAATCGAGCCGAGCTGCTCCGAAGTAGCTCCGCTTAACGTAAGTAATTATAATTGCATAAGTTGTTAGTTTTCAAATTTAAATTCAGACTCAGACTCCGACTCAAATTGTATTATTATTTATTATAATTGCATAAGTTCATAAAAAATGCTATGCAATAGCTTTACCGCGGCAGTGCCCGAGTGCCACACGTCATTTTTTTAATATATGCATATTATACATAGAAACACCCAGACCAATACAAATATTTATACATATTCGTGCATACAAATATTTGCACTGAGCGGGAACCGAACAGGGAGCGCCCCTGCATAACAGTTGAACGTTCTACCGCTACATCACAGACCCCCACACCCGCGCTCCTAGAGGACGGAGGTCGATGAGCAACCTCTCACCAACAATAAGTGCACCTGGCTACTCCAAAATTAGACTATACATACCACCGCTGCCGTTGTCGAACATGAACTCATCCTGGTACTCCTTGAGGAACTGCTCGGAGCGGTGTTCGTCCAGGAACAGGGAGTACACCTTCTTCACATCCTCCATGCTCACCTGCGGAGGGACGAGGTATCGTGAAATATTTATCTATAATTCATTCGGTTAGGTGTAATAACACAACGAAATTAGGTATTATCCTGTAGCTAAAATTAATTATTTAGCTGAGCTACATGTTTTTTTTGTTTTTTTTATACCAATTAGGTGTCAGACAAGCACACGGCCCACCTGATAGGAAGTGGTTACCGTGGCCTATGGACGTATGCAACACCAGAGACGTTACACTCGCGCTACCGACCATGAAGAAACCTTCTAATGCTTCTTGAAGAACCCCATATTGTAGGTGCTTGGGAAAACCACAGCAGGGAGTTCATTCCACAGCTTGAGTGTGCGTGGGATGAAGTTACTTTCACACCGCACAGTGCGCACCGTCTCAGGTTGCAATGTGTGGGGATGAACTCCCTGCCTACGGCGAGCGGTGCGATGATAGAACATCTAATCCATTTGGGCGGTTTTTCGTTGCTTATTAAATAAAGAGTCCTCACCTCGTTGGCCTTCCTCCTCTTGGAGACGAGTGACGCCGTGGTGATCAGTTGTATGGCGTAGCGCAGGGAGGTCTCCGTGGCCACTCGCGTCAGCACTGTCAGCGCGTCAGCTGACATTTGGCAGTCCTCCTCTTCGCACCTGTCACAAAATAGTTATTTGAGCAAAATTCTTGTTTTTTTTTTATACCACTTAGGTGGCAGACAAGCGCACGGCCCACCTGACGGAAAGTGGTTACCGTGGCCTATGGACGTGTGTAACACCAGAGAAGCCACACTCGCGCTGCCGACCCTGTAAGCACATGTGTGTGCCGCCAGTGTAGAGGACAAAGCAGGACAAGCCTTTAGTCTTCCCACTGACGGCACAAATTCCCCAGTGAGATCTGGCTACCCTACTCACCGCTGGGAACACAACACGAATACGACACAACACGAGGGTTATAATTTTGCTTACTTTTGTTAACAAGGGGGAGAGGAAGTTAAATAATTGTAATAAATCTGCTTACGTAATAACTTGAACGACCCCTGTACCCGGGGTCTGTAACGACGCGCTCTGCGAACGTCGTCACACCGGTTTTAATTCTATTTTTGAACGAAGGGTTTCGGAGCGCGGAGTGAATGACATTTTGACGTATCGCTGTCAAAAGCACCTTTCTTCCTATATGGAGACTGGATGGTCGATATTCATGGCTTCGTAACTTAATTTCAATAAATCTCATAAAAATGAGAGTATTTTGGCCTAAAGGATAATAGTTTGTGTCCTCACAACTATCCTCTTGTGGAATTATAGTTTATTTCTGGTGAGTTGTCATTTTTTAATAAGATTCCCTTTGATGGAAATTCGCCACGCTCCTAATTTGAAAAATAATTGTTAAAATTCTATTGTTTCAGCTCTTAATCTGAAAATATTATGATTTCTTTTGCTATTGGCATTGTTCCAGCAAATTAAGGCGGTAAGTCGCGCAAAGGACAATGGGCAAAAATGTATGGACTCCGTCCCCACCCATCAACAGACATGAAATGTATCTCAATCGAAAGATCTTGGTCAGAAATCATTTTTTCCTATGGCATCTCTGCATAAATTCATGGGGTTCTCAGGGTATCTTACGTTTAAACAATCTCATTGACGAATAATAAAATTGCAAAAATACTACTCATTTATCTATTCATTAATATACAGCAGCGTCCCCACCAACCAACACGCAAGGAACTGATACCAAGGTGTTCCTAAGGTCCCCCCCATCTGATTAAATGGTTTTAGATCAATTAGTGGGAATATGAGGAAAAAAAAACAATTAGTAAGTAATTGTATATTTTTATTTTACATTGTATCGTTATGGTTATATTACAGTAGAGAATATGATTAAGTGAGAATTGCATAACATATACAAAATGTACTTCAACTGGCTGGTACATATGATATCCATTTATGGTACATTTAATTGTTTAATTCTTATATTTACTCGTCAATTATAATGCTGTCTAACATATGCGCTGGCAGATTAAAATCTGTGTGACGTCCGACCCCTAGGTACCATATAATAGATATGATATGAGCACAACTTCCTATAGTGCGACTGCCCGTCAAGCATGTACAGTAACAGTATACAATAGCATGTCTATCTGAAGCATTCCTATCAATTAGCACATACGAATAATATATACGCGATCTAACATGTCTAGATTGTATTCGCGCCCTTATTAGCCACGCATTGTTTATCATTATATTACATCTTGATAAGTCGTTCAATGCATTTTCGCGATATAATTCAATAACGTATAATCCATTTTGAATATGTTCGGCACAGTAAGACTTAGCTAGTTTTAAATGATAAGTGCCTAGTGCTATTAAAATTATGTCATCTTCGCTTAATCTCGGAAACTCTTCGAAGTGAGGCATTTGTGCTTCCATAGCCGTAAAAGTCACTCTCTGGCGATTCAGATTTTTCATTTCTACGTATTCGCTTAACAGGTTAGGTGTGTTGATTTTGTCATGAATGATATTCACTATTTCTGAGGCAAGCCTAGTATCAGTAGCCACACGATAATGAGCATTTATGATAGCTGCAGCAATTCTAAAATCAACGAACATATTCGGTAAACTTCTGTTAAAATATGACTGCTTTAATAGTTTAAACCTATTTTTGAACTTTCCGTTCACAGCCTCTACTACCCACCGGCAAATCGTGACTAAACGTGACTTATTTGCCTGTTCAGTGGTGAGTTGGGTAGCATGTCTATCTTTTGTTGGAGGTATGTGAGCTTCATAGCCAAGCGACTGAATATCGTAAATACTGTCCCTGAATCCTCTGTCTAGTATAAAGACATCTCTTGTGTGTAGTAGCCAATGCAATAAATTGTCGTCTTGGTTCATTATATTATGCATAATCGTTGCATCCGTTGTTACAGCAGGATATGGACCTAAAACATCGATTATGTAACCGTCGCTAGTTACTAACACAAAAGGCTTTAGTAAGTTTCTAAACTTGTGCAAACTATAACTTTTTCGCTGGAATAAAAAGTTCGAACTTTTTTCTATATAAATATATGTTCCATCTGCTATTAAAATCAAAACAGTATTTTCTTCATTCCCAAAAATAGCTTTTGGTATCATAAGATTTCTTTCGAGAAGATCTGTTCTAGAAACATGACCTATTCCAAGATGGTTTGGAACAAAATCTTGGGTTAAGCATTCTCGCGCCATTTTTAACTTTCTTTCGAGTTCTCTGCGTGATGTTTTAAACAACGTCGCCAGTCTCTCGTTAGGTTCACCAGTTCTTAGTTTAGTTACGTACATACCTAAAACTGTACGTGGATGACGGGCCCTTTCTGAGAGACTTGGGGTTTCCGTCAAGATAGCTTCAAACTGTTCTATTGTCAAACCAGTCCAAAAATGCAATTCCTGTGCATTAACTCCAGATTCAAAATCGAAACTAGGGGCATTGTTAATGGCATTTACCAACATATTTGTCAAGTCCGAAAAAAAAGAGGAATTGAAATATGACGTAACGTTGATGTTATTAAGTATTTCATCAAAGTGAGTGTTTCTTGAATGATCATCGCATAATCTTGCACTCGGTGGAATATATAGGCGATAGTTGCATACCAAATACACTTTCATTGAAGGTGGGATTCGCCTAAGATTATCGTTTGTGCACAGTCTGTAACAGCAGCTGCGAGACGAATTCGGTGCCCTCACATAATCACGAACATAAAATTCTTGTTCTTGATTGGCTTCATCATCGTTCAATACCTGTTCTTGATCATCAACACCATGATGATCGTCCAATCTTGGACCGGGGACGTCATTGTCTACATTTTCGACGCGATCTCGGCGAGTAGCGCTGCTAGCTCTTTGCCAGCATCTATGGCACACTGCCATAGTATTATTGAATACAACCTAGAACAAACATAAAAATCGATGAGATTTTAGTTATTGTTCCATCAATGAATAAATAAATAAATAAATAAATATTCCACGACATTCTACACAACGCTATCTAGATCCATGGTAAGCATAGCTTAGCTAGCTTGTGTTATGGCATCTAGAATGCGGATAAACATACTTAGATACTTTTTTTTTTGTAAATACATACATATTATACATAGAAACACCCAGACCAATGCAAATATACATATTCATGCACACAAATATTTGCACTGAGCGGGAATCGAACCCGCGCCCCCTGCATAGCAGTCGAATGCTCTACCGCTACGCCACGGAGGTCGTCAATGTACACAATGTAGCTGTGCTACAAAACATTATTATAAATACTTTGCAGCTAAAAATACATATTTGTTACCCAGTATAAGTACCGGATAGATACATAAAAAAAAAATTAAAAACAACAGTTATTTACCTGTATCAGAGCGTTTTGAATAATATGGTCAACTAATTCAGGTTCACTTTCAATTAACGCCTCTTCTAAAACGTGCCGCCTTTGTCGCAAGACAGATCGCGGACACATTATACACCGCCGGCCAGTTTCCATAATACACAAAGTATCCAATCTAGTTATTATCACAGTATTTTATCGTGCCAGGGTCAATCGAAAAGCTATCAATCAGTCCAGTTAACAAGCAGGGGTCGTAGTTATAAAGTAAACACCGATAATAGAACAAAATAACACGTGAACGTACACTGCAGCGAACTGACTGTGACTAAGGTCCGGGTACCTGTTGTGTTGGTTTGCCAGCATGCGCACGAGCAAGGGATGGGGAGCGCGGGGAGGGGATTTTTTTAAGCAGCGCGACTAGCATGCGCCCCTCGCCGCTGTACATTAATGAATAGATAAATTATTAGGTATTTACTTGCCAAATCAATAATGATTAAACGTAAAATACTACGAGAACCCCATGCATTTGGGCAAAGTCGCCATAGTAAAAGTCTATCGTCCTGCCAAGATCTATCAGTTCCGCTACATTTGATTTTTGTTGATGGGTGGGGACGATTCCGCCCATGGTCCTTTATAAAAAATTAGGACCTCGTGCCCTATATTGGAGTTTGTTCTAATGACATGCAATTTTGTTACAGGTTTCCAATTGGAACCGCCTTTGTCTTGGCCTTTTCTCTTTTCTTTGGACCTTTTTCGGCGTTCCTTTGTCTTCGGTCATCTGCATTTCCTTATGGAGGGTTTGGACTTTTCACCTCAAACATGGATGTACCGCATGGGCTTAAACTGAAAACTTCGCCTGCTACGAGCTTTCTCGCTGCTGTGTTTACATATACTCGCCGAGGGATGCCGTGAGCTTACTTTAATTATATTTTAAATCTAAACTTCAAAATAACCTAAAAGTGCATTGGTGACATAGAATCATATTGACATAAGATCATTTTGACCTAGCTTATAAAACTCTAATTTTAAATTTAAGGTTAGATATACATTAGGAATGTATCCTTGCAACTATTTCTAAATGCACACTGGAGTGGACAATAAAACCTTAAACCTCACAGTTTGGTTTCATTTAGCTCACCTCCGGAAGATTAAAAGTTTCCAATATCCGCTGATTATCTTAGGCATGTGTATCTCCAAGGCGCCCGAACTTTTATGGTAATGTACTTACAAACCAATTTTATTTATATTTCTTTTAAATAGGAGATTACACACTTACTTTTTTACATTGTCACATGACACCCATTTTTTTATTATTACATCTGACGCTTGCGAACCAATTTTTTTTACTTTGTAATAACATCATATTTTTTAATTATTACAGGTCTCTCGACTCGATAATTAACTTACCTAATATTCAAGATCTCCCTCAACTCCTGGTGGGAATATGGAGAAGTCGGCACGATGATCATTCTGTCCAGCAGATCCAGGGGTATGCCATGAGGACTCTTGTAGTTGGTGCCACGGATCCGGGTAATGCCGCGGTTGGTCGCCATGATAACAACGGGAGCTGTCTCCGACTCCAGCGCACGGTTTAGGAAGGAGAAGCATTCTATGTCCAGCATATGAGCCTAGAAGGAAAAAAAAAAGAAGTCGTATAGAGAAAAATCGGTCAAGTGCTAGTCGGGTTAGAATCTTTTTTTTTTTTTTTTTTTTTTTTTTTTTCAGTTTAGACACATAAAGAGCACATATGAACGTCAAATTTTACAATATGTCAAGAAATAATATAAAAATAATAAATAATGTAAAAATAAACCATTGGAAAATGATTCTTTCGCTGGTTCGGTAGATTAGTTCTACTGAGAAGATACCAGCCAGAAACTCGGAGAGCTATATTAGAACTACATTGGTACATTGTAGTCTGTGACATATTGCAACTTGTCAAATACATGTTTTATACTTAAATGTAAACGAGAGGTAATAAACCAATTAAAATAAATCATAGTATCAATTCCGTTTTGTCAAATAATCAGTGTTGCCAACCTATAGATTTTTCAAATTAGCCGTTTTTTTAACGTTCTATCGCTGGCCATACTCTAGCACAGTTCTGGTGGGAAGGCAGCCTAACGCTAGTGTAAAGAAGATAGATGCCAGTCTCACCTCATCAACAAACAGTACTCCGGGTATCATCTCTGCCTTGCCCTCCTCACGCCACTCGGCAACCTTGCTGTTAATCTGTTCACGGATCTCAGACTTTATCTCTCCGGTGTCACCTGTACAAGAATTAAAAGTTGTTATTTATAGAACATAACATATAAACTCAAGCCTATATCCCCGAAGGAGTAGGCAAAGGTGCTACCACCCACATTTCGCCAGTTTATGTTTAGGTCCCAATGTAATAGGTGGCGAGCCTATTGCCATTAACCGCGCACTTATAAACCTGCGATAAATACACACATAACTTCGAAAAGTCATTGGTGTGTGCCATGGTAAAACCTGGGATCGAACCGGAGACCTCGTCTCAGCAGTCCATTACCCATACCACTAGGCGGTATCTTTCCTAGGCTACCCCTTTAGGGATATAGGCGTGAGTTTATGTTTATGTATATGTATTTGTAGAAAAATATAAATATGTTCTTGGGATTGGAATGAAAATAGAGTTCCTGTCAATGATATTTCATAAACTGTAAAAAGTTGTTCGTACTTTAAAACGGCGACAAAAAAAGATGACGTTCGTCATCATTTTATGCACCAATCAGTGACACGCATTGCGCCACACAACAAAATTAATAATAACAGTCATTGTTCATAGTTTGTGGTTCCCGGCAGAGTAGAATTTGGACCATCCCATCTCTTGTGTCGTACAAGGCGACTAAGGGATAGGGCTGTTTAACATCAGACAGCAGCATGCCTCGAGTCAACAAAAGTGCCCGGAAGAGGGCAATAGGCTCACCCCCTATGACGTGGGACCGAATACAATGATAGGTGAAATGTGGGTGAAAGAAAAGAAAAAGCTTACTACTGTAAGCTTTTTTTGCCTTATTTTGCCTCCTCCACTCTCCTGTCCATTACTTGCAACTCTAACCGACTCTTCCCCTTACCATCTTCCTCTCACCCCACGCCTACCACATGACTATTAAATATTATGACGTCATAATAAATTATTTCATACAAGTTTCCTTATAATGTACTGTTTTGACGTTCAGCAACTAATTTGACTAGTCTGAAAAAAAATCGTTCAAGTTACGATGTGATGTACTCACCAGAGAACAGCGCCAGGAAGCCGTGTGTCCTGGAGTTGATGACGTCGATCTCGTGCAGAGTGACCGTGTGCACCACCTCCTTGCGCTTCTGCAGCTCGCCCTCCGGGCACTGCACGAACCGCGCCTGCTGGCCTGAGGGACAGAGTGAGTTAGTGAATGAATAAGTGAGTGAGTGAATAAATGAGTG
Source organism: Eilema griseolum (assembly GCA_963662185.1). Classification (NCBI taxonomy): domain Eukaryota; kingdom Metazoa; phylum Arthropoda; class Insecta; order Lepidoptera; family Erebidae; genus Eilema; species Eilema griseolum. Next base: position 9,713,062 of record OY759257.1, read on the forward strand.
AGTGAGCAACCGAATGATAGTAGTAATTAATGAAATGTAATATGTGTGACAGTGTTTGTCTACAAACGTCTCCAAGATGGCTAAACCGATTGTAATGAATTTTTTTTGCAGATCTGCGAAAAAAAATGTAAAGCAAAATTAGGGTGGCACTCCCAAAAAAAGTTTAGTTTTATTATTTTGGCAATATTTCAAATCTTATTTTAATTCTGATTTGGCATTGAAAAATACGTAACTACATTTTAACCTTTCTACTACCGAACACAATTTTTAAAAGCTGCAAAAACAAGTTTACCCGATGGATTAAAATAAGAAAATTTTTGAATCAGGTCTCCCGGGATTCTAACCAACGGTCTTTCCCTTACAGGGGGATTCTTAAAATTTCATTCAATATGTTTCCGCTATATTGAATAATAAAACTATTTTTAACGTATTCATCACGATTTAATTAATACTGACTATATCCCGCGGCTACGTCTGAGTGAATGTCTGTAATCGCGACCAAACATAGCCAATATCCTACCAGAGTAAGTATGTTCTGTGTATTAAATTTTATCAAAATCGGTTCAGTGGTTTAGGCATAAAACACAACAAACAAACATTTACTAAGACACTTACCAGTGGCATCATAGTCTCTGGCCCTGGCGAAACTGCGACCCAGCTTATTAATCTTTCCTGTAGCTTTGTCTATGGTGATAACATCACCGGCTTGTACCTGTCGAGTTTACAGGATATTATAGATAAATGAATACTTTTTGCGTGGTTTCCGGCAGAGTAGAATTAGGGCCACCCCATCTCTTCCCATGTGGTGTAGTACAAGGCGACTAAGGGACAGGGCTGTTTAACATCAGACAGATATATACAGCCCAGACTCAGCCTCAGATGCATGCCTCGAGACAACAATAGTGCCCGGAATACGGCAATAGGCTCACCCCCTATTACGTGGGACCGAATACAATTATTACAGAATTGTGGGTGTTTATTCACCTCTGCCTGACCCTACAGGGATAAAGGCGTGATTTTATGTATGTATGAATATTTTAGGACAGCACTAATCTAGAATCTGAACTAAGAATAGCTTGCAATATGGGTTCTTTTCACCCCTTCCCTGCTAAAACATACCCCATTTCCGAGGACGAGTTGGGGACTCTGTGGCCCTCACACGCGAGGAGAGAGCCACATCGTGAGAGATGGCCCTGGGTCGGCCGGGGTGCGAGGGATATGCCTGTTAACCTCACCTTCGGCAATAAAAAACGACCCTCAGGCCTCGTGCGTTTTAGTCGGTTCGAGTACGACATAACCTCTCCCACCGGCTCCGGGGTTAACCGTGGGGATTTTTCGCACGTAAAAAAACAATTAAATAGTATACATATGTAAATACGTACCTTCTCTTTCAACAGTGAGTCAATCATTTTGGCACCCATATCGTAGTTTGTCTCCATGTCCGTAGTCTTGAGGGTCAGCCGGCCGACCCTGGCCCCCCCTCCACCGGCCGCTCGCTCCACAACTACTTCAACAACTTCTCCTTCTATGATCTCCGACTCTTCTCTGTAAAGAGAGTAGTTATAGTATTATTAACATCATGTTTTTAATAATCCTTTACTTAATTGGGGTCCACTTTTCCAGTCTAACTGCTTAGTGGTTGAAATTCGAAATGCTTTTGAAGCGACTGTCATCTGACCTCCACAACACATAGATATCGAAGATCTGTAGTTACGACTAGTTGACGGCTAGTTATGCTTGGAAATAGACTGACCAGGTGGTTATTGACGTTTTGTAAGTGCCGATATAATCAGCGGGAGCGACGAAGGATCGCAAGCCAAGCTGCCCGCGTACGAAGGCAACTCGGGGGTCGGAGGTCGTTCATCGACCTCCTTCCCATGAGCGCCGGCCTGGGGGTGACAGGTGGAGCCGCCTGTCACCCTGGCAGAAGCAGGCCGCGGCGGTGGCGCGCCTCCCCGTTTCCGGGGACGAGTTGGGGCCTCTGTAGTCCCCACACCCGAGGAGAGGGCCAGATCGTGAGAGATGGCCCTGGGTCGGCCGGGGTGCGAGGGATATGTCTGTCAACCTCACCTTCGGCAACCAAAACGACCCATTTCGGCGATTTAGTCGGTTCGAGTCCGACATAACCTCTCCCACCGGCTCCGGTGGAGAGGTATCAGGGGGATTTGGCTCACGTAAAAAAAAAAAATGTGCCGATATAATGGTCTATACAGAATAAATGATTTTTGACTTTGTATGTGTAATTGAACCGCTGGATTAACGTGCCCTCCGAAGCACGGTAACAACCAGACCAATGCATATATTCATGATACTAGCTGACCCACCCCAGCTTCGCCCGGGGTATATTTTGAAGCTTCATATCCCTTTGAGCCCGTATGTTTTAGTCTTCAAAATATGTATGAAAAATTGCCAGATTTGTTAACATTTATTATCAATGCTCCGCTCCCTTAAGTAGTAGCGTGATGATATATAGCCTAAAACCTTCCTCGATAAATGGACTACCCAACACTGAAAGAATCATTCAAATCGGATAAGTAGTTCCAGAGATTAGCGCGTTCAAACAAACAAACTCTGCAGCTTTATAATATTAGTATTGATTTTCATCGGTCTGAGTACAGGTCACACAGCGGGTTACAAACACTGCTCAGTGCCTTTGCAGACGGCGGGGCGGGCCAGTCTTTTTGACCGTGAAGTGTTAAAGACTGCGTTTGCCCGTTGATACCCGCTACTGCCCTCACCGCAAACACAAAGCACTGCTGCCCTACTTCATACAAACTGGTTTGTGTAATCCATGGCGGATAGCCACAGAAAAGGAGTCGCCAGTGTCCTTCACGTGTTCTGAGCTCTTCCAATTAGTCCCACCCTCCCCTTTCCTACACAGAACAACACGTGCAGGTCTTAGATGTCACCCGCACACAGTGCAGAATATCCAATCAAGAACCAAGCGGTTCGGTGACTCTTTCCTCTGTCGCACCATTAAGGCCTGGAATTCATTACCAGCTCACGTGTTTCCTTCTTCCTACAGTCCCGGGTCCTTTAAGCGGGGCGTGAAAAAGCATATGATGAGGCCATCAAGCTGAGTGTCACCATTGTTACATGGTATGTGTGATGGTGACCCTCTTTTCTGAGACTTTGCCTTTGCTTACCATCAGGCAAGGCGAAGTCTTATTGACGTGTACTATATATATAAAAAAATGTGCTTTTGTAGTATAGGATTCCCTTTGCGCTATCGTTCGCCATGAAATTGATCGGTCCAGCCCGTCCCGGGGACCCTGCCATTTGGCAAAATATGTTTCGTCAAATTTCACTTTCCAAAAAACTTATCGCAGAGTTTCATTTCCCAAAAGAATCTTTAGCAAATTTATATTTCGCATTTTAATCACTTCGTCAAATATTCATTTGGCAACTTTTTACTTGGTCAATTTTTATTAAATCAAATATACATTAAGCAAATGCTTTATTTTGTAAAAAATATATTCCAAAAGTAAGTTCGTTCGTAATTATAATAAAGTAAAATACATTAATTTCATATAAGTCACGTAGGCTAAATCGGAACTGCCAGAAAAGTGGGTCAGGTTAGGTTAGAACTGTGGCCCGAACAGAGCGCGAGCCAAGCGAGCGAAGCGAGCGTGCCGCGTCAGCTGCCGGCGAAGCGCCGGAATTGATTTATATAATAGCAATATAATTATAATAGAAGTTCTTACCTGTAAATTATTTGTCCATATGTTATGCCAAACCATATTTGACTACCTAATACTTGGTAAAATGAAATATTGCCATGTAATTATTTGTTAAAGTTAAACAGTAAATTGCCAAAAATAGTATTGCTAACTGTAAAATTGCGAAAAGTTGTTTGACTAAATATTTTTATACCAAATGAAACTTTGGGAAACATACTTTGGCATGTGACACTTTAGGGAAAGTTTTTTGCTAAACATTAGTAAACCCCACCCCGCCGTCTGCAAAGCGCCTAAGATGATGCTTATAGTGAAGAGGTGAGAGATAATAATTATTATTACTTGATTCTAATGCCGATTGACTTCCGAATGGCTTGTGTGAGAGCTTCAGTCTTGCTCATCTCCAGTGAAAAGATCTCGGACCCTGAAATGATAATAAGCATACATTAATTAAAAAAAGCCCCGTGGTTTCTGGCAGAGTAGAATTTGGACCACCCCATCTCTTCCCATGCGGTGTCATACAAGGCGACTAAGGGATAAGGCTGTTTAACATCAGACATTTACATATATACAGTCAAGACTCAGACTCAGATGCATGGCTCGAGTCAACAATAGTGTATGGAATAAGGCAATAGGTTCACCCTCTAAGGTGAACCTATTGCTTATATAGTTTGAATTCAATTATTGGTGAAATTTGGGTATTAAATACACCTCTGCCTAACCTTCCAGAGGTAAAAGCGTGATTATATGTATGTATGTAGGTATGTAAGAAAAATATTTTTTTTAATTTTGTTACACACATTTTACTGTATACTACTACTAATGTATACTGTATACTGTACACATAAACTGAGATCAAACCGGGATCAAACCCGCGCCTCTTGGTTAGCAGTCGCATTCACTAAGCCACACTCAGTTGCTGTAAGATATATATCTAGACTATACCACTACAAAGTATTACTGACCTGCCATGCTGGTGAAAGGTGTGTCCGGTCCAAGAGCCTGCGCCAAGCCCATAGCAATAGCAGTTTTCCCTGTACCGGGTTGACCAGCCAACAATACTGCTCTCCCTGCGATTTTGCCTGAAAAAATTACCAAAATAAAAAAAATATAATTAGTCAACAGAATAATAATAAATTAAAAGCCTAATAAACTAATAACCATAAGATAAAGAAAAGAGAGTCAGGTTGACTCTTGGCTCCAAGAAAAAGAGAGTCAGGTTGACTCTTGGCTCCAAACTACAAATGAATGATAATTAAGAGTCATTGTTTTTTTCAAGAGCCAGCCGCCTTTCTTTAGTTTTTCGTCTAACAGTTTCTTGTTCAATATTAAGCGCACCAAAAAAGAGAAGACAAGCAAAACCACTCATATTAAAATGGCAATTATAGCGTGCCACATGGTGATTTGATTTTTGTTTTTAATCTTCAAAATAAGTTTCTATACTTACAGAGATATATTTATAAACTGAAATATAACCTAACCAAATGGACTTCAGACACATAGAACTGTTTGATGATCAGCTCTGATCACTGAAAATCAGTGCTGTCCGCCTGCACACAACGCGGACAGTATTAAGCTGAGAGGCGGCCACTATAGTACTAGGCTATTGTCACCTATTATCGTACTGTGTATATTTGTTTTAAGCTAAGTAAAATAAAAATGTTTTCTTTCTTTCTTGCTTTGATGTTATTATAATGTAGTATTGAGAAATAATAAAATATGCTGATTTTGTGTACTCATGGTCATTTTATAGTTGCAAACATGAGTGATTTTGCAACAAGACTGGTTTGGTTGCCATAGCAACAGACATTATTATTTATATTGTTTGTTCAATAGTACCTTCTCGAATCATCTGCAAAATGACGCCAGCAGCTTTTCTCGCCATTTTCTGGCCCACCATGCCCTGAGAAACGGCCCTAGGTTCCAGAGAATCATCTAGACCTAGTCCTCGAATATGCGAGTGGGCACCAATTCGTTCGATGCGTGTAATTGAACGCACTTCTTGAACTTGAGCGGCGGCTATCGACTGAAATATTTTTAAAAAGTAATTAAGAAACAAAAGCTTAGAAAAAAAAACATGACTTTTCAAATAGTGAGGTTATGTTTGTTAATACCGGGTGTTTTATTTGATTCAAATGTTATTTGATTTACATGTTATTAGATACTTACAGCCATTTTGGATGGTAATTAAATCTATTCAATACTTAATAAAACACAAATATGTAAAGAACTGGACTTTACTTCAATCACAAATAGGAGCGAACGGCGCAGAATAAACCAAAAAATTGAATGTGACAACACTGACAGATGTGACAACAATGTGAGCAATGACAACTAAATGTTTGTTCGGAAATAGTTGCTAAGACAACATAATACACTGCGATGCTCCTATTAACTAGTTGCAATGCGATAGTCGCCAAGGCATTAATAAAGTAAATCTACAATTGTAGAAGCGATAAGGTTAATTCTCCTAATAAAAAAATTTAGTCTCAGCCTAATCTCAATTTCTCAAATGTCAAAAACAAGATTCTCATATACAACACAATTTTCAAGCTATTATTTATTTACATTATTATGAAGGTTCCCATCGCATTGTGTAGGTTCCCGTTGGAGTAGAATTAGGGCCACCCTATCTCTTTTCATGGGTGTCGTAGAAGGCGACTAAGATATAGGGCTGGTCTCCATCTGATTCTAAACATGACCAAACGCCCACTCGACAGCAACAGGATCGCCACCTATGACGTGGGACCTAAAATATAGTTGGTGAAATGTGGCTGATAATATACCTCTGTCTACCTTGCCTTTGTTTACAGACATGCGATATATGTTTGTATGTACCAGTATGTACATATTATGTTAACGTACAAGCCGTGTCCTAATTTAGTTGGGTCAGCATTCAATCTAACTATGGAAAGATTGAACAATTTTTTTTATACCACCTGATGGAAAGTGGTCACTGTAGCCTATAGACGCGTGTAAAACCAAGAAAGTCACACTCACGCTGCCAACCCTACAAGCATTGAGAGTTTCTGTGCAGTCAGTGTAAAAGACAAAGGAGGACAAGCTTTTGGTCTTTCCACTGACAGCACAAAATCCCTCCACTGAGCTCTGGCTACCCTGCTCACCGCCGAGAATACAACACGAGATTATTATGACCGCGGTATTCTGTAGGGCGGAGGTACTTCCCCAGTCGGACTGCTTAATTGGACGGAAATACCGTCGTATCCTACCTCCTCTATCTACTTTGTTTGGCAGTCCGACTGGGGACTGCCATGTGACCTCCATATATGGAAGTTTTATTGTTAGGTCTCCAACTACCCTTAGCGACACATGACCAAAGATAGACACAAATCACCGACTGCAGGCAGTCAAAAGTGGTTATGCCATCGGTAAATAAACGACTCACGAAACGTCTCCTAAAACTAGACAGAACAAGTCTAAGAACAATAATGGGGACTATAACGGGCCACTGCCCCTTCCACAAGCACCTATACACTATGTATTGCTGCCGAGGAAACGGGCGCCCACGTGATACTGGAATGCGAGGCAGTAGCCTATCAACGATCACAAATCCTCGGTAGAGTGACGTCGCTTCGCGAAGCCTGTGAAGCCCCCAGTAAGCTTCTGCGTTTCTGGGCGGAGCTAGGCTGGCCTCTTTCCTACACAGGACAACACGTTCAGGTCTTAGATGTCACCCGCACACGATGCAGAATATTCGATCAAGTACCAAGCGGTTCGGAGACTCTTTCCTTTGTACCATTAAGGCCTGGAATTCATTACCAGCTCACGTGTTTCCTTCTTCCTACAGTGCCGGGTCCTTTAAGCGGGGCGTGAAAAACCATATAATGAGGTCGTCAAGCTGAGTGTCACCATTGTCACATGATATGTGTAAGAAATGGTGACCCTTCTTTTCTAAGATTTTGCCTTCAACTTACCATCAGGCTAGCAGCTACCGAAGTTGACGTGTCCCATAAAATTAGAAGAATATTTATCAAGAAAGGTCTCGTCTCTCAAGATTAATCTGGCAAGTGTTGTGTAACGTTTGGATTAGTTAAGTAATAGGCAATCAATATCGCAGTCCACTGCTGGACATAGTCAATAATGTCCAAGTCCAAAGCCTGGACTACTGTTTCCACCCTGGCCAGACGGGTTGGTACAGGGTTTTATTTCGAGTTTTAATATCGTCTGCGTATTATTCTGTTAGTCGCCTCTTACGACACCGTACGGATGAGATGGGGTAGTGAGATTTGTATTCTTTCTCCGTTCCCACACTTATATATATTTTTACCTTCCTATAGGCATACGAGAATTTCGCGTGGTTCCCGCAGAGTAGAATTTGGACCACCCCATCTCTTCCCATGCGGTGTCGTACAAGGCGACTAAGGGATAGGGTTGTTTAACATGATGCATGGTTTGAGTCTACAGCAGTGCTCGGCAGACGGCAATAGCCCTATCACGTAGGAGCGAATTTTTTTTTATACCACTTAGGTGGCAGACAAGCACACGGCCCACCTGATGGAAAGTGGTTACCGTGGCCAATGGACGTTTGTAACACCAGAGGAGTCACTGTCGCGCAGCCAACTTTGTAAGTACAGAGTTTCTGTGCCGTCAGTAGAAGACAAAGCAGGACAAGCTTTAGTCTTCCCACTGACAGCACAAATTCTCTAGTGAGCTCTGGCTACCCTACTCACCGCTGGGAACACAACACGAAGTTATTATAGCCGCGGTATTCTCTAGGGCGGAGGTACTTCCCCAGTCGGATTGCTCAATTTAGCGGAAATACCGCCGTGTCCTACCTCCTTAAAAAACCGAATTCAATGATTGATGAAATGTGGGTATTAAATCACTAATAAAGGCGTGATTATATGTATGTATGTATAGGAATATTATTATGTAGGTATACCTAAAGGAAAAACGGTATATAATTTGCAATTTTAACAGTCATATATATGTCTATATGTTGAAATTGCATTATGATTTGCTCCGATAACTTTGAATCATAAAAATTGTTGTAAAAAATTTGATTAAAAAATATATTTTCTTTTTACTGGTGTATACTTAGACATAGCAATGTTGCAATATTTAAAATTCTTTTTGTTAATAAATAATATTTTTTTAATATGTGGAAAGCAGGACGATGATTCCGACGAACTGAGTACCAAAGGTAGGTAAATTCCGAGGAGAGGGCCAGATCGACAGAGATGGCCCTGGGTCAGCCGGGGTGCGAGGGATATGCCTGTTAACCTCACCTTCGGCAACCAAAAACGACCCACAGGCGGCGTGCGTTTTGGTCGGTTCGAGCCCGACATAACCTCTCCCACCGGCTCCGGTGGGGGGTATCCGTGGCGATTTGCGCACGTAAGATAAGAAAAAAAGGCAGGTAAATTAAAATGGTTGGTAAGTTTTGGGGTGGTTTTGACCCTTTCGGGGGCTAAGCATTTTTGCAATAATTGAGTCCCCTAAGCACTTTATGAAAGGCCCCGGTAGCTATTATAACGCACATGAGGCAAAAACTCAGCCTGCTGTGGGTTTTAGAATACCTAAGTATAGTTAAAATGATCTAGAACGCAGTCAAATATTTTAAAGCGCACTCACTAGTTCTAGAATACAATTCAATGTTGTGAAGAGCTACACTCTTTACCACATTGAAATGTACTCTAGAACTTTTTGGATGTTCTAGAATGTAATTAATTGTGCTAGAACTACATAAGTAATAGTTGTTCTAGAACATTCTCAAGTATTGGAGAATGTTCTAGAATTAAAACAGTCAAATATTTTAAGTTTTAATCAAATGTTCTAGAATGTAGTCCAAAGTTCTAGAATGTTCTAGAATGTAGTCAAATGTTCTGAATGTAGTCAAAAGTTCTAGAATGTAGTCAAAAGTTCTAGAATGTAGTCAAAAGTTCTAGAATGTAGTCAAAAGTTCTAGAATGTAGTCGAATGTTCTAGAAAGTTTTATTTTATTAAGATAATTTTAATAATAATATATAATATAATACAATATTAATAATGTGGGTGCTAGCACCTCTGCCTACCCCTTCGGAGATATAGGCGTGAAGTTTATGTTATGTTATAATTTTTTTAAATTTATTTTTCACAGTGGTATCAATAAAGAACTTTATGTTCTGGCATAATGGGACAATACCATTTTACATAGAACCCACTCATTTTGGTAAGTACCCACTTTTTTTCTTGTGGTAACCCCACGAGGCGGTTATATTGGACTCGAACCGAGTAAAACCACACACCGTCTCGGGTCTTCTACATCCTAGCGTTAATCCCAGTCGCATCAGAAGCTTCCACCTCGAATTCTGGGGTCCACTTCACCAGACTAACTGCGGATTTGCCTAAACTTCTATATTCTCCGTGAAGAAATAATCTAGTTCTAATGTAGTTCGCTGAGTTTCTTGCTGGTATCTTCTCAGTAGAACTAATCTTTGACGACCTCTGTGGCGTAGCGGTAGAGCATTCGACTGCTATGCAGGGGGCGCGGGTTCGATTCCCGCTCAGTGCAAATATTTGTATGCATGAATATGTATATTTGCATTGGTCTGTGTGTTTCTATGTATAATATGTACATGTATTTACAAAAAAAAAAGTATCTAAGTATGTTTATCCGCATTCTAGATCCCATAACACAAGCTAGTTAAGCTATGCTTACCATGGGTCTAGATAGCGTTGTGTTGAATGTTGTGGAATATTTATTTATTATTATTATTTATTAATCTACCGAACCAGCGAAAGAATCATTTTCCAATGGTTTATTTTTACATTATTTAATATTTTTATATTATTTCTTGACATACATAATTGTAAAATGTTGACGTTCATATGTGCTCTTTGTGTGCCTAAACTGAATAAATGAAATTGATTCTTTGATTCTTCGAAGCGACTGCTTTCTGACCTCCACAACACGATAGTTGTTGGACTTTTAGGGCTCCAAGTACCCGTAACGAGTGTCATAGATGTTCGTATGGCAATCAGGATCGACGGCTGAACGTGCTCTCCGAAGCACGATCAGACCAATGCAAATACCTTTAGTTATGCATATAAATGGTTGCCCTGAGCGGGAATCGAACCTGAGCCTCCTGCGTAGCGGTAGCGTTCACTACCGCCACGCCACGGAGGCTACCGGATCTAGCTGAAAATATTACATTTATAGGAATAGTTAGCATAATATTAATAATGGCTATAAAATGTATAGGAATAGTTAGCATAATATTAATAATGACTATAAAATGTATAGGAATAGTTAGCATAATATTAATAATGGCTATAAAATGTATAGGAATAGTTAGCATAATATTAATAATGGCTATAAAATGTATAGGAATAGTTAGCATACTATTAATAATGGCTATAAAATGTATAGGAATAGTTAGCATAATATTAATAATGGCTATAAAATGTATAGGAATAGTTAGCATACTATTAATAATGGCAATAGGCTAACCCCCTATTACGTGGGACTGAATACAATTATTGGTGAAATGTGGGTGTTTGTTCACCTTTGCCTGGCCCTCCAGTGATAAAGGCGTGATTATTTATTCATTTATTTATTCATTACAAACAATATAAACTAACAGTGAAAAACACCAATTCGCTTATAATGTTATGCTATTATATATGTATGTATGAATTTAATCCCCCTCCTTCTTGTCAACAAAAGTAAGCAAAACCGGTACCCCATACCCCATGCTTAGTTACATAGACATTGGTACCTATATTCATATTTCTTTCATGTTTGTTTATTTTACTAAGTATAATGTGTGGGTAGTACATGCTGTAAGTATTAGGTATGTGTGAAAAAGTAAAATGAGTCTAGATCCCCATCAAGATCCCCCAATGACATGGGAGGTCAATTCGTTGCTAATGACATATGAGTGGGGGCCCCCACCCCCATAAATAAGCAATGCTTGAACGTAATGCTTGAACGGCCCGTACAGCAAATTCCGGTCTAGGTGGGAGCAGCCCTGTAGAGCCCACAGTAGAGTCCCTTTGACTACCAGAGGGCACAGTCCCTGGCAGAAGCAGGCCGCGGCGGCGGCGCGCCTCCCCGTTTTCCGGGAACGAGTTGGGGACTCTGTAGTCCCCACACACCCGAGGAGAGGGCCAGATCGTGAGAGATGGCCCTGGGTCGGCCGGGGTGCGAGGGATATGCCTGTCAACCTCACCTTCGGCAATCAAAACGACCCACAGGCGGCGTGCGTTTTAGTCGGTTCGAGACCGACATAACCTCTCCCGGTGGGGAGGTATCCGTGGGGATTTTGGGCACGTAAAAAAAAAACCAGAGGGCACAGTACCTTGTCATACAAACTGTTAATTTTTTTTACAGATCAGGAGCAATCCATGGCAATAATGATGACATTATCCCTATTCGCGTTTAAGACATGTCTGAAATTCCTGCCAGTGCTGGAAATGCCCAAGGAGGAGGCCCATATCATGCTCTTTGTGAACCCTGATGGTATCAAGAGATGCAAGATCGAGACTTCTGGACATTCTGTGTTCAAGAGTCATGTGAGTATAAAACTGGATGCAACTTTCTGATCATCATCTTTATTTTTAAATGCGACAAATCCCATCATTCCCATCCATCGCACCCGTCGGAGCCGGTGGGAGAGGTTATGTTGGACTCGAACCGACTGAAACGCACGGTACCTGTGGGTCGTTGTTGGTCGTCACCGAAAGTGAAGTTGACAGGTCCATTAGACAGGCAGACAGGATATCCCTTGCACCCCGGCTGCCTCAGGGCCATCTCTCTCGTTCTGGCCCCCACTAGTGTGGGGACCATAAAGTCCTCAACTCGTCCCCGGAAATGGGAAGGCGCGCATCGCTCGTCTGCTTCTGCCATCGTGACAGTTGGCTCCATCCGTAACCCCCAGGCCTGCGCTCATGCGGGGTGGAGGTCATTTATCGACCTCCGACGCTCGAGTTGTCTCAGTACGCGGGCAGCTTGGCTTACGATTATTATTTGCTCGCCGAAGGCGGCCTTATCATCACTCTTGCGGTTCGATTAAGATAGGAAAGACTCAAGTCAGGGACCAGTTCCTTACAGAGGCAATGCTGGAGTGAGTTCTCGTCGATAGTGTAATTGCCAGAATTAGAACTTAAAACTCTCTATCGTAACCCCGCGCCGTCTACTTAACCACTAAGCTACAGATCACATGTATACCACAATAAGACACTGCGTTACTTGTGTTTTTCCTTTTTTTTAATTGGTTTAATTTTTTTTTAATTCTACAATTACGGCCAATATATTTGAGTAACGATTCATATTAACACCTATTTGAAGTGAAAACTATTTTAGGCGATTTTTTTAGTGTGAATTAAATACTTTTATTTTTTAATAGACCGTTTTCATTTCTATTGGTAGTCTCCGAAGCGCCCAATTTTAATTTGTCTTCAGTTTCGGAGCAGGCTTTTTAGGTCAGATGATAAACATTACCATACAAGGTGGCAATACTGCCAGTCTTTCTGGGAACGCTACCACAAGAGGCATGCGATGCGGAAGAATTCCACGATGCATTTTAATTATTTTTTAGTTATAAGTTGTATAATAATAGTTCTTTTTGTTTTATTTTAATTGTTAAATAATTACATAGATTAATTTATAAATACGTTGAAACAGAAAAAAAAATGATGTTTACATATTTTGTACTTATTTTGAATTTGATTTCAAAATAAACAAAAAAATAAAAATTGTCATGAAGGAGACGTAAAGATTTCTGGATCAGAGAACGACCTTAGGATCAATAAATAGTTATAAAACATTTTAGAGAGAATATTACTAATTTCGGTTCTGATATTCCTTATAAAAAGAAACCGTAAATTTCCCCAGCAAAGTCAGAACCGGACCCTAATAAAAATACAATATTTGTTCTAGAGAGTTATAATAGGCTACGACTGTCTCAAGTCACCTAACATCGAAATGATGATAATGAAGGCTCTCGGCTTCCCGTTCGAGCACAACAGAATGAGCAGGCACCTGTACATTGACGTCATGGTTGAGAACATTGAACCAGGTAAGTTATCCCACTGTACCTGAAAAGGGAAACACAGTAATCATGGAAAAGAGGAGGTAGGGCACGACGTGATTTAAAAAAAATATACCACTCGGTAACCATGGCCTATGTTCAAATGAGCAGTCCGGCTGGGGAAGTACCTCCACCCTACAGAATACCGCGGCCATAATAACCTCGCGTTGTGTTCCCGGCAGTGAGTAGGTTAGCCAGAGTTCACTGGAGAGTTTTTGTACTGTCAGTGGGCAGACCAAAAGCTGGTCCTGCTTTGTCTTTTACACTGATGGCACAGAAACTCTTATGCTTAAAGGTTTGGTTTGGTTTTTATTTAACCCCTGACGAACGACGGGGCTAATATCCCTGAGGGTTTCTGCATAAAAAGGCAGTGTGAAAATGAGTTTTCATTACAATTTAATTTCGATTTGTAGAGCGTTCTTTAATCGACTGAACAGTTTGATAACTTTATAGAGTGGTAAAAACCATGCGTGGTTCCCGGCTGAGTAGAATTTGTACCACCCCGTCTCTTCCCGTGCGGTGTCGTACAAGGCGACTAAGGGATAGGGCTGTTTAACATCAGACAGATATATACAGCCTAGACTCAGTCTCAGATGCATGGCTCGAGTCAACAATAGTGCCCGGAATACGGCAATAGGCTCACCCCCTATTACGTGGGACCGAATTCAATGATTGGTGGAATGTGAGTGTTAATTCACCTCTGCCTAACCCTCCGGGGATAAAGACGTGATTATATGTATGTATGTATGTAAAAAACATTTCTTTATAAAAAATATTTGATTTTAACAACTCTAGGAAGCGCTTTTTCGCTCTTCTTCCCAGAGTAAATTATTACTAAACTCATTAAATAAAGAATGGTAAAAGAGCATTAAAAGTCAGTGGTTATTATTTGTTATTTTTTTAAATGATATGACTATTAAATATTATGACGTCACAATAAATTATTTCATACAAGTTTCTTTAAAACTTATGTACTGTTTTGACGTCTAGTAATAAAAATTAAAATAAATATTTAAAAAACCCCCGTCACAAACAACCCTCAAAAAGTCGAAAATAAGTTGTGCCCTAGTAAGCGTTGTCATTGTCGGGGGGACCTTGGATCGTTCCGATAACATGACGGAGTGCTCTACCAGTTAGGGTCCCCCGACATGCATGACAAGGCTTGCATCAAAATATGTATTACTAGGTATAATTATCAAAAGTTATAGGGCTAACTAACACAACTTATTTTCGCCTTCTTGAGGGTTGTTTTATGTTACGGGGATTTTTGAAATTTGTTATTTAATTTATATTTTCCATTTTTTTAATGATCTACTAGTCAAGCCCTTTCATTTGATACCCATATTGAGGTAGTTGAGAAAAAATCATCCGTTGAAGAGTTACGATGCCACAGACACACACACACACACACACAGACACACACACACACCCACACACATACGCACGCACGCACGCACGCACGCACGCATGCACGCACGCAAGCACGCACGCACGCACGCACGCAAGCACGCACGCACGCACGCACGCACACACACACACACAGACGCGTCAAACTTATAACACCCCGTCGTTTTTGCGTCGGGGGTTAAAAAGTAACTAATTTGACTAGCTAGTCAGTAAAATACCTTGTAATTATAATTAGAGTAGATAACCCTAAACGAGTTTATTGTTATATGAACTGCGTTGAAAGGAGCAGATAACAATAGTTTCTTACTTAAATAAATAATACTATTATTTACTTGGGCATTTAATATTATTTATTATCTACGAGTAATTAACCTGTTTCCATATTCCTATGTATGTTCTAACTCCGGCTCAGATGCATTGCTCGATTCAACAATAGTGCCCGGAACACAGCAATAGGATCACCCCCTATTACGTGGGGGCGAACACAACTATTGATAAAATGTGGGTGTTAATTCATCTCTGCCTAACCCTCCAGGGATAAAGGTGTGATTATATGTATGTATGTATGTTCTTAGAACTAAGTATGTGATAGCTACCTAACCTAGTCGGTAGCCGGATAGCGCTGGATATTTTTATACAACTTGGTAGACAAGCACACGACCCACCTAATGGAAAGTGGTTACCGTGACCTATAAACGAGTGTAACACTAGGGGTGTAACACCAGGAGAGTTACACCCGTGCTACCGACCCTTTTTTTTTTTTTACGTGCGCAAAATCCCCACGAATACCTCCCCACCGGAGCCGGTGGAGGAGGTTATGTCAGACTCGAACCGACTAAAACGCACGCCGCTTGTGGGTCGCTTTGGTTGCCGAAGGTGAGGTTGACAGGCATATCCCTCGCACCCCGGCCGACCCAGGGCCATCTCTCACGATCTGGCCCTCTTCTCGGGTGTGGGGACTACAGAGTCCCCAACTCGTCCCCGAAAACGGGGAGGCGCGCCACGCGCGCCACCGCCGCGGCCTGCTTCTGCCAGCGTGACAGGCGGCTCCACCTGTCACCCCCAGGCCGGCCGTGCTACCGACCCTGTAAGAACAGAGTTTATGTGCCGTCAGTTGGGGCCAATTCGCCTATTTTATGTTAACGTACAAGATTGTAGCGACACCATAGATATGAGATTTTGATTGACAAAGAAAATTTAGTGCGCCAAGTTGATTAATCACATCGTAGTGTCTTTACTGTGGTCTCACCGGTGTGGTGTTCGAAACTATACTATACAGCCAAAAATTGCCACATCAGTGAAATTAAAATGACACATGAAATAAATTCAAAATGCACGTACTTTTTTATTTTCTTTCTTATAGTAGCTCATTATAAACGTATTTGTTGATACAAATGTACAAACATGGCAATGATCACTTAATTTACCCATAATTCACTTTAAAAATGAAACTAAGTGTATACTTGCCACTATAAAAAACAGTGACACTGACTAATTACATTACTGACGTACGTAATATGCAAAGAGAATATGCATTATTTCCTTAGATTCATCTGGATTCATCTAAGATTATTTCGTATGTTATTGAGATGTTACTACGCATTTTCATAAACAAAAGATGTTATATAGTTGAATATAAATACAAGTATCACCACCCCATCTCATCGGCAGAGTGTCGCAAGACTCGCAAAAGGCGACTAACGGGAAAAAACCCACACGCTATCACTGCAAGAGAAGGAAAACTCGAAATAAAACCCTGTTTCATCCTGTCTGGCCAGCGTGGAAATAGTTGGCCAAAGCCTCTCAACATTGGGAGAGGCCTATGTACAGCAGTGGACTGCGATAGACTAATATAGAAAAATGGATAGAGTTATATAGAAACACAAAAGATATTTGTGCATTATTGTATACATATGGTGGAAATAATAAGATTGGGACAGTCGGAGCCGTTAGTCCGTATCTTTAAGGACATTGCAGAGGAATTCATGATCCAAGGCACGAAAAAGCACCAGTCTCATCAGACTAAACCCCTCTGATTAAATTAAAAGTGAGTAACAAAAAAGACTTTTTATATTTATAATATTTGTCACTCTGTCCATTATTTATTAACAAGTGCCTGCTTAACAAACGCCTGGCTTTCCTGCAGGTGATGAATAACTCTCATCCTCTGTTTTCAAATGATCTTGAACCTAGAAACAATGAAAGAAATATTATGTTAACACAATAAATTATAAGTTTTCTTTGTACATTCTTAGTAGCTATGTTTAAATAGAGACCTAAATATAAATGAACTATAACACCTTCTTTTTTTTCAGGTATCCAAGACTAATTAATATACAAGACTGATTTTTGACTAATTTAACTAAGCTATATCTAATATAAAAATATACATCAGCCATTATGTTTTTTACTTTTAATCATTATCAAATATAATTTATTTATTGGCATAGGTAAGTAAATACAGGTGATAGATTTCTTGACGAATAATTTCCTTATTACCTGAATCTTGCTTTCAAAACTCCAATACAGCATTCAATGGTATTGTAGACAGAGACGTGCAAGTTATTGTAATAGTGGTCTGGTCCGGTTCTCTGTGGTGTTCAAAATACAAGTCATCATCCATCTGTGCAAGGGGTATCCATTGTCACTTAAAATAAAGTAAATTTGATATATATGTACGTATAAATACATAAATGCCTATGTGTTATTTCACAGTATAATATAGATTATACTGTATCAATAAATATATATAAATATATTAATATTTATAGGTAGGTAAAGCAGAAAGTCTAAAGACACAAATGCCGCCTAAATTAGAAAAAATAGCTGTTTAAATAACTATTTACCTTGGTAACTGATATTATAAAAGTAAGATTAAAAATTCATTTGTAACTGTTCTACGATATACAAATGATTTCTGGACAATGTCACTAATAAAGTTATATGTTGTAACGACGCGCTCTGCAAACGTCGTCACACCGGTTTTAATTCTATTTTTGAACGAAAAGTTTCGGAACGCGGAATGAATGACATTTTGACGTATAGCTGTCAAAGCACCTTTCTTCCTAGCGTTGAGGCTGGATGGTCGATATTCATGGCTTCGTAACTTAATTTCAATAAATCTCATAAAAATGAGAGTATTTTTGCCTAAAGGATAATAGTTTGTGTCTTCACAACTATCCTCTTGTGGAATTATAGTTTATTTCTGGTGAGTTGTCATTTTTTAATAAGATTCACTTTGTTGGAATTCGCCACGTTCCTAATTTGAAAAATAATTGTTAAAATTCTATTGTTTCAGCTCTTAATCTGAGAATATTATGATTTCTTTTGCTATTGGCATTGTTCCAGCAAATTAAGGCGGTAAGTCGCACAAATTTATAAAAAAAATTAGGACCTCGTGTTCATATTGGAGTTTGTTCTAATGACATGCAATTTTGTTACAGGTTTCCAAATTGGAACCGCCTTTCTTTTTCCTTTTTCTCTTTTTCCTTTGGACTTTTTCTCTTTTTGCCTTTGGATCTTTTCTTTGGACCTTTGTCTTCGGTCATATGCATTTCCTTATGGAGGGTTTGGACTTTTCGCCTCAAACCTGGATGTACCGCATGGGCTTAAACTGAAAACTTCGCCTGCTACGAGCTTTCTCGCTGCTGTGTTTACATATACTCGCCGAGGGATGCCGTGAGCTTACTTTAATTATATTTTAAATCTAAACTTCAAAATAACCTAAAAATGCATTGGTGACATAAGATCATATTGACATAGGATCAGATTGACCTAGCTTATAAAACTCTAATTTTAAATTTAAGGTTAGATATACATTAGGAATGTATCCTTGCAACTATTTCTAAATGCACACTGGAGTGGACAATAAAACCTTAAACCTCACCGTTTGGTTTCATTTAGCTCACCTCCGGCAGATTAAAAGTTTCCAATCTCCGCTGATTATCCTAGGCATGTGTATCTCCAAGGCGCCCGAACTTTTATGGTAATGTACTTACAAACCAATTTTATTTCTATTTCTTTTAAATAGGAGATACAGAGAAAATAAAATCATTTTTTTTTATTATTACATCTGGCACTCGCGAACAGGGACATGACAGTGTGCATATATCTTTATTCCTTGTCACCTTTGCATTATTTTTTACCTTATCATGTTAAGAACAGTGTTTTCTTCATGTATTTTACTGTTACATAACTGTGTATTACAGTAAATCTTTGTTATTGTTTACTTTGCAAAACTAATCATACTACAAGTTAGTACTATTGTTTGTATCTCTCAATTACAGGTGAATGTTTCAATTTGTATAACATGGTTATTGTTATAATTGTTTTATCTTATATAGCTTTTGTTTATTACAGGTAAGATTTTCCACTTAGTAATATTATATAATTACTAGTTCTTAACCTTTATTCACATGTGTGAAAACATAGTAATATTTGAATATTTGCTGTTTACCTTAAGTAGACATAAATAATTTATTTTGTGAATCACTAATGCATTTTTATCTTTATAGGCATTTGACCTAAATAATTTTTGCAACAATAACATTCCATTCTATGAGTTTGATTGACTTTTGAGTTTAGCGTTTTGCTATCAATGCAATTAACTTCATTCATAATTTAATTAACTTTAATTAGAAACTTATAGTGTATTTAATACAACTTTTTATTAGATTTTCACATCCTTTTATAAATCAAACATGGATAAGGAAATACAGGTCCCGCCTTTGTTTGAGAATATTGTTAATGATGTTCCAGTTGGTACTTCTACTCATGAGATGCCTCATGTCATGGCTGATTTATCTGAAGTTGTTGATCCATTTTCGAATAGTCGAGGAGCTGGTGATCATAGTCTGAGAGCCGCATCTTCATTTAATATGATGAATGTTTTATTGAATGATAATTTGAGGAAAAACTTGCCTTCTGTTACTAAGTTGCCTGATTTAAAACGAAGTAAGCTTTTGTATGATGGTAAATCGTGCGTTAGGGAATTTATTACTCAAGTGGAAGAATATTTCTTGTTTAAAAATTTTAATGAATATTTTTTGGTTAGTTCATTCTCTGATCTTTTGTCAGGCACTGCGCTTAAATGGTTTCGTAGTGTTCGTATTCGTATTGCTTCTTGGCAGGATTTGAAGGCTGCGTTGTTGAAACGTTTTGATAGAATTGAATTTGATTATCATTTGGAACATGAACTCCGTACTCGTAAACAAAAGATAACTGAGTCATTACCAGATTTTATTACAGACATAATGGATATGGCTAGCCGTTTGTCTATGCCTGTTTTTGATGCTACCCTCATAACTATTATTAAACATAACATGTTGAATATTTACACACCTTTTGTGTTTGGTAGAACTATTTCTTCTATCGACGAATTTATTAACCTCAGCAGAGAATTAGAGAATTTTGTGTCAAGAAAGAACTTGAGTGAGAATAAAAGTATTAAAAAAGAAAAATATTCTGCTCAAATTGGTAGTGTCCTGAGCCAAGATGATGATAATGGAGATCAACATCCTGTAGCTTATTATTCTAGATCACTTAATAAATGTGAACGTAATTATAGTACAACTGAGAGAGAGTTGTTGTCAATATTGGATTCTATTGAACATTTCAGACCTTATATTGAAGGAATGAAATTTACAGTTATCACTGACCATGCTAGTTTAACTTGGCTTCTTAAACTTGATAATCCTAGTGGTCGTCTTGCACGTTGGGCTGCTAGAATTTCTCAATTTACTTTTGATGTTAAATATAAAAAAGGTTCTTTACATTTAGTTCCAGATTGTTTATCCAGAATAGAAATTTCTGCTATTAATATTCCTGTAAATAATATTATTGTTATGCCAAATGAGGATATCGTTGATCCTTGGTATAGAAAAATATTTGTAAATTGTCAAAAGTTTCCTAGAAAATATAAAAATTTCAAAGTTGAAAGTGATACTTTGTATAGATTTTGTAAAGATAAATATAATCCTAATAATCGTTTAAATTGGAAAATTGTCATACCTAAAGAACACATCTTAGACACTATTAAATCTAATCATGATGATGTTAATTCAGGGCATTTAGGAATTCATAAAACTTTAAATAAATTAAAAATACATTATTTTTGGAAAGGTATGTTTATTGATGTTCAAAAATACATTTCTTCTTGTGATACTTGTAAAGCTTATAAATCTTCTACTAATCCACCTCATGGAATTATGGTTAATCCTAAGAAAGTTGATAAACCAATGTTAATGCTTTCTATTGATATTATTGGAACTCTTCCAAAAGCTTATTCTGGCCATAAGTATATACTTTCAATCATAGATGTTTTTACAAAATATTGTTGGATATTTCCTATGACTAGTGCTACCACTAAAGTAATTTGTGGGATACTTGAAAAAGAAATATTTCTTAAGTTTGGAACGCCTAAAATTTTTGTTTGTGATAATGGAAGCCAATTTACAGCTAAGCAATTTGTAGATTTTCTAAAAAGTTATAATATTAGTAAAATATTTTATAATACTTTATATACACCTCAAAATAATCCTGTAGAGAGATATAACAAAACAGTCGAAACATGTATTTCTTGTTTTGTTAAAGATGATCATAGAACTTGGTCAAAATATTTGCCTCATGTTCAATTAGCTTTAAATAGTAGTGTGAATCTAGCTACAGATTTCACTCCTAATTTTCTCATGTTCGGTAGAGAACTTATTTTTGATGCTTCATTGCACCGTTTTAGTAATTCTTTTGATAACCTCAATCAACTTGATGTTGTTGATAGGTCTTCATTTGCTTTTTCACTTAAATCACTTAGTGATATTTTTATAAAAGTTCAAGCTTCATTGCTTAAAGCTTATAAGCGTAATGCGCGTTATTATAATATAGGAAGGAAGGTCATTTCTTTTGAGGTGGGAGATATAGTGTGGAGGAGAAGTTTTGTGCAGTCTAATGCTCCTGCATTCTTTTCGGCTAAGTTAGCACCTAAGTTTGTTAAGTGTGAAATAATAGATAAAATTTCCTCTAATGTTTATGTTTTAAAAGACCTTAATAAAAACTATACTGGTCGTTATCATATTAAAGACATAATTAAATATTAAAATTATTCTTGTTTTGACAATGTCTATCTTTGTCTTTGGTACTTTGTTTGAAGTATGACCCCACTATGAGGTGATGTTTGAAAGGTTGAGGGGTGTTGAAAGGAGATGTATGTTAGGAACTTCACAACAATTTATTAATTTCAATTTTAGTTTCCTTCAAAAATAACTTAGGTCATTTTAGGACTTGTTATTGTGTAACTCTACTCCATATTAACAAATTGTTCCACATCAAAAGATCTTATATTTTTATTTATCTTTGTTGTATAGGATTATTTTCCTGTATATATTTTTATACACTTGTATATTTAATATTGTATATTTTGTACAAATTTAGGAATTTAGTTTCTACTCTAATATAGGAGTGAAATTTAATATTCATTTTCTACATTAAATTCACTTGACTTATTTCCACTCACTTAGGGAATGGAAAATTAAGTTTCTTGAACTTTATTTTTGTACAGTTCTGGGTTATTTTCTTAGTATTAAGATTCTCGGATTGGACGCATTTTATGCATTTTTTACACACCTTGTTATACCATTTTTTGGGAAACTTGTGTCTTACTGGACTTTACAATTTTTTGTGCTATTGTGTTTCATACACATAGTCACACCTTACGCTTTGCGCACGGGAAGCTGGTGGTGTTGAGCCGGTCGTAATTGTCGTTTTTCTCTTTTTGTACGATTGTGTTTTTATACACATTGTTACATTTTTTATGCTTTGCGCACGGGATGTCGGTGGTGTTGTGCCGGTCGCAAATGTCATACTTTTCTTATGCGGTTGTGCTCAGAAAGTCAGTGGTGTTGTACTGGTCACAATTGTCATATTTTCTTTATATTTTGCTTGTGCTCGGAAAGTTGGTGGTGTTATGCCGATCACAATGCTTATAAATATATTATTACGACACTTTTGTTGTGATTTTGTTTTGACGTTTTGGATGTTGGAATAGGAATTTGAAGTCGGCGGCTTTTCAACCTAACCGACAGTGGGAAAACTTCATTGTTTTTACCGATTTTCTTTCAGATTCGGCAGCGTTGGTGCTTAACCGATATCTTGTTAGTTTCATATTTTTGTTTCAGGAATAGCTGGTATAGAGTCGGTGGCGTAGGAGCTCAACCGCACTTTTGTATTGATGCTAGAAGGCTGGTTAAGATCAAGGATTAGATTCGACGGCGTTGGTTGCCTAATCGATATCTGGAATGGAATTGAGTAGGGATTGTTTAATTTGTTTTATTGAAGGATTTATTTACACTTTTGTGTTGAAATAAGTTTTTACTCTTTTCTGAGTTTGGTTTCGGTTATTCCATTAAGTTGGATAGTGTCCTTTGTTTCCATTTGAAACTGGAAATTCTTTTTCAACTTAATTCTTTACTTTTCGAGTGTTTTCACATTCTTTGATTTTTAGGAATGCTTTCCCATTCTTTAATTTATAATTATTTCTGCAATACCCAATGCAAGATGCTTTCGCATTGCCTTTTTTGTTTATTGAAAAATGTTGCAAGACATTTTGTCTTTTGAGGTTTTTTGGAATTTTGTTCTGGACTCTCATAATTTTCATTAGAAAAGGAAGTTTCTTTCTTTCTTTTTTCTTTTTGGGGAGGGATGTAATGTAACGACGCGCTCTGCAAACGTCGTCACACCGGTTTTAATTCTATTTTTGAACGAAAAGTTTCGGAACGCGGAGTGAATGACATTTTGACGTATAGCTGTCAAAGCACCTTTCTTCCTAGCGTTGAGGCTGGATGGTCGATATTCATGGCTTCGTAACTTAATTTCAATAAATCTCATAAAAATGAGAGTATTTTTGCCTAAAGGATAATAGTTTGTGTCTTCACAACTATCCTCTTGTGGAATTATAGTTTATTTCTGGTGAGTTGTCATTTTTTAATAAGATTCACTTTGTTGGAATTCGCCACGTTCCTAATTTGAAAAATAATTGTTAAAATTCTATTGTTTCAGCTCTTAATCTGAGAATATTATGATTTCTTTTGCTATTGTCATTGTTCCAGCAAATTAAGGCGGTAAGTCGCACAAATTTATAAAAAAAATTAGGACCTCGTGTTCATATTGGAGTTTGTTCTAATGACATGCAATTTTGTTACAGGTTTCCAAATTGGAACCGCCTTTCTTTTTCCTTTTTCTCTTTTTCCTTTGGACTTTTTGCCTTTGGATCTTTTCTTTGGACCTTTGTCTTCGGTCATATGCATTTCCTTATGGAGGGTTTGGACTTTTCGCCTCAAACCTGGATGTACCGCATGGGCTTAAACTGAAAACTTCGCCTGCTACGAGCTTTCTCGCTGCTGTGTTTACATATACTCGCCGAGGGATGCCGTGAGCTTACTTTAATTATATTTTAAATCTAAACTTCAAAATAACCTAAAAATGCATTGGTGACATAAGATCATATTGACATAGGATCAGATTGACCTAGCTTATAAAACTCTAATTTTAAATTTAAGGTTAGATATACATTAGGAATGTATCCTTGCAACTATTTCTAAATGCACACTGGAGTGGACAATAAAACCTTAAACCTCACCGTTTGGTTTCATTTAGCTCACCTCCGGCAGATTAAAAGTTTCCAATCTCCGCTGATTATCCTAGGCATGTGTATCTCCAAGGCGCCCGAACTTTTATGGTAATGTACTTACAAACCAATTTTATTTCTATTTCTTTTAAATAGGAGATACAGAGAAAATAAAATCATTTTTTTTTATTATTACAATGTATTGAAAAAATATGTAAATACCTACTTACTATATATAAATATATAATTATTCCCAACTCAATTGATGTCGGCTTTCTAGTGTAACTAAGATATGGCTAAACTTTAACAATTTCAATGAAGTGACTGCCATCTGACCTCCACAAATAATTGGTGATATTGAAGATCTGTAGTAAGAATAGTCAGACAGCGACTGTTCGTCGTAAGAATATATTATTATAATATTACTGCGGACAAACTAATAGTGATAATAGACCAGTGTTTAGGTACTTCATCATCAACATCATGGAAATATGCACATGAGAGTGCTTCTTCCATTATATTATGTAATTCTTATAATAATTAGTAGTTAATATATATATACATATATAGTATAGAATATGAAAAATTACATACATAACATAACACAAACTCACGCCTATATCCCTGAAGAGGTAGGCAGAGGTGCTAGCACCCACATTTCGTTGGTTTATGTTTAGGTCCCAATGTAATAGGTGGCGAGCCTATTGCCATTAACCGGGCACTTATAAACCTGCGATAAATACACACATAACTTCGAAAAGCATCGAAAAGTCATTGGTGTGTGCCATGGTAAACCTGGGATTGAACCCAAGACCTCGTCTCAGCAGTCCATTACCCGTACCAGTAGGCTACCGCGGTTTTTTGTAATGTGTAAATAACCAACTGACTTGGCATTCCTTGGTTGGTGCTCCGATGGGAACTTAACAAATTTATGGTAGGTATAGGGATAGATGGTTTAGTGCCTCTGTGACTTGTCTCACAGCTTTTGACACTGCAGTCTGTGTGGATTATGAAATGAACTGTGACCTAATAATGTTTGGTAGGACCCTGTCCCATAAATAACAGGAATATCAGAAGCTGAAATAAAAAGTAGGTATCAGAAAATGTCAAAGTGTTGGTTAGATAATTTAAATTTAAAAACATTTTACATGATGACATATTAATTTAATTTCTTTCTTATCCGCTAAATTGCTATTTGGTACTGTAGTACCAAAAACACGCTCTACGGCAATTGCTACTTGGTACTGTACGTCAACAAGTTTTTTTGTTTATACGAGCTCTGTCGTCACTCAGCGGGCGGCGCCATTAACTGACGTCATCTGAGTGCAATTTGCAATTCACGTGACGACCCTTTTTTTTCAGGAAAGCGGTTTAATTCTAATATATTTAGGTACATATCAGATAAAACAGGCACGTTCATACTATGGTGGAGCATCCAAGAGGTTATCTCCATCATCACAGAACTTCCATCATTTCTCTGCTCTGATGGAATAATGTTGTTACGGTTACTACTATCCTCACAATCCTGTGATGCAATTTGTCTCGCAGAGCTATGAGCTTTTAAACGTTTTAATACATTCCTCTTTATTCGATGCAAACTTCTTTAATATAATTAATCTATGATTCAATCAAACTATAATAAGCAAAGCCAAGATTGCTGTTTTATGTTAGGTATACTTCGAGACATATATTTTGGACCTAAAATGTGTTCTATACACGCATCACTTGTTTCATACTTAGGCGTCTTCTGAGAAAAGAACGGCGTGCTACGACGGTGGACGTGCTCAAATTCACCAAACAACTCGAGTATAGATTATTATAATACTATCAGCACGCGCCTAGGCTTTATTTGTCTCACGACTCAAGTCCAAGATATGTGTACGCAGGTATACCTGACGTACAAGTCGCAGCGGTACGATTGACATACTATAATAGCTGTCAAAAAAACGGTAGTCTGCTAACTTAAATTCACTGGAGTATTATTATCTCAGCGGCGTTGATTCGTATTGGTGCCAACCTAAACGGCCAAAATAGCCATATTGCCATATTAGCGAAATTAAACGTGTCAATTGACAATTATTCAAAATTTCAACATGCATATAAGGCAAAAGCACCAATAGCGGACACTAACCCAATGGATATGAATACTTTTGAAATAAATCCGTTATTTTAAGATAGGAACCACATAGTTTACCAGACTATTGACTTAAAAGACGCCTAATGGCATCTATAATACATGTTCAAAAATTCGTAACACTATTCCAACTGAATTTTGAGTTGCTGACGGTTGACATCAACTAATGTGAGCTAGTGAACACGGTCGTGTTGTTTCTTAAGATTTTTGCTATGGGTGCTGATT
This sequence comes from Eilema griseolum, assembly GCA_963662185.1. Lineage (NCBI taxonomy): Eukaryota > Metazoa > Arthropoda > Insecta > Lepidoptera > Erebidae > Eilema > Eilema griseolum. Next base: position 9,740,155 of record OY759257.1, read on the forward strand.
TTAACAGGTGTGATCATTTAATTGTTAATAATAATTATTACTACTTATAGTATGGATGTTTTCTTTAATACTGGCCCATTGCCTACCTACGTATTTTGGTTTGATTTTCTAGCAGATTTAAGCCATGTTCTCTATGGGTGCCAAAAAATGTAAAATTGTTCTTTCTTATATTCGTGATGAGCGTCATCTATTAACGCGAAAAGACACGTTTTAAATAAATAAATATTCCACTACATTCTACACAACGCTATCTAGACCCATGGTAAGCATAGCTTAAATAGCTTGTGTTATGGAATCTAGAATGCGGATAAACATACTTAGATACTTTTTTTTTGTAAATAAATACATATTTTACAAATATTTGCACTGAGCGGGAATCGAACCCGCACCCCCTGCATAGCAGTCGAATGCTCTACCGCTACGCCACGGAGGTCGTCATTAGTTATTAGTTAAGCAAGTGTCATTAAGGTTAAAACCAATTAATTCCCTTTGTGAAACCGCAGTAGCCTAGTGATGTGGGTAATGGACTGCTGAGACGAGGTCTCGGGTTCGATCCCAGGTTTTACCATACACCAGTGACTTTTCGATGGTTTCGAAGTTATGTGTACACGCATTTTATCGCAAGTTTATAAGTGCCCGGTATTAACCGGGTCCCAATGGCCACCTATTACATTGGGACCTAGACATAAACTGCCAAAATGTAAATGCTAGCACCGCTGCCTAACCCTTCAGGGATATAGGCGTGAGTTTATATCTATACTAATATTGTAACGCTGCAGAGTTTGTTTGTTTGTTTGTTTGAACGCGCTAATCTCTGGAACTACTAGTCCGATTTGAATGATTCTTCTAGTCCATTTATTGAGGAAGGTTTTAGGCTATATATCATCACGCTACTACTTAAGGGAGCGGAGCATTGATAATAAATGTTAACAAATCCGGCAATTTTTCATACATATTTTGAAGACTAAAACATACGGGCTCAAAGGGATATGAAGCTTCAAAATATACCCCGGGCGAAGCTGGGGTGGGTCAGCTAGTTATGTTGTAAATGGATTTCACTCAAATATGAATTGTAAATAATTTATTTTAACAAAAAAAGTTGCCGATTTTTAGTTTGTATTTCGCACGAAGCAAAATGTGTCAAGCCCTTTTATTTGATAAGTGCCCATATTGAGGGAGTTGAGAAAAAATATGTACTCCGTCATTTTGTAGCGGCAGCCATTTGGGACCGGTTTTTTTTCAAACATAGTTAAGAACACTCCCGACTAATATACCTTTCAAACAAAAAAAATGTTCAGGAGCTACGATGACACACACATACAAAGAGATATGTAATAGTATTAGTTATTTAATTATATACGAGAGCATTATAGACACAAGATATATGTTTATAAATCTTTATTTCATTTTTACACCGAACAATATAGCATAGTAAAACAAAGTACATCAACGTATTCGAAACATCCATCGTTCTGTCATTCCATCCAGCCAGTCAGTCGTTACGCTTGCAAACCTTTTTCTAATACTCCTCCTCAAGCGTATCCCTCAGACTTGCTCATGCACACAAACACACACCCATCTCCCTACGACAAAATTCTTGCTTGCCTTTTGGCAATGATTTTGTTAAAGCGTCTGCTACCATTAGTTTAGTTTCCAAGTAAGCTACTTTTATAAAATCATTTTCTATCGCTTCTCGCACAAAGTGGTGTCTTAAGTCTATGTGTTTCGTCCTTTGATGGTGCACTGGGTTCAGTGATATGGCCATGGCTGACTGACTATCACTATAGATTATTATTGGATGCATTGGAGTCTGCAATAACTCTGCTAAGAATCTTCTTAGAAAAATGGCTTCTTTGGCAGCCTCTGATAAGCTGACATATTCAGCTTCTGCCGTAGAAATTGCAATGCTCCTCTGCTTTGTACTCTGCCATGAAATAGCTCCATTAGCCATCTTAAAAATACAGCCTGAGTATGACCTTCTATCTACCAGGTCACTAGCATGATCGGCATCTGCAAAGCCTATAATTGCCATTTCTCGATTAGAATCTCTAAAGTACTTCAGGCCCATACTCTTAGTTCCCTTAAGATACCTCAAGATTCTTTTAGTGGCCGTCCAGTGCATCTCTCCATAGTTGCTACTGAACTGACTCATATAGTTCACTGTGTGTGCAATGTCTGGTCTCGTACAGACTGCTAAATACATCAGTGAACCTATAAGTTCTCGATAAGGTATTCGCTCATCTGGCTTAGATCCTTCTTGTTTTCTGAAATGTTGACCAGCAACTCCAGGAGTGGAAACTGGTTTACAGTCGGTCATTCCAAAGTTATTGAGAAGCTTTTCAACATATTCCTCTTGATCAACACTTATGTAATTATTCTCTTGTTTGATTCTCATTCCTAAAAATTGGCTAACTCGTCCTAAGTCCTTCATTTTGAATTTGGACATAAGTTCTCGTTTCATAATCTGCATCTCCCGCTCATTGTTATAGAATACAAGTATATCATCTACATAAATAGCTAGGATAATCCTATCCTTGCCATTGGTTCTTGTGTACACACATGGTTCATTCTTGCATCTCTTGAAGTTTAAATTCTCTAACTCCGAGTGCAACCTCAAATTCCAAGAACGCGGCGCTTGCTTAAGTCCGTAGAGTGATTTCTTAAGTAAACATAAGTGATCCTCCTTCCCTCGTTCTTCAAACTGTGGCGGCTGTCTCATATAAATAACTTCGTCTATATTTCCATTGAGAAATGCAGTCGTCACATCCATGTGATCTACTTTTAGCTGCAAATTAACAGCTAACGCTAACAAAAGCCTCAAGGTACTGTGACGTATGACAGGTGCAAATGTTTCATCATAGTCAATTCCTCTTCTTTGACTAAAACCACGTGCAACCAAACGTGCTTTGTAACGTACTATATTTCCCCCCTGTTTTTTAATTCTAAAAATCCATTTAGAATCAACAACATTTACACGTTGCTCGGGTTTCACTAGCACCCAAGTGCCATTATTTTTAAGAGAATCTAACTCCTCCTTAATAGCTGCTCTCCAGAATTTCGCATCTTTGCGAGCTAATGCCTCCTTCACCGTGACTGGATCACTGTCTTCCGACATTGCTTGGTAAGTAACGTAATCAGGGAAGGTAGTTGGCCTTCTATCTCTTAGAGGATATCTTCGTTCTCTCTCGAATTCTGTCTCTGTCACTCTCTCATTATCTTCACCTTCATCTTCATCTAAAGATTCCCAGTGTTCATACTCGTTATCAACTATTTCAGGTTCTTCACCATCACGTGACTCATCTTCTTGAAATGACTCTTCAAGTTGGATAGGTGCTCTCTGTGGTATCGATTCCTCTTGATTACTGTGACATCCCATCTTCTTCTGAGTTTTTGATACCTCTTTATATAGTTGCTTTTCGAAAAATACTACATCTCTCGCTCTGCAAAGTTCTCTGCTAATTGGATTGATAAGCCTGTATCCTTTTGACTCGGAGCAGTATCCCACGAATATCAACTCTTCGCTCTTTTTATCCCATTTGGTTCTCTTTTCATCTGGAATGTGTGCAAACGCCCTGCAACCGAACACTCTTAAATGACTCAGATCGACTCTACGACCTGACCATGCCTCTTCTGGCGTTTTGTTTCTCACTGCTATAGTCGGACTTCTATTCTTTAAATAGACTGCCGTATTCACTGCTTCCGCCCAGTAAAATATGGGTAGCCCTGCTTCTTGCAGCATGGCCCGTGCCTTTTCGACGATAGTACGATTCGCACGCTCAGCGACCCCATTCTGTTGTGGTGTATACGGGATTGTAAGTTGGTGCTTAATTCCGTGCTCCTTCAGGTAGCTGTCCAATCTCTTATTGACAAATTCAGACCCATTGTCAGTCCTCCAAATCTTCATCTTGTTTCCCGTCTGAGTTTCCACATGAGCTTTAAATTCTTTAAAAACATCAAAAGCCTCGCTCTTCTGCTTGAGAAAATAAACAAAAGTTTTTCGTGTATAATCGTCTATAAAAGTCATAAAATACCGTTTACCGCCTAATGAACCATTAGACATTGGCCCACAAAGGTCAGAATGTACAAGCTCTAGAACATATTTAGCTCGCGTAGCCTTATTGCGTTCGAACGGTTGTCTAGTTTGCTTACCTAAAAGACAAGCAACGCACTCTAACTTTTGGCCATACGACTTTGAAAAACTCAACCCAGTCGCCATTTTCTCACTCAACAAGCACAGATTTTTCATACCCAAATGCGCAAGTCGCTTGTGCCATAACTCCATATCAGCACCAGCTACTGCGGTTGCATTCACACTCGCCTGTAAACATTTAAGTTTGTAAATGCCTTTCTCAACCACACCTCTCAAAATTGGCTTACCTGTAACTTTACAATCGCTCGCATTATAAATTTTACAGTCTTCATCTGAGAATACAACAATTTTTTGTTTAGCTGTGATTTTACTAACACTAATAAGGTTTGAATTAATATCAGGTACATACATTACATTATCAACAGTAAAGTTCAGCTTCTCACAAGCTACAGTACCAAAACCTTCACCATAAACCTTACCTCCATTCGCACAAGTAACCTCTATCTTACGATTAACTTTTACAATATCATGCAACCAATCCCTCTTGTAGGTCATATTCTCTGAAGCTCCGGAATCGAGAATCCAAGAATTATGTTGATCTTGAGTAGACTCTTCTCTATAGTTCGTACCAAGTGCCGTCGCCAAAGAAACGTCATTCTTCTTGCTTGTGTTCCTCGGGTTAGCTGGACAGTTGATTGCTTTATGTGGCCCCGCACATATGAAACACTTTAAAGTCTTCTCTATCTTTTTCTTGTTATTATTCCTCTGAATATTATCTATCCTGCTCTTAGGTTTCGTAGCAAACGCAGAAGTAGAAGGACTAGTAGCACTCGAGTCTTTGCTTTTTCTGTCTCCATCAAGTTGTAAAAGTTTGGTTTTGACAAAGTCTGTTGTCAAAATAGTGTTGGTACTTTCCAGTGCCAGTCTCATTGGTGTATACTCGTCTGGCATCCCTTGCAACAATAAAGCAGCTAGAAGTTCGTCGTCTATCTCTTTGCCTAAGTCAGACAGCTGATTCGCTACTCTCATCAACTCCGTAACATAATCTGTAATTGTCACAAACATGTTTAACTTAAGGCTGACTAACTTTGATAACAGTCTGCATCTGTTGTTTATGCCTTTATCTTCATATGCGGCTCTCAGATTGTTCCATGTTTCATGCGCTGTCTTCGCTCTACGTACATGTACCTTGCATTGATTCTCTATCAGAAGACATATTTTCGTCCTTGCTTTTTGGTCACCACGTATTTTGGTTTCATCACTAGAAGGGCTTTCAACATACTGCCACAAATCATCATGGACGAGTATGCACTCCATGTCAAATTTCCAACTATCATAATTGGAACTCCCTCGTAGCTTCTCAATAGAACTCATTGTAGTCGGCGCACTCATCATTGAAATCTTGCTTGCACTCTTGCAAAAACAGTTAATGCTCTCGATAGCAACACCGTGCTAGGTCCATAACCTAATAGTATTAGTTATTTAATTATATACGAGAGCATTATAGACACAAGATATATGTTTATAAATCTTTATTTCATTTTTACACCGAACAATATAGCATAGTAAAACAAAGTACATCAACGTATTCGAAACATCCATCGTTCTGTCATTCCATCCAGCCAGTCAGTCGTTACGCTTGCAAACCTTTTTCTAATAATATGTCAAACTTATAACACCCCGTCGTTTTTGCGTCGGGGGTTAAAAAGATTTTAAATAGTTTTTACGGAATAGTTTCAGAAGTACAGAATTGGCGAGTAACTTCTGGCAGTAGTGCATTTTGGTCGCTCGCCAAAGCTGCCAAGGAAAACTTCTGCCAGTCTTGCCTCCATCGCCGCTACAAAAACCCGGCTGTAGTCTGGCCCACGGCGCTAAGGAGAAAGCCGATCTCTTGGGTTATCTCTTCACGTCAAACTCGACTATGATGACGGGAATGGCGAGCCACCTATTATTTCCTGTGGTGCTTCCATGACCGAAGTAAAAATCACGCAACGGGTGGTCCGGCGAGAATTTAAGTCCCTAGATGTTCGAAAGTCGAGTGGGCCAGATAGCATACCGGCGATGGTGCTTAAGCACTGCGCCCCCGAGCTGTGCTCTGTACTTGCATGCCTTTTTGCACTCTCTTACTCCGCGAGACAAGTCTCGGCCTCGTGGAAGACTGGTGACAGGCAAGATCCGTCCAATTACAGGCCTATCGCTATCACCTTCCTTCTCTCGAAGGTGATGGAGCGTATTATCAATACACAGCTCCTGAGATACCTTGAAGGATCGATCGATCTACTGAGCGACTGACAGTACGACTTTCATCACCGTCGCTCTACTGGTGACCTTCTTGTGTATCTCACAAACCGATGGGCTCAAGCCATCGAGATTCAGGGTGAGAGTGAGGTCGGTGACAATCACGAACACTCTCTGGAGTATCCGATTGGAGACGACTAAACTTAGTCCAATTCAACCCCACTAAGACCTATGTATATTCACCGCTAAGAAAACCTCATTCATTGTAGCGCCGCAATTCCTGGGCACACCGGTTACCATTTCCTCGAGTATCGGGATCCTTGATGTCGATATCTCCAGCGACGTCCAGTACCGCAGTCATTTGGAGTACAAGGTTAAGTTGGCATCAAAGAACATAGCTCAACACAGCGAAGAAGTACTTCACTGCGGGTCAGCAACTTCTTTATAAAGCACAGGTCCGGCCCCACATAGAGTACTGCTATCGTCTTTTTGCTGGAGTGCCTTCATATCAGCTTGCCTCCTTCGACTCAGTGCCTTTGCATTGAGGCTGGTCGACAATCCCATACTCGCAGGTGATGTGGAACCTATCCGCCTTAGGAGGGATTTTGCTTCGCTGTGTGTGTTCTACTACTTATATCATGGTACTGCTCGCAATAGATAGGAAATTCATCGCCACACATTGCAACCTGCGACGGTGCGCACTGTGCTGTATGAAAGAAACTTTATCCCACGCACACTCAAGCTGTGGAATAAACTCCCTGCTGTGGTTTTTCCATGTTAAGAACACTCCTGTTTCTTCAGGGTTCGGTTACACGTCCATAGGCCACGGTAACCACTTTCCATCAGGTGAACCGTGTGCTTGTTTGCCACCTAAGTGTTAATACTTATTCTTTTACATATCTACACCCTTTTTACATTTATAAAAAAAACTACTTTTTACAATGGGTACGAAGTTTCTATGGGTCTATTATGCTGTATGTATATTTTGTGTGTGCGTAATTATTTATATCATTAGGGAGCTGTAAGAGATATATTTATATCGATTACCTTGAATATCTAGGAATGTAAGTATTTATGCCTAGAAAGGTACCACAGCTAGTGATTACGGGAAGTGCTGTACTAATGTTAACCTTGTAAAAAGCTATAGTCAGTGTTGGTCAGTTATAATTATTATTCTGCATGGTTGCAGGTTGAATTGATTTCTTACTTATTTAGTTACATTAAAGTTATCCTAAAATATATAAAATTTCGCCCTTATCAAAAATCTTAAGAAACAACTGTTCAAAATAAACTTACGACAGTGTTGTGAGTTTTGAAAATGTCTTATACATGCCATTAGGCGTCTTTTAAGTCAGAATTATGTGAAAAAAAGGTCAGTTTCTTAAAATAGAGGTTTTTATTTAAAAGTGTCCACTATTGGGTTAGTGTCTACTATTGGTGCTTTTACCTTAGCTACTGCTAAAAAAAAAAAAAATTTTACTTGCTACGTTTAAAAAATTACAGGTTTATTGACATTGACAATTGACAATGGCATATTACTTTATTGCAAAGCCAAGTGTAAACAAACAATTTATTCGCAGAAAGAAATAATTATTCGCTCACTGTCTAACTCTATTCTCTATCTTTTTATTTACGATTTAATTCATTCTCCATCTTTAAATTTCTTCAACCATAAAAGTTTCCGAGGGCTATCATATTACAGACATCAGAAATCTACCTAATGTTATAATGTTGTGGAAATTGTTGGCAATGTGAGGCTTACGTTGAACCACCACGTCGGTATACGTAGAAGTTCAGCGAAAAGGGACGTTGTGTAACGTTAAATGCATACTAACACTCGAACACAAATATTACGGAGAAGTTGTTCATTGTGACGGCTACCAGTGATGAAACATTAACTAAGATCGCCAAAGTGTAGTGTTCATCTGCAAGTAGATGCAAATATGCCATTTGTTTAGCAAAGTGTCTCTTTAAGCATTTCGATGAATCATTGGTTACTTCAACTGTGAGTTACTGGATTAAACCAAAATTAGCATAAAGAAGACTGGTTTAATTTTATAATCTTCCATCATGGGTGTGATCTCTGACAGAATTACGAATGACTTGTCATTAAGTTAGAATGCCCCATAAGCCAAAGAACCATGAAAAACTATACAAAAGACAGACAACTGCAAGACAATTTTAAAGCTCAAATTATGGTGCAAATGTATGGTGTACACAAATCTAAGGCCTCTTTTGTATAGCTGAGCACTAAGAGGTATTACACAAGTACTGGATTGAAATGTGACGACCATGTTAAAAAAAATGATACCATCTGCTGAAGACTTTTGGGAAAAATATACCTAAATTTCAAACAATTTTAGATATATTGGAAAATAAAAATACATGCATGATTGTAATGTTTTTTTATTCATTATTAATAATGGAATTTGTAGTCATAGTACTTTCTTGTGTTGAAGGTAGCGCTTCTTCATCAGGTATACTTTCATTTATATGAGATGCATGCATACACATGCATGCACACTCATAGGTACATCTTCATTGGGCTTATCCTTATTGTAAGAAATCGAACCATTTGTACTTCTGACTACTGTCTTGAGCTTCTCTCGCACGGTTTTGTTGTTCTTATGGGATTTTCATAACAACACTAGTGTCATCTCTCTTCACTTTCTACTGTGTCTACAATTTGTTAATATAAACCTTAGTTTAGGCCTAGCCTTCATTCTTGTCCAATATATCTATAGTCCATTCAACTGAAACAAATATTCAGACTTAAATTATTTTTATAATCAATAAAAAAAATAGGACAGTCCTACAAAGGATTATAATATCATATGTCTCATATAAACATAAATAACTTTGGTTGTCCATATTTCATGTGCTGCTGTACTCTTCATTAGAATGTGATAAAACCTAGTCAAGTTAGTAAGTACACTTGCAAGAAAGTTTTTGGTATAGTGAGATTACTACAATGTCCATGATTATGTAAGTTGTTATCCTGTGCTTTAATTAAAATATCGGATAGACTATCAAAACACAACTTATGTTAATACTATGAAGTTTGTACAGGTATGCAGGTAATACTCACATTAATCTACTCAAATTAATTACTGAAGGTTTAGTGAGGATTAAATAGTGGTCATAATAGGCCAGTGCTAAGGTATGTCTTACCGCCATAAACACCTATACTATGCAATTCTTATAATAATAAATAGATAATGAATATCTAGAACCAATAGAATATGAATTATGTGTAAATAATCAACTCACTTGGTCTTTATGCAATCCTTTCTTGCTGCTCCAATGGAAATTTAACATATTAAAGTAGGTAAGTATATGAAGAGATAGTTTAATGCCTTCATGACTTGCCTCACAGCCCTTGACACTGTGGTCTGTGTGGGATTTGATAGACCCTGCTGCATAAATGACAGGAATATTAGAAGCTGAAATAAAAAGTAGGTATCAGAAAACTTCTAAGTGATTGTTAGAACATTTACACATTAATATTTTAATTTTTTTTAATTGGGAGAGGCCTATGTCCAGCAGTGGACTGCGGGGGGCTAATTGATTGATTGATATTTTAATTTAATTTCTTAAATCTTACCTTCATCACAGATATTCCATCATTTCTTTGCTGTGATGGAATAATGTTAAGGCTGTTTATGAGCTCAAACCTTTTACTAAATTCTTCTTCAGGCGGTATATAGAAAATGTTACTGTGTCTAAGAATAGCACGAGTTCGGCAGCAATTCCTTGGAGATTTGTGTTGATGATATGATCTTCGTCGTGAGCTGCTTCTAGCAATTGTCATCGTGCGTAATGTTTATTGTTTTGAAGGGAAACATTGTTTAAACTGAACGGGAATACTACTAAACGTAAATCCGTAGGTACTAATATCGCTTGAAATGAGAAGTGGCGGCAATTAATCAAGAGATACATCACTAATCGAACTATATTAAACACGAAAACACACACGAAAAAGGTGCATCTGCAGAGTGGCATCTCTATTAATTCAGAAATATGAAATGGTCGATATGCAGCGGTTGAAACAGCTGTCAAATAATTAGTAGAATACCAATTATCAAATTATTACAAAGATATTGGGACGCTATTAGTTAGTAGACTACCAATTTGTAACATTGACCAAAATGAGCTACAAAAAGAGCAAAATTATTGCGTCATCACACCACCGGAACACTATTTCATTAACAGACTTGCCCCTAATTTGTATCAGTGACCACTATGAAGCCACAACTACGTTGACTACCGACGAGCCATCGCTTTAAATTTTTAGCAGAATACGAAAAGTGCAAAATTATTACGACGACACACCATGCAAACACTATTTTATTAGGCGAATTGGCCCACAAGTCTTTAGGCTTCCACTGATAGCACAAAAACTCTCCAGTGTGCTCTGACTACCGAACTCACGCGCCGCCGGGAACACAACACGAGGTTATTATAGCCGTGATATCTGTAGGTCGTACTTCCCCAGTCGGACTGCTCAATTGGGATGGGAATGCTCTAGGCTGGGAAATCTTACATATCGGCATGGTTCAGTCCAAGTCTGACGCAGACTTGCTGTCTAAAATACCTAAACAAGTAAACCCAACTGCTGTTTAAAATATCGATACAAGTTTGACAGCGGTAGCGTAGTGGTATGTGTAATGAGACGAGGTCTCAGGTTCGATCCTGGGTTTTACCATGCCACATACTAATGACTTGTCGATGCTTTTCGAAGTTATGTGTGTATTTATCGCAGGTTTATAAGTGCCCGGTTAATCGCAATAGACTCGCTACCTATTACACTGGGACCTAAATATAAACTGGCGAAATGTGGGTGCTAGTGTGGGTTTATGTTATGTTTACAAGTTTGACAGCAGGCTGTACCTGTTGCCTGTATATATAGTCGTGTCGATTCCCGGTGGTGTAAAATAGGGCCACCCCATCTTTCCCCATGGGTGTCGTAGAAGGAGACTAAGTCATAGGGCTGTTCTCCATTCGACATTTGACTTTAGAAGGTAGGACACGTCGGTATTTCCGCCCAATTGAGCAGTCCCACTGGGGAAGTACCTCTGCCCTACAGAATACCGCGGCTATAATAACTTCGTGTTGTGTTCCCAGCGGTTAGTAGGGTAGCCAGAGCTCATTGGAGAAAGTGTGCTGTCAGTGGGAAGACTAAAGGCTTGTCCGACTTGTGCTTTGTCTTCTACAACGGCACAGAAACTCTGTACTTAGAGGGTCGGCAGTGCGAGTGTGACTCCTCTGGTGTTACAAACGTCCATAGGCCACGGTAACCACTTTCCATCACGTGGGCTGTGTGCTTGTCTGCCACCTAAGTGGTATAAAAAAAAGGCAATTGCAAAGTGTCCGCTTGACATTAATAGGCTCACCCTCCATTACCTGTGCTACTAGCACGAAAAGCTATCGTAATCGCAAAGTAAACGTATCGAGAGAACAACGGACGAAACGCTAGCTCGAGCTTTCGTCTCAGGGTTGGCAGGTCAGGCGTCAGTTGCTCTCGGAAAAGTCAACATACCTCTCAAAACGAAATTTTATCTTGTCACATTACTTGTCGCTTTCAGCGATAAGGCCGCCCATTGTACGTTAAACTGTATATATCTACATGCTACCTACTTGTCTCAGCTATAAATGTATTGGTGTACAATAAAGTATTATCTATCTATCTATCTAAGCGGAAAAAAATTGAATGCAGCTTGGAAATCGCTATCAGAAACGTAGGCTAATTTATTTCTTATAATACCCGCGGCTGCGCTATCCGCCTGCGTGGATGTTTCTGTCCTTTCCTAAGGTCTAATCTACCCTTGTACCAAATACCATCGTGATCAGTTCAGTGGTTTAGGCGTGATAACGAACATACAGACAAACAGAGTTCTATTGTTTCGATCTGTTTACTAGTTACTAACGGGATACCGTTATCGCATTACTTTAGTATGGATTAGCTATCGGGCTGTGAAAATTCCTTCATCTATACTAGTCTATACCTACTAATATTATAAAGAGAAAAGATTTATATGTTTGTATGTAACGAATAAACTCAAAAAGTACTGGACCGATTTTAATAATTCTGTTTTCATTAAAAAGCTACATTCTTCGTGAGTAACATAGGCTACTTTTTATCCCGATGTTCCCATGGGATCAGGATATACGCGGGTGAAACCGCGGCGCGGTGCTAGTAATACATAAAATTATACACACACAGACAGACAGAAAATTATCTGCAGACGGTGAAAAACACCTTCATATAGTAAAGTCTCGAGGTTATATGTTGATAGTTAATAATTATTTATAGATAATAACAATATCAAATAAAATTACAGCTGATAAAGTACTGATTAATTTATTTACTTATAACCAATTGCACGAACTATCAGTTTAATTCTAACAGCAGTGTAAGAAAGATGGCGCAAGAATTCAAACTGTACGATAACGTATTTATTGAAACAAATATTCTATCGAAAGATTACGACGCAGTAATACTTATTCTGTATCCCGAAGACCTAAATGTCACACTACCAAGATCCATAGACAGCTTCATCGAGAACGTAGCCCAGATAGATAATCATGTTTTCAAGACTCCTACAGTGTGGAACTGCGACCATGTGTCCGGTGGAAGAGTAATATTGTCGCCAACAGGTAATATTAGTCCATATCATGACGCCAGTGTGATAAAAGACGCAGCATACAAAGGAATGAGACGAGCACTTCAAGCCGGATCTAAAAAACCATTGTTGGTTGTGAAAAATGTGGTAAATTTCCCCGACGGGCAGTTAGTATGCATTTTGGGGGCATTAGAAGCACTGTATGTGCCTCTACAGATGAGAGAAAGAGATAACACGAGGAATGTGATACGAATTGGATTCCATTCTGAAGAGAAAACAAGTGAGATCTTTGAGAGGACTGTCAGAAATGCTATAGCTTTGGAAAAAGCTAGGGTGGTCGCTAGAGATATTGCTGGTGCCGATCCAGAGCGTATGTGTCCAGAAAATATTGTTCAATACGTAAAAGAAAGGTTTGCAGACGTTACTAACGTATCAATTCAAGTGATATCTGATGATGCGACTATTGCTGAAGAGTATCCTCTATTAGCAGCTGTATCTAGAGCATCTAATAGAGTGGAAAGACATAAACCTAGAATTGTTAGAATTGAATATCACCCATCTGACCCATCTAGAGTCACCAAAACCCTGATGTTGATTGGTAAAGGAGTTACATACGACACTGGTGGAGCAGATCTAAAGATTTCAGGCAAGATGGCTGGAATGTCCAGGGATAAAAGTGGTGCTGCAGCAGTCGCTGGCTTCTTAAAATGCTGTTCGTTACTGAAACCACCTCATTTGAAAGTTGTAGGCATTCTCTGCCTCTGTAGAAACTCTATTGGCGAAGATTCTTACGTGCCTGATGAGCTACTGGTCTCAAGAAGCGGTAAAACAGTTCGTGTGACAAACACGGATGCAGAAGGTAGATTTGCAATGGCGGATGCTTTGTTCAAAGCTGGTGAAGAAGCGTTAAAAGAATTAAACCCCCATTTGTATACTATAGCCACATTAACTGGGCATGCGAAGATGTGTTATGGCAATTATACAGCTGCTTTGGATAACAATTGGGCGAAAGGGAATAACCATTCAGGGAGATTGATGTTTGCTGGATCCAGAATTGGGGAAGGTTTCGAAGTATCTGTTATAAGGCCAGAAGATCTAGAAGTAAATATCGGGAAATGCAGAGGAGATGATCTACTACAGGTGGACACAGATGTTAAGAGTCGCCATCACCAGCTCGCGGCTGGATTTCTGATCAAAGTTGGAGGTCTTGAAGATAAGAATATAAAGTATACTCATTTGGATATCGCTGGGGCAGCCGGATTTCCCCCACAAGAGCCGACTGCTGTTCCAATTTTGTCCTTATGTCATTTACATAAGGTGTTTTTGTGATTATAACTGATTGTGCAATGCAGTGATCAGATATAGCGGTTGTTGATATGTAATCGGCTTAGTAGTGATAATCGTAAAAGTTGTGATGTGTATTAATATTAAAAGTGATGATTGTTATTTATTATTATTATTATATTGTTGATTAAAAAGATATAGGTAAATAAACCATTTTATATCTTTTATTTAAATCTATACTAATAAAGCTGCAGAGTTTGTTTGTTTGTTTGAACGCGCTAATCTCTGAAACTACTGGTCCGATTTGAATGATTCTTTCAGTGTTGGGTAGTCCATTTATCGAGGAAGGTTTTAGGCTATACATCATCACGCTACTACTTAAGGGAGCGGAGCGTTGATAATAAATGTTAACAAATCCGGCAAGTTTTCATACATATTTTGAAGACTAAAACATACGGGCTCAAAGGGATATGAAGCTTCAAAATATACCCCGGGCGAAGCTGGGGTGGGTCAGCTAGTCTATACTAATACACTCGAGAGCAATGAATCCGGGTCACTTAAAGAATCCTAAAAATCTCGGAAACT